>JASAUF010000203.1:1107500-2307500 GCA_030180095.1 Magnolia changhungtana | reverse complement strand
AACTTGCCTTCACCACTTGGATTAGTGAGGAGAATTGTGATTACTTGCCAACACTTAGTCATTGATTTAGCCTTTTTTTAGCTAAATATACATATTTATATAAATATGTGTTAGAAAAATGTAGGTAGAATAAAATTCTCCATGTAAAAAAAAAAATAAAAAAAAGGATACGGATACGGTTATAGCTACGGTTTTAATCCGTAGCCATAGATCGGGGGTGGAATCGTGGAATCCACGATTAATCGTCGATTGGGACAGCGACTTGCAGCGGAATCGCGGGAGCTGCGATTGATCGCCGAGCTACAGTTGTGGCTATGGTTATAATTCGTAGCCATCCCCACCGCCTTTTGTGGGTCCCATCATGAGGTCTGTGTTATATCCAAACGGTCCATCTATTTGACGAGCTCATATTAAGGCTTGGGACAAAAAATAAGATAGATCTAACTATCAATAGACCACACTGTAAAAGGAAATGGAGAATTGAATTGAATTGGGAGTCACCTTCTCTGCCAACCCAAACTTGTGGCCTTCTTTGAGTACTACATTTCATTACATTGATGGCCCCGAGTCGATCTTATGAGCATCTACAGAACAAAACCTTAGAAGTGGTTCATTTAACTAGCCCAAATGTGCCTAAGATGGCACACTAATGTAAAGAGGACAATATGCAGTGTGGTTTAACGAGGCACACTAACGGTTCGTATCCAACATATACATGTGGCCCACCTAATGAGTGGAGATGGATCTATACAGTGAAACTCACCTAGTGGATGGATTAGGACTGATGGTCTAGTGGGCTACTATATATAGGTCCTAATTGGCTGATATGTGTGATTTTGCACTCAAGGAAGCTGCTGGTGATTTTCTCAAGTAGTAACTTGATGACTTTGACAAAATCTCATTCTATTTTCATCTTTTTCTTAAAGGAAGTTGTTGGTGATTTCACGACCAGATTACATCCAAAAATCTCCCTTTCTCTGATTCTTGATTCACTTGCAACAATTTAAACAATGACTTAGATAATCGTCAACCCTGCAAGGCCCACCGCAGTGGGGTGGTGAAAATATCTTCCTAGCTGGATGGAACCCCATCTCTGCCTCCTGCAATTTCTGACATCACATAATGACTGCTGCACAATTCTTGCAGGATCGGTGCGGTCCACCATATGGATGGACTGGATCAATACATGCATGTCGAGTCGTTGAACAGGGACCTTGCAAGTTCCAACATTTCCGGTAGATGAATGGCATAAATCCCAAGGTTTTAAACATGTGTATAAATCGACCAAATGGTATGTTTCAGTAGGGGATCATTCAGGACACAATCAGGATCATGCCCTGGTGGCAATTCAGGTGGGCCTCACATCTCCAAGTCAGATTCTTCACAAGAAAGCAGTGTTTTAACCCCTTAATCACAATTATATGGCAATTAAGCTAGGAAAATGCTGCTCCATAAGTACAAATCTGACATGGAGGGTATGTGGCCTACAAAAACTGGCATTATTAAGGCTTAATCCACAATCCTGATTTTGTGGGTCCCTTAAATTCCCAAAACCCACTATTTTGGCAATGGCCCACCGAAGTTAGTAATCCTGCCCCACTATGCCTGTGCCCGTTCTAATTACAAAATCCACTTTGCTAATCAAATTCTATGTTCAATGTTAGAACTTGAGGTAAAGATCCATCTACTAATCAAATTCTATGTTCAATGTTACATAGATGGAGAAATTTATTCTACCTACATTTTTCTCTTAATACATATCTATAAAAAGTAAATCCTCTTATGTAAACTGAATTAATGCTCCAAACAACGTTCCCACAAACAAATGACCGAGAAATGCATTCATCCAAACATGCTATGAAATAAATTTTCAGACTTAAAATTTGTTTTCGCTTGGCCTTGGCCTGGCTCATTGACAGTCCTACATGTGACCAGCAGGCAACAAATGGATGTGCATATTTGAATGCGAAGACTTGTTAGTTTCCGGGATCTTGCAGGTGATCATTATCTGCTTCGACCCCTTGAGAAAACCGAGTAGTGTTTTGCATTAAAGAAAATGAAATTTTAATCAAGTGAGCAAGATTTGATTGACAGAGCTAGCCGTGGCCTCAGAATAGAGGGTTTGTATGGTTCTTGTTGCCTTCTAAAGCTCTTCGACCTGTGGAAATTTACAACAGCAGGAGGTATGCATTAATTTGCTTGTTTGAAGCGAACAAATCATCACTAACCAGCAAAAGCTAAAGAGCATCTTACCATTTTCGTAAGTTGCAAAGTAGATCAGCCTGCTACTTTCTAGTTTCATGGAGTAGAGATAATACTTTACCATAGAGCCACAACACTATTTCCGTTTGGTAACAATAGCTCTATTTACATAATCATAATGGGAAACAGAGAAATCAACATATTACAGAAGGGGAAACTGTCCCAGGAGTCAAATGTGGCATCTTTAGTTGGCATTTGTTAAAGATGGATGGCATGGTCATGATTGCCTAATAAGAGTGATCCGTTGGAATCATTTGTAAGGGTTAAAGATGAACAGTCTACATTAATGGATTGGACTAGGTGTCCCAAAGCAACTACGTGCACTATAACTTACATTACTCTAAAAGCAATGGAGCATCTCTCCATCTCCTCCACTTTCTCTTCTTTCTTGGCCTCAACAGCTCCACCACCGGCACTTGCAACCACAACAAAGCTACCACCACAGAACCATTAGGCACTGAAGCAAACTTCTCCCTACATAATGATAATACGAATTAACAAGATGTCACCACCAACTTTAGTCCAATTCTTTGGAAAAACTAGGAATTCTTTTAATGGCACGTTTATTCATAATAATCGAAATACATTAAGAAAGGGGCAGTGATTGTTCAATAAAAATAAAGATCTAGGAACATTTTGGTAATGAATTTGTTTTTTTTTAAAAAAAAAAACAAATTCAGCTCGTCTAGAAGCCTCCAAAGATATTTTCAGGCCACAACAGCAAAAAAAAGGCTAGATGAAAAATGGAGCCCAGGCATGTGTGACCCATTTAACAAAAAGATCCCTCAAGCGCCTCTCAAATGACCTAACATCAACGTTGAGCATCTCTAGTAAAATTTGTTTCCCATGATTGTATTTCAGCAAGATTTTCTTGAAAAAATTTCATCATTTACAAATCTATATTCATGGAAAATTTCTTGTCAGTCTAGGCAAGGAAACTAAAAGGGGGCATTTTTCAGGAAAGAAGCTGATACGGATTGGATTGGCATTATGAATGGCCCAAATTCCTCTTACATTTCTCCTCTTCAATGAAAGAATTTGCGAACTTAACAGGATAATGGAAGTGTTGCAGCTGCTTTTCAAGCAATGGCCCACTAGATGAGCAACAGCATATGGTCAAAATAATGCGGCTTAACTCAATGGAAAGCAAAATTTATCTAGAAGTACTATCAGCCCACACCATTAATAACATGAAGTAAAGGAGATTTCATTTTCATTGCATAACGAGAAACTAAACTTAGGCAATACATATTGTGAACTCCCCGTAGAGAGAAAATGACACCATGCAGGGGTGGGGCTACAAAAAGGGGTGGCATGAGGGCCTACTGGTCCTTAGAGTCAGGTGAAAGAGGGGGTGCTCCCTCTTTCTGTACATAGCACAAGACCGCTTTTACTGCGCGGTAGAGCTTCTTGCCCAGCTTCTCTTGTCTCTCCATCCTTGCATCAAGTGACTGGTAGAGCTCTCGTATTTCCTGTAAGGCAAGAGGTGTCTCGTTTGCCCTTTCCTTTTTGGATTTCTCCTCCCCATCACTTTCTTCATCTTCTTCTTCATCGTTCTCCTCTTCTTCTTCCTCTTCGATCTCATCCCCATTCTTTTCGAGCCTCGACATCTTGAGTTTCGGTCCAATATTCATATAGTTGATCGTAGTTTTGTCGATGAATTTCACGGGCTCAGGGTCCCCATTGGATCCCGAGATCCCGTACTTGTAGGCGAGCTTACAGATTAAGTGACCAAATGGAAGCCCTGCATTTTCCCGAGTCGATGTCGCTGCCTTTACGATATGGGTAAGCACAATGGTGGGGAGACATACTTGTGCTCCCTGGCCCACTTGGTAGAGGAGCTCGATCATGAAACGGGTGCACTCAGTCCGGTTGCTAGTCCTTGGATACAGGTTGTATGTACAAATGTGGTGGAGTAGTCGATATGGGAAGAGCAGCTCGGATGCAGACACGCTGCTGCCATGCTTCCACTCGACCAGCTTCCCACATAGGTGCATAACTCGCTCATCCCTATTTTGTTTCTTCATCACATTTTTCACATTAATGTGCACTTTCCCTAGAGGGGTGCCGAGGATCTCAGAGATGACTTGTACGTTAACACGGACCATATGCCCGTGAAAAGGGATGTCAAACCCTAACGGGTTCGTACTTGCCCTACGAATTACAGAGTAGAAGGACCTTACCAAGCCCACATCAGAGCGGTAATTACCCTCAAACATGTTTGCCCAATCGTTGTGTAAGAGGCGGGTCGCCAAAGAACTTGTTTTCGATGGATACCTCAAACACAACTTTTCGATTTCAAAATTTCCCTAGGTTCACCTCAGGGTGCGCGGGAGGAGCGTCCTGATTCCTCTTCGAGCACTTCTCACAGCCTCGCCCCGCAGCACTAGGAGCTATTGCTAGCTTCAGCTCACTCTCCTTTCGCACACGCCTAGCCTGGCTCGGCCCCGCCTCCTCGGGAGCTGCCCTCCTCTTTCCCATGAGGGAAAGGATTAACGAAAAGGAGAAGAAGGAACAACTAGCTCCAAGAAGGGCCATTTTCTTACAAACTCAAGGGTGAATGGTGTTAGGATTCGGGGATTTGAGATTTCGAAATTTGTAGGATTTGCGAATTTGGGGATTTCGAAATTTGTAGGAGTGGGGATTTGAGGATTTCAAAATTTGTAGGGTTTAGGGGTTCGTGGATTTCAAAATGAAAAGAGGGTGAAAGAAGAAGAGAGGACGGAAGTCGGAATGGGAATGATGTATGCGAGAAGGAGATGAAAGGTGAAATGTCGGAAGTCTTGGGGATTCCGATTTGAAAGGGTTGAGGAAGGCAAAGAGAGTGAGAGTTGTGAGGGAAAGGAGAGAAATGGAGGAAGGAGTGATTTTCGCGCAACACCCTACGCACGTTCCAACTTAAAAGGGGGGTGGCCGATCGGCGATCAATCGCCGATCGCGCGATTCCACCGCAACTCGCTGTCCCGTTCGGCGATTAATCGTGGATTACGCGATTCCGCCGCAACTCGCTGTCCCGTTCGGCGATTAATCGTAGATCGCCGATTCCGCCGTAAACCCAATTGGGGATGAATCCAGGATCTGGCGATTCCGCCGCAACTCGCTGGACAGTTCCGGGATCAATCGCGAATCCGAGATTCTGCCGTAACTCACTGGACCTTTTGGAGATTAATTGCGGATCCCGCGATTCCGCCCCAACTCTCTGTCCTTATCGGTGATCGAGAGTAGTGGGCCCCACTTTTTTGACCACGGGGATAGCTCATGATGATGATGGTGATGATGATGACGATGATAATGATGATGATGGTAACGGTAGTGATGATGATGATGGCCCGTTTTAAATTTAAAGTTGTTGAGATGTTCATTTGAGGAACATTTTCATAAAATTTGAGTAATCTGGTAGATATACCCTGGGTTGTTGGAATTTTATATTACGCGCATTCCCTCTAACTAAAACCGAATCTTGGATATACCCTGACCCGACCACATGGTCTATAATTAGTCAGGCATTTCA
The DNA here is from genome assembly GCA_030180095.1 of Magnolia changhungtana. Taxonomy (NCBI): domain Eukaryota; kingdom Viridiplantae; phylum Streptophyta; class Magnoliopsida; order Magnoliales; family Magnoliaceae; genus Magnolia; species Magnolia changhungtana. The sequence goes on along the minus strand of JASAUF010000203.1, from coordinate 2,301,727 downwards.
CCGAACTTGACTTTTTTCTTGAGTGTAGTGTGCAAGGCAATTGTCTCCATTTTCAAGTGAGAGGATGAAATGTGAGATTAAGAAGGGGGCTGTTCTTGAAGCGATTGACTTCCTCAACATGGAAGAGGTAGTGTGGTTTATAGAGTGGAATAAAATCAATAGGAGGAAAATTTGATATTTTTGAAAAAGTGGAAATGCTCCAAGTGACCAGCTTGCTGAATATGGACGCAAATTCTCTATTATAGGAAGGAAAGGCATAGGTTTATAGGGAAATTCTGAGGTGCTTTTGTAACATTTCCTGATGGGAAAAAAACAATTGATGGGAAATGAGCTGAAATGAGCAACTTGGATTGCATAAACGAATGAGGGAAACACATAGCATGGGGAAAATGAATTATAGGTATGAGTGAGCAGAAATGAATCAGGCATTTCATCGAACACATGGACTACAATGCATTTCATAAAACATATCATTTACAAATCATTTAAAATAAACGGCATAGCAAGTTCTTAAGCGTAGATCGTAACCCGTGATCATTATCTGGGCCCTCAGGGGTCGATAAAACGGTAAACTAGGGTTAATAGTCGACGGTTTCAAAGTAGGATTTCAACGCAGGGCATAAGGATTTGTACAATACATGTAATCTACTAGCAATTGTGAAAAAAAGGGCTATAATAGTCTACTTGTTTGGGTCGAGGGTCGGATCTCACCTGTTTGTGGTCCTAGGGAAACCGAAAGGAGTCCTAGTAGCGGCACGGAGTCTTCCCAAGGAAAAGGAGATCAATGTTTCTTGGTTGGATCCCAAATCTCCGAGCTTCCTCTTCTCTTCTCCTTATTTCCCCTTTTGAAATGCCCTAGGAAAACATAGAAAATTCATGCAAGATAGAGAGGTGTGAGAAAATGGGGTTATATATAACTCCAATTTTGATGTAAATGGCCCTAGTAACACTTGCACTCCCATACTAACCTTATATGTTCATTTTTTGTTTGTAAGGTCGCGAGAAATGCATGGAATCGTCGGGATTGACCGTGAAGTGAATGGAAATGACCGAGAAATGCATGGAAAATGTACCTAAATAAGACTTTAATTTAACTACTAAATTATGGAGGTGTCCCAGGTGCCACTTATTAGCTGAAATGGCCCTTTGGGCCCGCATATGGCAAATCCCGGCTGCAACCTACGAATTGAGCTAGGAATTGAGTGAGGGAACCTACAAATTAAGTGAGGCAACCTACAAATTGAGCAAGGGAACCTAGAAATTGAGTGAGGGAACCTAGGGATTGAGCGAGGCAAGCCAGGAATTGAGAGAAGGAAGCTAGGAATTGAACGAGGGAACCTACGAATTGAGCGATGCAACATATGAATTGAGCGAGGGAAGCTAGGAATTGAGCGAGGGAACCTATGGATTGAGCGAAGCAAGCTAGGAATTGAGCGAGGGAAGCTATGAATTGAGCGAGGGAACCTAAAAATTCAGCGAGGGAAGTTAGGAATTGAGCGAGGCAAGCTAGGAATTAAGCGAGGGAAGCTACAAATTGAGCGAGGGAACCTAGGGATTGAGCGAGGCAAGCTACAAATTCAGCGAGAGAAGCTAGGAATTGAGCGAGGGAACCTAGGAATTGAGCGAGGGAACCTATGGATTGAGCGAAGCAAGCTGCGAATTGAGAGAGGGAAGCTGGGAATTGAGCAAGGGAACCTAAAAATCAGCTAGGGAAGTTACGAATTGAGCGAGGTAAGCTAGGAATTAAGCGAGGGAACCTAAGGATTGAGTGAGGGAACCTAGGGATTGAGCGAGGCAAGCTAAGAATTGAGTGAGGGAACTTAGGAAATGAGCGAGGGAACCTAGGGATTGAGCAAGGCAAGCTAGGAATTGATTGAGGGAACCTACAGATTCAGCAAGGGAAGCTAGGAATTAAGCGAGGCAACATACGAATTGAGCGAGGGAAGCTAGGAATTGAGCGAGGGAACCTTGGGATTGAGCAAGGCAAGCTAGGAAATGAGCGAGGGAACCTAAGAATTGAGCGAGAGAACCTACAAATTAAGTGAGGCAACCTATAAATTAAGCGAGGGAAGCTAGGAAATGAGCGACGGAATCTAGGGATTGAGCGTAGGAATTGAACGAGGGAACCTAAGAATTGAGCAAGGGAACCTATGGATTGAGCAAAGCAAGCTAGGAATTGAGCGAGGGAAGCTACGAATTGAGCGAGGGAACCTAAAAATTCAGCGAGGGATGTTAGGAATTGAGCGAGGCAGGCTAAGAATTAAGCGAGCGAAGATAGATATTGAGCGAGGGAACCTAGGTATTGAGCGAGGGAACCTAGGGATTGAGTGAGGGAACCTACAAATTCAGCGAGATAAGCTAGGAATTGAGTGAGGGAACCTAGGAAATGAGCGAGCGAACCTACAAATTAAGAGAGGCAACCTACAAATTTAGAGAGGGAAGCTACAAATTGAGCGAGGGAAACTAGGAAATGAACGAGGGAACATAAGGATTGAGCGAGGCAAGCTAGGAATTGAGCGAGGGAACCTAGGAATTGAGCGAGGGAAGCTACAAATTGAGCGAGGGAACCTAGGGATTGAGCGAGGGAAGCTAGGAATTGAGCGAGGCAAGCTAGGAATTGAACGAAGGAACCTAGGAATTGAGCGAGGGAACCTATGGATTGAGCGAAGAAACCTAGGAATTGAGCGAGGGAAGCTAGGAATTGAGCGAGGGAACCTAAAAATCAGCGAGGTAAGTTAGGAATTGAGCGAGGCAAGCTACGAATTAAGCGAGGGAAGCTACAAATTGAGCGAGGGAACCTAGGGATTGAGCGAGGCAAGCTAGGAATTGAGCGAGCGAACCTACAAATTCAGCGAGAGAAGCTAGAAATTGAGCGAGGGAACCTAGGAATTGAGCGAGGTAACCTATGGATTGAGCGAAGCAAGCTGCGAATTGAGCGAGGGAAGCTGGGAATTGAGCGAGGGAACCTAAAAATCAGCTAGGGAAGTTACGAATTGAGCGAGGCAAGCTAGGAATTAAGCGAGGGAAGCTAGAAATTGAGCGAGGGAACCTAGGAAATGAGCGAGGGAACCTACGGATTGAGCGAGGCAAGCTAGGAATTGAGCGCGTGAACCTACAAATTCAGCGAGGGAAGCAAGGAATTGAGCGAGGGAACCTAGGAATTGAGCAAGCAAACCTACAAATTAAGAGAGGCAACCTACGAATTTAGCGAGGGAAGCTACAAATTGAGCGAAGGAAACTAGGAAATGAACGAGGGAACCTAAGGATTGAGCAAGGCAAGCTAGGAATTGAGCGAGGGAACCTAGGAATTGAGCGAGGGAACCTATGAATTGAGCGAAGTAAGCTAGGAATTGAGCGAGGGAACCTAAAAATCAGCGAGGGAAGTTAGGAATTGAGCGAGGCAAGCTAGGAATTAAGCGAGGGAAGCTAAAAATTGAGCGAGGGAACCTAGGAAATGAGCGAGGGAACCTACAGATTGAGCAAGGCAAGCTAGGAATTGAGTGAGGGAACCTACAAATTCAGCGAGGGAATCTAGGAATTGAACGAGGGAACCTAGGAATTGAGCGAGCGAACCTACAAATTAAGTGACGCAACGTACGAATTGAGCAAGACCCAATGTACGAATTGAGCGAGGGTAAGTATAAGGTGAGATAGGGAAACTTTAAATTAGGCGGGGCAAACTAGAAGTTGAACAAAGCAAGCATGAAAGTTGAGCGACGGAAACATTTACACGTCATGAAATTTAATTCATTATAAATATTCCTGAAGTACAAAATTGTGTGGGGTATATACAATATTTCACAAAATTATCCTTTTCATCTCATGCCTACAACAAGTATCATTTACAGGTTACAGACAAATAATCATACGCTATTGACTTCCTCCAATGTAAAGTAAATTTTTGCATGTCTGTTCCCTCCAAGGTGCGGTCGCTGCACAGTATATCAATGAATTTCATTACAAATATGCCACAGTCAGAACCATTGCATTGTTTCGGCACAGATTTCATGGATTTGGCAGTCCAAGTCTTCCCTTCAAGCGCGGTGACGTCTCCGGTGGCATGGAAGAGAATTGGGAGTGCCTCCGTCATCAAATTGATCATCTGCTTATACTTTAGGAGAGCATTTGACACTAAGCTATCGATAATAACGATCTCCCGTTGTCTTGGATATAGGACCATCAAAAACTAATGACAGTTATCATGGTTGACGGGTACATAAACCTGTCCATGTTTAAGAAGTAGGCTATCAGTTAAAAAACATGATCAAATAACACATTACGACCTATTTTAATGGTATGTGACGAATGCATTACCCGTTCAGTAAACCAAATCTCCTTGGCGTGTGATTTACCCCGCTGCTTGACAATTCCAATGATATTGTTCATCATGCCCACCAACGTTGCACATTCTGAAGCAGACTTCGAGTCTCGATACGCCCTTAGAGTTGGCATACTAGTTTGAAGGTATGGCTATAACAAACGTAATTAAAGATCAATACAAGTCTAAAAAAATATGATTTAATTGAAATAACAGGTTAGCGATACTCCGAAGTAAATATTTACCATAAAATAGGTGGGACAGAACTTGCAATCTTGGGGATATGTAATTGGACAATCAGACTTCCTTTCCTCTAGGAAGTCAACATATTTGTCGATAGCCTACTCACAAGATAATCAAATAATAGATTAAAAGATATAACTATATGAAAGTCAATGTATATAGACACTCTCATATGAATGCTTACCACGCTATCAACCCACGCGTCATCTACCCATATAGACTCGAACCATGAAGCCTCTCCCGTCTCCTTATTTGCTTCATAGTAGTTTTCTAGTTCTTTAAGTTCATCTGTCGATAGCATCCTGAATGGATCCATCTGTAGATGATATGGTATCGGAGATGTAGGAAAGTTTACGGCTTCCTCAGGTCGCCTCACCACATTCGGGGTTGTATCGATCGAAGACAGGGATAAGAATGGAGAAACCATATAATAGGATGGCTTTAGTACCCTTTTAGTTCTCCTTACATAAACAGGAGGAGAAACGGGTGCTTCATCCAATAGATTACGTTCCGCCATACCATACGATTGCACCTCCAACTCCACATTTCCCTGTTCTTTTTCTTCCATATCCTCAACCTTCACTTTCTTCTTCAACTCCTCGTCCTTATGCTTCATAAACTGTCCCCTCTGTATATAGCAATATTCGTTCTCCTTCTTCAAGGTCTCCCTCTCTTTCGCTAAGTTTTCAATTTCTCTCGACAACTCACACATCAGCCTGGTCAATTCCTCTTTCATGATGAAATACAATTCCTTCTCTTTCTTCAACTGCTCTCTCTTGTTCAAATCTGCTCTCTCCATCTTCAACAATTCTTTCTCTTTCAACAACGCCTCCCTCTCATCGAGATTCTCTTCTCTCTTTCTCAAATATTCCTTCTCTTTCCTCAGCTCATCCCTCTCCTTATTCAACTCCTCTCTCTCCTTCTTCAACTCATCTATCCCAACCCTAAATTCATCCATCAAAAGAGATGGTTTTACGATATTCCCCCCCGATCCCTATCCCTGTATGCCTTTTTCATCACTTTCCGCTGATCTCTCCTCACCCTCGTCATCATTCTCGTTACCCTCATCGCTCAGTTCTTGGGTTTCGATGACCTACAAAATGTATCAATGCACATATAAGAGTTGGAAAACTTTTAACGGTGAATTAAACAACATTTCATTTAATTAAACGCTCATGATATCTCACCTGAAAACTATCACGGAGCAAGTGAACGATGTCCGTTTCCCATTCTCGTAGGGTGGGTTCCAAGTTCTTTATTAGGTTAGTCTGCAAAACAACCCTAACCGGTGTTAATATACGGAGTGTAAGTGTCAAATCAAGCAAAGTGAACAGCGGAGAAATACATATACTTACAGCTTCACTCTAAAAAATTGCATATATTTTATTGTACCTCCAACCCTTCTAGCCTCGATATTAAGTGAAGCGTGGAATTTGCGAGGGAACAAACGAAATAACACACTCTCGTAGGGCCGGTAATCTCTCTACGGCCCATATCTGTTTTAAAGAAATTGCATGAGGATAAAAATCCACAATTGAATATAATCATGTAGAATAAAGAAAGAGTTCTTACTTGCAAAGGAAAGATACAACCATATACATTATAGCGAACTGCACCTGATGCCATCACAGCAGCTGCGACCCCTTGCGACATTGTATTGTAGGCCAAACTACCCCAAGGATAGCTATAGAAATCCTCTATGGAGTCTACTAAGTACATATAATCCATGTTACACATAGTTTTCGATTCGGTTCCCCTCACAAAACACTCTACACACATAAGTAGAGCAACCTTCACGACATCCGTGTGCTTATTGGTGTCAACTAATTTTTTAAACACATCTAATAAATGCTTCTTAAGAACTAGATATTCTTTGAAGTATTTGTCCTTTAATGTACTCTTGATGGGATGTGTTTTTGGTATTGTAAGCTCCCCAGTCTTCAGCCCTGTTATGAGGGCAAAGTCCATCTCCGTGAATTGCAACCGTGTCCCCCGTATCTCAAATATAAGATCGCCTTTATATCTTTCAAGAAGATGATGAAATAGGGCCCCTATGAATCGAAAGGATGAGAGGTGAAACAAGAAAGAAAATGAGGATTGCTTGAATAGGCTTAGCCGAGTATCATGCATCTCTAATCCACCCTTCACCGTGTCAAACCACCATCTTAATGAACACTTAGAGGATGGGTTTGGAAATTGAGAACAAGAATCGTCACCTACAAACATGTAATTGAAAATATATTAATAGCAAATTTCACTACTTAAAGAATCATAAGGCAAAAAATTAAACATAGTTGAAATCGAGCGAAGCAAACTAAAAATTGAGCGAGACAAATTACAAAATGAGTGAGGGAAACTTGGAATTCAGCAAGGCAAACATTAAATTTAGCGAGGCAAGATAAAACCGAGCTAGGCAACCTAAAAAATTGAGCGAGGCAAGGTGAAATTGAGCGGAAAACCTAGAAATTAAGCGAGGCAACCAAGAAATTCAGTGACGAAACTGAGACAATGAGCGAGGGAACATAAGAATTCAGCGAGGCAACCTAGTAATTGAGCGAGGAAAAGCTAAAAATTGAGCGAGGCAACCTAGAATTTGAGCGCGGCTACCTATCAATTGAGCGAGGGAAGCTAGAAATTGAGCAAGGGAACCTAGGAATTGAGCAAGGCAACGTAGGAATTGAGCGAGGGAAGCTAGAAATTGAGCGAGGCAACGTAGGGATTAAGCGAAGTAACCTAGGAATTGAGCGAGGGAAGCTAGAAGGATCCTAGAATTGAGCGAGGCATGTAGTAATTGAGTTAGGCAATGTAAGAATTCAGCGAGGGAAGGTAGAAATTAAGCAAGGGAAGCTAGAAATTCAGTGAGACAACCTAGGATTTGAGCGAGGGAACCTAGAAATTGAGCGAGGCAACGTAGAAATTTAGTGATTGAACTTAGAAATTCAGCTAGACAACCTAGGATTTGTGTGAGGGAACCTAGAAATTGAACGAGGCAACCTAGGATTTGAACGAGGCAACCTCGGAATTGAGTGAGGCAATATAGGGATTGAGCGAGGGAACCTACGAATTGAGCGAGGCAGTGTAGAAATTCAGCGAGGAATCCTAGGAATTGAGCAAGGGAAGCTAGAAATTGAGCGAGCGAACCTAGGATTTGAGTGAGCCAACTTAGAAATTGAGCGAGGCAACGTAGGGATTCAGCGAAGGAAACTAGGAATTGAGTGAAGCAACATAGAAATTGAGCAAGGAATCCTAGGAATTGAGCAAGGGAACCTAGGAATTGAGCGAGGCAACATACGAATTGAGCGAGGGAAGGTAGGAATTGGGCGAGGCAACGTAGAAATTGGAGCGAGGCAACCTAGGAATTGAGAGAGACAATGTAGGAATTCAGCGAGGAAACCTAGAAATTGAGTGAGGCAACGTAGAAATTTAGTGAGGGAACCTAGAAATTCAGCGAGATAAGCTAGGATTTAAGCGAGGGAAGCTATAAATTGAACGAGGAACCTAGAAATTGAGCGAGGCAACCTAGGATTTGAACGAGGGAACCTAGGAATTGAGCGAGACAACATAAGGATTGAGCGAGGGAACCTACGAATTGAGTGAGGCAGCGTAGAAATTCAGCAAGGAATCCTAGGAATTGAGCAAGGGAAGGTAGAAATTGAGTGAGGGAACCTAGGATTTGAGTGAGGCAACCTTGAGGGAAACTAGGAATTGAGTGAGGTAATGTAGAAATTCTTTAAATTTAATTGACCTAACCTACAACTTGCTCTTTGGTGAATTTGACCGAGCAGTTAATGAAATTGACCGAGATTTATATGAAATTCTTTTCGGTGAATTTGGCCGAGCAATTAATGAAATTGACCGAGCAGTTCATAAAATTTTTCGTTACATTACATGAATCCATGGAAGTTCCCCATCATATTTTTATGATATATCCGTCAAATTTATGAATTGCTCGGGGAATTTCACCAATCGTGACCCGAGAAGTAGGTCAAATGGACCAAAACCCCTCGCAATTTGGATTTATAGTTTGCTCAGTACGCACTTATAGTGCTGAGTTAACTGACTTAGGCACACCCAGGTCTATAGCTCAATTGGCAGACTGAGTGGAGATACCTCATGTCAAACACTTGAAGTCTTAGTATCGATCCCTGGCAGGGGTGGCTAACATGGAGTGTGTGTACTAACATGGGTGTGTACTAACAAGCTAACCCAATAAAATAAAAAATATAAAACAATTAATAATAATAAAAATTTAAAAAAATTACAAAAACTAAGTTGGGCCCGCTTTGAATGTATGTGGACTATCCACGACGTTCATCCGTTTTTCCATCTAAAGTAAGGGTTTTAGCCCAAAATATGGTGGCAAATCGAAATATCAAGTGAATCACAGCACAGGAAACAGTGGTTCCACCGTAGAAACCTTGTTATGCCCCCATAATGATATTTTACTTGTAATCCATCATGTTCATATGATGATTTTTGTATGGATGAACTGAAAACCAAGATTCGAGCTTCATCCAGCAGTTCAATGGCCCACAAAAAATTTACACCGTTTAGGTAAATGTACTACATTATACCTGTAGCGCGTTCTTTCTTCCGTGGGGGGACCATTTTCAGCAAAACGAGATAACGCTGCTGAATAGATACGGTGGGATCCAGCTAGAGCGTGGTGCGATCCAAGCAGCAGATGTAGTACTGCAGTAGTTTTCGTCCTCCTTTTTTTCAAAAATGGAAAGAGGGAAGGGAGGGAGATGAAAAGCAACGGAAGTAAAAAGGAGGGGTAGTTTCGTCCTCAAAGTCGCTGTCCGCACGTGCTAGTTTAAGTTGGTAACTAAAGTTTGTATTCCTTCATAAAAATCGCTGGGTAAAAGGTTTTGTCTATAGTGGTCATTTTCTCGATGTGAATCCATGACTCTAGACCTAGCTGGAGGAAATATGCCGGAAGCAGATTGCGTGGTGTGCTACACACCACTGACTTCGTTGGTGTGTTGACATCCTCTTCTGTGGGCCCACCATTGTTATATACAAACGGTCTGTCCATTTGGGGAGATTGTTTTAGACCTTGAGTTAAAACACGAGCCAGATTTAAAGCTCAATTGGACAATGCCACATAATGCAAGTATATGCAAGAAGAATTGAGCTGCTATCATTGAAAACTTATCGGGTCACGGATCAACCTGCCATTTGTTATTTTTGCCCTTCACCCAGGTCTATATTACCTTAAGAACATGTTAGATGGCAAATAAACATCCTGGTGAGTCCTAAGAAAGTTTCAACTATGGGAATTATTGTCCCCACTACTTTTTTTGGTGTGATCCACATGAGCTTTGGATTTTTTCATTTTTGGGTTCATATTTTAAAATAAATGAACGGCATGGATATGGCACATACATCATGGTCTGCCCACATAATTTTGTGCTGTCAACACACCACCGAGATCAGTGGTGTGTGGCACACTGTGCACCATTTTCGAATATGCTATGCTTTATCTAGCTTTCTCTGTACCGGGGGAAACTTTGCATGGCGTGGCTTAATTCTGGTGCATTTTTTGGGCCAAACTATAGATGAAAGGTTATTAGAAGATCTCTCTCATTAGATGATCATGAGTGTATTTCCTATTTAATCAGATGGCTAGAATAATCTGATCGGGAGAAGACATTTTGGCATGGGCATGATATAGGCCCATTGGATCATGGCACGATAGTGTAGATAGTGGTTAGCCCCATGGCACCATCCCCTGGTCAATTAACAAAAGTAGAGCTATTTGATGTTTTGGCTCACTCTTAAGTTGTACGCAGCAATCTTACATGTGGCGTACATTTATTCAAATTAAACTCAGACTCTTAATGGGATGAGGCTATGAGTGAGGCGAGCTTCGGCATGATTGGGCACACCTAGCGAACAATCTATATCTTTCTCAAGTTTAAATTAGGCTGGAACATGAATAATTATTATCGGCTAGGTTGGGCTTAGGCTTGGGTTTTACTTTGTCGGTCGGTCTTTGACAAGCTACGGTCAAGCGCAAACCTAGACTTTTGACTATGTTAATCAATAAGGTTTTTTAAAGGGATTTTGACCATACTGGCATTGTTGTAAGGTCAAATTCTTGAAAGAGATTCGACCTTCCAAATATTCTGAGAGTAGCCTTCTAATAAGTCTTGAGAAGTTTTCTTAGACCAAATTGCCCTTGCCCTTGGTTCAGTAAATGTAAGTATTTTTAGTGAATAAGAAGTTGCGTTCGTATTTAGTGCTAAGAAAGTGATGTGGACAGAAGCCTTTTTTAGCATGAGCAAGGCCCAACTCATGTGGCCCACATTGATGTATGTGTATAATTTATGACGCCCATCCTTTTTGCCATGTCGTTTTAGGGTTAGAGCCCAAATATCAGCCTGATCCAGAGCTCATGTGGGCCACATAATAGAAAATAATGGTGACAGTGGCATCCCCTGTTGAAACTTTTCACACTCACTATGATGTTTATTAGAAGTGGACACTGCCCAAGTCAGGACTTTTTGGGCCCATGGCAAGCTGGCCGACAAGGTGGACGGAACGGATCACCTCACTGTGGGCCTCGACCCTTATTATTAAAAAATAATCGAGTTATTAATTACATCAACACGACAACCACGACCCTTGCTACATTACAACCGCAAACCTTACTACATTACAATAATGAACCTTACCACATTACAACCACGACCATTATTACATTACAACAACGACCCTTACCACATTACAATCGCGACCCTTACTACATTGCAACCACGACCCTTACCAACCCTTACCATGTTACAACCACGACCCTTACCACGTTATAACCATAACCCCGACCTTTATAACATGATAACCTCAACCCTGAATGTTGTTTTTATTTACTATTATTTAAAATAATCAAGTTATTAATGACAAGAACCTTACAATCCTGACCTGACTTCAACTGTCAACACATGACAACCTCGACCCTTGAGGGTCAGGGTTATTGTCAGGGCCCAGACTCAGTGATTAGACTCAAAAGGAACTCGATAGTCGGTTCTATCCGCAACAGCCTCCGTAGTACCCTATTTTTGGTTCCTAGCTCAGGTTCCGATCTTAGGATCTCACAAGGAGGATTTCCATAGCATAAATCTAATCCGATAAATCATACCCAAGATCATAATACAGTAATCTCAGAAAGTAACCATAGGAACACATTGCAAAATCCACTAAAAATTTAAACTTTATAGGTACATAAGGCTTAAAAAGAAATACATAAGGTAAGAAAGGAAGAGAAAAGTCTACAACGGGTCCTCAGCACGATCTAATCCAATGCTCCACCGCTACTGCGCTGACTTAGGATCTCCTACATGCATCAATCGTGCATAAGCTTATAGAAAGCTTAAAGGGCGGTAAAGGTGTGTGACAATGGTGATCAGAAGAAATAGAATGATGCAGAAGGAACCATGAATGATACCAACGTCACTAGTCGTACCGAGGCTAAGTTATGAATGCAGTAAGTCGTACTGAGGCTATGCAATGCAATACATGAGTATTGGACACCATATCGAGGCGATGCAATCGAAGGCTTATATAGCCGATGCAAATGTAATGCGAAGTAATGTCAGTCCTCATATCCAATCCACACATCAAGTACAGTTCCATCATAAGGAATTTACGGTTAAGTACATTATTGGATGACTGCCACCCTTCAAGACCCGCACAGTCAAACGAGCGTAAGAGACCTCACTACCCGCCTGTGGACAGCCAATCACCAGCGAGGCTCGATGGTAGCGGACCCATTTCACAAGCTGGTCAAACTCAGCCTAGCTATGCCCCCTCACTCAGGCAGGTAAGGCCAAACCCTATCTCAACCGACCTTGCAACAGTGGGAGTCGCGGCCTAACGATATAAGGCACTCAAGCATTTCCACTAGGTCTTAGCGTTGAGGCGTCTCCTCGGTACTCTGAAGGTTTAGGAGCTTTCACCCAGGGACATCCTATGCACTCTAAATGCTTAAGTATCATTTCTAGTGTCCACACACAGCCATCCACGATATACCTGTGGAGGCTACGGCCCTGATGAAGCAAGGGCAAATATCCACATGTTATACAATGCTCGATGCATGAATCACACAATCACCTATGCATCAATCCCAAGCATCAATCGTGCTTAAGAGGGAAAACTCCATCCCTCGGGGAGATACCAACATGTCCTTCACAATGGCACAGTCATGACCAATCATACCTCAACCAAGCATGCATATGATGCGTATGGGAGTGGGCCATGAAGATGAATAAGGGTGCCAATGAGGTGAAGATGAACTCTCTACCCTAACCATGAAGGGCCTAGGTACTTAACCAATTCCTCATAAAGAATATATAACCTCTAGTGGGGGCCCATTTACCTGGGGTAGCTCACGAGACTAAGCATACAAGTTACTGGCCTAAATAATATAGAGATGGGCTTAGCAAGAGTCTAAGGTTGGCATTCAACCACACTTAGATACAAATGAGCGTAGAGGGGTCCATAATGAGGACATTCAACCACCATTTCCCAAAAGGTATAACCAATTATAATCCATATAGCTACAAGGCTCAAGGCCCACACCCAAACCACATACATAAGCCCCACATAAAGGCATAAGAAAAAGGGCCAATACTACCTTCAATAACATGGGCCCTGTCATGCCCTAGACTCGGTAACCGTACTCACAAGGAACCCGATAACCGGTTCTGGCCGCAACAGCCTCTGTAGTACCCCACTCTCGGCTCTTGAGATAAGTTCCGATCCTCGGATCCTACAAGGAGGATTTTCATAACCATATATCCATTCCAATACAAGTATACCCAAGATCACAGTAAGTATATCTGAGCAATAACAAAGGCACACATCACAAGATCCACTATAAATTTGAGCTTTAACACAATGCTAAAAGGAAATATATTTGATGACAAAAGAAGAATGAAGAAGATCTGCAACATTAGGGTCCTCAGCTTAACTCCTATCCAAGCTCCGCTACTAAGACGTCGACCTAGGATCTCCTACACGCATCAATCGTGCATAAGCTTATAGAAAGCTTAGAGGGTGGTGAAAGTGTGTGACAATGGTGTGTAGAAGACCGATAGGAGATACAGAAGGGAAATATGATCAATGCCAATAGCACTAGCCTTATCAAGGCTGCCATGAATGCAAGAGGTCAAACTAAGGCTATGCAATGCGATGAGTACTGGGCACCATACTAAGGCGATGCAATATAAAGCTTATACAACCGATGCAAATGCAATGTGAAGTAATGTCAGACCTCATATCTAATTTACAAATCAAGTATGGTTCTATTATAAGGAATCTACCGGGGTCAAGTACACTACAAGATGACTGCTGCTTTACAGACTCGCACAGTCAAACGAGTGTAAGAGACCACACTACCCGCCTATGGACAACCAATCACCAGTAAGGCTTGACGGTAGCGGACCCATTCACGAGCTGGTCAGACTCAGCGTAGCCATGCCCTCTCACTCAGGCGGATAAGGCCATATCCCATCTCAACCGACTACACGACAGTGGGAGAGGCGGCCTAACGGTGTAAGGCACTCGGGCACTCATGATTTCCATTCGGTCTTGGCGTTGAGGTGTCTTCTAGGTACCTTGAAGGTTTAGGGGCTTTCACCCAGGGATATCCTATGCACCCCAATGCTTAGATAATATATTTTCGGTGTCTACATACGGCCATCCACGAATACCCCTGTGGAGGCAAGGCCCTGATGAAGCAAGGGCAATAATATCCATGATATGTAATGCCAAATGCATAGATCACGCATACCAATCATGCACTAGCTCCAAGCACTCAATGTGCACAAGAGGGAAAACTCCATCCCTCCAACATATCAACCCAATGACCACACACATAATGCAATCTAATCACAGCATGATGTATATGGGTCATGAGGGTGCGTCATACGACGATGAAGACTTAGAACATACTCCTCCTTCCCAGGGGAGGAAAACGAGTCTAGGTATTTAGACAAGATTACTAAGGGATCATCTTTTGGTGGGGGCCAGTATTTGGGGTAGCCCACAAACTAAGAAGGGCCATATAAGCTTAAAGGAATAAGCGGTCCTATCAAGGGTCCAAGGTAGGCCTTCTACCACCTATAACAACCCCATGGGCCTACCTTAGGGCCACCAAGGAGGACATCTAACCTCAACTGGGTCCCAAAAGGTAGCCCGCTACTACTCGAATATGAAGCAAGGTCGAGGGCCTAAGGTAATCCATGGCTAGTGGGATATACTCAAAGCCCAGCTCATAGGTAATATAGTGGGCCCTCAAGCAAGATTTGAGCCCAACCACAAAGGTCACAAATCCACATATTATGGTGGGCCTAGTGGGCAGCCCGGTAATCCAACTATGTAGGCAATTTCTATTCTTTATCCAAGTGAGTTGGGCCTCACAACTTGGCCCAAGTACAAGGTTATTTTGGTGGGCAACCAAGGGCCCAACTACTTGCACATTATGGCCCACAAACCCATCACAATAAGTAGTGAGATACATGCCCAAAGGTCAAGGGACCTAACTAGAAGATTCCAAGATAAATGGGCCTACAAAGTCCAACCAAAACTATGAACATAGATCCAAAATAAAATCCAATTGAGGTGAGTCTCCTAGTGTGCACGAATGAAGCCCAAATGCATCTCAGAAAATGGTAAGCTTACGTATGTAATTCATCCTTAAATCTTGTGGGCCATGCTGCCTCAAATCATACCATTAGGGGAAGCCAATATGGGCCTATTGCTGGAATTTTCAGCCTACCTATTTTTGGGCTTGCTGGAGTCCAGCAATAATAAATATAAATTAAGTTTATGTTCATTGGTGGCCTACATATGTCCTTGTGGGTCCCACCAAATGAGTATAATGGATCACACACATAAATCAGGTGGACCATGCTGCTGGACCGGAAGTCCCGCAACAGTCCAATGGGCCTGGGTGTACCAAGGTGGAATGTCCTATAGGCCTCAGCAATTAGCCAAAGAGACAACCAAATGGGTCCCAAAAATGGATGCCACTGAGGGAAATGGTTATGTCTCACACGGACCACAAATGGATGGACGATGGGGATAATAAATACATCAAGGTGGGCCCACAAAGAGGGTGGACGACCTAGCCATGGCTGGACGCCCCAGCCTGGGCTTCCCAGTCTGGTGGGCTGGTCCAGGCCGCGCCATGGTCAGTACAGGGGTCCGTTAACCCCAAAACTTGGCAGGTGGGTCTTACCATAGGTGGGCCACATCTCTGTGAAATTTCATAATTTTTTGATTAACAGAAGTATTTTAATTAATTTAAAGAAAATAGACTGTTCAGAATATCTGTTTAGTGCAGATTTTTGATAGGCCTTGATTTGAGCTTCGTGTGCATTAATGGCCTCTAAAAATTAGGGAAAAACAGTTTTTGTGTCCCCTCATATGTGTACTACAAAGTAGGGTTCACGGATGTGACCTATCAGTGGAAAAATTATTTTATATTTAAGGAATTTCACACTAATGTGTTGCTGGAACAGTGCAGAAATTACAGACTAACCACCTCACTTGGGCTACACCTTTGGGACCTCAATCAGGGTCAGATGGGGCTAAAATTTGGGGGACATCAAGGTGAGATCCCCACCTTTCAGAAAAGTATATTTGATGGGTATGAAATGCCCCCAATCAGTCCCAATTTTAGGCCTAAATCCAACAGAAATCTGTCCCAAAAATCTGGACAGCAATACATTCTTGAATTAAAATAAATGTAGAAGCCATTTAAGGAAAGGATTAGCCCATAAGTTTGGTGTCATGGCCCACCCTAGTGGGCCCCACAATTGTCCAGATCGAATCCAAAATTTTCCACTCTCGCATGCAACATTTAGGGTGGCAAATGGGACACCCTAACCATAGTGTAGGTTGGGTATAGGCGTCCCACCCTTGTTGGGCTTTCCTGGACAATCCATGCCCACTAAGTGGACCACACATACATCATTAGAAATACAAGAGAAGGGAGAAGAAAGGAAGGATATCCGGCCATCGGGGGAAGGCTCTGCCACTATTGACCCTTTCCCAACACAATCAAAATCACATATATTATACGTATACATTGTACAACATGGATTTCATCATGCATGGCCTAGATCTAAGATGAATGGTTGGGATGCCATCTCAACCATGATGCAAGGATCTAAACGACCCATCATGCCTGAGGAATGAGAAGAAATCACCATGAAAGGAATCCATCAAGGGAATCCCCATGCATGAACATGCATGCACAAGATGGGCCCAATGACCACATCTAGAAGGTTGTGTAGGATCTCCACCATTGATTGGTGGGTCCTACACATCCCAAATGAGAAAGAGAGAAGGATCTGCATTAAGAAGAAGAGATCTACATGATAAGGAGAGCACCCACCTTGATCCTTACAAAATCTAAGTCTTCTCGCTCCTAGCACTCCAAGGGAGATGGATGGATGGGTGAGATGAACTTGTGATGGATGGATTTAGAGAGATTAGGGAGAGAAGAGGCTGGAAAATGGAGAGGGAGAGGTGGGGACATCCCACCTTCTTCTAGCAAGAAAGAAGAAAAAGAAAAGATGGAAAATGAGAGGGGAGAGAGAGAGAGAGAGAGAGAGAGAGAGAGAGAGAGAGAGAGAGAGAGAGAGAGAGAGAGAGAGAGATGTTTGTAGGAAGGAAATGATTGTAGCTTGTTTAAAGAAGAGAAATTTCAGCCTTTTCTCTTAAGAAATGGGGCTTTGGTTAGAGAGATAATGATAGGCTAGCAAAAGAGGACCTAAGGGAGGCTATAGGTTAGGGTTGTGGGTAGTGTATGAGTGATGGGTAGTGTAAAACATGGGATTTGGTTAGTGTGTGTGTGGTGTGTGTGTTGTAACTTGTGCTAAAAGATGGGACCACTTAAAAATTCTTGCACACCACCCCTAGGTGGGCCACATGATCATGATCAAGGGCTAGAAAATGAAATGCACACAACTTATGATATACACGTCGGATGGATGCACAAAACGCATCATCGGAACCGCAATGATGATGCGAACAAGATAGAATAGGTTTCGGCTCGATCCAAGTCAGGTCTACATGACCGGACTTAAGGATGACCACAAACACTATTCAAGGGTCGCGGGTCACCGAGATTTGACCAGTAGGACAGCGGGACCAAGAGAAACGAAATGCATACCTACACACACATGCACACACATGAACTCGGGTCGGGTCTTATAGGCCCAAAGAGGGGAATCAAGGCCCAAGTCCCAATGGCCATAGAATCTACGCATTAAGTTGAACTTAATGGGTAGTCCATGAGCACAAAAAAAAATATGGCCCGAAAATAAGTCTAAGTTGGGTGAAATGGGCCCCACTACATCAGCCCAATAGCTAACAATTTAAGTGGGCAACCAAGGGCCCAATACTACCCTTATCTCAGCTCATAAGTTCATCAAAATGGTAGAAGTCAGCCCAACATATGGCTGGGCCAAGCTGGGACATTCCAGCCCATACTGGGCCCATTAGGAAGTCCTAAAATCTGGTCTATACTTTGAGTCCACAAAAGACCATCAGAAGGTAGCCCAACTATGAATTAATTAAGCCCAAGAAAATTTCAGATATAAGTGTGCATCATGTACCCTAGATTTCTCAATATGGTGGGCCCCACATCTAATGCAATTTCAGTCAAAACAATGTTCATTTGGGGCCCTTCTGGATTTTCAGACCACCCAACTACCTGGGCCTACTGAAGCCCAGAAACTTGTTATAATATGTGGAATTCATTATTATAAGGGCCAACAATATTTACAGGGGGCCCCACCAGATGAAGAAAAAGGGGTGGCACACAAATAGGTGGGCCTGCTGCTGAACGGCAGGCCCAGCAGCACCCCAAAGGCCTGGGCGTCCCAAGGCCTGGGTGGTCCGAGGCCTGGACAGTGTGGCCACATATACATGCAACAAGGTGGGCTCCACACATCCCAAGGTGGGCCCTGCAAGTGATGTCCACATAGGGTGGACCCTTCCCACGTGGGCCACCCAAAAAAATGGGGGACGACGTGGATGAAACATACATCATGGTGGGCCAACACGTTGGACGTCCAACCATGTTGGATGTCCACCAGCTGGACGTCCAGTAAGGCTTGCTGGTCCAGCTGGTTGGCCCCACAAACATGGCCCAATGAGCCTCCAGATACATCAGAGGTGGGCCCCAAAAATCATACACAAAGCCTAATGGGCAAGGGCCCAAAAAGTTCAGCAAACACAAAGAGGTCAGCAAGGTTTAAGAAAATTTCTGCATTGCATGTTGCTGTCCTAAATTTGGGCGCTCCAATGGAGTGGGTCCAGAGCCTCTAAAATTCTAGAAATTGAGGGCCAAGGTCCCTCATCATGTGTACAACAAGATGAAACCCAGAAAGGTGGCCCACCTATACCAAAAAAATTTAGGAATTATTATTTTTATAGAACAATGTTGCTGGACTACACAACAGAAAATTATGGCAGTCCACCATGTTGGCCCACTCTTTTGGATGCCCAAATGGGGTCAATTGAAGCCAAAATTTGGTAAGCTTATAGGTGGGGTCCACACCTTCAAGAAACATATATTGCATGGTACCAACCACCCCACCAAATGTCCAAAAATCAGGCCTCAAGATGACCTAAAAATGTGTCCTTACAGTTCTGGACAGCAACATATAGCTGGAAGAAAATAAATATAAACATCATTTAAAGGGGAAATTAATCCCAGAAAATCATAGTATGGACCACCCTAGTGGGCCCCACAAACATCCAGACCCTTGTCATCGTTAAAATCACCTTACATGTGCCCCTTATATGTACATTTTGGGGCCACACGTCCAAGGCTGGACTGTCATGGACGTCCACCCCCTGGAACGATCTGGATTTTGTTGGACCACAAGGTGGGCCACACACAAATGATCAGAAACATAATCAAGGGAAAATGAAAGATTCGGCCACAAGGGAAGGGTCTCCGCCTCATTGAGGCCATTCCCCTCATCACATATGCATAGACATTCTACTATCACATGATATACAAGATCTACATGATCATAAGACTTTCTACTTAGGATCTATGGTGGAGATGCAATCTCCACCAAGGATCAAGGGTCTAGATGACCCAAAGATCCCTGATCAAAGAAGGAAAAGGCCATGAAGGGATCCATGGAGGATGGCCCCTTGCATGGAACATGCATGCAAGTAAGATGGGCTACGAGCCTCATCCATGAAATCTTGAGGGCCACCACCATCATTTGATGGGCCCCACAAGCTTCAACATGAAAGAAAAGGGAAGAAAAAGTAAGAAATGGAAGAAATCTGAATTGACAATTACATGCACACCCACCTTAAGGATCTAGCTTGAAATCTACACCACCATCAACTAGAAGCTCCAAGGGAGATGATTCTATGGGTGAGATGGGTTGAAGAAGGTCGGATTGGAGGGTATTTGGGAGAGAAGGGGCTGGAGGATTTGGAGAGGTGGGACGTTGGAGGGTTGCTAGGAAGAGGAGAGAAGGAAGAGTTAGAGAGAAATGAGAGGAAAGGAGGGTTGCTTGGAAGGTGTAAAAGTGTAATGTTGGTTTCTCTCTAAAAGAGACTGCCTAGAAAAGAGAAGGTAATGATGGAGATACAACCAATGCTCATAGGGTCTAAGGTAGGCTATAGGTTTTCTATAAACCCTAAACCTAAGCATGACATCATCCACTACATGGGCAAACGTGTGGAGCTAGGGTGGGGTCCACCATCCACACATCAATGGTCCATATCGAGCATAGCTCATAACTTGTGCTGTACACGTCGGATTCACACACGGGACGTGGCGTTGGAACTGCGGCGTCGATGCGAACGCAATAACATAGGTTTCGGGTTGATCCGAGTCAGGTCGATGTGACCAAACTTAAGGACGACCGCAAACACTATCCGTATGTCGCAGGTCGCCAGGATTCGATCGGTAGGACCACGGAACCTAAAGGAACATCGTGCACACTTGGGTTAGGGTCTTACCGTTATCAAGTTCCTATCATTGATAACTTGATTATTTTTAAATAATAGTAGATATAAACAACATTCATGGTCGAGGTTGTCATATGTTAAGGGTCAAGGTTGTCATATTATAAAAGTCGAGGTCGTGGTTGTAATGTGGTAAGGGTCGTGGTTGTAACGTGGTAAGGGTTGGTAAGTGGTTGTAACATGGTAAGGGTCGTGGTTGTATTGTAGTAAGGGTTAGTAAGGGTCGTGATTGTAACATGATAAGGGTTGGTAATAGTTGTGGTTGTAATGTGATAAGGGTCATGGTTATCAGGTTGATGTAATTAATAATTTGATTATTTTTAAATAATAGGGGTTGAGGCCCACAATGGGTGATCCGTTTTGTCCACCTTGTCGACCAGCTCACGTGGGCCCAAAAAGTCCTGACTTGGACAATATCCACTTCTAACAAACATCACAGTGAGCCTGGAAAGTTTCAACAATGGGTGCCACTATCACCATTATTTTCTATTATATGGCCCTAGTCCTAAAATGACATAATAAAAAGGATGGGCGGCAAGGATTATACACATACAATAATGTGGGCCCCATGGGTTGGGCTTTGCTCATGGCCAAAAAGGGTTTTGTCCACATCACTTTCTCAGCATTAAATACGACGTAACTTCTTATTCATTCAAACAATGTATAACTACTGAACCAAGGACAATGGAAATTTGATCTAAAAAACTTCTTAAGACCCGTCAAAAGGCTACCCTCAGAATATTTGGAAGGTATAATCTCTTTCGAGAATTTCACCATACAACGATGTCAGCATGGTCAATATCCCTTTTCTAGAATAAATCCCAATGCATTATAATAGAATACCTTTTGACTTGAATGTAATGCCCCAGTTTCCAAAACCCGAGTATATGACTCGCATTTTGAAAACCCAGGAGTTAACTGCTAATTATGGTAACAAATAAATCAAAGTGCATAGCGGGAATAAAACGTAGCATAGATGTGATCCAAAATGGGAACAATATTCTGGCCCACTCAGTTGGGGGCCAATTACATAACCTCAAGTTTCTCAAATGCTAAATGTATTGAAATAAGATAAAGGGGCTAATCTACTGATTTAGCCTAAAGTAGGCGGCCGCCTCTTGCTGCGGCTCCTCATCATAAAGTTCCTCCTCGACCGCCACATCCTTCAAGCCTGCCATATACTCGTCAGCCCTTGTACCTACGTGCTCTGTACGGTTGAACATTGATGAATGAGTGGCCAGCTCAGTGTGATCTCCCCTCAAGATTACACACCGCCGCCCTAAACAAGGAATAACGTAAAAGCACACAGGTAATCCATAACATAGTATATGCATTCTTGTTAAATGCATGAATGCAATCATCGGCCTGGGTAAGACATCCAGACGGCCTGTGCCCTAGGTAAGACATCCGGATGGGCAATGACGTACGATGGTGTGCCCCAGGTAAGACATCTGGACGGGCGTCACCCATGAATATGACTGGTCATCAGCACGACTCTCAACGTAATCGTATGGGTATGATGATCCAAGTCATCACCACAAGTTGAATGACTGGTCATTAGCGCAACACTCGGCGTAATTGCATGGGCATAATGATCCAGGTCATCGTAGTATGTTATGTATGCATGATTAGCCAAGTCATTATTAGTCCAATTGCAACCAACCAATTTAAGTGAGCTCATGGTCACTACGGGGAGCACATGGCCCAGCGTAGGCCGACGGCTTGGGCGTAGTATCCCATGACTACCATCGCTGTCCCATGAAGCTATCGTCTTAGGGTGTGTGTAGTACCCACCAACATGTAGTTAATCAACAAACCTCCATGTCAAGGGCCTACTTATGTCACGATTAGGCTAGTTATACCCCAAGCATGGACTCTCCTTCTACTAGACTTCCCATAGAGAGATTTCAACAATATGTGTGTCACACCATCATATCAGTAACATAAGTCTTATCATAAATGGGAAAATAAGAAGCAATGCATGTATTTTCATTAGAGTGCATTAACTGAAACTACATAAGTTAAATAATAGTAAGCATGAGAATCATTTTACCAAATAGATATGTCAAGTGGAAGCAGTCCATTCCTACACATAATTTATCCTTAATCCAACTATCCATTAAACTCCACAAAATTACTATTTCTGGTCTAGTTAGGGATGGAAAGCTTAAGGGGAGGAAATCATCATCAGACAAAGCATAGAGAATTTCTGGATGCAAGCTTTCTTGAGAAGGTAGTGAATTTACACCACTCACGTAACTCCCTGTACAATTTCATTTATATTAGACAATGAGTCACAAGGTTCGATACATGAGGATTTGTGTAGGGTTGGAAGGCCCTAAATCAAGGTTGGTTGGGCTGTAACCAAAGGTGATCAAGCCTACCAACATGTGCCCTATAGAACTTACTGACTAATACAGCAGCTACACTGCTGGGGAGACTACCGGCCCACCGTCCTAGTGTTGGATGGTGGTGCATGACGTACGTATCATGGTGGTGTACCCATGCGTGGCCCACCAAATAAACGGATGGGCGGTTTGGGCCAGCAGACCCTAGCCAACTAAAGGCAGGTAGGTCCCACATAGGGCCCGCCATACATATATGGATTCATATTCGTGTGTGTGTGTATATATATATATATATATATATATATATATATATATATATATATATATATATATATATATATATATATATAATGATATACTATACTGTTAAGAGGGAGCCCAGCGTCTGGACAGATGGTGTGGATTAAGAGTGCACCCCTCCACTTGTGCGAGTATCTTGTGCAAGGTGGGTCCCACATCTACGTCCAGATGGATGGATGGTTGGATCTAACTCAAGCCACGGTGGGGCCCACATGTTGCTGTTAAGTGTGGCCCACCTGGAATCATTGCGGGCCCACATGTTGTTGCTAAGTGCGGCCCACCTGGAATCATTGTGGGGCCTGCTAATCTTCGCGTGGCCCAGCTATTTTGATTTACAAGGTGCGGCCCACTATTTTGAATGGTGTGGCCCATCTGCTGCACAAATATATGTCTATCATATATAATAATGTTTTATTTTCCAAACGTCCAGGGGCCTGAATGTTTGTAGAGGGATGGCCTGGATGTGCATTCTGCACAGGGTCGTGTACCCCACACGCTGCCAGGGTGGGAGCTGCTCACCTGTCTGCTATGGGGCGTGGCCCACTTGGCATCAACGTGAGGCCCAACACTGTGGCCCACCTGTATTTTTGGTGAGGGCCAACATTGTGCAGCTCGCCTGGACGTGCTTTCCTTTTCATGGGTCTGTCCTCAGCTTTGCTGAGAGCTGCTGTCATGCAGCTCGCTTGACCCACTGTTCAGAGGATAGCTTGAAGCTCACTCACGACTAGGGAGAGGGCTGGAACAGGCCCTGACCTACATCTGATTATGGCCTGATGGGACCCGCTTTGAAACTCTACCGAGAGCTCAACCCGGGTCCCTGTTTGACGTCGGTTCTCAGCAAAACAAAAATGTGGCCTGGTGGAGCCCGATTTTAGCTCAACTGTAACCGACTCCCACCACTTTCTCCTGGTCTGAATTTAACTTGGACAGAGGCCTGGATAGGATCTAGACTTGGGTCTGTTCCTGGCTTCAAAACCGACCATTGTCTGGGCCAGTCCTTTCCTCAAACGGCGACACTCCCTGATCTGCTTTCAGCCCAGAACCAATGATCGTTGTCTTAGCCCTCGGTCTGAATCAGGGTCACTGTCTCGCCTTTGTTTGGGTGTAAAACACGACCATCTACTTGGCCTATTACCAGCTCAAAACAGGGCCCAATGCTATCATATCTCAGCCAGATGCATGGGTCGTTTTCAGCTCCAAACGGAGCTTTTGTTCTACCCTGTTTGTGGCCTGACGCACGACCATCATTTGGCTGAGTCCTGGCCCAAAACGGGTGCTGTTGTTAGGTCAGTTTTCAACCCGGGACAAAGCCATGGATCGGCTCAGCTCTGGTTCAAAACATGGACTCTTTTCAACTTAACCGAACTACGAATAGAGGTGGTTACCTAACTCAAGTGATTGTCAATGCTCTCCCCTCTCTTTCTGCTATCTGCCTATGAAGCTACAATCCTAACTGATCCAACTCGGTCCAAACTTTTCACGGACTGAGTTGGAGCAGTGGAAACCGAGTCCACACAGTCGGCTCACTCCTCACGACCTCCTCTACTATCTCTCTCCTTCTCTCTCTCAACGCGAATCCTAAGGGCTACAGGGCCCTTTATATAAAGGGAGAAAGAGGCAAGGAATGGCTGGGATTTCTTCTACGGCGGACGGTCAAGATTCTTTCCCGCCACCGACTTCCCAGAAAGGAAAGTTCTCTCTCTATTTTTCTCCTGCAGAGGCTTTGCTTGGCCGTTTTTGGCAAAGAGAATGAGCACCGCCTTCCCTTGGTGATGGACGATTGAGACAGCACGATCGAACTGATTGTGAGCCATCCATCCGATTCCATTATGGCCCCACCTTTCGGACGCCTTCCACATGCAACGTTTTGGTCGGTGGTAGCCAATCTCTTTCCTCCGTTTACAAGGGGTGAAACAGCTATAGGGTTTCACTAAGCCGGGCCCCATGGAGTCTTTGAATGATTCAAATGGCCCCGAAAGTGACCATGGTGGGCCACCTAGGAGCTTAAGATCAATTGTTTTGAGTCTCTGCTTTGGCGGGAAAACGCCATTTCCTCTAAAATTCAGAGCTCCTTTGACCGAGTTCCTAGTTTCAGTGCACGACATGCACCATGTAAGGGGTGTACACGCACCCAATGGTTTGTGGTGAATCTGATCCGACCGAACACTTACAAGGATATTTAAGGGAGTACTAGCCCACCTTTTAGGGCGGACCCGAGGCCCCAGTGGGCCGTTCCACACTCCCCGAGCTCTATTTGGCCCCAAGACAACTGATCTGATGGTTAGATTGATTTTATATTAGACTTCAATGGCTCTCTGTAGACTTAGAGCGCAATGGCCTTTTGGTTGGTTACTAGTTAACCGTCAAGGGTTGTTAGTGGATGCCTAGCCCCCAACATGACTTGGAATGAAAGTTAACTTGAGGTGTTCGTTTGATCTTACCTCACTGTCTGGTATTGGGTTAAGCTTGGCCCCCATTGACTTTGATAGATGGCTTCGATGTTAGCTGGAAGTCCCATCCTGTGGTATGTTAAAAATATTTAGGTCGCCTAATAATTTAAGCTTAGTTGATACAAATTTTTGGACAAGGTAACACCCGTGTACCAAAGGTACAGGGTGTTACATTGAACCATTGGATCATGGTCCTTTTCAATGACTCAATTAAGTGGATAACAAAATAATTCTCCTAAACACTAGCTAAATCAACATTTGCAATCTTGAACTTGGCACTCCACTTATCAATGTAGTAATGGAGATGATCATTGATATTGTTAGGTGGTGGGGTTTTGAAGTGAACCCTGTAATACTTTATGTGGAATTGCAAAAGGACTTTGTTATGCATTGAGTATGAAGATCAGATGAATGAAATAGCGTACCTTGTTGGGACGCCATTACTGTAGGCCTGATGTTGCAGTTTTCCTCTCCTTACACCCTTAGAGAAGCCCTGATGGAAATTCTAGCTTCTGTTGATGTGTTGGATTTGGGACCCAACCTTGTTGTATAGTTACAGATGGCAGATGAGTTTGAAACTCATTAAAACTCCTCTCCCTAAAGGCTCCACACAAATTTGGTAATCCTAGTCCCACTCGGATACTGTTTGTATATTACCATTCTAGCATCTCATCCCTTACATGAATTTTCGGGATGCATCACAACTTAGCAGGGTCCACTGGTGCACCCGATCACATTATCCAACCCTTAAAATAATCCAGACCGTTGATCAATAAGGCCCACCTTATAGAATTCTTACAAACCCATGACAAAACAACAATGAGAAAGGAAGTGTATGGAGTAAAGCTCGAGCATAAAATATAGTCATTGTTTGAGGCAAAACAAGCAATGACTGGAATTAAGGTATGATTCAACAAGCATTTGATCCAAAGACTCACCTTCAAAATAATTAACTTGTTAGAAGATAATTTTTAGTTACCCACCTGTATGAGGCATTTTCTCTTCAAGTCCTTGTGGAATAAGCTTTATTTTAAAAGTGATTTGTATGGGTCTTCTTAAAGTGTACATCATCAACCACTTTAGTAAGATTGGTTGACCATATAAGTGGGACACCCAAAATTATGTCAAGTCGGTGATTATGCAGTATGCAATATACAAATTCATTATGTACTAAGAATCAAAACCAATTATTATTTGTGATTAAATTCTTAGAAACTTCTATAATTGTGTTGGTGCGGTAGATGGGACGTACATCCTTGCATTGGTTTTGACTAGCTTGTAAGCAAAATTTTATGATTAAAAAGAATTTATCTTGCGAACTGTGATGGTTACCTCTTCATTTGACTTGAAATTTAATTATTCACTTGTCGGATGTGAAAGTTCGGCATCTGACACACGTGTACTACAATCATTGTTGATTAATGTCTTAAATATGTAAATCAACAAGTTTGTTGATGATAGTTCGATGCCATCGAGTAGACTTCGATGCCATCGAAGTCCCATGTTGGTTACTGGACACTTTGGGTATCCCACTTGATGTCATCGAATGGGGTTCGATGCCATAAAAGGTTGTTCGATGACATCGAAGTCCCATCGAAGTGCCATCGAAAAAATTCAAAAAATATATGTTTAGTCACTGCAAAGTTTTGATGTATAGTTCGATGACATCGAAGGGGTTCAATGCCATTAAAGTCCCATCAAAGGTGCCATCGAACGATCACGCAAAGTTACGTAGTTACGAGATTTATTTCCTATTTCGATTATGATTCACCTATAGGTTATAAATATGGGTGTAAAAGGGATTAGAGTGTATCTCAGAGCTTTCTGATTCATTCCTAGAGTTTCAGGGGTGTAGCTTGGGTGATTCGAGGCTTGTTCGAATTTGGGTAATCTCTATCTCTTGTAATTTTTGCTTTCATCGTGAATATTTGTCACTTTGTGTCGTGGTTTTTTCCTCGTAAGGGTTTTTCCATGTTAAATTCGGAGTATTTGTGATTGGACTTGATTGTGCGATTGGAATACTTTGCTTGATTTATCTCTGTATTCTTTCACGGTCTCCTAACAATTAGCACCCACGAGGGAAAGATAAACTTTTTTATTTTCACCAATGAAGAGTTTAAAATGTCAATTACTTTATATCTAAGTATGAAGTTTATTCACTACTCATAAACCATATTATATTGTTAATTTAAGATATTAGTGGGTCACGCATGGCATTAGTAAGGTGAGTAACATTGTGAACGGTTTGGATCATCAAGACACTCATTAGGTGAGACCCATAAAAAAAGGTCATGTGTAGACCCCCGTGGACTACTAAAGTATCATACAATCTTTTTCTTTAAGAGTCTAACTAGCAATGGTTTCTTTCTTAAGAGAGTCATGGATGAAAAGATAGCGGTGAAAAGACTACGATTGATTGAATTCATCCACTTTTTATTCGTTATTAGAAAACCCGCACTAGTCCCCTCTCTCATCATAGATTCTGGCAGTAATGAAAGCCCCATCAACCAGCGGTGGAAAGGAATAGAAGGCCATTTCGAATATTCTCTCTGGTGATATCGATAGTCGACATTAATGGTCGACTCAAGTATGTGCATACAACTTATATATCTTTCCCATTACACAACGTATGGTGATTCTATCTAGAAATCTTCTTATATTTGGTATCAGAGTTATCCATACGATCGTGCATCTGTAGACATCATCTTTCTCAGAGTTAACCCAACATATCACCGATGATCATGGCTGTTAAGCTCACTCAAGGTTATGGTAATGTTAAATCCTTCAAATAAGGTTCTAGGGATGGCCATTACAAAACAATAGAGATGTTGGAATCTGACACCCCAAGGCCCTAACTCTGGTCTACTTGGTATGTGTATGCATGTGATTCAGAAGGCGATGAAACAATCCCTAAGAATGTGGTGATGATGGAGGGGGGATGATATCTTATAACTGGATCCTATGAATTGGGCCCGCAATTGCATTAGGCCTTGGTTTTATAGGGCTAAGGCCACTTGATTTTATAGAAATTCTCATCACATGGTGTTACCACCATCGCTGTCAAAGGAGAC
Source organism: Magnolia changhungtana (assembly GCA_030180095.1). NCBI lineage: Eukaryota > Viridiplantae > Streptophyta > Magnoliopsida > Magnoliales > Magnoliaceae > Magnolia > Magnolia changhungtana. Next base: position 2,272,983 of record JASAUF010000203.1, on the reverse strand, counting down.
CACCAAAACCCAGCGTTCCTATCAGTCATTTCAGCTAGTCTGCATGCTTGGACGTTTGTAGTGGGATCAATGTTGCACATGATAGATCTAAAAAACCTGGGGCCATAATTAGATGCTCTGGGCTTCACTAGTCTGGTGCATATGATTACAAAGCCTATCATTGATTCTTGACTAGATTGTGGGGGCAAAAACTAGTTTCAATGTCCTACCCACCATCTTCATCAGAGTTATCGTATGAGCAACGATGATCATTGGTTATCACTGTTCAGTGTCCGTTAGGTTATCTATGGGGCCAAGTTCAGAGTTCTGGCCCACCTGCAATGCTCACGCATCTTGTGGCTTTCCTAAGCCCAACCCACAGATTATGCTTCATAGTTTTAACACTCATGTTCACCAATCCAACCATTTTTAATAGTTAATCTAATTGCAATCCTAGTTGCTCCATATCATCTATTATAAATAAATCATTAAACATGACAGATATAATTAATGGGGATTGTAAATAGTCCTCTTATAAATATATGTTTTAAATCTGTGGTTTATGAGCTAGATTTATGGACATTAATAATCAAATTGAATTGTTCTTGCATAAGATATTCCATGAAAAATATAGTAATATGACCAAGTTAACCAATTGAACCGGCCTGGGTTTTAGTTTATGGGGAGAGCTAATGATGGGTAATAAGGACGTGTCTTAGATACAGGCTGATTTAACCATGTATGGCTACATATAGGTATGAAAGTGTACTAAAATGAAACTAGTTGAATTGTAAAGATATTTAGACCCATGTGTTGGTGCCAACAAGGATTAAGAAACTTAGTTGTGTGTAGGCACTATCAATGGAATGCTTGGGCTCATTAAGTAGTTTCATTGTTATGATTCACAGTCCACATCGTCACTTGTTTAAGAGATATACATGTTAGCTTCTAATGAACGCATGTGTATATATGCCTATATGCATTCTAACACTACTTATTTATTTGTTTCTCTCTTTACGGTTGTATATCATGTTTAGCCTCCTTTATGTAAACAAGGACAATTTTGGATTGAAGCTATATGTCACTTACGCTTAATTTCCATTGTAAGTGTTATGATGTATAAAGCACTCTTATTTGTCAAATTTTGATGGGACAAAACAACTTATGATGTGGTTCACACAAGTGATGGAAATTTCACCTTCAAGTGAATCAAGATGGAAAGTTCACCTTCAAGATCGACGCATGAAGTTAGAAAGTGCAAGTTTATGAACAAGACATGAAGATGGTTACTTCAAGATCAATATATTCAAGCTCTACTTCACTTCAAGTTTAAGATCAAGCTACAACTATAAGTTTACTTCAAGTAAAAGATCCACTGAACGTTACTGAAGATTTAAGGTATATACTTCAATGTCCAATAATTTCAGGTATAATTGACCCTAGAGAGACTTTAGACTTAGGTTCTTTCAAATACTAAACATATATAGGTTTTTATACTTTGATTAAGCTTTAGTTCGACTAGTCTAAGCCTTAGTTCAACTAGTCCAAGCTTTAGTTCGACCAATCCAGGAAAAGTTTCGACCAGTCCAAGATTCGAACTGAAAAATAGATTTTTTCTATTGGTTCCTCTACCAATCAAAGGCACACCCTCGACCAGTCGAAGGCACACCCTTGACCAGTCGAAGGGTGCTCGACTCGAAGTCCAGCAACCATTTCAAAGCACCCTCGACCAGTTGAAGGCTGTGCTCGACCAGTCGAACAAGGCCCTCGACCAGTCGAGTAAGGCCTTCGACCAGTCAAAGAACGGTTTTATCCGATCGTACCCGAAATTTGAAATTTGGTTGATTCTTAGACGAGTTGAAGGAGACCTTAAACCAATCGAAGTAACAACTTTTCAACCTATAAATAAAGGACTTTTCTCACTCCGAAATTACTCATTCAAGCCACGAAAAGCCTTCACTTTGAGAGAGAAAAGTCTCCATCTTCTTCAAGCTATTGCACGGTATTTTAAATCCTTTTTGTAAATGCTATCTTATCTAGCTCTTAGATTTGTCAAATTTTGTAGTGCCGAAACCTCTTGGAATCTGTATCTTGCATAGCTCAACTCTATATCATCCTTGCCTACATTCAAGTACAAGTTCAAGAAGTTCAAATTCAAGTTCAAGAAGCTCAAGTACAAGAACAAGAGATTCAAGTACAATATCAAGAAGGTTAATTACTAGATCAAGTTTTCAAGCTTCAACTATATCAAGACAGTGTACATTACTTAAGAATTCAAGCTCGCTCAAGTAAAGCTTAAGCCCATATACTCAAGTTGATACTCAAGTCATAAGGTCACTAGTTCAAGCTCATCTTCAAGTATACCATGATAAGCTTCATGTACTTGAAGATAAACTATCAACCAAAGCGAATGATGTTTCAATGTTCAATTTTCACCTATAAGGTATAAATGACCCTAGATTAACCCTAGGATAGGTCATATTAATTGCATACTAAATTTGGGTCATTATATAATTTTATAGGCTTTTTCTCGACTAGTCCTAGTTTATGTTCGACTAGTCCAGACACTAGCACGACCAGTCTAAGAATTTTCTCGACCAGTCCAAGGTTTGTTGTGAATTTTTAGAATTTCTGTTGGACCCTCGACCAGTCTTGGAGATTGCTTGACCAATCGAGTGAATAGTGCTCGACCAGTCGAGCAGGCTCGACTTAAAGTCCCACTCAACCAGTCGAGTGCAAGGCTCGACCAGTCGAGTAGCGATCTTATCTTATCGCGCCTGAAATTTTAAAATATTGTTGGTCCTTCGACCAGTCAAACTGACCACCAGGCCAATCGAGTGAACAATATTTTTACCTATAAATTGAGGACGATTTTCAGAGTTTTTTATTCCATTCCAAGATATTCAAGTCACAACTCTGAGAGAACTTGTCCCCACATTTGAGAAGCTAATTGGTTAGTATTTAAGATTCTTTTAATAGCTTTTTGCATTTGATTTTGTGATCTCTATTCAATTTATTTCTTTTGAAAGGGAATATTACTTTTATCCTTTTTGAGATTAAAATCAAATCAAGCTAGCCCAGGTCAACTTAATCTAAAAATCATTTAGATCTAAGAACCCTTTCATATGTGAGTTTGTACATTGAATATCTATGTTGAACATCTACATCAAATTGGTTCTACCGGGCTTCATCAAAAGAAAAATCCTCAGATAATAATATTTCAATTTTTTGTATTTAGTTTGTAAGATTGCCAGAAAATCTTTCATTTTTTGTTTTGACTGAGATAGCCAGAAAATCTCAGTGAGTGGGGTTTTTTTTTAATTGTGGTAGCCCTTTTGAAAACACAATTGTGAAGGTTTTGGGTGAACCTTGGAAAACCTATTTCATAGTGAAAGCCAATATCCCGAGGGTGAGGATATTAGGAGTGAAGTAGTTGTATGGTTGCTTTCTAACAGTTGGTGTATACACAAGCAAACCACTATAATTGCTGGAGTTGTGATGGATGGTTGAATGTGCTTAAGTGTGTGAATGTTATAATTTATTTCCAGCATTTGTGGTGAATAATTGTAATTTACTTTCTGCACATGTGATGAATGTTGTAATAGCTGTAGAAATTTATTTCTATTTTATTCTTTATTCCTTTATATTTGTTTGAGATTTTGATACACAAACCGTTCTAGAAATCAGGTTATCCTATCATAAGCCATTGGTTTTTGGTATAAGGTTGTCCTTAGAACAACATCTGTATCAACCTCTCAAAACTTGTACATTTGAGGTTGCTATTCATTTCTGCTATTTGAATTGATAAGTGCTATCTTTATTTATTTCTTTCTTATTTCGTATTTAATTTTTTAATTTGGCATAGTCTTATTCACCCCCCCTCTAGGACTCTTAGCTCGGCCTTTTCACTTTTTAATATAGCTTTTTATTTTTGTAATTCCTTGATCTCTTTTATGAATCTTATGTTTTAAAGGGAGTTTATACTCTTCTTTGTGAAATCTAAGGAATTCAAACAAGTAGGTTAAGGTTTGAATTAATTTAAAATCAATTTAGAACCTAAAACCCTTGATTGTGTTATTGGACATTGAACATTTCTATATCAAGCGAAGCGGTTCTACGGGCTACATCAAAGAGCATCTTTAGAAGAAGATAACTATTATTCTTTATTCATTTTTGGTTTATTTGAGATATCCATGAAATCTCATGCATTGGTTTTGACTGAGATAGCCGGAAAATCTCAGCGTCGGGTTTTGATTGTGATAGCCCTTTTAAAATCACAGCTGTATAAGTTTTAAGGTGAACCTGTGAAAACCTTAATTATTAGTGAACGCCAATATCACGTGGGTTGTGATTGGGAGTGGAGTAGGTGTGGCTGTTTGAGAATAGTTGGTGTATACACCGAACCACTATAACTCCTGGTGTTTTATGGTGAATGATGTATGTGATATATATGTGGTGAATGGTTGTAATTCTTTTATGTACATGTGGTGAATACTTGTAATAGATAACTTTCTTTCCTTTTCCTCTTGTTCTAGTTTGTAATCTTAATTCTTACTAAGTTCATGAAATCAGGTTGTCCTAAAACCTTGGTTTTTGGTGTAAGGTTGTCCTATGAACACAGTTTGAATCAATTTCTCAATACTATTACATTTAAGATCTCTAATTAGTTCTGATTTATTTAATCTTTCAGTTCTTTAATTTTTTAATTAGCATAGTCCTATTCATCCCCCCTCCTCCTCTAGGACTGATAGCTCACCTTTTTTAAGTGGTATCAAAGCTAAGTTGCTCTTTTTTTTTTTTTTTTTTTACATTAAGTTCCTTGAGTTCAAAGATCTAGAGCTTTCATTATGTCAAATTTTGATAGCTTGTCTATTACCAGGCCACCACCATTTGATGGCTCAAATTATGCTTATTGAAAAGCCAGAATGAGGATTTTCTTAAAATTCATAAATGAAAGCGTGTGGTAAGCCATGGTAACCAAATGGAAACCACCTGTGTCTGAGGTTCTAGGCAGTAATGGAACTAAGTCCATTAAAGAAACTCAATTTTACTTATGAACTACAACTCAGAAAAATGAAAGTAGCACAAATGCTAAGGCTTTAAATGTTATTACTTGTGCTCTATCATCTGATGAATTCAAGAAAATTATTTCATGTGATACAGCTAAACAAGCCTGGGACATTCTTGAAATGACACATGAAAGAACTACTATAGTCAAGAAATCTAAAGTTCAAATCCTCACTACATGGTTTGAGGAAATTTGTATGTAAGAAAATGAAACTTTCATGGACTTCTATATAAATTAAATGACATAGTAAATTCTATGTGGGGTCTAGGAGATGGAATCCCAGAAAGCAAGGTCTGTGCTAAGATACTGCGATATCTTCCTGAGAGGTTTAATTCCAAAGTAACTACCATTTAGGAACTAAGAGACATTGATCTAATGAAGGTTGAGGAGTTGGTCACTCCAAACATACGAGTTAAGTTTCAAAGCTTCTAAAGGTAAGTCCATAGCTCTTAAGTTATCCAAGTCTATTTCAAAAGAAAACAATGCTAATTTTGATATAGAAGATACAGAGGATGATATGGCTTTACTTGCTAAAAAGTTTTACAAAATTTTCAAAAATAAGAAACGATTTGATTTTTAAAAACCTTCTTATAAAAGAAAAGGAAAATCTAAAACTTAGAAATTTGTAAAAAAAAAAAAAAGAAAAGAAAAGAAAGTCAATGTTTCAACTGCCATGAATATGGGCATTTGGCGAATAAATGTCCCAAAAGGGATAAGTAAAAAAGAAAGGGCATGATAGCTACTTGGGATGAATCATCCGGCTCTGAAAGTTCTTCTAAGTCAGATGAATCAAAACAAGAAACTTCAAATGAAGTGAAAGCCTTAATGACTATAGCCAGAGTCACCTCTTCAGATAGTTGTAACTTATCTGATTATGAGAATCTCAGGAGTGACCCTGAAAATGAAAATGAAGATGATCTTTAAGATGCCTATAATGCCCTATAAAGTGAAAGTTGCAAAATTGCTGTCAAGTTAAAGATTCAAAAGGAAAATTTTCTTAAACTAAAAGAAGAACTTGAAAATATTGTTTTGAAAAAATCTCATCTTTCTGATTGTTATGAAAAAACAAAACTTGTTTTAAGTTTCAAAACTTCTGAATTTGAAAAACTCAGAATAGACAATAAGAATTTAAAACTCGAAGTTTCTTCTCTGTTGAGTTCTAAGGATACTTGGAGATACGCTCATGGAGACCCTAAATTGGAAAAATTATTAACTGCATCCAGAAAGTGAAGCGATAAATTGGGTCTGGGCTATATCAAAGATACTCCACTAAAAAATAAGAATGCATCTCCTATATTTGTAAAAGGAGAATCCTCAAACTCAAAAGGTAAGAATTTGAGAAATAATGACAAAAAAAATTTCAAAAATTCAAAACCTTTTCAAGCTTTTAAAGTTAATTCTAATAACATTAGCTTTAGAAATCAAAGATATAACCCCTTAGCTGAAAAAATAGTGGACTTACTCAAAGAGCTTCTCAAATCTAACTCTAATGTTATCAGAGTTGATAGACAGAGAAATTCCAACTCTCACAAGCCAAGAAAAACCAATGGTACTCATAAACCCAGAACTACAATGAAATGGGTTCTAAAAGTTACTTGTCTTGTTGCCCACACTACCTTTAAAGCTTCTAGCCATTCAAAATGGTACCTATACAGTGGATGTTCAAGACATATGACAGGTGACAAGGATATATTCACCAAATACAAAGAAATGAATGATAGTTTAGTTACTTTTGGTGATGGAAACAACTGTAGGATTATAGGCCAAGGTACTGTTAACTCTCTAATCTTCCTCCATTTGAAAACATTTTCTATGTTGAAGGTCTTAAACACAATCTTCTAAGTATATCTCAAATTTGCGATAACAAACATAGTGTAAAATTTACTAATCAAGGATGCAAGATTTCAAATAAGAAAGGTTGTGTGATATTAAATGGTCGGACTTCTGAAAATTGTTATATTATTAATGAGTCATGCTTTTCTAAAATTTCATGTTACATGGTCTAAACGGACGAATCAAAATTGTGGCATAAACATCTTAGACATGCTAACTACCGAAAAATCTATAGACTGAGCAAAATTGATCTTATTCAAGATCTACCCAAATTAAAAAAGGTTGATAAAATATGTGGCGCATGCTAAATCGGAAAACAAACTAGGAGTAGTCACAAGAAAGTGAACTCCTTAGTCAAAACAAAACCTCTTGAACTTCTCCACATAAATTTAGTTGGACCGACCAAAACGGAGAGTAGAGGCGGAAAGAAGTACTTTCTGGTTATTGTTGATGACTTTACCAGATTTACTTGGGTAGCATTCATGAGAGAAAAATTTGAGAATCTCGATGAAGTCAAAAGAATACTAAAACGAATTCAGACTGAAAAAGAAATGAATGTTATTAAGATTAGAAGCGATCATGGTACTAAATTCGAAAATAATAATTTTGAAAAATATTATACTGATCATGGCATATCGTATGAATTTTCTACTCCTAAGACACCTCAATAAAATAAGGTCGTTGAAAGAAAGAATGGAGTGCTCAAGAGATGGCCACTGTTATGCTAAATAGCATGAACTTACCTAAAAACTTGTGGGCTGAAGCTATAAATATCGCATGTTATATTATAAGCCATGTGTATGTAAGAAAATCAAAAGATAAAATAGCCTATGAGATTTTTGGAAGTAAGTACTTCATATTAGGTGACCGTGAAAACTTAGGGATGTTTGAAGCTAAGTGTGATGAAGGAATTTTCTTGGGGTATGCTCTGAATAGTCGAGCATATCGTGTTCTTAATAAAAGAACAAGAGTGATCCAGGAATCCATTAGTATTGTAATTGATGATCACCTGATCACACCCACACCTAGTCTAGAAGATGGTGAAGTCAATTTTATTGAGAAACCTGACTCTTCATTTAGTCCAGTTAATACTGAACTAAGATTAGTCAAAGACCATCCTACTGAACTGATATTAGGTAATCCTCTCACTTGTGTGCGATCAAGAAAATAATTAGAGAATATTTGCAATTATGTTTGCTTTACTTCTCAAATTGAACTAACCAACGTAAAAGAAGCACTTACCAATGAAAATTGGATTGTAGCCATGTAAGAAAAGTTAAATCAATTTGTAAGAAATGATATCTGGTATTTGGTTCCAAGACCAACTGATAAATATATAATTGGAACCAAATGGATTTTCAAAAACAAATCTGATGAAATGGAAAATATAATTAGAAACAAGGCTAGACTAGTTATACAAGGATACACTCAAATAGAAGGAATCGATTATGATGAAACCTTTGCGTCAATAGCTCGCCTTAATTCCATCAGATTGTTTATATCCATTGCTTGCTTAAAAAAATTCAAGATATATTAAATGGATGTTAAAAGTGCATTCATAAATGATGATCTATATAAAGAGGTCTATGTTGAACAACCTAAGGGTTTTGAGGACCCTAAACACTCAAATCATGTATATCGCCTTAAAAAGGCATTTTACGGTTTAAAACAAGCTCCTAGAGCATAGTATGAGAAACTGACTAAGTTCTTACTCAATCACAACTTTATCATGGGTAGCGTTGATAAAACTTTATTTATTAAAAAATACAATGAACACATACTGATTGTACAAATCTATGTTGATGATATTAACTATAATTCTACAAGCACTAAACTGTCCGTTGAGTTTGCAGAGCTTATGAAATCTAAATGCGAAATGAATATGGTTAAAGATTTGAATTACTTTCTAGGCTTACAAGTTAAACAGCAAGAAGATGGTATCTTCATTTCTCACATGAAATATACCTTAAATTTGGTTAAGAAGTTTGGATTCGAGAACGGGAAGAAATTCGATACTCTTATGAGTACGACTTTCAAACTTTCGAAGGATGAAACAAGTAAAAGTATAGACTCTCACTTATATTGCAGCATGATTGGTAGTCTCTTATACTTAATTGCTAGTAGACCATATATTGTTTTCAGTATAGGAATTTGTGCTAGATATCAATCTGATCCAAAAGAATCTCATCTTATTATTGTTAAGCGCATAATTAGATATGTCGTAAGTACTGCTAACTTAGGCTTTTGGTATCCGCATGATGCAAATGTACAACTAGCTGGATATACAGATGCTGACTGGGCAGGGAACATTGATGATAGAAAGTCTACCAGTGGTGGATGTTTTTATGTTGAAAATTGTTTAGTTTCCTGGCACATAAGAAACAAAGTTCTGTATCTCTATCTACGGCATAGGCTGAATACATCACAGTTGGTAATGCATGTACCCAATTGGTTTGGATGAAAAGAATGTTAATCGATTACGGAATTACGCAAGATATAATGATCTTGTATTGCGATAATTCTAGCGCAATCAATATTTCAAAGAATCCCATCTAACATTCTCGTACGAAGCATATAGACATTCGTTATCATTATATTCAAAAATTGGTCGAAGATATAAGCATTTCTTTAGAATATATCTAGATCGAAAATCAACTTGCCAACATTATGACTAAACCGCTTGACAGGAATAAATATTTCAAATTAAAACATGATATTGGTACCTGCATTTCAAATTAATTAAATCATTTTATTTTTGCATTTTTTTATTTATAATTTTTTTGCAAAAATTTTAAAAACTATTTAAAATTTTTAGTGCAGCACGACTAGTCGAGCACGTACTCGACCAGTTAAGGAGCGCGGGCGGGCTTTTCTAAAAGAGGGAAAAATCACTTTTTCCTCATTTTTTCTTCATCTTCCTCAACAAGCTCTTGCTCGACTCGTCGAACCCATCTCCATAGAGTCATTATAAGTGCCTCATTTTCAATTTCCTTTTAGATTTTGGTTCTTGTATGCATCCTAACCTTCGTTTTGTTGTCAATTTGAGATTTTCACTCTTTTCATAGGGGGTTTTTGGGCAAAAATCTGATATTAGCCAAACCCATCTTTTATATTCTCTTGTGCATTCTCTACATGAAGCATCGGTCTAAGAGGAAGGCTTCACGCAAGGGCCCTATCGGCTCCTCCTCCTAGATGACTCTAATTAGGGTGAGAACCTTGAGAGCTCCCGTAGAAGATTCGGAGCATGTAAGGGATTTTCACACAAGAGATATAATAATAGAAAAGACGGTTAATCTTGATCGCATTGCTCCATTTAAACTGTTGCCTATCCTATCTGCCGTTGGTTGGAAAAATATTCTAGGTTGGGGTGGAACGGCTTACCGCTCCATTGCTCAAGACATGTATACATCAATTGGAGAGTTGTCCCTTAAAAATCTCACTTTTTCTATCAACTTTAAAGAGGGGATAGTTCCAGTAGACAGGCACCTGATTTCAGGTTTGCTTGATGTGAATGTTTATGATGATGGCATACCGATTCATCCACCTAATGATAGGATGTTTGAGTATGAGCGTCGGGAGATTACTCAAAAATTATGTTGGTTTAATGCCGAAGGGAGTGACGGTAATGTTTTACGTGCCACCCAGATGATTCCTCATTTTCGTGTACTTCATCGCATATTTACGTCAAATGTATATCCACGGTTTGGGAACAAGTCCGAGCTTACTCCTCTCATGGCTCGTATTCTTCATGCCGTTGCATCCGACATCCCTATTTGCCTTACTTCTTTAATTTACTACTTAATCATCCAATTTCGCATTCATCTGGGTCATGGTTCCATTCCATTTGCCTATCTTATGATGACACTTGCCATCCATTGCAATGTTGTCATTCCTTCCATTGAGGCTCCTGAGGTAGTCCTTCTGTTTGACAACTCTAACATTTATAAGATGAATCTGAACAATCTCCTCGGTCAGCGAGATGAAGATGATGTTGAAGAATAGGAAGCGTCAATGCCTGCAGATACATCTATGGATGATATATTTGTGGAGTTAGAATCAGATGATGAGGCGGATTCTGACTTTCAACCATCTCAATTTGATGATCGCCTTCGATCTTTAGAGGAGAAGGTGGTTGAATTGAAAGTTTCATAGGACAATCTGGCTGAAAGTCACAGGTCTTTAATGAAGTACACGAGAAAATATTTTCATCGCATTACTAAAGGACTTCACCAGATTGACCCGTCTATCCCACCTCCTTCTTCCTCTGGTTCAGACCAGCTTGATTTGATTTTATTTTAGATTTATAACTTTAACTTGTGCTTGGGTTGTATTACTTGGATCATACTCTTGGATATTGCTTTCTTTATAATCTCTTAATATTATCCATACTCCTGATTTGCACATGATCATATTACTTATCTTGTCATTCAATTATCTGTTTCTCTCGTCGTTCTTCCTTCCTTTGTTAACTTGTGACAAATTAAAAGGGGGAGAGATTTATGGTTATGATTGAATAAAATGTTGGATTGTGGATTTTGTGTTTGGAAATGTTTGTTAATACAGGTATTCTACACAAGGCCAAGCTCAGATTGAGGGGGAGTAGATTTTGTGCTTATATTTATAAGTGTTATGGTTTCATATTCCTTTGGTTGTCAAATTTTGTGGTGCCAAAAACACAATTTATGTCTTGTGTAGCATGTTGATTCATATGTTCAAGACACTCCATCTTTGCTTCAAGTCACGAACGAAGAACTACTTCAAATCATTTCAAGAAATGCAAGTACAAGCTACAACGAAAGAAGTGATCTTATTCAAGACTCAAGTTAGTGTACAACTCAAGATGAAGCGTAATTCAAGCTCTAGAAGATCTCAAGTTCAATGTTACATCAAGATCTCAAGCTTCACAATATTCAAAAGATCAACCATCATCTGAGAAATGAAGTTTCAATGTCCTTACTTCATATTTAAGGTATGAATGACCTTAGATTGACCTTAGGGTGGGTCATTTTGTATACATAATTTAAATTGAATCATTTTATAAATGTTTGGTTTGTTCTAAGACTAGTCCTGTGTTGCGCAGCACGCCAACGACGCAGTGAGTCTAAATCCGATCTCAAGCCTCACCCACAAATGATAAACAGGAAGAAATATAAACTAGAAACAGAATCAAAGCATTCAACAAACTACAAGACAAGATATACATGGAAAAACCCCAATCTAGGGTAAAAAACCATGAATGCAAACTTCTACTATGAAGAACGAATATTACAAGGCAATATACTAACCTCTCCCTTGGAAGAACATAGAAAACCTTTTTGCCCACACCTTAGAATTATTTTTCTAATATTCTAATACACCTAGAAAAGCCCTAGGAACACCTATATATATTTTAGGCAACTTTCCTTTTGCACCCTTGCGAAAGGCGACACCAAAATCCGCAGTTCGTATCAGATTCGGAAAGAATCGTGTAACCTACGACTAGTCGAAGGGAAGCTATGACTAGTCGAGCTACGACTGGTCGAACAATCCCTACGACTAGTCGAAGGGCCCGGACATGAAAAATGATACTCGCTGGATTTTGAGTCGAATCAATCCACGACTGGTCGAGCGGGCCCCTACAACTAGTCGAAGGCGGCCCCAGATGTGACTCCATATCTCAACAATCTCTCACTTGGAGACACATCGCCATAAACCTTCGTCTTCTTCATCCGAAGTGCACCACCTTCCAATCTTCATGCCTGAAGACCAATCAAAGCTGAATAGAGCTTCAACTTCTCCCCTGTGACCGCCTTGGTCAACATATCCGAAGGATTCTCACTTGTATGAATCTTCTCTAGAGCAATCGATCCATCTTCCAGTAACGAACGTATGAAGTGATATCTAATGACAATATGCTTGGTCCTTGAATAAAAGGCTGAATTCTTAGCCAAGTGTATTGCACTCTGACTGTCACTATACAGCTTGCAATCTGCTTGCTTTTTACCCAACTCTTTCATGAAACCTTGCATGCTTCTGTAGCTGCAACATATTCTGCTCCCGTCGTACTAATAGACACTATCTTCCGTAACTGAGAGACCCGACTGATTGCAGCACTACCCAGAGTAAAGACATAACCTTAGTGCTTCTTCTGCTATCGATATCTCCTACCAAATCTGAATCCACGTAGCCTTATAGCTTGATTTTTGATCCACCATAGCACAGCCCTACATCCTTAGTACCTACCAAGCATCTAAGGATCCACTTCATAGCTTTCCAATGTTTCTTTCCGGGGTTGTTCATGAACCTGCTAACAACTCCCATTACTTGAGCAATGTCTGGTCTCGTGCTCACCATAGCATACATGAGACTCCCAATAGCTGATGCATATGGGACTTTAGCCATGTAGTCTCGTTCCTCTTGCGTCTTTGCACCTTGCTCTTTAGATAGCTTGAAGTGGTTGGTTAATAGAGTGTTAACCGGCTTAGCACCTCCTATATTCAATCGGTCAAGTACCTTCGCTATGTACTCTGCCTGTGATAAAACTAGTTTCTTGTTTTCCCTGTCACGCTTTATCCTCATGCCTAGGATTTGTTTTGCAGCTCCCAAATCCTTCATGGCAAATTCTCTAGACAATTGTCTTTTGAGATCTGAGATGTCCTTCATGCTTGAACCAGCCACAAGCATATCATCAACGTATAGGAGAAGGATGATGTACAACGTATCAAACTTCTTTAAGTAGCAACAGTGGTCAGCATGACATCTCCTGTAACCGTTTCTCGACATGAAACTGTCGAACTTCTTGTACCACTGCCTCGGGGCCTGCTTTAGGCCATATAGGAAATTCTTCAGTCAGCACATCTTGTTCTCCTTTCCTGGTGCCACATATCCTGTCGGCTGATGCATATATATCTCTTCTTCAAGGTCTCCATGAAGAAAAGCTGTCTTAACATCTAGCTACTCTAGATGTAAGTCATTTGTAGCCACTATACTCAAGACCATGTGAATCGTAGACATTTTCACCACAGCTGAAAATATTTCAATAAAATCGATACCTGCCTTTTGTTGAAACCCTTTCACAACCAATCTGGCCTTATACCGTTTCGAACCATCGTGCTCCTCCTTCAGTCTGTAAACCCACTTGTTATGAAGAGCTTTCTTACCCTTAGGTAGAGTGACTAGCTCCCATGTACGATTAGACTCAAGAGAGTCCATCTCCTCATCTATGGCCTGCTCCCACTTAACCCATGTATCCATCTGTAATGCCTCTTCAAAACTCTCTGGCTCACCATTATCTGTCAACAATAGATAATGTAAGGAGGGTGAGTATCGGACCGTGGGTCTCCTCTCCCAAGTAGACCTCCTCACAACCAGTGTATATGGATCTACCTCATAATGCTCCTGTGCATGATCATCCTGTGGCGCTGTAACACCCATGTCCGGTAACTCTTCCATCTCTATAAATTCTTTCTCCTCGGCCTTATTTTCCTGCGCACTGTCCTTATGCATCACTTTTTCATTGAAGACTATGTCCTTGCTTCTGATGATTTTTCTGTTTTCTGCATCCCAAAACCTATAGCCAAAATCATGTTGCCCGTAGCCTATAAACGTGCACCTCCTGGACTTCGCATCTAGCTTGTTTCTGTGCTCTGCATCAATGTGAACATATGAAGTGCAACCGAACACTTTAAGATATACAAGGTTCACTTCTTTCCTAGTCTACATTTCTTCTGGTAGCCCACCATCCAATGGTGTTGAGGGACTTCTATTGATGAGATATGCGGCAGTATTCACAGCATCTGCCCAAAAGGTCTTGGGTAACCCTGTATGTAACCTCATGCTCCTGGCGTGCTCAAGGATGGTCCTGTTAATGCGCTCAGCCACACCATTCTATTGCGGTATCCTTGGAATCATTTTTTGATGTTTAATTCCATTTGCTGCACAATACTCCTCAAATCTCTTATCACAGTACTCTCCCCCATTATCAGATCTGAGACATTTTACTGTTTTACCTGTCTCGTTTTCTACCATAACTTTTCACTTTTTAAATACATCAAATACATCAGATTTATACTTTAAGAAATAGACCCACAGTTTTCTACTAACATCATCAATAAAAGTAACAAAATAACGTGAGCTACCAAGAGATAATACCTGTGCCAGTCCCCATACATCAGTGTGTACAAGCTCCAACAGATGCGTCTTTGGAACACATTCCGTTTTCTTGAAACTTACCTTCTTCTGCTTGCCATACACGCAGTCCTCGCAGAATTCCAAGTCAATAGACCTTAGCCCTGGTAGCTTCTCTTTCGACAGTAACACTTTCATCTCCTTCTCACTCATATGTCCCAACCTCTGATGCCATAATTTCCTATTCACTCTAGTTGATGCGACTGTGAGTTAACTATATGATCCTAAAGTCACGTACAAAGTACCTTCCTTTTTGCTTCGAGATATCACTAAGGCACCTTTTGTGATCTTCCAGGAATCACTGGTGAATGTCGTTACATAACCGGTATCGGCCAACTGCCCCACATAGATCAAGTTACGTTTCAAACTCGGTACATGTTTGACGTCTTTCAATTTCAAGACCGTTCCGTCTTTCTGATTTACATGAATGTTTCCCTTTCCAACAATACTGCATGGTTCATCATCACCCAGGTAGACTCTCCCAAAGTCACCTAGCACATAATCACGCAGAACTTCCTTACATGAAGTGGCATGAAAAGAAGCACCTGAGTCTATAACTCAAGACTCATTCCTCACATCAAGAGACAAGATCAACGCCTCTGTGTTACTCTCCTCAGATAGATTCATTGAATCCTTCCCGCCTTGAGAGCTTCCTTCTTATTTCTTAAGCGCCCTGCAATCACATTTCATGTGCCCCTTCTTACCGCAATGCCAACACCGGTCTTTGTCTTTCGGTCCCTTGGACTTCTTCCTCGACTTAGAATGCCCGTGTTTATTACCTCCTTTGTTTAGCGATCTTCCTCTTCCTTCAACGTTTAAAGCATTCCCTGAATCTCCTGAAACTCCTGATGCCTTTCTTCTAGATTCTTCACTGAGAATTAGACCAGCCACATCATCAAATTTTAACTTTGTCGACCCTGAAGAATTGCTCACAGCAATCACCAAACCATCCCAACTGTCTGGCAAATTGGACAAGATAATAACGCCCTGACCTCATCCTCAAAAGCAATGCCAACGGATTCCAACTAGCTCGTGACTGTATTGAACTCGTTTAGATGTTCAGCCACGCTCCCACCATCTGACATCTTCATGTTGAATAGTTATTTCATAAATGAACCTTGTTGGATGCAGAGGGTTTTTCATACATGGTGGCTAGGGCTTCCAATAATTCTTTTGTAGTTTTCACCTTGGATATGTTGAAGGCAACGCTCTTAGATAAAGAGAGTCGAATCGTTCCTAAAGCATTCCTATCCAGTAAAAACTATTCATCATCTGTCATCTTTTCTAGTTTCTTCTCTTTTCCTCCTAGAGGAATATAGAGGTCCTTCTGATACAGATAATCCTCCATCTGCATCTTCTAGAAGGCAAAGTTTGAACCATCAAACTTCTCAATTCTAGTTTTCCCTTCTTCCGTCATCGCTCCCAAAATGAATTAAACCAATAACTCTGATACCAGTTGTTGTGCAACACGCCAACAACGCAGTGAGCCTAAATCCGATCTCGGGCCTCACCCACAAACGATAAACAGGAAGAAATATAAACTAGAAACAGAATCAAAGCATTCAACAAATCAGAAGACAAGATATATGTGAAAAAACCCCAATCTAGGGTAAAAAACCACGGATGCAAAGTTCCACTATGAAGAACGAAGATTACAAGGCAATATACTAACCTCTCCCTTGGAAGAACATAGAAAACCCTTTTGCCGACACCTTAGAATTATTTCTCCAATATTCCAATATACCTAGAAAAGCCATAGGGACACCTATATAGTTTAGGCAACTTCCCTTCCTCACCCTTGCAAAAGGCGACACTAAAATTCGCAGTCTACATCAGATTCGGAAAGAATCTGCGTAACCTACGACTAGTCGAAGGGAAGCTACGACTGGTCGAAGGGCACAGACATGAAAAATGATGCTCGCTGGACTTTGAGTCGAACCGATCCACGACCGGTCGAGCGGGCCCCTACGACTGGTCGAGCATGGGCCACGACCGGTCGAAGGAGGCCCCAGATGTGGCTCCATATCTCAACATCCTGGACTTTGTTCGACTAGTCCTAGAACTGGCTCGACCAGTCCAAGAAATTTCAAGACCAGTCCTAAGTTGTTGCAAATTTTTAAAATTTTTTGATTAAGCTTCGACTAGTCTTGAAGTCTGCTCAACCGGTCATAGGAACAATGCCGACTCATTCACGACCAGTCCTGCAACTACAACTCAAACTCCAGCAACCATTCCTGGTTCCTCACGACCAGTTGTGGGTTGGTCACGACTAGTCGTGGACACCCTACGACCAGTCGTGGAACAGTTTTATCCGATCGCGCTAAAAATTTCAAAATGCAGTTCGACGTAGGACCAGTCGTGGTGGCCACACAACCAGTCGTAGATGCAATTTCTACATCTATAAATAGAAAACGAATTTCAGAGTTTCTTAATCCGAATTCAAGTAAAATCAAGGCATCACTCTGAGATAAGTTTGTGTTAATTTTTAAGCTACGCTCTGCATATTTAATATTCTCTTTTGTTAGCTTTTGCCAATTTAATTTTGTTTCTATATTCCAATCTGAATTGAAAAGAGTAATTACTGTATTCCTTCTTCTTGGAATCAAAATCAAATAGAGCTAGCCCATCTGGTTTAATTTAAAATCAATTAGAACCTAGAACCATTTCAAAGTGAGTATTGGACAATTGAACTTTTATATTCGAACTTCTACTCCGATTGGTTCTTCCGGGCTGCTACAAAAGGAGAAATCCATGTATTTTACTATATTGTAAATTTTCTTATTTTGGTTTCTTTTGAGATTAAGCCAGAAAAATCTCATCGTGTTGGTTATCTGAGAAGAGCCAGAAAAGCCAAGAAGTGGGGTTTTTGAATTGTGTAAGCCCATTTAAAAGACACAATTATGAAGGTTTTAGGTGAACCTGAGAAACCTATTTTCATAGTGAACACTGATATCTCCTGTGTGAGGATATTAGGAGTGGAGTAGCAAGCTGTGTGGCTATTGTTTAACAGTTGGTGAACACACAGGCGAACTACTATAATTCTTGAGTCTTGTGGTTTGAATGTTTATTTAATTTTTATCTTTTATCCTTCATAGCTATGGAATGTATGTGTGGATGTGAATGTTGTAATATTTACATTTCAAGCATTGTGGGAATGTTGTAATGTTTAGAATTTCAATTCTTGCTATTTCCTTTATTCCTCTTCAGTTTGAGATATTGATACTTATACCGTTCTGGTAAGGTTGTCTCCTGCTATAAACCCTTGGTTTTTATGGTACAAGGTTATCCTTAAAACATCATTTGTATCAGCCTCTCAATACTAGAATATTGAGGTTGCTTTACATTTCCGTACTATGATTTATTTAAAATACTATCTTTCATTTATTTGTTTATAAGGCTATATTATTGTTTAATTCCGCTAGTATAATTTTAAATTTGGCATAGTCCTATTCACCCCCCCTCCCCCCCCCTAGGACATATAGTTAGGCCTTTTCAATATTAAGGGAGAGTATGTGAATTTTGTTAATACAACATTGCAAGCAAAGCATAAATTTTATATTTGTATTTTGTTCTAAGTATATTTTGTCATGAATTTGACAAAGGGGGAGATTGTAAGTGATGGGAGAGTATGTGAATTTTGTTAATACAACATTGCAAGCAAAGCATAAATTTTATATTTGTATTTTGTTCTAAGTATATTTTGTCATGAATTTGACAAAGGGGGAGATTGTAAGTGATGTGATGTATAAAGTACTCTTATTTGTTAAATTTCGATGGGACAAAACAACTTATGATGTGGTTCACATAAGTTATGGAAAGTTCACCTTCAAGCGAATCAAGATGGAAAGTTCACCTTCAAGATCAACACATGAAGTTGGAAAGTACAAGTTTATGAACAAGACATGAAGATAGGTACTTCAAGTTCAATATATTCAAACTCTACTTCAGTTCAAGTTCAAGATCAAGCTACAACTATAAGTTTACTTCAAGTAGAAGATCCACTAAACGCTACTGAAGATTCAAGTAGAAGTTTCAAGCTATATACTTCAATGTCCAATAATTTTAGGTATAATTGACCATAGAGAGACCTTAGACCTAGATTCTTGTAAATGCTAAATATATATGAGTTTTTATACTTTGGTTAGGCTTTAGTTCGATTAGTCCAAACTTTGGTTCGACCAATCCAGGGAAAGTTTCGACCAGTCCAAGATTTGAACTGAAAAATGGATTTTTTCTGTTGGTTCCTCAACTAGTCGAGCAGGGTGCTCGACCAGTCGAAGATTGCTTGACTTGAAGTCCAGCAACCATTTCAAGGTACCCTCAACCAGTCAAAGGCTGTGCTCGACCAATCGAACAGGGCTCTCGACCAATTGAGCAGGGGCTTCGACCAGTCGAAGAACGGTTTTATCTGATCGCACCTAAAATTTGAAATTTGGTTAATTTTTAGACGAGTCGAAGGAGACCTTAGACCAGTCGAAGCAACAACTTTTCAACCTATAAATAAAGTCATTTTCTTACTCCGAAATTACTCATTTAAGCCACGAAAAGCCTTCACTTTGAGAAAGAAAAGTCCTCATCTTCTTCAAGCTATTGCACGGTATTTTAAATCCATTTTAATATAGCTTTTTTTTTTTTTTAATTCCTTGATCTCTTTTATGAATCTTATGTTATAAAGAGAGTTTATACTCTTCTTTGTGAGATCTAAGGAATTCAAACAAGTAGCCTAAGGTTTGAATTAATTTAAAATCAATTTAAAACCTAAAACCCTTGATTGTGCTATTGGACATTGAACATTTTTATATCAAGCGAAGCGGTTCTACGGGCTACATCAAAGAGCGTCTTCAGAAGAAAATAAGTATTATTCTTTATTCATTTTTTGTTTATTTGAGATATCCATGAAATCTCATGTATTGGTTTTGTCTGAGATAGTTGGAAAATCTCAACTGGGGTTTTGATTGTGATAACCCTTCTAAAATCACAACTGTATAAGTTTTAAGGTGAACCTGAGAAAACCTTGATTATTAATGAACGCCAATATCACGTGGATTGTAATTATTGGGAATGGAGTAGGTGTGGCAGTTTGAGAACAGTTGGTGTACACACTGAACCACTATAACTCCTAGTGTTTTGTGGTGAATGATGTATGTGATGTATATGTGGTGAATGGTTGTAATTCTTTTGTGTACATGTGGTGAATGCCTGTAATGGATAGCTTTCTTTCCTTTTCCTCTTATTTTATTTTGTGATCTTGATCCTTACTATGTTCATGAAATCAGGTTGTCCTACCTAAAACCTTGGTTTTTGGTGTAAGGTTGTCCTATGAACACAATTGGAATAAATTTCTCAATACTATTACAATTGAGATCTCTAATTAGTTCTGATTTATTTAATCTTTCAGTTCTTTAATTTTTTAATTGGTAGCTTGCCTCTTTCTTTCATTATAGCTAAGAGCTTTGGATAGAATTATGGGCGTCATGCCCATCCATACATTAAAGGGTGTAAGCCTAATACAGTGGCTAGACAAGACTACAAAAAGTGATATGCATGTCCCGGTTCACCCACTTCTTTGTCAAATGGGCATTAAGAATATCGATTAGGGGATAATAAATATCATGGGCCATAGTTTTTAAGAATTAGTGAATATCCTTGTTGCGCGTTCCACCAAAGTGACCATAATTAACAATAGTCCATTGATACTTTGATTTAAAGGTATGGAATATGCGTCGTGTGTTAAAGATTAATAAGCTTACATTTATTTCCAAACATATGGAGTTTAACCTAGAAGGGTTTGCCATTTGGAGGGAGTTAAACATGGTGGCGTGGATGATGTTAATAGTATATGATTAAATAGTTTATCTTGCAACGAAAGTGTTAAACTGTTTAGGCTTATGTTGTTAGTATTCATTGAGTCTTATACTATGATAACCCACTACTAAAAAAGGGTCAAATGCTACGAATAAAAGTTGTAGCTAAAGATCTATGGTTACAGTTATAATATGTAGCACAACCATAACCCACTACCAAAAAAAGGGGTCAAAGGCTACGGATAATACTTATTGTATTACAGCGCAAAAGCTAGAGGTTCTCTCACTATATCTTTAAATTCTTTATTGTTAGATTCGTTGAACTCTAGTTGCATTTTCAACTAAGGTATAAATTCATCCTCGTTAGATACCCTGTTTGGTCCTCCTATCAAATCACTACAAGAAATCTTTGTGATTCTTGCGTGTTATTCGATACTATATATATATATATATATATAAGCTAACTGTACATACCATTCTCATGCATAGTAGCTAAGATGAATCTTCAGTACCTAGGTACGTGCCTGTTCGTATTCGATACCCACTAGGATGACACTTGACTCAAACCTACTGGACCAACATCGTCATTAACTATATCTTGCAACTTCTGTAGTCCTGGAATGACTCCGTTAAACCGTTTTTCCAGTTTTTTTAAGAGGCATGTTCTCTGTTTTCCTCTGTATTGGTTGCAGTATATAACTGTCTCATCCTCGATGTACTGTTCTACAATGCAACCCTTAGGTCGTGTCTTGTTTCGGACATCGGACTTGAATATCTTTATGAACCTGACATAGATAAGGACACATTATATACACATGCAATTGTAGATGTTCCGCCGATTTATTCATTCTAAATACATAATGTACCTTTTGAATGGATACATCCATCGATAGTATACATGACCACATATGCAAGCCTCATAAGCCAAGTGGATTTATAGATACATCATCATGACAAATATCAATGGAGAGCATATAATCTCAAGCTGACATAACGTCCTAGCATGCCCCTCTCAAGAGCGAGGAGCATTTGAAGGTCTATGATTGTCGAGCACATGACATTGAAGAAGGTACAAAAGCTTGTAATTATAGCACGAATGACATTTCTATCCCTGAATGCATGCTGGATGAGAACTAGAAGCAGAAGTTGCATCAACACGTGGTAAGAATAAGACTTCATTCTCTTTAAATCCACACAATCTTCCATTATGATGATCTTCGAATTCCCACTAAAACCATTTGGAACACGCAACTCATACAAAGTCTTGATGAAAAGCTTTTTCTTCTTTTTAGATATAGAAAGGATATTCTTTCTGAATCACCTTGCCATTGCTCTTTCTTATCCATAGGCACTTCTTAATTCCCAACCATTTCAGGTCCTTATGTGCGTTAACATCGTTATTGGTTTTGTCGGGAGTGTTCAACATCAGGGCGACAATGATTTCACAAACATTTTTCTCGACATGCATAACATCAAGGTTGTGACACACAGAAATATCCTTCCAATAATCTAGATAAAATAATATAAATAGTTTGAAGAACTATGGTGATTCAACATCATCCGCTAGCTCCTGTCTGCATCCATCTATACCCCTTGTATTCATCTTCCTAGTCTTCCCCCACTTCATATTCAGGTTCTCAGTTTGTCTTTCGACCTCAATCCCATCTAAACGGATCAGTTGTCGTCGCATCTCCACCTTTTTATTAAACACACTAGCACTTGTGTCCTTCCTAGCCTAGTCTAACATTAGCAACCACCATTTGTGGCCTATATAAATATGTTTCTTTCCATACCAGAGTCGCAAGGAATCTGTGTTGGGATGATATACGGGACAACCATATTTACCCTTGGTCCTACAACCAGAAACATTACCATATGCTGAAAAGTTATGGATTGTCCAGAGCAAAATGACACGCATGTTCAATTTGTTTTCATAGTATGTGTTAAACGTTATGATCCATTTTCTCCATAAGTCTTGCAGTTCATCAATCAATGGCTGTAAATAAATGCTAATATCCTTTCCCAGTTGTTGCGGTCCCTTAATGAGAAAAGTCAACATAATAAACTGAGGTTTCATACAAAGCTTTGGTGAAAGGTTATACATCACACGCATTACGGTCCATGAACTATACGACATACTAAAAGCACCGAAGGGATTAAACCCATTTGTGGCCAAACCCAATTGAACATTATGAGGCTCAACTAAAAAATCGGTATACTTGTCATCGAGATTCTTCCATGCAATATAATCAGTCGGATACTCCATCTTTTCACATTGCAATTTCTTGGTTGAGTGCCAGAATATTTCTTTCGTCAACCATGGCACAGTGAACACTCTTTGTAGCATTGGTGTTAAGGGAAAATGCCTTAACACATTGGCAGGTACTCGAGATTGTTTTGTTTCATAATCCATTTGTCTTGTACTTTACAATTTGGACAACTGGTCTTTGTCTTGTGCTCTCTCCAGTATAAGATGCAGTCATTTGGATAAGCATGGATCTTTACATAATCAAGAACCAACTTTGTAATGATCTTCTTTGCTTGGTAGGTATTAGTTGAGGCCTTGTTATTAGAAGGTGTTCTCCATCCATGGTTCACCTTTAATTTGAAAAACTGTACAATGAAAGTCAACATGGCGAAATCATGGGCCTTAGGGTACAATTCAGTCATTGTGTCTCGTAGATTTACTTCAAACTCATTAGTTTCATTTTCCACAAAGACGCCTTCGACTGCACGGGTCATGTCACGCCCCAGACTCGAAAACCGAGTTCACATAATTCTCGATCGCCGAATCCAGCACCGACAGCCTTTGTAGTACCCCATTCTCGGCTCTTGGTACCCATATACCAGGTTCCAATCCTAGGATCCTACAAGGAGGATTTTCAACATAAATTTGTTTCATAAGAAGCATAACTATAAGTATAACCCACAAACAATAACCACAACATCACCACATATCCACTATAGTAAAAAACTGTAAGTATGATGCACGCTCCTGCCTCAGCTCGACTACGTCCTATGTCACCTGTCACGCTCCGAACTCAGAAGCCGGGCTCATAAAATTCTCAATCGCCGAATCCGGTGCTGACAGCCTCCATAGTAACCCATTCTCGGCTCTCAGTGTACATACACCAGATTCCGATCTTGGGATCTTACAAGGAGGATTTTTCAACGTACATTTATCTTGTAATGAGGATAACCACAAGATTACCCAAATCATAAAGGCAACATCATCATCACATATCCACTAATATAATCGTTTGAGTACAATGCTGAAAGGAAAATACATATATATAAAAATCAAAGTTCCAGAGGTCCGCTACATGCTCCAAGCTCATCGCTGCTGTAACCTAACATCACCTGCACGCATCTATCATGTATAAGCTTATAGAAAGCTTAGAGGGTGGTGTAAATGTGTGCACAAGGTAAGTGTCAAGTATTCAACGCAATGTCATAATCATACAATGTCGAAATAGGTGCAAGGTCATGAATCATATGTTATCAGAGTAAGTGAAAATACTGGCAAGTTCATGAGCCAAGCAATATCAGAATACACAATACAGATCAACTATACAAATGAGGAGTCATAATGAACCAAATATCAGATGTTGAGAATGCAATGCAATATGCAGTTCCTGATGAGTTCACGAATGGCGTCAGCCATATCTAGACCATATAAATACATAAACACAGTAACCCAAAATGCCATATGCCCCGGATGTAATGCAATACGCGGTACGAATGGAATGACCATGTTGGAGTGTGAAGTTGGGATGATAGTACATAATATCGTAGGCTATGGGGTCCATCACAAGGGACTTCTATCCAAACCAGTCTCATACCTAAATTTGGACAGTCAGACTCAATGTGGTAAACTCCTGATCTCAGGTTTGTCGCGCGCCTCAACCGAAATCCTGGCCATTTCGAAAGTTCACATAACAAATAGTTGTACACCATCAGCCTGAGTGGATAGTGAATGAATGAGTATGCAAATCTTGCTCAATAAGTCCACATATCAGTACGGTTCATCTTTGGGATCATCATCAGAGTTTAGTACACTCTAAATGACGCTGCCGCTCTCCCACCCACACAGTCCAAGTAGGCGTAAGAAACCTCACTATCCGCCTGACCAATAGTTTGCCAATACCTATTCGACACGTCGATAGCAGACCCATTCCTCGAGCTGGTCAGACTCAGCCTAGCAATGCCCCTACGATCGGGTGGGTAAGGCCACATCCCCTCCCAACCGACCACGACATAGTGGGAGACGCGGCCTCCTGGTATTCGGCACTCGGGCGCTCATGTATCCACTCGGTCTCGACGTTGGGGCATCCTCTGGTACCAAGAGGGTTTTAAGGATTTTCACCCACGGCTATTTATGGCAGCCCGATGCTTGAACCAAACATTTTCGGTGTCCCATCTGGCCATCCACGATATGCCTGTGGAGGCTACGACCCTGATGTTGCTAGGATGTACAGTAATCATAATGCAAGATGCATGAGTCATACAATCCAGTCATGCATCAATCTTACGTATACCGTGTGCTCATGTGAGATAACCTCCGCCTATTGGGGAATCTCATAACAACATGCTCAATGACATATGCAATAATCAACCACATCTCATAACAAACATGTAGATGATGCGTATAGGCATGTATCATGATGCTATGCTGTCACATACTCATAATCGATATCAATAATTGGCATCGATAATCAACCTCGACAATGTGGACATTTAACCAACATTGCCCTAAAGGAATGACCCACATCGAGCCTAACATATAGTGGACCCATGGCCTTACACAAGGCCAAACATACAACACAGTGGGCCTTACTCAAGAGCTTAATACACATCACAATGGGCATTTCATATGGGCCTAACATACATCACAATTGGCTCCATCGCCTGACCCTCAAATACATCATAGCGGCCCTCATCACATAGACTTCATATTCATCACATAGGCTCAAAACATGAGCCGAATATACATCACAATGGGCCTCAACTACGAGTTGCATATACTCCATATAGGCCTCGACAATCGGTCTCGACAATTGAAATCGACCTCGACAATCGAAATTGACACTCGGACTTAACATAGACAATCGGAGTCGACTTCGATACTTGGCCTCGACAATCGGGATCGATCGATAATCAGAAGCGGCAAATCGATCACGTCAATCGGAATCGGCAATCGACTATGAAAATAGGGATCGATCGATAATCAGAATCGACAAATCGGTCACGTCAATCGGAATCGATCAATAATCAGAGTCGACAAATCAGTCACGATAATCGGGGTCGATCGATAATCAGAATCGACAAATCTGAAAAGGCCTAGCTATAAGTCCTAGAGGGGGGGTGAATAGGACTATGCCAAATAAAACTTATAACAGCGGAATTAAAATGAATATGATAGCCAAAATAAATCACAATGCAGGAAAGTAAAATAACCTCAAAAATGATCTTGAGGGATTGATACAAATGTTGTTCTAAGGACAACCTTTCACCAAAAACCGAGTTTATGGTAGGACAACCTTATTTCTAGAAAGATCTTTGTATCAAATCTCAAACCAAAGAGGAATACAGAATTAAGCACAAATTGAAATAAACTGTAATCACAAATGTATTGTTCTAGGGACAGCCATACACCATAAAAATGGCAGGGCAACCTTGCTGGAACAAATTTAAAAGAAATTGAATTTTAAGCAGATAAAGTAATAGCTGAAAGTAAATTCTAAACTATTACAAAATTCCCACAATGCTTGAATTAAATGATTACAACATTCACCACCACACATACATCCCACAAATAAATATTAAAGATTAGAAATGTAAACCATTCAACCATAACATAAGAGATTATAGTGGTTTGCTTGTGTGTTCACCAACTGTTAAACAACAGCCACACAAAATGCTACTCCACTCCTAATATCCTCACACAGGGGATATTAGCGTTCACTCACAAAATAGGTTTTCACAGGTTCACCCAAAACCTTTACAATTGTGTCTTTGTCTGTGGGCTTACACAATAAAAAACCCCACTTCGAGTTTTCCGGCTCTCCTCGGATAACCAATACAACAAGATTTTTCTCGGCAAATCTTGAAAGAAACCAAAATCGAAAGGAATTTACAATTAAATGTAAAATACCCGATTAACTCCTTCGTTGTAGCAAATTAGAACCAAATCGAGTAGATGATTGAATGTTCAAGTTCAATGTCCAGTACTCAATTATAATGGTTCTAGTTCTAATATATTTTAAAATTAGACCAACTAGGGCTTGCCTTAATTGATTTTGATTCCAAAGAAAGGGAATAACAATTCCTCGTATCAAATTAGATTGAAATAGTAGAAACAAAATCAATTAAACAAAGCTAAAGAAAGAGAATATAAAATAAGCACACTTAGATTAGATGGAGCACAAAATTATTTCTCAGAAGTTCGACGAAGATTGGCTTAAAATGGAATAATAAAAATGCTTGAATTCTTCTGAGTTTCGTACTCTATTTATAGGTGAGCAGATCGCATCTTCGACTGGTCTAAGGAGCTCTTCGACTAGTCGAAGAAATAACAGATTTAAAAAAAATCGGGCGCGATAAGCTTTGACCGTTCTACGACTGGTCGAAGGCCTCCTTCGACTGGTCGTAGGTTTCCTTCGACTGGTCGAAGACCTCGTAAATTATCGCTGGACTTTGAATCGAAGAATTACGACTGGTCGTAGAAGAAGTCGACACTGTTCCTTCGACTGGTCGAAGCCTAACAGATTTTATCCGAAATTTGTAACAACCTTACGACCGATCGAAGAACTTCTTGGACTGGTCGAAGCAGAGCTAGGACTAGTCGAAGAAAGCCTAGGACAAGTCCCCGAACAGTCCAAAAACAAGTGTCATATACATATGACTTATGTATCCAAAATGGCCTACTTCTAAGGTCAACCTATGGTCATTCAAACCTCAATAAAGAAGTAAGGACATTGAAAACATTAGGAACAAGTGACCTTGAAGTTTAAGCCTTGAAGTCTTGATGTAGCTCAACCTTGAAAATGTCTTGAGTTCTATAAGAACTGCCTTGTACTCTTCTTGTAGTCTTGCATTCTTGAGTCACGTCTTGAGAGCAATACTTGAAGTCAAGGTTGATCTTTGTACTAGTAATCTTCACTTGTTGTGAGCTTTGCTTGTTATGAATGTTGAACTTTAGAAAGAGCTTCACTAATGCAAGTTATATAACAGTGTTTTTGTCACCACTAATTTTGACAACATACAGGGATATAAACTATAGCACTTACAATCTCCCCCTTTGTCAAATTAGTGACAAAACACATAACAAGATATAATCAAAGTAGTTAAAGCAACATAAATCAATTAACTCAAGCTTACTCAGCAAGTTAAATCAACATGTAACATTTAGCAAGTTATTAAATCAACATTACTCAACATTACTCCCCCTACCAAACATACTCCCCTTAAGTAACATAACCATTCTCCCCCTTTTTGTCACAATATGACAAGGAAAAGAACAATATAAAGGGATATGTAAGAGGAAATATGATGAGAGAAGAAATAATAGCAGTAAAACAGAAACTGTCAACTCAAAATAAGCATTTTTTGTCACAATCCAGCATAAAAGAAAAATAGAATCCAATTCCAAAATGGATAATAAAGTGCGAAGATTTAAAGTTATTACAAAAAAAAAAATAAAATTATATAAACTAGTCAGAATTAGAACTAGAAGACGGAGCAGGAATAGAGGGATCAAGTTGGTGCATGCCCTTATTCAATCGCCTAAGGTATTTCTGCATGTACTTGAATTGAGAATCACGAGTAACAGACATGTTTTCCAGTTTTTCATTCAAATTCTCAACTTTTCCCTCCAATGCACTTAGACGTGCATCAAAATCAGATGGTGTAAAATCTGGATCATTTGTTGAATCAGAATCCAGTTCTTCAAAGATATCATCCATATTAATATCATCCCCTGCTTCTTCATGACCAGCACCTCTACCATCACCACCTTGTTCAGGAAGTAATTCCAGCTTCATCTTATTGAGATTAGAGTTGTTGAAAATCAAATGATGGATAGGTGCCTCATTGATCGCATATCGACCAACATATGTGTAGTTAATACATCATTAAATAACCAAAAGGAATGTCACTATGACCAGGATGAAGTCGAAATCAAGAATGAAATGACAGATTAAGGATGGCGATAAATGAGTACCAATCGAAATAGCATGAATAATACGTACCATAAATGAGGTCAAGTCGGTTTTATTACCTGACCGAGGATACAGATTAGACACAAAGATTCTGTGAAGTACTCTGTATTTGGGTAACAAATACCTTGCAGGAAGCGCATCCCCTTTTTTAGTCCAGTGAACATCCATGTTACACAAGTCTCTAGTGAGCATTCTTTTTTAGATACGAGGGTTTATCACTCAAATTATGAATAGGAATACCCTCATCATTCATCGGAATATCCATAAGGGCTGAAATTAAATGACGATCAATTTCAAATGGCCCTTCATTAGTAGATATTTTAAAAGTTAAATTATCCAAAGAGAAGTCACTAATACATGTAAACATGGATATAGCAATGGACCGGTATGCAGGCCCACCCCAATGCAATAAGTTAACCCAACCTACAAATTTCAAGCAAAGGAAGGATATCAAAAGGAGCAATATGATTAACATCAACAGGATGTTTAACAATAACATTACGAGCTCTAAGGTCTATAACACCAGATGGATCATTAGTAGGCTCAAGAAGATGACGTTTGGTCAATCTTGAAGAAGAAGAAGGACCACGGGAAGTAGATTTTCGACTTCTAGAAGCCATATGCAATAACAATAATAAGGAAATAAGGAAATGCAAGGGATTGAGAAAAGGGTTTACTCAAAACAGATTTTTTAAAATCAAATCCCCAAATCTCAATGAAATCCTAAATAGAAAGCTTCAAGATAGACAAGAAAGCAATCTAGACACTGATTTGTAAGAAAAACATAAATGGAACACTAACCTTGAAGAACGAAAATGGTGGGTTCGACAGGTCGACGCTCGGCTTCTTAGAAAGAAAAGATGAAATGAGGAAGAAGGCAAAAAATCTCCAAATTTAAGTGATTTCCGAGATATACGACTGGTCGTAGGTATCTACGACCGGTCGAAAGTCGACTGGTCGAGTATACTCTCGACAGGTCGAAGGAAGTCCAAAATTACATATTTCTTACAATTTTTTAAAGAAAATGGATTTACATCTACCAAATATATACATTATGATACATATAGGCATAAATAATCATTTTGAAATACACATGCCAAGATCAAATTTCATCTTATTAAACCTGATTTTATCAAGAGGTTTTGTGAAAATATCAGCTCTCTGATCTTCAGTAGGAATATATTCCAGAGATATAACTTTTTCTTCTACCAGTTCCCGAATATAATGAAATTTAATGTCAATGTGCTTAGTACGAGAATGCTGAATAGGATTTTTTGAAATATTTATTGCACTGGAATTATCACAATGCAATAACATAGAATCCTGTTTAATTCCATAATCACTTAGCATTCGTTGCATCCAAACAAGCTGTGTACATGCATTACCGGTTGCGATATACTCAGCTTCAGCTGTTGAAAGTGATATAGAATTTTGTTTCTTACTAAACCAGGAAACTAAACAATTTCCAATGTAAAAGCAACCACCACTGGTTGATTTTCTATCATCTAGATTACCAAATTTCAATCAAAGATCTCGAGTACCCAAAGAAGTTGAACATTAGTCTCATGAGGATACTAGAGACCAAGATTTATAGTACTTGCAACATATCTAATAATCCGCTTAACAGCAATCAAGTGAGATTCTTTTGGATCAGATTGAAATCTTGCGCAAATACCAACACTTAGAGATATATCAGGTCTACTAGCAGTTAAATATAGCAAACTACCAATCATACTCCGATAAAGTTTTGAATCAACATTTTTACCATTAGTATCTTTTGAAAGTTTCAGGGTAGTACTCATAGGAGTATCGAAATTCTTGCCATTCTCGAATCCAAATCTCTTAATTAGATTCAAGGCATACTTAGATTGAGAGATGAATATTCCTTCAGGTTGCTGCTTAACTTGCAAACCAAGGAAATAAGTTAATTCCCCAACCATGCTCATTTCAAACTGAGATTTCATCAAGTCTGCAAACTCAGTAGTCAAGTTAGTACAAGTTGATCCATAGATGATATCATCAACATAAATTTGTACTATTAAAATATGATCATTATGTTTTTTAACAAATAGAGTTTTATCAACATATCCCATTTGAAAATTGTGACTTAAAAGAAATTTTGTTAGTTTCTCATACCATGCCCTAGGTGCTTGTTTTAATCCATAAAGTGCCTTTTTAAGCCGATACACATGATCAGTATTTTTGGGATCTTCAAAACCCATTGGTTATTCAACATATACTTCTTCATGTAAATCACCATTTAGAAAAGCACTTTTCACATCCATTTGATATATTTTTATCTTTCTAAAACATACGATGGATATAAATAGCCTGATAGATTCAAGACGTGCTACTGGTGCAAAAGTTTCATCAAAATCAATTCCTTCTATTTGAGTATAACCTTGTACCACTAGTCTAGCCTTGTTTCTAATAATATTTCCACATTCATCCGACTTATTTTTGAAAATCCATTTTGTTCCGATGATGTGTTTATCTTTAGGTCTTGGTAAGAGATACCAAACATCATTTCTTACAAATTGATTAAGTTCTTCTTGCATAGCAACAATCCAGTTTTCATCAGCAAGAGCTTCTTTTACATTGGATGGTTCTATTTGGGATGTAAAACATACATAATTACATAAATCCTCAAGTTGTCTACGGGTGCGAACACCAGTTAGAGGGTTTCCAAGAATTTGAGTGGTTGGATGATCTTTAATAGTCCTCAAATCAGATTCAGTTTGATTTGATGAAGTATCGGGTTTATCAATGATTAGAACTTCATCATTATCTGAATTAGAGATTGGCTTATTTAAGTGATCATCAATGACTACATTGATAGATTCTTGAATCATGCCAGTTCTTTTGTTCAGAACCCTATAAGCACGACTATTTAAAGAATATCCTAGAAAAATCCATTCATCACTCTTTGTATCGAATTTTCCCAAATTTTCACGATCACGTAAAATATAGCATTTGCTGCTAAAAACTCGAAAGTATTGGACAGTAGGCTTTTTGTTGAACCATAATTCGTAAGCCGTTTTATTATTATCTTTGCTAGTATAAACTCGGTTAATAATATAGCAAGTCAGTATTCTGACTTGAAATTTCAAAGATTTTTAGAGAGCTTCATGCTATTCAACATAACGTTACCCATTTCTTGAAGTACTCTATTCTTTCTTTCCACAATTCCATTTTGTTGTGGAGTTTTGGGAGCTGAGAATTCATGTAATATTCCATAATCAGTACAGAACTTCTCAAAATTGCTATTCTCAAATTCAGATCCATGATCACTACGAATCTTACTGATTTGAGAAGATTTTTCAGTTTGAATCCTTTTGAGAACTTTCTTACTTCTTCAAGGGTTTCAGATTTATCCCTTAAGAAGACTACCCAAGTGTATCTGGTAAAGTCATCAACTATTACCAGAATATACTTTTTACCACCACGACTTTCCGTTCTAGTAGGTCCAATTAGATCCATGTGAAGAAGTTCGAGTGGTTTTGATGTGGTATTTGAATTCACCTTTTTGTGTGAGTTCCTTGTTTGTTTGCCTATCTGGCATTCACCATATATTTTATCTAATTTCTGAAGTTTGGGTAAACCTCTTATAAGTTCTTGATTGCTCAATCTATATAAATTTCGATAATGAACATGTCCAAGACGTTTGTGCCATAAATCAGTCTCGTCTGTATGAACCATGTAACATGTTTGATTAGATGAGCTGGATTCGCTAATAATATAGCAATTTTCAGACGTTCTACGTCCAGTTAATATTACAAAACCCTCATTATTCACTATCTCACAGTTTTGATTAGAGAACCGAACACAATGGTTACTATCACATATCTGAGATATGCTAAGTAAGTTATGTTTTAGGCCTTCAACATATAAAACGTTTTTAAATACAGGAAGATTAAAAAGTTGAACCGTACCTTGGCCTATAATCTTGCAGTTGCTACCATCTCCAAATGTGACTGAACTATCAGTCATATCTTTTAGATCCGTGAATAAAGCTTTGTCACCTGTCATATGTCTAGAGCATCCACTGTCTAGGTACCATTTTGAATGATTTATTGCTTTGAAAGCAATGTGAGCAACCAAGCAGGTGACTTTTGGAACCCATTTCATAACAGTTTTGGGTTTAGGAACATAGTTGGTCTTCTTTTGTTTATAGTTATAAGTATAACCTAAAGAGTTAGATTTTAGGAGCTCCTTGAGTAAATCTACTATCTTTTCAGCTAGTGGATTTCGTTTCTGGTTTAAGTTGATATGACTGCTTCTAGGTTTTTGAAAAGTTTTTGAATTTTTTGAAAAACCTTGATAAGTATTTTTCCCTTTTGAGTTCGAGGACTCTCCTTTCACAAATATAGGAGGAGTATACTTTTGTTTAGGAGTTACATTTTTATCATAGCCCAACCCGGATAGATCGCTACATTTTCTTGATCCGGATAAAAGTTTTTCTAATTTTGGATCACCTTGGGCATATTTCCATGTGTCCTTTTGACTTAGAAGAGAAGATACTTCCTTTTTGAGATTTTCAATCTCAGATTTCAAATCAATAATTAAAGAATTTTTGAATTCCAAATCGCATTTTGTTTTTTCAAAACAATCTGAAATTTGTGATTTTTCTAAGACAAGTGATTCAAAACATTCTATGAGTTTAGAAAATTTTTCTTTTTGAAGTTTAAGTTTGACAGCAATTTTACAACTTTCTTTATATGGGGCATTGTAAGCATCTTGAAGATCATCTTCATTTTCACATTCAATATTCAGATTTTCTTCACTTGTTGAGTCATTATCTGAAAATGTGAATTTGGCTAGAGTCATAAGTGCTTTAACTTCATTCCCTAACTCGCTTGAGAATCTTCGATTCAGAAGAAGCTTCAGAATCAGATGATTCATCCCACGTAGCCAACATACTCTTCTTCTTGGGTTTGTTCTTTTTGGGACATCTATTTGCTAAATGCCCATATTCTTGACAGTTGTAACATTGACTATCTTTCAAAGATTTTCGAGATTTTGATCTAGACTTCTTTTTATCGTTTGATTTTTGGAAATCAACCCTTTTCTTGCTTTTAAAAATCTTGTAAAATTTCTTAGCCAAAAGAGCCATATCATCTTCAGAATCAGAACTTTCTTCTGAATTACATTTAGAGGATTTTAGAGCAATCGATTTATTTTTAGGAGCTTTAAAGTTTAACTCATAGGTTTGTAAAGAACCAACTAGTTCTTTTACCCTCATATTATCCGTATCACGAAATTCCTGGATCGCGGTTACTTTAGAATTGAACTGCTTCGGAAGTGAGCGTAATATCTTTGCACACACTTTACTTTCTCGGGATTTTATCGCCAAGACCCCACATTGAGTTTACAATGTCATTTAGTCTAATGTAAAAGTCCATAAACATCTCATTTTCCTCCATATGAATTTCTTCAAATTTGGTTGTAAGGAGTTGGACTTTAGACTTTTTGACAATTGAAGTACCCTCGTGTGTCATTTCTAGTATATCCCAGGCTTGTTTCGCAGTATCACAGGATATGATTCTTTTGAACTCATCCGGTGATAGTGCGCAAGTAATTGCATTTAGTGCTTTAGCATTGACACTATACTCACTTTTCTGAAGAGTGGTCCATAAATAATAAGCAGGTACAGACATAGTTTTTGAACCGTTAGATTCAGTTACTTCAATGGTAGGAGTTTTCCATTCAGTCACTGTGGCTCGCCACACACTCTCATCCATTGATTTTAGAAAGATTCTCATTCTGGCTTTCCAATAGGCATAGTTGGAGCCATCGAATGGTGGAGGCCTCGTGACTGAAAGGCTATCAAAATTTGACATCTTTTTTAAATAGCTTAGATCGTTAGCTCAGAAAATAAATCCTAATAAAAAGCAAAAAGAACGAGCTATTAGTCTCTGATACCACTTGAAAAGGCCTAGCTATAAGTCCTAGAGGGGGGGGGTGAATAGGACTATGCCAAATAAAACTTATAACAGCGGAATTAAAATGAATATGATAGCCAAAATAAATCACAATGCAGGAAAGTAAAATAACCTCAAAAATCTGATCTTGAGGGATTGATACAAATGTTGTTCTAAGGACAACCTTTCACCAAAAACCAGAGTTTATGGTAGGACAACCTTATTTCTAGAAAGATCTTTATATCAAATCTCAAACCAAAGAGGAATACAGAATTAAGCACAAATTGAAATAAACTGTAATCACAAATGTATTGTTCTAGGAATAGCCATACACCATAAAAATGGCAGGGCAACCTTGCTGGAACAAATTTAAAAGAAATTGAATTTTAAGCAGATAAAGTAATAGCTGAAAGTAAATTCTAAACTATTACAAAATTCCCACAATGCTTGAATTAAATGATTACAACATTCACCACCACACATACATCCCACAAATAAATATTAAAGATTAGAAATGTAAACCATTCAACCATAACACAAGGGATTATAGTGGTTCGCCTATGTGTTCACCAACTGTTAAACAACAGCCACACAAAATGCTACTCCACTCCTAATATCCTCACACAGGGGATATTAGCGTTCACTTACAAAATAGGTTTTCACAGGTTCACCCAAAACCTTTACAATTGTGTCTTTGTCTGTGGGCTTACACAATAAAAAAACCCCACTTCTGAGTTTTTCTGGCTCTCCTCAGATAACCAATACAACAAGATTTTTCCTGCAAATCTTGAAAGAAACCAAAATCGAAAGGAATTTACAATTAAATGTAAAATACACGATTAACTCCTTCGTTGTAGCGACCGGTAACCAAATCGAGTAGATGATTGAATGTTCAAGTTCAATGTCCAGGACTCAATTATAATGGTTCTAGTTCTAATATATTTTAAAATTAGACCAACTAGGGCTTGCCTTAATTGATTTTGATTCCAAAGAAAGGGAATAACAATTCCTCGTATCAAATTAGATTGGAATAGTAGAAACAAAATCAATTAAACAAAGCTAAAGAAAGAGAATATAAAATAAGCACACTTAGCTTAGATGGAGCACAAAATTATTTCTCGAAGTTCGACGAAGATTGGCTTAAAATGGAATAATAAAAATGCTTGAATTCTTCTCAGTTTCAGACTTATTTATAGGTGAGCAGATCGCATCTTCGATCGGTCTAAGGAGCTCTTCGACTAGTCGAAGAAATAACAATTTAAAAAAATCGGGCGCGATAAGCTTTGACCGTTCTACGACCGTCGAAGGCCTCCTTCGACCGGTCGTAGGTTTCTTCGATCGTCGAAGACCTCGTAAATTATCATTTGGACTTTGAATCGAAGAATTACGATCGGTCGTAGAAGAAGTCGACACTTCCTTCGATCAAGTTGAAGCCTAACATGATTTTATCCGAAATTTGTAACAACCTTACGACCGATCGAAGAACTTCTTGATCGGTCGAAGCAGAGCTAGGACTAGTCGAAGAAAGCCTAGGACAAGTCCCCGAACAAATCCAAAACAAGTGTCATATACATATGACTTATGTATCCAAAATGGCCTACTTCTAAGGTCAACCTATGGTCATTCAAACCTCAATAAAGAAGTAAGGACATTGAAAACATTAGGAACAAGTGACCTTGAAGTTTAAGCCTTGAAGTCTTGATATAGCTCAACCTTGAAAATGTCTTGAGTTCTATAAGAACTGCCTTGTACTCTTCTTGTAGTCTTGCATTCTTGAGTCACGTCTTGAGAGCAATACTTGAAGTCAAGGTTGATCTTTGTACTAGTAATCTTCACTTGTTGTGAGCTTTGCTTGTTATGAATGTTGAACTTTAGAAAGAGCTTCACTAATGCAAGTTATATAACAGTGTTTTTGTCACCACTAATTTTGACAACATACAGGGATATAAACTATAGCACTTACAAAATCGATCACGACAATCGGGATCGATCGATAATCAGAGTCGGCAAATCGGTCACGTCAATCGGAATCGGCAATCGGCCATGACAATAAGGATCGATCGATAATCAGAATCGACAAATCGATCACGTCAATCAGCATCGGCCCGGTCACGACAATCGGAATCGGCAATCGACCATGACAATAGGGATCGATCGATAATTATAATCGGCAAATTGGTCACATCAATCGGAATCAAAAATTGGTCACGATAATCGAGATCGATCGATAATTGGAATAGACAAATCGGTCACGTCAATCGGAATCGAAAATTAGCCACGACAATCGGGATCGATCGATAATTAGAATCGGCTAAACATATGTGGGCCCACGGTCTCACACAAGGGCCTAATGTACATCATCATGAGTCTCACTCAAGGGTCAAATATACATCACAATGGGCCTCGGCACATGGGCCATAAATATATCAATTTAGGCCTTGCCCATGGGCCTCGAATACATCACAATGGGCCACAACCATGGGCCTCTCATACATGACATCGGGCCTTACCATCTGGGCCGGAAATACATCACAATGGGCGACAACCCATGGGCCTTAATACACAACAGGTGGGCCCTACACATGGACCTCATATGCATCAAATGGGCCTTAAATATACATTACAGGTGGGCCTCAAATATACATCACAAGTGGGCCCTATCACATGGCCAGGCGGTGTGGATGAATCACATCCATCAAGGTGGGACCGGCAGAAGGACGGCGTGGATATAAAATACATACATCATAGTGGAGTCCTCATCACCGTCCAAACACATCCAGCACCGTCCAGATCATCTATACGGTGTGGATGAACAAATACATCTAGGTGGTCCCATCTGGCAGAACCGGTGGATGGCTTGGGTAAAACACATATATCAAGGTGGATTTCCACGTGGGGGGCCATCCCACGGTCACACGTGGTGACAGTGGATGAAACAGACTTCACATGGATCCCACTGTCACATGTGTGGACAACACATAACGCAAGGTGGGGTCCCATGTCAGTTGGATGAACGGTGATACAAAACATACTTCAAAGTGGGCCCCCAAGTACGGACGACGTTGATGAAACCCATACAGAATGGTGGACCCCACCGTCCAGCCCATCTGAACGCTGCAGGTATACCAGCCGACCGGCTTCCACGTCAAAGTAGGCCCCACGTGGTGGTTGGGTCCCCACCGTCCCCAAACAATGGACGGGGTGGATGGCCCACACATAACGTTAGAGGTGGGCCCCACATTTGAGCACATCACGGTGGGCAGCCAGGATAAAACACATGTAGCACGGTGGGTCCCACGTAGGGCCCACCATATAATTTATATATATACACTCCATCATCCAGCGTAATGGACGGCCTGGATATAGATATCATCAAGGTAGGGTCCAGCACATCCCATGATCTAAAAACAGATGGATAGAGGATAAAATACATCACGGTTGGCCCTTATTAGCCGTCCGTTCAAATGGAAGGTGTAGATATAGGATACATACAGAATTGTGAGTCCCATCCCACACGTGCTGCACGTGTGGGTGGGCCCACACACATGCCATGAATGGAAAGCGTGAAATATACAATGCATGTGTATATATGTATATAATAATATAATGTAATAATATTATATTATATTATATTAGAAGAACCCAGCGTCCAGACCCTCTGGACGCTGGACGGATGTTGTGGATCAAGGTGGGTCCTACAGCATCATGCAGACGTCACTGCAACTGCTACGTGTAGGGTGGGACCCACAGATAGACGGTCTGGATGGCACCGTCCCAGCTGGACGGTGCAGATATAGCACATACATCAAGGTGTGCTCCACACGGCTGGGTGCAGAAACGCATGCATGGTGGGTCCCACGGCTGCAGAACAGCGTGGAATACAACATCAGTGGACCCCACAACTTCTGACGTGCAGGGCAGCAGCAGCTGCATGCTGCATAGGACCCAGCAGATGAACGGCTGGATTACACGTACATGCATCAAGGCCCCACCGTCCATTGCTGGATGGTGTGGCATAGACACAAACATCAGGGTGGGCTGTACATGCAGATGGACGGTCATGGCCTCACACATACGTCAAGGGTCCACACGTGCGGACCCACCAGCGATTGGAGGAGTTGGCCAGAGTCTTGCCACCGTTCAGCACATCTGCACGGTGCAGATTTAACAAATACATCAAGGTGGGCAGATCTCCACCGTCCAGATCTGCTGGACGGTGCAGATTTAATACATATATCAAGGTGGGCAGATCTCCATAGAGGGCCCCGCGTCCCGACATCACAACAGGCCGGGATGGTTTAAATGGTAGGCGTCCAATCAAAACCGTTGCCTACTGGAAGGTGCGGTCTAGCTAAGATTTGAATCTACTTTATTATTATTATTATTTTTTCATTTATTTATTTATTTTTGAACTCACATCCTTAACACGGGCTGGAGAATGGCAGGTAAACATCTCAGTGGAGCCCACACCAAGCCACACGCTATGGGCCACACAGATGGACGGTTCGGGTATAACACATACAGTAGGTGGGTCCTTGCACGTTGCATGTGCTGGAGCGACCCCAAGGTAAATGTAATTAATACCTTTTATTTGAGGAGGATGGTAAATCAATAACAGGGAGACCGGGAAAGGTTTTCAACCACCGTTGTTCCCAATGGTGTGGCCCACCAGAGATTGAGATCTACCTAAAATTTCAGCCCATGGCCTAGAACGGTGTGGAAAATCAGATGGACAGAGAGGATCTTCCATGAGTATCACATAGGCCCCACTGCAAAAAAAATGAGTTGGGAGAACGGGTGAACTGAGTTGATTTGTCACAGATGTCTCTCCAAATGGACGGTCTGGATATAATACATGCATCATTAGGTGGGCAACGTCCATCAGGGAAAAAGAGAGGGGAGTAGAGAGAGAAGGGAAGGGAGAAAGAGAGAGAGAAGCACCCACCTTAGATCTCTTCTTCCTTCTTCCGCCAATGCATGCTAGAGCTCCAAGGAAAGAGTTTCAACGGTGGAGATGAAGCTTGGATGGTAGGATTGGGTGGTATGAAGGTGGGCCACACAAGCTCTCCCATGGAAGCTTGCTTGGACGTGGGATGCTTGCTTGGAGAATGAGAGAGATGAGAGAGAGAGAGGTGTAAGAGAGAGATGTGTGTGATGGGTGTGATGGGTGTGATGCGTACTTGTGTAAGAGAGTTGACTTTAGGGGAGGGGTGGTTGTACTTGGGGATGGGTGAGTGATGGAGTGTGATGTGTACTTTGATTGATAGGATTGATGAGATTTATGTGATGGATCTCTCAAGATTGCAACGCGCGGCGTTTTCGTCAAACTGAACGTGGGCCCACATCTCCTGACCAAGGTATCGCCTCAGCGCGTAGTACGCGGCGTCGAAACAGCGGCGACGGCGCGGTCGCAATGATACAAGTCTCGGATTAAGCCAACTCAGATCTGTGGGATGCGACTTAAGGTCATGCGCAAACGTCGACTATAAGTCGCGGGTTACCGAAATTCATCGGGAAGGATCGTGGGAGTTTACGAAACGGTACGGGCTAGGGTACGGATCTTACATCACCTGCACGCATATATCGTGCATAAGCTTACAGAAAGCTTAGAGGGTGGTGTAAGTGTGTGCGTAAGGTAAGTGTCAAGTATGCAATATTAGAGTAATGCGAAAATATGCTGGTAGGGCCATGAATGGAAAAATGCTTGCAATTATATGAATGAGATGGTGCTAGTAGATCCATGAATGCTATTAGTCATGCCAAAGCTATGCGATGTAAGGCCTACTTGGCCAACTGTCATATGCAAGATGCAACGTAAGCATGTCAATCCTCATATAAATCCACATAACAATACAGTTCATCTCTATAATATCACCGGGGTCTAGTACACTCAACGTCAGCTTATCGCCCCATCTAAGTGCACAACTGGGTAAGTGGAAGAGACCTCACTATCCGCCTACCAATATCGGACCTGACTCATCGATAGTGGACTCATTCCTCAAGCTGTGTCAGACTCTGCCTAATCATTACTCCCTCACTTGGGCGAGTAAGGCCGCACTCCCTTCCAACCGATCATGACATAGTGGGAGATGTGACCAACTAGTATTCGGCCCTCATGCGCTCATGCATCCACTCGGTCTAAACATTGGAGCATCCTCTGGTACCATAAGGGTTTGGGGACTTTCACGACATCTATGACACCCCCGTGATAGAACAAGTATTTCTGATATCCAATCCTACCATCCACGCTATGCCTGCGGAGGCTATGGCCCTGATGTCATTAGGGCGTACAACAATCGAATCAAATAATACAAGGTGCATGAATTATACTATCCAATCATACATTAATCTTACGCGTACCGCGCGCTCATGTGGGGTAACTCCATATATTAGGGAGACCCATAAACAATCCACCCAATGACATATGCTATGATCAGTCACTCTTCATAACAAGCATACAAATGATGCACATGAGCATGTAACATGATGTTATGCTAGCCTATACTTAGTATGTCCCACCAACTCAAGTACACTAGCATGATTAACAAATATAATATTAAGATCAGTCCTCAACAGTGGATATACCAAATCCGATACCACAGATTCTTCTATGTACGGTAATGATGTACTCAACTCATGACAAGATGGGCCTAGGAATAAGGAGTGGGCTTCCTCACCCGTTCCGCCACGTAGAAAACTAGGTTTCCCAATGGGCTTGATATGTACAAGGTGGGCTCTACGACCTTGGAGAAATCTACAAGGCATGATGGAAACACTAATAATAATGGGGGCCCAACGGTTTGGGATAAGCCTAATGAGGTGGATCATGCTAATGTTAATGGGGGCCCAATGACCCAATAAGGTGAGATGGATCATACTAATAACCCCGGGGGGGGGCATGAAGAGGAGATGAGAATGGACCTAATCAACGGGCCCTAGGGAGGATTACAATGTGGACATTTAATTACCATTGCTCTTACAATATAGACATTTAACCATCATTGCTCCCAAGGCATGGCCTATTTAGAACTTATCCTATAATGGGGCCCATGACCCTAATACTAGCTAGGAGATGGATGACATCATGAACATTATCACATACATCATGGTGGAATCACACATCACAATTGGGCCTCATCACATAGGCCTCATATGCACCACAATGGGCCTCACACAAGGGCCTCATATACATCACAATGGGCCTCACACACATCATATTGGGCTCGCACAAGGGCCTCATATACATCACATTGGGCCTCATCACATGGGCCTCACATACATCATATTGGGCCTCATACAAGGGCCTCATATACATCATATTGGGCCTCATGAAATAGCCCATGATCTAGGCATAATGGGAAGATGGTGTGTGTAATACATATATCATAGTGGGCCTAGTGGGGCAACCCATAATCCAGCAAAATAGATGATTAACATGGGTAACATATACGTCAAGGTGGGACTCACAGGTCAGTCCTATGGTCCAGAAAATAGATGGACAGTGTGCTTACAACACACACATCAAGGTGGGCATGGATAGTGCAGATGGGCCACACCAAACGGACAGTGTGCAGCAAGGTGGGCCCTGCACATACAGCAGGTGGGCCCTGTGTGCACAACAGGTGGACCCTGCACGTCCAGCAATGGACGGACGACACAGAATGAGACACATACATCATGTGGGTCCCACTATCCAACAGGATGGACGGTGAGGATATACAACACATATATCATGGTGGGGTCCACGTCCTAGCTGGACTGGACGATGTGGATAAAACACAAACATCAAAGTGGGGTCCACGTCAG
Source organism: Magnolia changhungtana (assembly GCA_030180095.1). Classification (NCBI taxonomy): domain Eukaryota; kingdom Viridiplantae; phylum Streptophyta; class Magnoliopsida; order Magnoliales; family Magnoliaceae; genus Magnolia; species Magnolia changhungtana. The sequence goes on along the minus strand of JASAUF010000203.1, from coordinate 2,230,187 downwards.
CTGGACTGGACAGTTAGGTTGAAACAGTTACATCATGGTAGGTTCCACCATCTAGCCTATTTGGACGGTGCATGGTATGGATAAAACATATACATCAGGTGGGTCCACACGTGTGGTCCACCAATAGCTTTGAATCAAGAAGATATTTGTATTTTCCTGATCGTCCAGGCCTGCTGGATGTCCAATGGACGAACTGCCTGGATGAAATACTTCATTAAGGTGGCCTCACGTCCATGCCCTGGACGGATGGCTTGGATAAAATACTTGCATCTGGCGGGTCCCACGTGAGTGGCCCACCATAGTTTTGGATCACACTGATATTTGTTTATTTTCCTTCATCTAGGCTGGCCAGAAAATGGGCAGCAAGGTGGGCTCCATTAACTGGACGTCCAGACAAATCTAGACAGTCTGGATTTGTTGAACACATCAGGTGGGCCACACACATCATCATCACCATAGAGAGAGAGAGAGAGCAGTGGTAGTGGGAGGAGCTCTGCCACTATGAGCTCCTCTCATGCATGCACATTTACATTAAGTGGGCCTCACATAGATGGGTCATACATCAGAAATTCTAGTGGGGAAATCCCATTTCCACCACATAAAACAGGGCCTAGGTGGTAACGACTCAAAAATAATTTTTCTTTACATAAATTTTCAATTTAAATAGGACGAACCACCCCCCACTTGAAACTAGCATTCCAACTAAAAACCACTAATTGACTTTAAACCACCCCGTGATACTAACTAACACAACTAAACAAGAGCTAACTGTCTAACTGAGATAATCAACACTAAAACTCCTAGTGTAACCTTCTACAAGAGTGGAAACAGGCTTAAAACGAGTTATAAACCCCGTTTGAAAACCGAACGACTTAAATCTCACCACAAAGAAATCAAGAACTTCCAAATAATAGTAACCGTGGGTGAATAATAATTCCCCAAGGCCATTGTACGGTACCGATCGCCTTAAATCAGATCGTAGAGCCCACTTTTAATGGGTGCGTGTACACAGTTTGTGCACTCACGTTGTGCACAGAACTCATCATCGGGTTAAACCGTTGTTGACCCGATGAAATCCTGAAATTTCAAAAGAAATAAAAAAAAAATCCTCCCGCTCAGCGATGCTTCAAAGGGACCGTCCATTCGACGGTACAAATGAAAATTCCCTGAATACCGTAACTAAATCCACACCGTCCATTTGATAGCCTGGGTCCCACCGACCACGACCATGATGAGATTAACGATTGAAAACCACCCACGCCACCTCTGATAACGAACTAGCAGACGACGTTTGAGGGAGTTGCTGACGAGGAACTTATATCCACCTACGCCACACTCTGACCAATTCGACCATTGGAAACAGTCGGATGGATGCCACATACACGGAGAAAATCCGCGTCAGCCCTATGATTTCCGAATATGGATCCCTACGCGGCGGATGGCGGAAGAAAAACTTCCATTTCAGGTAAGAACGATCTCCACGCTTCCCCGACATATGGAAGCTTCATTCAAACTCATCCTGACCGTCCATGCTAGGGCGATTTGAAATCTCATAAGAAGAGCCGAGATTTTGGTGAGATACCGCGACTACACGAGCCACCACCTCTCCTGGATTAGCGTCGTAAACAACGGTCCCTGTTTACCGTTGCGTGGGCCACACAAGCCTCCTGCGCATCATCTAAACCGTTTGAACGCACCTGATCTGTAGATCAGTCGCCCATTGCAAAACCGCCATTATCAGTTCATCATCTTCCTTAATCAAGCTGGTGAACCCACATCCTAAAAGTTAACCTTTCCGCTAATCCAAGCTGTCCATTGTGTGGCCCACCCCATCTAAAGTCCATCAGGGAAAATTGTATGGGCTCATGCTTAAGATCACATTCATTGGGCGATCCAAACGGTAAGCCATTCTCAGTTGCTTGCATTAACCAACATGCTAATCCTAGTGATTAGCTGTAGAACCATCCAGAAACAAAACGACTATAAATAGTTGTTCTATTAGGGCATATCCCAAGAAAGAAAGAGAAAAGAAATGGAAAGAGAGAATGAGATCGAGGGCCTATCGCAACTGGTTCGAGTTGCATGACCAGTTGCAACTCAACTCAGTGAGTGGTCCGTCTGCAGTGAAGAGAACAGAGAGAGTGAAGTAAGATTGAGTTGGATGGAGAAGGAATAGAGAGAAGGCAGGGAAGAAGAAAGTGAGTGGAGATCGTTTTCTGGAATGAGTTTCTAGTTGGCTGTCTGAAGCTCCTTGTGCTTGCTTTAGGCTCTACTCGTGCGACTCGAGCCTCTAACCCCATTCCAGGTATAAAAGCTAAAACAACACCTGTTATTGTCTTTCATCTAGATGAACCTGACCCATCATTCTACTGTTTCAGGCCAATCTCACCCCAAAACGCCAAACCAAAATCGAGTCGGGAACCCGATTTTCCGAAGAACTCAGAAGAAGACTCCCCGCGTTCTGGCCCTTTCAGCGCCCACCCAACGAATATCTCTGATCAGATATGACCACTAGCCTCTCTTAGTCACCAGAGCTCTACACGCACTTAGCCGACTACGTTCTCAGTTGCTTCCAACTCGGTCACCAGTTCCGTGACTTAGAACCAAACGCCAGGGTGAAACCTCTAATTTAGATCAGCACCTGTGGCCAATCTGCCTTGAGCTCAAATCGGCGCTTGAAACCAAGCTCGGGTGGCTCTGTTAGCTCAACTGTTCCACACCCATCTGCTTATGGATCTCGACCGTTTGAATTTCAAATCTCACCCAACTCTTTGCTAAGTTAACTCGCCTAGTTTTCCCAATTGATCTGTCTCAGTTATGACCCACTGGTGTTAGATATCATTTGGGAACAAACTTCTGTTCATCAGACCCAAAGGAGTTAATAATCTTACACCAAAGGCAACTGCCTTAGGCCCTCACTCAACTAAACTAGGATTGGGGAATCCGACCGAGTCAACTCAGTCGTGACTCACTGGATCTCTGTAACCTCCCATCCAGGACTGTCTACAAGTCTAAAAGCTTACAGAATACTCACCTTCTATTGATTTCAAATCAACTAAGTAATGACGATTTCAAGTAACACTTAGCCATTACAGGAATAGTGTCTGAAACTTAACTACTTGGATAAGGAAGTCATAAACTACCATTACAGGAAGAATCAAATCAGGTGGAACACTCATTCAAGGTGAGGGACATCCCTATGGCTTCTTCATTTCGTGGCATTGTAAGATGGGTTAAGTTACTTATATGATGATCTTATGATTTTGAAAATGTTGATTATTATGTAGAATTGTTTTGTTGCTCTACTCCTTATGAGAATCACATTACACCCTACATGCCACCTTGAGGTCACTTATACATGTATTCATACTTACTAGTTACATTAAGAGGTAGAAATCTTATTCCCATTTAAATGGTCAATTATGCTGTATATGCTAGAATGGTTTAAACTTGAATATATGAAAGACCTTTAACAATACAACTAAATGATTTGGCCCTCCTCTTCCTAGTTGATTGTGTTGATCATGAATTAAAGTATAAATTTCCATCACCCATATCCTATGTGAAGTAGCTGAATGATTAGGACTTAATTCTTATAATTGCCAAGTTAATTCTATCGTTTGCTCATATTATAGTCATGTCTCTACTTATTCATGATAAAAACATGGATGCCTTAACCCATCTATTTCCACATGTTGTACATTGAATCGAAGTGTAGAATGACACCTTTATTAAAAGTATGGGATGATTCTGTCACAATCCTCTCACACTTGACATATCATGTGGGTTGGACCTCATCTAGACCTTGGAAGGGTAGATGGAATTACATTTAGCTCATGTGTGATCAATATTCTATTAAAGGACCGGTAGCTTGAACTGTGTTTATGAAAGACATCTTGTTAATGGTGTATGATTATCATGGCACATAACATTCACGCATGACATGTGAGTTTTTCTGAGTGCTTAATGTAAGCCACACTCTGCATGAGTTATTGTTAGACCAGTTGAATGATTAGAGTTTGTGCATTTGAGCCACTTTGGGTGCTCTTATTTTGCATGAGGCTATTCCGGGATCAGACACTCCTCGGGCGTATCCCGTGTATTATTCTAGGAGTCAGGTCATCCATGGGCGCACTCACCTTCATGGCCTTTTCCAGGTAGTCTACCTACCACGGGCAGTCTTTTATTTTGACAGCTGGATGTGCATAACCAGATCTATGACTTGAACATATATTCATACATTCATGCAAATGCATATGTAATTATATTGTCCTTTGAATCGAATATGATTTATTAACCTATCTTGGAATGATGTGTTATGGTTGAATCTATGAGGAAAATTTCCACTGAGTTTTCACTTGCCCAATTATTCAGTTGCACAAAATAGATATAGGTGTGATGGCTGAGGATGGCGCTTATGATGGAACTCTCGGTATTACTAAGGAGGAGTACGGCAAGGAGGGATCCTACGACGATGTAGTCGAGCCACGGGAGCACCCCTAAATACTTAGGATTTACTGCTTTCATCATATGATAGATGTTATATTTGCTTGTCTTTGAGTTTTGTAATTAAATCCCCTGCTATGGGATCTCACTTTACCACCTGCTTCCATTTCATGTATGTTGAACTTCGTTTGTTAGTTTATACAGTGGTTATATTTTGTTGCTATGAATTGTGTGGGCAATTAGTTGAATGGTAATTTTATTTCATGACGTAACCCTCGGGTTCTCGTACTCGAGCGACCGTCCTCGGGTTATGAGAATCAGGGTGTTACACCATAACAAGTTGCATAACATAGAAACTTCATGGTGGGATCCATGGAGAATGGTCCCACCATAGATACATACATGCAAGATATGGTGGGCCATTGGCCACACCTAGGGATCAAGATGGGATCCCCACCATTTATTGGTGAGTCCCATTTGCCCCCATGCACAAAAATAAACAAATCTACCCTAAGGAAACACCCATATTTCCTTCTTCTTCCTCCTTAGTGCTCCAATGCTCCTATGATGCTCTTTTAATGGTGGAGATGATGATCTAAGGGTAGGATTGGTGGGGAATGTTAGTGGAAGAGGGCTGGATTTTTGGTGGGTTCTTGCTCTCTAAGGTGGGACGTCCAAGCTCTCTCTTGCTAGGGGAGATGAGAAATGAGGGAGAAAGGGAGGGAGAGAGAGAGATGTAGGGAGATAATCATTATTTTTGTAAGCTAATTATGGTGGGTGTAAGAAGGCATGACTAGCTTGCCATCATTACATGTAAGAGATGGGCTAACAATCATAACTTGAAATGATTACAAAGCATGCTTGTAAGAGGCATGGGTGATGATGTCATCATATGATTGTTCTAGGGAAATGCACTAGCTGGAATGGCCCCGCAACGTGCGGTCACAACCATGATGATGCGCGGGCCACATCTCACAATCTAAGCGTCAGATTGGTGCATGAGATACGACGTTGGAACCGTGGCGATGATGCGGTCACAATGGCATAGGTCTCGGGTATGTAAGTCAGCTCAGGTTTACAGGATGCGACTTAGGGTCACTCACAAATGTTTTCTACAGGTCGCGGGTCACCGAAATTCGACGGAGAGGACCGCGGGATCCTAAGGAACGGAATGGTCACTAGGACACAGGCCTGACAACTCTCCCCTCCTAATAAAAATTCTATCATCGAAATTTACTATCACAAAGAACAAAACAAGAAGGAAGAGAAATTATGGCATCGCATATATAGATATATCAATCGATATAATACAAAACATGATACAAGCACAAACAATCTACAAAAAGATGGGGATAATGCTATCTAATGTCAGCCTCATGCTCCCAAGACGCCTCATCAGCACTATGATGACCCCACTGCACTTTCACCAAAGGAATGACCTTGGTCCGGAGGACCTGCTCCTTCCGATTAAGGATGCGAACTGGCTTCTCAATGTAGGAAGCATTCTCACAGACCTCAAGTGGCTGCTAATCAATCATGGGAATGGTGTCTGACCCACACTTCCATAGTATAGAAACATGAAAAACATTGTGGATGTCAGATAACTTTAATGGTAAGGTGAGCCTATAGGCCACGACGCCAATGCACCCAATGATCTCAAAAGGTCAAATAAATCTTGGGGCGAGCTTGCTCCTCGCTTCAAGTCGAACCACACCCTTCATGGGTAAAACCTTGAGATACACTCGGTCCCCTACTGCAAAACTTAAGGGACGATGCCGATGATCAGCAAAAGTCTTCTGTCGGCTCTAAGCTGTGCGCATCCTCTATCTGATGATATCGATAGCCTCTTACGTTTACTACACAAGCTCGGGGCCTAGGAGATGGTGCTCTTCAACCTTAGCCCAAAAACTGGAAAATCGACATGGTCTACCATACAAGGCCTCAAAGGAAGCCATACCAATAGTCGCCTGATAGCTATTGTTATATGCGAACTCAGCCAGGTGCAAATGCTCATCCCAGCTACCCGAGAAGTAAATCACACAAACTCTGAGCATATCCTCCAGGATCTGGTTGACCCTCTCGGTCTACCCATCAGTCTACGGATGATACGCGGTGTTGAATTGTAAGGCAGACCCCATCACCTTCTGAAAGCTCCTCCAAAACTGAGAAGTGAACCTCTGGTCTCAGTCAGAAACAATCGAAACCAGAACACCGTGCATTCTCACGATCTCATCAATAAACAATCTGGCATGCCGGTCCAAAGGCCAGGTCGCACGAATCGTGAGAAAATGTGCTGACTTCGTTAGACGATCCACGACAACCCAGATGGGGTCATGACCACACTGAGTCCTCAGCAAGCCCATAATAAAATCTGCGGATATGTGCTTCCACTTCCACATCAGGACACTCAATAGCTGCAACGGACCTGGGGGTCTCTGATGATCGGCCTTGACACGCTAGCAAGTGTTACACTCAGCCACAAAACTGGCGATCTGGCATTTCATCCCCACTCAAAAATACTACCACCGCATTTCATCCCCACTCAAAAAAACTGGTGATCTGGCATTTCATCCCCACTCAATCGATGTGTCTCGGTCATAAGATCTCTGCACAATTGTGGAACATCCGGGACACATAATCATCCTCTGAAGCGAAGTTCACCATAAAAAATAATCTACTAAACTGACTGGCTTACAGATTCCACCTCTGCTCGATAACTTTGAAGTGACTCGTCTGACTGTTGAGCCTCGATCATCCTTACAATAAGAGAGGGTTGAATCGACAGGCTCAATAACTGCATGATAGAAGATTACAGACTGATCTCGAAATCATACGCTGCCACATCCTCAAGCATCTTCCACTCCTGAATCATCATATATACCACCAGGCCTCGTGGCTGACGACTAAGGGCATCTGCCACCACGTTCGCTTTGCCTGGGTGGTACTGGAGATTAAAATCATAATTCTTCATGAGCTTCATCCAATGTCTCTACCACATATTCAACTCAGACTGTGAGAAGAGGTACTTCAAGCTATTGTGGTCAGAGAAGAGCTCTAACATAACCCCATAGAGATAATGCCTCCACACATTTAGTGCGAAGATAACTGCCGCTAGCTCCAAATCATGCGTGGGGTAGTTTAGCTCATGGACCTTGAGCTGGCGAGACGCATAAGCTACCGACTTCCCATGTTGCATCAGGACAATGTTGAGGGTTAAATATTGCATATCAGACCCCAATTATTATCTGATTTTATGAACATGATACTATTTATCGGCCTATTTTAATTGTGTTTGTGATGCAAGGTGCATTTAGGAGCTTAGACTGAAGAAAGGTACTAAAAGAATGGATTTAACGCTCATAAATCACTAAGGTGAGGGACGGACCCTAAGGGACTGAGATCGAAGAATTTATACGCCAGAGATCTGAGAGATCAGGCCACTCATGTTAAACAGGCCTGAAAATTGTCCAAAATGCAAGATAACAGGGTTCCCACTATTCGTTTGACTCGATTTTTCATATATGACCTGAGGACCATAAATTAACCGTACACGTCAAATTTAAGCCATTGGATCCTCGTGGAAGTGGCTCAACAGATAAATCAGCCTCTAAAATCATGATTTGGGGCTCCCCTGAAATCTAGATATACTTCAAATTCGATCTCAACCCCTTAAACAGGGTGACAAAATGGTTGGATGGAACAGATTTCTCGAATACAGCATCATGGGACCCATACACGCAATACGTGTACATAACATGTACACGGCCGTCGAACACCAAATCGTCAAGGTAGCGTTGACTGCCTTGACCCGGTCTGTCTCGCACCAAGAGACAGCGGACAGACGTCCAACTATGGGTTTGTGATTGTGGGCCCCACACATCACCCCTTTGGCAGATATGGATCTTCCATTGTGTCCATAGGGGGGTGTGACCCTCGCCTAAGTGTCTGTTTTGTCCCATGCAAACGTACACAGATTCCAGCCGTTCAAACGCAAGATAGACGACAATATGAAGAGCCTGTCGGCCACACCAAATTTAAGCTAAAACAGACCATACCCGACTGGTTTTTCGAGAAGAATCCGGTGGACAGCGTGGATTTTGAAAAGGATAGATGAAGTGGACCCCACCAAGAACCAGCGCAAGATAGTTGCGTAGCTTAGACGCGTCCGAACGCTATCCATCCATTTTTCAGTAGTGGGGCCCACTCACCATGCAGTTTCATGATCCGGACCATCCAACATATCCAGAGAGTGGCCACGACCCCAACCATGGAGTCAAAATCAACAGATGTGTTGATCTCACCCTGAAAATCCACTCCAAACGCAGCTATATCGTGGGTTTTCTACACATGTTACTGTTGTTGCATAAAGAAAATGCATGCAAGCTCAGAACTGACCTCCCATGCTCTATATAAAGGAGATAGAAAGAGAGAGAAGAGGCATCTTTGCACGTAAGGAGACAGGCAGCTGTGGAGGCGTGGAGCGGGTCGACTTCATAAAGTTTTCTGCCTTCTTCCTTCTTTGGTTTTTTTTTTTAAAAGATTTAGTTAATCATGATTATGGTTGGCTAAACCTTTTAACTAGGGCTAAGAGGTGAAGCTTGTAGCATGATGGGTGACTTTTTATGGCTTTGATTCATGCGATAAACTCTCTTTGATACTAGTTTGATTATAAGATATACTTTCAGTTTTTAATGGTTTATTGTGACTTCAATTATAGTAGATCTACAATAGCTTTGAGTATGTTCTTTTCATTATGAGATTGTGAATTTAAGAGGCTCTGTTGTTCACCATCATTTCCTGGGCATGGTTGGATGATGGAATCCTTCCTAACATTCATACATCCCTTAGATTGAATGTGGATTGGCTAAATTCTATTGTTTGCTTTGTTTCATGGGCATGGTTTTATGATGGAATCAATTCTAATTCGCATACCTATCTTCTCTTGAAAACTGGATTAAAGAAAGTTCAGATTTGGATTTTAATGGAATATCTTCCAACTGGATGAAGATGAGACTCTGAATCCAGTTGCGCTTATTAATCAAGCATAGATTTCCCTAATTTCTACAAGTGGATCCTTAGCACCCTAGTTTCCCACCTTTAAATATTACATGTTTTAGTTTAAATAAATTTACAATTATTCCCTTAATTCTCCTGATTTAGATTACATCTTTGCCTAGGTCTAGTTTGAGTTACTTTCAAATTACCTACAAGGTTCAGTCCCTGTGGATTCGACCTCGGTCTTACCGAGATTATTACTATATCACAACCCTCTACTTGGGGTGTGAACAGACAGTACCCAAGCCAACACGCGAGGCATCGGTAAACACCACAAATTTATCACTCCCGAAAGCCGGTGTAAGGAGTCATGACTAGCTTACTATCATTACATGTAAGAGATGGGCTAGCAATCATAACTTGAAAGGATTACAAGGCATGCTTGTAAGAGGCATGGGTGATGATGTCATCATCATGATTGTTCTAGGGAAATACACTAACTGGAATGGCCCTGCAACATGCGGTCCACGACTGTGATAATGTGCAGGCCACATCTCACAATCTAAGCATCGGATTGGCGCACGAGACACAACGTTGGAACCGCTGCGATGATGCGGTCACGATGACATAGGTCTCGGGTTAAGTCAGCTCGAGTTTATAAGATGTGACTTAGGGTCACTCGCAAATGCTATCTACAGGTCGCGAATTGTCAGAATTCGACAGTGAGGACCGCAGGATCCTAAGGAACGGAATGGTCACTAGGACACAGGCCTGACAGGTCATGTTCAGCTCATCATGGACAAATTTATCTAGGTTATTACCACTAATTTCTTGAATGATCATGTTGTGAACCTCATTTATGTCTGGGACACTGTAGTACTATTGGAAACTTGTTGCACGTTCAGTACACTTAGGTGATATATGCCCATGCATGTTCCAAACCCTATACCTTGGGTCGAATCCATTTTTCATTAGATGTATTTTCAAATCATCATAAGAAATTGGTAAACGTGTACATCTGCAAGTGGTGCATGGACAAAGAATAGTTTCTCTACTAGGAAGGTGTTCTTGTGCAAACTTTGAAAAGCTTCTGATTTCAAAAATAAAACTTGGGTCCGAAAAACTTAGTGTGATCCACTCCTTATCCATTACAACCGGATCCCGATTAACCAAAGGGTCCATTTTGAACATATACCTTACAAAAAAATATATATATCACTCACCCATTCACGGATTTAATTATAAACACATGCATCTATGATCTTTATTTGAAACCAGCTAAAACACCAAAAAGTTTTGAAATCTTATCTCAATGATGAGAAATCACAATGGTACTTTACATGTAAAACTTTGGTAGAAAAATCCAAAGATTTTAAAGCATTTATTTTAAAACGGATAACGCTCTCTTATCGAACTTTGGAAATAAGAAAAAAAAAAGTGTGAAAATGAGCTTTGGAAAAACCATCCTTATATTTATATGCTTCTAATGAGTTGCACAAGTTGCTTTGTGCAACTCTTCCTAACTTGGTTCACGTCGGGTTGAATTGTATGTTTTGAGCAGACTCGTCTTGAAATGAGTCAAACCAATTAGGGAATGAGTTGCCCAATTTCTTCATTTGGGTGATCCTAGTCGCACCAATTTCACCAAAATTTATATGACTCGGGTGTGCATGGCATCCAAAATAAACATCACATGGCATATTTCAGGCCTATTAGCATAAAAAGCATTTATGATGGTCATAAGATATTTGTGCACCATCCTATAATGGCAAAAGAACCCAAACACTTCAAGGAACCAAACAAAATCATATCCCTAAACCATTCAAATATGATACCAATTTAAATTTAGAGGTAGCTCATGCACATGCCTCAACATAATGTCTGGATGGCACATAGACATAATATCTAGACCATCCATTATTGGGTCCCACAATGCTTTGACCCAAGTATTTGATTGGTACACCAATCAAGTGGTCATATAGTCTAGAAAACAAATAGGCAGCTCCAAAAAAGTTGGTTGATCCATTTTAAGTTATTTATCTGTTAAAAATGTTATTGTCCACCTGATTAGTAGACTGACCTAATTTTTAGTGAGAACAACTTCACAATTGGACCCAACTTTAAATAGGATTTTGTCCTTTTTGCAATGAGAAGTTAATGTACTTTCCACACTTTATTCTTTTTGAACACATATTTCACCGTCAATGAGAGTTTTTTGTGCTTGTTTTGTATTCCAAATTACAATCCTTTCAAGCAAAGTGTAAAAATAAAGCATACTACCACAACAATCACAAACCAACAAGATTAAGAGAAGATCAACCATCAATTTTCATAGATCCCATGGTAGTTTGTGATGGAAAATGACTCACATACAGTTGCTCACTTTTGCTAGGAAAGGGATCTTACATGGTTTTATTCTAGAAAAATTTCTCATATGCATGCACTAGTAAAATAGAATATCAAAAAGAGCCTAAAAGAGAGCTTTAGATTTGTCTACTCTTTTTACAAAACAATTTCAATTTCCAACTACCCAAATTCAATGTCATTTTCATCCCTAGCATTAACCAATTCACAAATGCCAAACTCAAAAAGCCTTTTTCTCTACTTGGATTAAAACCACCAACCGCATTATATGGGTGGAGAATAATTTAAAAGAATGATGACAATGTGGATGAGTGAGTGGACCCCACTTGCATCTACGCTCATAGGTGAATGGTGAGCCCCAAATGGATGTAAAAATGCAAGAAAAGAAATTACAAAATCAAAGTAACCCAAATGATGCAGAAAATGCAAAAAATAAATAAATTATAAAATCATATATTTTCATCTCTACATCAGAAATCGAAAAACATAATTTATAATAATTGAAAATTTCGTTATGTTTAGGTTTGAAAGCATAGGTAGAAGCATGATTATAAAAACACGTGTCTCTAACAGGTATGATGGGCCACTAATAATCAAACAAGGCTTCCCTGAAGTTAGCAAGCTATAGAATAGGTGGTGCCATTTGACAAAAACTGAAAGTCGGTTCACTCCATCAAGTGCCGATTTTGCTTTATAGAAAATTGAGAAAAATTTCATTCAGCATTGAATTGAAATTAGGCCAAGGTTATTTAACGAGCTCTTGATATCTTACGCATGGCAAACATGTAAGAGATCCAGATTGTTCATCCATTGTGCCCTCTCATGAACAGGATATATGTTATATACTTGTTGTCAGTTGGAGGAATTTTTTTTCCCAATTGAATGTTCGTATACACTTGCTGTTAGTTGGAGGAATTTTTTCCCAATTGAATGTTGGTTATCCTTTTCTTAACATTTCATTTGTGATTCTCAATGGTCCCCCAATCAGCAGTTAGGATCAGCCCCAATTAGGGGTACATCTTGTCCATTGTAGTTAGGGCCCATATTGAACTAATAATGGATCTGGATCTCATTCCCTTGAAGTGTACAAACCTATGCTTGAATATTTGAAAAAGAAAAAAAAAATTCCCAACTTGAAACATGGCCAGGTTGACTGATTTCATCATGATGAAAAACAAACTCAATTTGGTCATGAAATCGAAAAACAGAATTTCTAATTACATAGGGTTAATAAACAAAAATTTATAATAATTGATTACATATGTAAAACCCTAATTAATGGTAAATAAATGAAAATTTCAAACTAAAACCTTGATTAGGGTTTGGAAATTCAGTGTTTGAGAGAGAGAGAGAGAGATAACAACGACAAGTTGACTTAGTGAATGATTGCTAGAAAGATATATTGCTGGATTTGGAGAACAAAATCCTCTATCAATCCTCCCGCAGTGAGATTGAGAGAGAGAGGGAGGGAGAGAGAGAGAGAGAGAGAGAGAGCGCTGGAGATCAAGAGAGGGAGAGGGAGAGGGAGCGGCCGAGGGCAAGGGAGTGTGAGGGCGAGGGAGAGGCTGAGTGCAAGGGAGAGGGAGTATGAGGGCGAGAGAGGAAGAGGGAGAGGGCGAGCGTGGGGCGTTGTTTGGGTTTTTGGAAAAAAAAAAAAAGAACAGGTGAGGGAGAGGGAGCACAGACGGTGCTAATAAGGGACTCGTGGGCCTCACCGTGATGTATGTGGTTTATCCACTTCGTCTATCCATTTTAATGGCTCATTTTAGGGTTGATCCAAAAAAGGAGTCATATCGAAGCCGTAAGTGGACCACACAACATATTAACGATGGAAACTTAATTTTCATTATTTCTTATGGTGTGGTCCACTTAGGCCTTCTATCTGCCTACGTTTTAGAGCTCATGCCCTGAAATCAGATGTCAAAATGGATGGACAACTTAGATAAAACACATATTGTAATGGGCCCCATAGAGCCCCTTATGAATCATCAATTTCTAGTAAAGGTCCTAGTGGGGGTAGTAGGTTTTAGCTATAGATTAAATTTGTAGCACACACTGGCTAGAGTTTATATGTATAACAAAAAACTTCCATAATCCGTAGCCTTTGCTCCATTTTTTGGTAGTGACCGCTTGCATGTTGCGATCTCAACTAAAAGAATGGGTCACAATGATGCACTAAGTTTCACACCAGAATTCAATGATTGGGTCCGTCATCCTAGATAATTCGATCATTTGCCCCATTGGTTAGATTAAGGTTTAGTGTAATGAAGTGTCTCTTCATTGATGCTTAAGAATTAATGAGATATTCTCTCAAATGTGAGTTTATACACATTTTTGTCACAATTATGGATATTGGATATGTTACCTGCCAATTAAATAACATTTCTATCTTTATTAGGTCTAATTTTCAAGTTTATTTTTCAGAGTATACTTAAGAAAAAAAAAAGACTCCAAAATGGTTAAATGTACACTTTTCTCGATATAGTAATTTTAAAACTAGCAATGTAAAATTCGAAAATAAAGAAAAAATTAATATAATTATTGATGGTTTAGATACAAAGATAAATGACAAAATGATTAAATTTGCTACTTCTGCAACTTAGAAGGTTCACTTAAGAAAGCTTTAATATAAATATAAGTAAAAAATTAAAGGTAAAACTCTTGTCTAATAGAAAATTAAAGTTTAAATTAATACATATCAGTGTTTATTGTGTATCAATCAATTGCTAACATTTATATCCTAAACTCTAAGGAGCCTGAGACCTTGTGATGCGGAGTGTTACGTATTTAAAGGGATGGATATAAAGTGAAAGATTAATGTTGGAAGTTTATTTTGATTTTCTCTTGAAGGTAAAAAACAAATTTACATTTGAATCGATTATTTTTTCCACTATATTGCTTGAAAAATAAAATAGATATTCTGATTTTAAGTTCAAATGTTCATTTAAGCATCGATGCTCCAATAAAGTGGTAAGAATATGGATGTGAATGATGACAATATAAAGATAAGAATAAAAGTTTAAAAAAAGTTTTAAAAAGGATCCTTACTCTTGCTCGGATGGTAGACTCTCAGGAGTTTTAACACCCGGTCAAGGGTTCGAGTATCCATAGGTGGTGAAATCCCACTACGGCATGAGTGTGTGGGGGTGTATGTGTGTAAAAAAAAAAAGTTTAAAAAAAGTATCAATAAAGGTTTGTCCACTCAAAATTAATATGCAAATAATTCTAGTTCGGAAAAATCGGATATGTCACTTTTTAAATTCATTATACATGTTGTGACATTCAGGAAAAGAAAATTAGATGTTTATATAAAAGTTTGATTCTTTGAAAGATCATAGACATCCGTCTCAAATATCATGGAGTCGTAATATACACCAACTAAAACCTTATTTCAAAAATTCATATATGCCTTGTAATCACTTCATTAGTGAGGGAAAAATGGGAGTCAGTTTTCGAGTGTCGTAACAGTTTAAGGCTTATAGCCGATCTTATAGACATAATGAAATTGATTATAATGAGAGAAATTATGAATTTATATTGGGATTCATAAAAGATGGTAGAGAATGTGATAAAAAAAAAATTTATGCTTATGTACGTAACATCAGTCGGGTGGGATTGATTAAATGAACATATTTAGATTACACTAATTACCTAATTAGTGAATAGTCCTTTTTTTTTCTTCTTAATT
Organism: Magnolia changhungtana; assembly: GCA_030180095.1. Classification (NCBI taxonomy): domain Eukaryota; kingdom Viridiplantae; phylum Streptophyta; class Magnoliopsida; order Magnoliales; family Magnoliaceae; genus Magnolia; species Magnolia changhungtana. The sequence goes on along the minus strand of JASAUF010000203.1, from coordinate 2,214,694 downwards.
TCATGGCATGAATATCGTTGCGCAATAGAGTGTAATATATGTGCTTACGACTCTATGCATTAAAATATATTTTAATGCCTATCACAAAACTAATTGTCAGATATTGTGGTATTGCATTCATTTGAATACAGTGATAAGATAGTACATACTAAAGTTTCTTAAAAGAAGATAAATTATAATCATTAAGTGTTTCTAAACCTCAGTCGATAATTGTATCATCTCTCATATTTTTTTTTAGAATTAATGTGAGTATAAACATTACAATTATGTATGCATCATAGTTAATTAATGTTTATATTATTTTAAAATTTATTTATTAAGTATATTCATTATGAATGCATAAGGTAAAATGAACAATAGGATTTGGCTATTGTTGATGTGTTATATATCTGAGTAAAGATGATAGGACCACTTAGAAGTTGGAAGTATGCATACAGATTACATCTGTCATGAGATTTCTATATCATACGCCCTTGTTATCGGAATCCATGTTGTTAGAAGTGTTGATGTATGTGGCCACGCATAGTCCTACTTCGATAAATGAAGTAGCAACTATTGTGATCCTATATTGGTATTTTTAATAAATTGGATTATATAAGATATTGCTCATGGTCCATTAAATATCTAGTAAAGTTTCAAGTTTGTAAGGTAGTGACCAGATACATACATAGTGCACAACACAAATTCAAAATAGTATGAGTAACCCAAGTAAGAGAATGTAAGATATCAGTGAGCCACACATTGTTGAATCACCGAGACACTCATCAGGTTGGGCCCATAAAAGAAGGTTGTGTATAAATCATAGTGGATTATTGGAGTACCACATCACATTATTTTTAGAGAGTTATGACTATTAATGATTTCTCTCGTAAGAGAATCGTGGATAAGAAGATGGTGGTGAAGAGTCCACAATGGGTTGGACTCCTCCACTGCATATCTGTTGTTATAAAGCTGGCACAACTCCCCTCTCTTATCATCAATTCCAGCAATAATGAAAGCCTCATTAATAAGTGGTGAAAATGAGCGGAATATCATTTCTAACATTCTTTCTGGCGACCTTGACAATTAAAATTAATAGTTGACTTAGGTATATGCATCTGATTGATAGATCTCCCACACTGCACATTATATAACGATTATATCAAGAAATTTTCTTACTATTGATGCTGACTATACAAACACTTCTGGTTTTCTAGCTCTTTATTGTGTAGTATGCTACTACTTAAATGATCATAGAACAATACTAACTTCTTGAAATGGGTCCTTACTCTTGCTCTGGTGGTAGACTCTCAGGAGTTTCAACACCTGGTCAAGGTTTCAAGTACCCATAGGTGGTGAAATTCCACTAGCGTGAGTGTGTTCGAGTGTGTGTGCGTGTGAAAAAAAAAACTTCTCGAAATATAAAAGAGTTGCTTAATTATTGACATTCATCTTTACGCAATGGCATTGAACGTTCTTCTGAATTGTTGAAGGCACATTTTCCTATATTTAATTTATTTTCATTATATAAGATATGCAAGTAAGTTTTGATTATATTATTTTATTGCATACTATAAAACTAATACAGAAAATGTGAGGTGATGAGATATATTTTAAAGCCAGCAATAATGACATTATTTAATCGATAAATGAAGTTTTTTTTTTATACACACGCACACACATCCCCACACACGCACACACTCACTCCCTACACGTTTGGGAATTTCACCCCCTATAGACACTCGAACCCTGGAACGGGAATTTCACCCCCTATGGACACACGCACACACGTTTGGGAATTTCACCCCCTATGGACACGCACACACACGCACACACGCACACACTCACTCCCTACACGTTTGGGAATTTCACCACCTATGGACACTCGAACACTTGATAAATGAAGTTAAGAATGATGATGAATCGTAATATTAATTACTTGAAACAATTCTAAAAAAGGAATCGATGACCACACGAAAATGAAAAATAAAATAACGGAAATAATATACAATGATAAATATCAACTCAACTTTACTTTATTTTATCATAAATGTAACTTATTATAAATTATGTGTCAAAGATAGTTCGCAATTGAATGATATTTGTGAAACTTTTATATTTTATTATTTATTTTATTTACCCATACATTATTTGAAATGAATTTGGTTTTAAGTCCTTTTTAATATGATCTTGATTTATTTAGTCATGTTGTGTGATTACATATGATTAAATTGATTATAAGTATATAAATATATTTTCATCTCATTTATTAGAAATCGATGATGAAATAGAAAGAAAACTACACTTGAAAAGGAATATAAATATATTATTTGGACTTCTCAGATAAATAGGTTTCTCGATCATTAAGTTACTATTCATCCAAGTCTAATTAAATTGTAAAATATATAATGGTATAAAAAATAAAGCAATGATAACTATAACAATTGAATTTAAGGATAAGATAGGTATAGAGCTATTCATAAATAATATTAGAATAATATTATTTATGAATGAAGATAATAAAATATTATTTTAAGTATCTAAAAGATATGATAAATGGCAATGGATTTGAATGGGATGAAAGCATGAAAAGAGTGATAGCCATTGATGAGGTTTGGAAAGACTATATAAAGGTAAATTATTAATATTTAAATTAATCTAGTTTATCTTATGCATATTTATTCAATTCTAATATATGGTTATTTACAGTCATATCCTTACAAAATGAATTTCTGAAACAAATAAGTCGATTATATTGATAAGTCTGTTGAGATCAATAATAATGATCAGGTTGATTAAAACTTTTCTTTTACTACCTTTGAGCGATACACATATTGAACACAAATTTTGATAATAAGGAAATTTATACTTACTATTTTGATGAAAAATAATCACATTCAGTGTCTGATACTCTAAAAGGTTACTTGAATACTCCATATTAAGACACATATTGTCTCGCCCTAAACTCAAAAATTGGGCTCACAAAATTTCTGATTGCCGAATCCGGCGCTAACAGCCTCCGTAGTATCTTATTCTCGGCTCCCGACACCCATGTGCTAGATTCCGATCCTGGGATCCTACAAGAAGGATTTTCAGTGTGAAATTTTTTTGAACGGTTAATCTGTTTAGGCAATTATATATTTTTTATATGGTATCAACGCATATCAAAGAGACGAACTTGTTCGACATGTCACACATAATATGGTGCACCAGCTCAACAGTAATAAAGGAAACAATAGCAAACTCCAACAGCTCTTGTATGCATCCTGAAAAAAGTGTAAGTCATACGTATGAGCAAACCATAGCTCGTGAGTCTACTGCGTCCAAGAGTAAAACACGTCTTATCAGGGCGCTCTCATAAAGACATCCAAAACAACCATAGGCATGTTATTAACCAAGCATGTTATCATATGTGAGCAGGTTATCAATTAAGCATGTCTTATAACTACACAGTTTATCATGAACATGACATCAATAATAGACATGTCACTCAACAAGCGACCATGAATTATTAAAGTAGCCAATCATCATGAACAAGATAATCAAATTCAATTTTTTATTATATGGCATACGATGGAAGGGCAATGACAGAGTTGGAGTGTGTAGTTGGGATGATAGTACGTGGTATCGCAAGCTGTGGGGTTCATCATAAGGGACTTCTATCCAAACCAGTCCCATACCTAAATTTGGATAGTTATACTCAATGTGGTAAACTCCTGATCTTAGGTTGGTCGTGCGTCCCAACCAAAATCCTAGCCATTGCGAAGGTACACATAATAACTTGGTTGCGCACCACCAGCCCGAGTGGATAGTGGATGAATGAATGAATGAGTCGAATGTTTAGTACACAACCCTTGCACAGTAACCTGCCAACCACTGGTAGCTTGCCCAGGCCCTTAGGCCCCTCTCATATCAGCGTCTGCCCATATGTGCCTGCCCACGTATACAACAGTGACGGGGTGTCATAATACCAGTACCAAATATCTCTAGGATCATCACAGGGGACTAGTACAATGCTGTTAGCCATACCAAGGCTATGCAGTGCAAGGCTTATGTGGCCAATGTCATATGCAAGATACAATCACATGTCATGCCAGTCCTCATCTGAATCCATGTACCAGTATAATTCCTCTCCGGACAATTATCGGGGTTTAGTACATTATACACCATATTGCCACCACACACTAGACGCATAACTGTGCAAGTGGAAGAGACCTCACTATCCACCTGGCTAATAGTCTGCCAATATCTATTCGGCACGTCAATAGTTGACCCATTTATGAGCTGGTCATACTCAGCCTAGCAATTGTCCCCTACCCTTGGGCGGGTAAGGCCACACTCCCTTCCAACCGACCACGATACAGTGGGAGATGCGGCCTCCTGGTATTCGACTCTCATGCGCTCATACATCCACTCAGTCTAGGCATAGGAGCATCCTCCATGGTACTATAAGAGTTTGGAGACTTTCACCCTAGGACATCCTTTACTCCCCCGTGCTTAACAAGAATTTTCGGTATCCAATCCTACCATCCACGCTATATCTGCGGAGGCTACAACCCTGATGTCGTTAAGGCGTACAGTAATCAAAATCATATAATGTAGATGCATGAGTCACACAATTCAATCATGTGCATACCGTGCGCTCATGTGGGACAACTCCACCTATCAGGGAGTCCCATAAACAACCTGCCCAATCATATATATTATGGTCCATCACTCCTCATAACAAGCATGCAAATGATGCGTATGAGCATGAATCATGGTGTATGCCATGCATGATTATCAAACATAACAATGATTGGTTTCACACAATCACAATGGGCCTCATATCGCAATAGGCCTCATCCAGTCATAATGGGCCTCATACAATCACAACGAGCCTCGCACAATGGGCCTCATACAATCTCAATGGGCCTCATACAATCACAATGGGCCTACATATCACAATAGGTCTCATCATGGCCACAAGATGGGTTCCAAGGTTTGAGTAGTACTACAAGGTATGGTGGAAAGCATTATTCTCAATGAAGGCCCAATAAGAGAAAATGGAAATGAGCTTAACAATGGGCCCTAGGGAGGTTTACAACGTGGACATTTAACCACCATTGTTTCTAAAGTACGTACTTAACAACGGGCCCTAGGGAGGCTTACAATGTGGACATTTAACCATCATTGTCTCCTAGAATGCAGCCCACTATAAAGACTATCTCACAATGGGGCCCATAGCCCTTAAACTAGCTAGAAAAGTGGATGGACACCATAAACATTATCATATACATTATGGTAGGATCATCATCACATTTGGGCCTTACACAAGGGTCTCATATGTCACAATGAGCCTCATCCCATAGGCCTCATATACATCACAATAGGCCTCATCACATGGACCTTATATACATCACAATGGGCCTCATCACATAGGCCTCATACACATCACAATGGGCCTTACACAAGGGCCTCATATATCACAATGGGCCTCATACCATAGGCCTCATATCCATCACAATGGGCCTCATCACATAGGCCTCACATACATCATATTGGGCCTCATTACATCACCATGGGCCTCATACAAGGGCCTCACATACATCACGTTGGGCCTTATGGGGCAACCCATATGGTCCAGAAAATAAATGGATAGCATGAATATAGAACACATACAACATGGTGGGCCTCTTTACATGAAAGGTAAGGCCCATACAAGATAGCCCGTACTAGATGGCCCACTTAAGGTTTTTAGCCCAACAACACCTGGGAGTTATTTTTCAGAGTTTAGATGCTGCATTAAATACTTTGGGAAGGTGGTGGACTATACTAACGTGGCCTCACATAAATTTCATGTCAACAGATTTTTGGTGCAATGTTGATTTCTGGCCATTTTCAATTCATATTTATAATCATGTGGAACCTACATCTGGTGAAAGGAAGGATCCATATGTTAGATTTATGCATGGGCTTTAAAAAGTATAAGGTGAGCCTTATTGGTTTGATGTGTACAATTTACGGTGACGTTCCAAACATCGGTACTTGGAGAAAATATGCTGGAAATATAGTGCAGAATTAGTTTCGGCCCAATCTTGAGTAGGACCACTTTTCAGTGTCCCATCAGGTGCCCTTGGTTGTACTATATATTTACTTCAAAAATGATAATCTGAGACCAACTAGTTGTGCACACATAATATTTGGTATAGGGCCAAACATAAATACTTTAATTTTCTACACATCCATGCCTTAACCCATTTTGGGATCCATTCCCTAATCATGTGGGGTCTGAGTTAGCCCGAGTAAAATATTATTTATCTATTCATTGGTATAGGTTAAAGGTTTCAAGTGGTGGCTTACTCATATATCCAGCGTGTGGTCCACTACAGAGGCCCAAAGTTGGCACAAAACACAAATAATCAGACAGTTTTCAGAAATGGGGTCTGTCACAACTTAGGGCCCAATTTCCAAACACTTAAGGAATCATTCCTAACAAAAGGTGGGACATCCCAGCTCACTTATATAAGGATTAAACATCCCCAAAGTGGGACCCTTAACTACAGAGTGTGGGATCCACTACAAGGTGTCAAAGAGGCCTACATGCAATACAATCAAGTACTTAGAAAATTTTCAGCAAACAGAAAGTGTAAAAGGGAATGAAATAGATCCAATGGCAAGTGGGGCTCACATGCTAGCAAACCATAGATAAGAGACACAAAAATATACATAGGTTTCCAGATTAGCTGAACTAATAAAATTCATAAATCACAAGTGATCCCACACCCAAGTGAGTCAATAAGGGCCTGTTTGGCCGAGTGAATCCCATGGGATTAGGAGGGATGGGATGGATTTTAAGGTAATGATGGTGGTGTCAATGAATTGGTTTAAGATCCATGGGATTGCTATATCCCAGGACAAGTTCACTGGGGCTATTTGGCATGCCCGGCATTTCTCGGGATTTTACGTTTCAATCCGTCCAACCAAGGGATGGGATCAATTTTAAGGTAATGATGGTGATGTCAGTGGATTGTTTTAAGATCCATGGGATTGCTTATATCCCGGGACAAGTTCACTGGGTTGTTTGGCTCATCATGCATATCCCGGGATATCACGATCCCATCCCTCCTAATACCGTGAGATCGGTCCGGCCAAACGGGCCCTAAGGGGATGAATGTTATGTACAACATATATCCAACATGCACATCTAGTATCACATAAAATCTATTGATCAAATCTCTATGATTAGATTCTCTGTTGGAAAATCAAATTCAATGAATTGATTAATAATACATAATTTAGGTTGTATATAGGTTTCCAACCATACAGAGCTTTGGATTCATCTGGACCACACATAGAAATTTAAGATTTATCCTTACAGAGGAATCTATCGGTCTAATTTTTTTTTAATTTTATCATGAAAGAATCTAACCAAAGGGACCACACATGTGATTATTAACTATCTCCAGTAAGTTAAGAGCAAATATCAAATACATCTGACATTTGAAATCACGGATATGGCCTAAACAAGAATTGTTATAATAAGCTCCGAAATACATCTTTCATATAAAGCCTAGATCTCAGCCGTCCGAACTCCGATTGAGGCTTATTATATACCACTGGAAGGCTAGTTCAATTTTCTACGAATCCAATGGAACATATATTTTAATAATTCATTAAAAGAATTATAAATGGGTCCGTTTTAGGCAAACCAGAATCTTGCATGTGCTACTGGACAATAGCCAAGTAAACTTGATGTTACGGATGATTTGACCGTTGGATGGCTACTAAATTTGGTCCAAAGTTAATTCATATTGTGGCTCATATTATCCCCAAGCTTCAACTTTGATCTTATAACAATTGATTTTATACAAATTTTACAAGGTACTGTCCTAATACAAAAATGGGATTGTACATGTGAAGGGTGTGGATATAATGTTCATCATGGTTGACCATATTAACATGGGCTACTTTGCTGACCACCATAGCCATAAATACATGCACATAAGAACTCCACACCAGTGGGGCCCACACATATCAAGAAAATAAAAAGAGGAAGAAAGAGGAGGATGAGGAAGATGGAAGGAGGGGTGTAGACTCACCTCAATGGATGGATGGTTGAATGATGATGTGTGGTCCACTCCCTCTTGATCAATGGTGGGCCACACCTTGGCCCCACTCTCTCTCACTCTCTCTAAAAATCTCAGAATTTTTTTAAGTATAAGAAAAGAATAAGTGCAAGAGAGCTCCTAATCTTATATAGGGAATTTCGGGTTGAGATGGCAAGATGATGTGACAAGTTTATGAGATCTTATTAGTACTAAAAGTGAGGTGGAATATGATGTATGGTATGGGTAGTGGATGGATGAGGTGGATGGTTCTAAGCATGCATTGGCCAATGTAGAAGAGATCTAGACATGCGTTGGCTAATGGATGGATAAAGGTTATGGGTTGTAGGTGATGCATGGTGGATGATGAAGTGGAGTGTTGTAATTGGTTGTTTGAAATAATGTGGCACAAATCAAGACATGCATTGGATGCATGTATAGGATGAGGTGGACATGAGCCATGATTAGTTTCTAAGGCATGAGGAGAGAGCTAAGGATGGGTTTTGGGATATAATCCAATTTTATTTTGTAGTGCTTGTATTATATGTGCTAGCTCATATTTTTGTCATGTAGCAATTATCCTATTTGTTGGTAATTTTCATGTTCTAAAAGTGGGCTTTAGGCTCACATGGGATCAAGTCCAATGGGCCTAGCATAATAAAGGTTGCTCGTATTACTAGATATATAATTTGGGCCTTACATTCGATGGGTCATATCTCACTAACGGAGCATCGGATTGATATGCGGTTTTCACCATTGCAATCACAACGACGACGTTGTCCACATGATAGAGGTCTTAAGATCATCTAGAACAAATCACTTGGGTGAGTTTTATAGGTACACTAGGGTGCAGTGTATCGTCTTTCAACGGTGCGAGTTGGGACACATGTGCATACGAGTGATGTTGTAAAAGATCGGGATCCCACACATATACTAGAGCTTTATCTAAGATGCAATCACGACATCGAGCTCATGAGAAGAAAAATAAAAATATTGCAAAATGATTTATGAGCTCATTAAACCACCTATCAAATCAAGTAGGAAAGATGTCTACAGATTTAACACAAAGGTACGTGGATATTTCAATTATAGAAAGAGTAGGAGAAGTTTGAAATGTCTCTAACATTACTAAAGATGAATATTCAAAAGTAAAACTGATCCTATTAGACAATGATAAGTATAAACAATACTTTTTCGCATAAAATGAATTATCTCGACATAATTTCTTATTGATTACTATTTTAATCATTACCATTTTAATGATGTCATAAGTGATGGTTGTGGAGTTTACATATTATAAGGCCCGTTTCCTAGTCTGTACCATTCCTTAGACTCCTGTGATCCTCTCCGTCGAATTTCGGCGACCCACAATCTGTAGACAGCATTTGCGCATAACCCTAAGTCGCATCCCGTAGATCTGAGTCGACTCGACCTGAGACTTGTACCTTAACGACCGCCCCATCACCGCGGTTCCAATGTCGCATCTTGCACATCGATGTAATACCCAAGCCAGGAGTTGCGGACCTACATATATTTCGAGGAAACGTCGCGCATTGCGAATTCCGAGAGAATCTCTACTCACCTATCACATCAATCAATCAAGTATACATCTCATCACAACTCATGCTTTCTTTCTCCCCAAGACAAACAACCCTCCCCAAAGTCAACTCTTATGTCACTCACACCCATCACTCCATCCCATCTCCCTTACAACCCATCCTATCTCTCTCTCTCATTCTCTATCCATTCCCCAAGCAACCCAAGGGAGAGTGACCGTCCAAGCATTCTAAGGAGAGAAAGAACCCAAGATCAAAGCCCACTTTCTTACCCCCAAATCTCACCATCCAACCCTTCGATCTTCATCATCCTCTATCAAAGAGAGAGCTTAGGAGCCAAGGATTCCAAGGAAGTAAAGAAGAGGACCATCGGTGGGTGTTTTGTAGGATTAGATTGTAATTTTAGTGATGGGCCAAGTGGAGCCTACCGATTGATGGTATGGATCCTATTTTAGACCCAAGGTGTGGCCAATGGCCTATGATGAGGCCATTCTCCATGAACCCCACCATGATATTTAATTGATGATCAACATGTAGAGGTCATCTCGACCATTAATTTTATGGTGGGGATGGTATCCCCACCTTAATTTGCTATTTTGAGGGCCCACATGTTTTTGAGACCCATCTTGATGAATGTAATATAACTCAAGAGAGCTCGACGCGTTTCTCTCTCTCTCTCTCTCTTTCCCAGTTGATGGCCCACCTTAATGATGTACATATTTTATCCATTTTATCCATTTAGTGGACCACACCACTGTCCGCAAAGGGGCCCACCTTGCTGCCCGTTTTTGGGGTGGGCTTGGACGGAGGGAATACACAAATATCGGCTTGATTGGGAGTGGGGCGGCCCACCCATCCATGGACCACACCTTGATGTATGTACAACATCCACGCCATCCGTCCAGCGGCCTGGACTGACTGTCCAACGGTCTGGACGCACAGAAAAATAAATATTAGCTTGATTTGGAACGGGTGGGCCACACCCATGTAGAACCCACTAGACGTATGTGTTGTATCCTCTACACTGTTTAGTAATGGAACGGTTGGGGCCCTACTGCATGTGTGTAAGACCCGTATCCTAGTCTGTACTATTCCGTCGACTCCTGCGATCCTTCCTGTAGAAGTCCGGCAATTCGCCACCTATAATCGATGTTTGCATGTGACCCTAAGTCGTATCATATATATTTGAGTCGACATAATCTGAGACTTGTACCATTGTGACTGCACCGTTGCCACGGTTCCAACATCGTGTCTTTCATACCGATCCGATACCCTGACAGGAAGATTTGGGCCGGCATCTATTTCAAAGGAATACTGCGCTTTTACGATCCCAAGAGAATCTCTACAACATGTCCCATCAATCAATCACTCAAATCAATCAATCAATCACCTCGTATCAAGTACACACACCCATGCTCTCTTTCTCCACAAGTCAAGCAACCACCAAGTCAACTCTTATATCAAGTACACCATCACCTCACCTCTCCATCACTCCATCACCCATCACTCCTTACAACCCTTTCTCTCTCACATTTCACAAACACAAAAATCCAAGCAACTAAAGAGCAAGAGCATCACACGACCATGGTTTTCCAAGAGAGAAAGTGAGTTGTGTGGCCCACCTTCCCATCCCAAAGAACCTTCATCCTAGCCATCCATCTCTCATCACCCTCCATCAAAGTAGAGCACAAGGAGACCGGCTTTCCAACGGACCAAGAAGATCGAACGGTGGGTGCTCATTAGGCTAGATTTTTCATGTTTTGATGATGAGCCAAGTGAGGCCTACCGATTGATGGTATGGATCTTACTTTGGACCCTAGGTGTGGCCGATGGCCCACCTTGATGATCATGATCATTCCATAATGGGGCCATTCTCCATGGACCCCATCATGATGTTTATTTTCCCTGCATGAAAAGAGGTCATCTAGACCGTCCATTTTGGGTGGAGAAGGGATCTCTACCGTTGATATTTGATTTAGTGGGCCCACATGTATTGGGGCCCACTTGATGTATGATTGAATGCAAGGGAGGGCTCATAGTGGCGGAGCCCTCCATCACACGTGCCTATTCTTCTCTCTCTCTCTCTCTTTCTCTCTCTCTCTCTCTCTCTCTTTCCCTTTTTGTGATGTTATAGTTGTGTGGCCCACTTGGATGGACCCCACCTTACATATGTGTTGTATCCACACCACCAACCATTTGGTGGCCCACCTAAGCAGGGCCCACCTCAATGTATATGCCATGCCCAAACCGTCCAGCATCTGGGGACGCTGGACATGAGTTAAAACCTCAGAAAAGCAAGATTTCAAATATATATATATAAACAAATATATGGGTGCAGCGCCTACTACTGGTGTGCAGCAGGATGCTGCTGGCGTCAACGTGAAACGGGTAGGGACCCACGGCCCCAGCCATAGGCCCTACCATGATATTTGTTCATCATCTAACCCGTTCATTAGGTGGGCCCCTTCCTGAAGTGGGCCTCCTCCAAAGGTCAGACCCATCTTACGCTCAGGTGGCCCACATCACAGGAAACAGTGGAGAATTAACGTCTGCCATTGAAACCCTTTTGGGTCAGCACAGAGGTTTTGCATCAATATGAAAATTGTTTTTACTCTTCATCCAGGTCTGTGTGACCTTATGAACGGATTGGATGGCTCATAAACATTATGATGAGCCCCACGTGGGACCCATAGTGATGTATGTGTTTTATTTACACCGTCCACTGCTGTGGACGGTGGAACCCACGGTGATGCATGTGTTTTAGTCACCCCGTCCACAGCCGTGGACGGTGGAGTCGACCATGATTTATGTATTTTATCCTCATCGTCCACGGCACTGAACGATGGGACCCACCAATGATGTACGTGTTCTATCCGCACCATCCAGCCCCTGATCAGATGGGCCACACCGCAAAAACCAGTGGTGGGATGAACGCCTATCCTTCAAACTTCTACGGTCCAGAGGTGCCCATCCATGAGGCCCACCTTTGATGTGTTTATAGTCCATTTGTGGGGCCCACCTTGATGTACTTTGTGGCCCATCCGCCAGGCCCACTTTGATATATTTTGTGGCCCAATCGAGCGGCACATTTTGATATACATATGACTCATCATGATGCATCTTTGACCCATGAGCGGGGCCCACCTGTTGTGTATTTTGAGGCCTAGGTGCAAGGCCCACCTGTTATGTATTTGAGGCCATAGTGATGTATTTGGAGCTCATAGTTTAAGGCCCATTGTGATGTATTAGGGCCCATGGGTTGAGGCCCATTGTGATGTATTAGGGCCCATGGGTTGAGGCCCATTGTGATGTATTAAGGCCCATGGGTAGAGGCCTATTGTGATATATTTTCGGCCCATTTGTTAAGGCCTATTGTGATGTATTCAAAGGCCCGTTATTGAAGCCCACCTTGATGTGTATAAGGCCCGTTATTGAGGCCCACCTTGACATGTGCAAGGCCCGTTATTGAGGCCCATTTGATGTATTGGAGGCCCATGGGTTGAGGCCCAATGAGATGTATGTAGGACCATTAAAATGTGTAAGTTTACCATGGTTTATGTAATGATATTTATGGCAGGCTGTGCCTAGGGGACAATGATGGTTTGACGTCCACATTGTAAGAATAATGTTGGTTAAATGTCCACATTATGACTCTCCCTTGGGCCCATTGATAGGCCCATATTGGTTGCGTGTAGGCCATCTAGGCCCATCTTCGGTGTAAGGATAGTTCATTACTTTATAATATGCTTAGTACACTTCCATGATTCATGCACATACGCATCATATGTATACTTGATATGAGGAAGGTTTGATCATAGCATAGCCATTGGGCAGATTATTTACGGGACTCACTGATAAGACTTACATGAGCGCGTGGTATGCGCAGGATTGTTGCATGACCGGACAGTGTGACTCATGCATCTTGCATATATGTAACATAATTATTGTATGCCCTAGTGGCATCAGGGTCGTGGCCTCCACAGACACATCATGGATGGCCAGATGAGATACCAAAAATGCTTGGTTCTAGCACTGTGGGCACATAGGATGTCCTTAAGTGAAAATCCCAGAACCTCCTTGGTATCAAGAGTTGCTCCAACGTCTAAACCGAGTGGAATATAAGCGCTGGTGCCTATACCATGAGGCCGTGTCTCCCACTGTGTCATGGTCAATTGGAAGGGAGTGTGGCCTTATCCGCCCAAGTGAGAGGGCTATAAGCTAGGCTGAGTATGACCAGCTCATAAATGGGTCCGCTATCGACGAGCCGGGTAGGTATTGGCAGACTGCTGGCTAGGCGGATAGTGAGGTCTCTTCCACTTACTGGGTTGTGCAGCTAGGGAGGAGGCAGTCAGAGTGGAGTGTAATAGACCCTAGTGATTTCCCCAGAGAGCAACCGTACTGATATGTGGACTTATTGAGCAGGAATTGCATATCCATTTATTTATTCATTCACTATCCGCTCGGGTTGGTGGTGCGTAACTATTTATTATGTGTACCATCGCATGGTTAGGATTTCAGTTGGGTGCACGACTAACTTGAGATCAAGAGTTTACCACATTATGTCGGACTATCCAAATTTAGGTATGGGACTGGTTTGGATAGAAGTCCCTTGTGGTGGACCCTGTAGCCTACAATACTACGTACTATCATCCCAACTTCACATTCCAGCATGGTCATTTCATTCGCACCGCATATCACATTGCATCTGCAGTACTTAGCATTTTGGGTTACTATGTTTTTGCACTTATATGGCCTAGATGAGGTTGATGGTATTTGTGGCTCGTCAGGATTTGTATATTGCATTGCATCCTTGACATCTGTTATTGTCTTATTATGTTTTGCATTACATAGCCTTGGTACAACTGATAGCACTCATGGACTTACCAATATATTTCCGCTTACTTTGATATCGTTTGATTCATGATCATGTCAGCATTTCTGATTATTCCGATTATGTATGATTTATGGGCTTTATGGTATACTTGGCATTTATCTTGTGCACACACTTACACCACCTTCTAAGCTTTCTATAAGCTTATACACGATAGGTGTGTGCAAGTGATGTTAGGTTGCAGCAGTGTGGAGCTTGGAGCATGTAGCTGACTTCTGGAGTTTTGATTTTAATATATGTATTTCCGTTTTAGCATTGTATTCAAATGTTTATATTAGCGGATATGTGATGATGATGTTGCCTTTATGAATTGGGTAAACTTGTGGTTATGCTCCATTACAAAAAAAAAAAAAATTATACCAAAAATCCTCCTTGTAGGATCCCAGGATCGGAATCTGCGCATGCGCGCTGGTAGCTGAGAATGGGGTATTACGGAAGGTGTCGGCACCGGATTCAATCATCGAAAATTTTGTGAGCCCAGTTTCTGAGTTTGGGGTGTGACAACGTGTGATGTCCACACCATCCAGTTGGGACGGTGGGACCCACCGTGATATATGAGTTTTATCCTCACCGTCCATCTGATGGTCGGAATCCCACCTGATGTATGTGTTGTATCTAGCACGTGGGACCCCACCTGATGTATCCGTTTCATCCACACGTGTGGACCTCACCTAATGTATATGTTTCATCCATACATGTGGGACCTACCTTGATGTATCTGTTTATACCACCGTCCAGCAGCTGGACGGTGGGTCCCGCCAGATGACATGGTGTCCGCACTATCCAGCACATGAACAGTGGGAGCATGATGTAAGTGTTATATCCTCACTGTCCATCTGTGGGACGGTGGGACCACCATGATATGTGTTATATCCACACCGTCCAGCACATGGACAATGGGATCCAACTGTGATGTATGTATTGTATCTGCCCCATCCGTCTGGTGAGGCCCATCTAATGTATACGCAGGGCCCACCTGCTATGTACGCAGGGCCCGCCTCCTGTATGTGCAGGGCCCGCCTGCTGTGTACGCAAGGCCCACCTGCTGTATGCAGGGCCCACTCGATGTATGTGAGGCCATCATGGCTGTATGTGAGGCCCGTTGTGGCTATATGTGATGAGCCCATTGTGATATACATGAGGCCCATGTGATGAGCCCATTGTGATGTACATGAGGCCCATGTGATGAGGCCATTGTGATGTACATGAGGCCCATGTGATGAGGCACGTTTTGATGTATATGAGGCTCGTGTGTGAGGCCCATTGTGATGTATGTGGCTGACTGTGATGAGGCCCATTGAGATGTGTATGAGGCCTATGTGTGAGGCCCATGGTGATTGTATGAGGCCAATGTGTGAGGCCCATTGAGATGTATGTGGCCCACCGTGATGAGGCCCATTTGAGATGTGTATGAGGCCTATGTGTGAGGCCCATTGAGACGTATGTGGCCCATTGTGATTGCGTGAGACCCATTGTGACGAGGCCCATTGTGATGAGGCTTTTGTGATGTATGAGGCCCATGCTGTGATGTGCAAGGCCCCCTTGTTGCATATATGAGGCCCAACTGTGATGCATGCGGCCCACTTGCTATATGTGAGACCCATTGTGATTGTATGAGGCCCATTATGAGGTGTGAGGCCCACCATGATGCATGTGTTATATGCACACTATCCATTCATTTATATGGGCCGCCTTATGCAAGCCCACCATGATGTATGAGTTATACACCCATTATGGGGCTGCCTTGTGAGGGCCACTATGTATGAGTGACGTGCACACTCTATCCATCCGTCCTTCCAGAAATTTTAAGGGCCGAGGTCCTGTTGTGATTCCGATTCCTATCCCAAATAGACCACACCCTAGGACAATGGGGGTTAAACGCCCACTGTAGTATACCTCCCTAAGGCCCATCGTTAAGCCCATTACCGTGGAAGCAATGATGGTTAAATGTCCACATTGTAATCTCCCTAGGGCCCATTGTTAGGCCCATTCTCATCTTCTCTTAGTGGGCTAACCCAAATCGTTGGGCCCCCAATGATGTTAGTAATACCCATCTCTCCATATTGGGTTATCCCAAACCTTTGGGCCCCCATTGATGATGGTGCTTCCCACCATACCTTGTAGGATTATCCAAACCATGGAGCCCGCCTTATGTTCATACCGGGCATTCCATAGGAAATGTGGCCCACCTAAATACATGTGTTTGCCCAAGTTTAGTAACCATACCCAAGGCCCACTAAGATGTTGAGCGGGCTACCCAATCTGTGTAGAAGGACACATAGTCCTAGATGTATGGACCCCACCAAAGCCCACCTTGTGTACGTATCGGACCCCATCGGAAAGCCCAGTTTATTACATGATAGAGAGGGTGAGAAAGCCTACTTGTTGTACGCAGACGTATCCTCTCAACTCGCCATGCTGTATACCCATTAGATTCACCCATGAGGCCCATTCTTGATGTAAGTACATCTAGGCCACCCACTGTCTATAGGAGAGTACATCGTCACTCGTTACCGTAGATGCAAGAATATGTAGTATCAGATTTAGTATATCCATTGTATAGAGCCTATCTCGATGTATGGGTTAGATCCGCCGTCCTTCCAGTGGACCCCACCTTGGGATATATGTTATATTAGTATCTTGAAAAGCTAATGTTAGTATAAATTGGGACATACCGCAAGGACTTTTATATGAGGCATGTTATTAAGCTCCCACTCTTTGTGTGTGACATACCGGTTAGGGTTGGTTATTGTTTGTTACATCTGATAATCATGCTAGTGTACTTAGTCTAGTAGGACACACTAAGAACATGCTTAGTATTACATCATGATACATGCCCATACACATCATTTGCATTCTTGTTATGAGAATGATTGATCATAGCATATGCCATTGGGCTAAGATGTTCCGAGGTCTCCTCGTGAGACGGAGTTGCCCCACATGATCACTCAGTACGCGTAGGTTTAATGCATGACTGGATGGTATGACTCATGCATCTCGCATTTTGTGTGACATGATCACTTTGTGCCCTAGCAACATCAGGGTTGTGGCCTCCACAGGCATTTCGTGGATGGTCAGATATGACACTGAAAATATTTGGGACTCATCATATGGGCATGTTCGATGTCCATGGGTGAAAACCCCTAAACCCCCGTGGCCATAGGATGCTCCAACAATTAAACCGAGTGGATACATGAGCGCCCAAGTGCCGAGTACCAGTAGGCAGCGTCTCCCACTGTGTCTTGGTCAGTTGTGAAGGGGGTGTGACCTTACCCGCCTAGGTGAAGGGGGCTCAGCTAGGTTGAGTTTGACTAGCTCATAAATGGTTCCACAATCGATGAGCCGGGTAGGCATTAACATACTACTGGCCAGGCAGATAGTGAGGTCTTTTCCACTCACCTGATTGCACGCGATGGGGCGGTAATCTGGTGTGGAGTGTACTAGACGCCAGTAATATTCTAGAGAGGTACGGTATTGATATTGTGACACCCCGTCACTGTTGCACACGTGGGCAGACGCTGATGTGGGCGGCCACTCGGGCTGGTGGTGGGCAACTAAATCGTTATGTGAACCTTCGCTATGGCCATGATTTCGGTTAGGTACGCGACCAACTTGAGATTAGGAATTTACCACATTGAGTCTAGCTATCTAAATTTAAGTATGGGACTGGTTTGGATAAAAGTCCCTTGTGATGAACCCCACAGCTTGTGATACGATGTACTATCATCTCGACTACACACTCTAGCTTTGTCATTTCTTTTGCATTATATCCTCTGTATATGGGCATTTGGTTTACTATGTTTCTGCATTACATGGCCTAGAGAAGGCTGATAGTATTCGTGGATTTGTCAAGATTTGCACATTGCATTACATACTCAGCATATGACATTTAACATACTATGTCTTGCATCACATAGCCTTGTTATGGTTGACAGTATTCATGGACTTGCCAGCATTTTTGCTTACTCTGATATTTGTGTGTTTGGCACATGTATTGCACACACATGCACCAACCTCTGAGCTTCTTAGTAAGCTTATGCACGATCGTTGCGTGCAGGTGACGTTAGGTCGTAGCAACATTAAGGCAGGAGCTTGTGGCAGATCACTTTAGAGATTTTGTTATTTATGTATTTTCCTTTCAGTACTGTAATCTAATATTTATATTAGTGGATATGTGGTGATGATGTTGTACTTATGATTTGGGTACTCTTGTGGTTATGCTTCTTTACAAAAAAAAATAAAAAAAATCATACCGAAAATCCTCCTTGTAGGATCCCACGATCGAAATCTGGCATATGGGCATTGGGAGCCGAGAATGGGATACTATGGAGGCTGTCAGCGCCGGATTCGGCGATTTGGAATTCTGCAAGCCCGGTTTCTGAGTTTGGGGCGTGACACATATTTCGTTCTTTTTTAATGTTATTGAATTTTTTAGTTGATGATATCTTTTGGATTATGAACCTCTAACTTGGTGATAGATGGAACATAAGATATATTTTTATAATTATGGATTGTAATTTTTTATTAATATTACTATAATAAATGGATGCTTAAGTATAATCATGTAAGTGTCTACGGGGTTCACTTTTGTTTAATATATATTTTTTATTTTTTTATATTTTATAATGGAGGATTTATGAGGTTAAATACATTGTTTGTTTAATTTTTATAGATTTTAAGGTGAAATAGGCCGCATTTGATTGATTCACATGTAAACTTTCTGCAGTTGTAATAACAGGCCTTACACTAAAAGTAGGGTCCAATAGTGTTGTGCATATCATTCCATGTAAATTTATTTATAGGCCCTCTAGTTGCTTCAATAAAAAGTCTTATCCAAAAGTGGGGCCAATTAGTATTGAATATGTGTGCATTTTGTTTTACAACTTGTATAATGAAAGTGGGCTCATCATGATGTGTTCACAAGTTTTTCAGTGACTTCAACACTGGGTTTGTTCTTAAAGTGGGATCTACATTGCACCACCAAGGTTTTTTAACTTTAAATTGTTTGCATGCTTGATTCATGAATCGATTCAGAACCGAGAGAGTTAATCTAAGAAACTCATGTCATTAATATGTCAACGGATTTTTGTTTATAAGAGGGAATGCAATTTTGTCATTCACGTAAAATATCTCACTTAATCAAACAATCCTTAATAAAATCTAACAGAAGATAGTTTAATGAAACATATTTAACTTTAAATATATATATATATATATATATATATATATATATATATATATATATATATATATATATATATATATATATAAACCAAAGAAAAATAAATATAAACAAAAGAAAAAACAAATATAAATACAACCAAACAACTAAAGTGCCAATTCTCTAATATATTGAATCACTCTTAAATTACAACAGTTTCCATTTTTAAGCACCGATCATTTCTCTCAGGCCAAAGGGTCCAGATGACTAAGAGAAGAACAATCCAACTCGTTGAATTATCTGCTCGAATGCTAAGTCTAAAACAAATCAGCAATTGAGCTAGGCATCACCCACTGAACACCAAACAAACGAATGATACTGTTCTAAACCTCTTTCGCAACATGGCAATGACTAACTGGTCTACAGATTCCACATCCTTGAAACAAAGAAGATAGATATTGGGGAGCACCATGGCACTTTTGCCGAGATTGTCCACAGTTAGGATGTTGTTCCTTTCGGCCAGCGAAACAAAAACGACAATGTTTGGAGGAGCTCCATATGACCACACAACAACAATATGATAACAGGGATCCTAGATGGCAGAATGAGAGATCAATGTTAAAAAAAATCTCACTGTAAGTATTCCAGACTTACCAAAACGCCATACCAAGGAATCTAGATCCCTTGTAAGTGGGAAAGAAGGCAGGCCAAGTCATTAATTTCCTCATTCGATAGGTTTCTTTGACAAAGGAGAACCTAAACACCTCCCTCCCCTAAGAAAGAAAAATAGTAGCTAACCGAGACACCAACCGCCAGTAATCTCAGCCAACCTAAGGAAGACTGACTGAAGATTAGGCTCCCATACCATGTCTTCCCATAACCTAACTCGAGAACCATCCTCGACAGAGAAACTTAGTCTCTCGAACACTTTAGAAGCTTATCTTGCTATAACCTTCCAAACATGAGACACATGATATAAAAATGACTCCTTAATCCACCACCCTATAGAGGAAGACTCATATTTTTCAGTCATAATGGATTTCTAAAAGCTATCATCCTTCATCCTAAATATTCAAACCAATATACCCTGCAAAGCCATATTATCCTCATCAAGCTCCTTTGTTACTGCACGCCCTTCTAAGACATGTTAACAATTTTTTTTCTAATTCAACTGATGAGATTTACTGGAATGCACACTAACTTACCAAAGAAAATTATTCATATATATATATATATATATATATATATATATATATATATATATATATATATATATATATATATATATATATATATATCATTTCAATAACTGACATAAGACACTGAAGGAAAGAGATAAAATACATGAGAAGATCATTAATAGAGGCCTTGATATGGGTAATTTTGCCTCTTAGAGAGAAGAACTCTTCAAAAACATTAATGATAAATAAAAATGATCAGGATACAAGATCTACAACTAATTTATAAAATGTTTTCCTTGTGGTAGACAATCTTTAAAAAATTATTAGGTGTTCCGAGGTAGTTTTGAGTCTCAGAGTTAATTTAGTTAAAAGTAAAATGCTTGGGATTTACTTGTCTTCCTCAAAGGCCTGCCGTCTGGTAAGTATTTTCGAGTGTTAAGCAGGATCCCTCCCTTCCACCTATCTCAGTCACCCTCTTCGCATAAGGAAACCTACCAAGCATTTATGGATAAGGTACTGGAGATGATGGAATGAAAACTCTATCTTTAAAAGAGTAAGTTCTTCTCTCTAAGAGGCAAAATTACCCATATCAAGGCCTCTATTAATGATCTTCTCATGTATTTTATCTCTTTCCTTCAGTGTCTTATGTCAGTTCATTTCAATAACTAACATAAGACATTGAAGGAAAGAGATAAAATACATGAGAAGATCATTAATAGAGGCCTTGATATGGGTAATTTTGCCTCTTAGAGAGAAGAACTTACTCTTTTAAAGATAGAGTTTTCATTCCATCATCTCCAGTACCTTATCCATAAATGCTTGGTAGGTTTCCTTATGCGAAGAGGGTGACTGAGATAGGTGGAAGGGAGGGATCCTGCTTAACACTCGAAAATACTTACCAGATGGCGGGCCTTCGAGGAAGACAAGTAAATCCCAAGCATTTTACTTTTAACTAAATTAACTCTGAGACTCAAAACTACCTCGGAACACCTAATAATTTTTTTAAGATTGTCTACCATAAGGAAAACATTTTATAAATTAGTTGTAGATCTTGTATCCTGATCATTTTTATTTATCATTAATGTTTTTGAAGAGTTGACTCGAATGCTTTTTCAGGATCAATTCCTAGGTTTGTTTAAGGGTTTTGGAAATTCTAAACTTTTCGCATCGAGTCAGTCATCTTTAATTTATTGATGACGCTATCAATATACAACAAACGATGCTATTGTGGACAATCTTAAAAATATTATTAGGTGTTTCAGAGATAGATGATCCATAATTAATTACTTTTAATGAAAACTTTTTAAGAAGGGTATTACGATGTAAATTCCATAAAAAATGTGGTATTTTATAAAATGCCACATTTTATACTATTATAGAGTACTCTTGGCATGCGTGTATTCGAAATTTGTTAATGTGGTATACATTTACTCAAATTAAGTTGATTACATTATGGAACCCAATTTGCGTAATTTGTATCCCCAAAATCAAACTCGTTGAACAATCCTAACCTCTGAGTCGGGGAACACTTATTTGTTGAAATAGGACCATTCCTCATGTGAGTCCATCCTTAGTTTTTGTAGACACCCACCCAAGCTAATATCTTGAAAAAGGTAAAGACAGTTCGAACCATGATCATATCCAAACCCTAACCCACATGCTAAAATCAAACCCTGATCCCAAACAATCCCGAAACCAAATCCTAACCCTGATCTTGACCTGAGCCATCACCCAAACCCAAAACATACCTATTTGAGCTTAAAAGCCCGAAAAGTGGACTATCGGACGAAGTGGAACATCAGACAAAACCCAACGGACAAAGCCCGGCCCGAGCCCGGCCCGGGCGGTAGTTTGACTACCATCGACGATACTCAGATTACCTCTGCTCGTAGGGTGCATGTGTCCTCCAAGCAACAGCTGTCTCTGCACCCGAAAGTTAACTTTCCTCTGAAATTAGTCCTCCAGCCAACCCTATTTATCGTTTTACCAACCTCCAAGAGCCAATGAGAGTACGCCACGTGGCATTCCTCTCCCCTCAACCAATCTCAAGTTACCATGTCAGCATTTACCCCTCTCAAACTCAATAATAACCACATTATCATTGGAGAAAGCTATAAATAGCCCTCTCATCTTCACATTTCAAACAATCACTTCTCATTTCCAAAATCCATGTGAAGGAAAGAGAGAGAGAGAGAGAGAGAGAGAGAGAGAGAGAGAGTGATGGTGAGAAGGAGCTCTCAAGCCTCAAAGTCTAGATTTTTCAGCTACCCCTTAGCCTCCTCTCAATCATCTCAAACCCCAAGTCTAGCCCGGATTGATCATGGTGTAACTCATGTCTTAGCCTATTCAAGTTCTAGCCAAAGATCTTTTCGTTTTACATACAAGCATTCATCATGACATCTATTCCCTTCTCAACCCCTCTGCTTTTCTAGATCTCTAGTGAACGTATGCTCTGTGACTTGTCATACATCGAATCCTGTCACATCAGAAATTCCTAGTAATTTAGTTCACTTTTCTTTACCTTTTTAAATAAGCATCATTACATCCGCTCTTTAGACACATTGTGGGACGTATGCTCCGTGGCTTGATGAAATCTCGGATCTTGCCGCATCAGAAATCCACATGTGCCTAGTCCTATCTCGACCATATCATTTATCCCTTGAGATTTCTTACCACACTAAGTAGAGACCGTACACTTGTATGGGCAGAGAGGGTGCCTAACACCTTCCGTCTTTGTAACTGAGGTCCCTTACTCGGAATCACCGGATCGCAAACCAGGAGTTAATCTAAGATAGGAGAGTCTTCGGATTTCTCCAACCTTACGTATTTCGCGGGTTCTAGCCCACTACGGGATTCTGAGATTAATTGGCTAGTGGCAACTCCAACATCCACAAATCAGCCTAGTCACCCCCACCATCAAAACAAAACATACAAATCAGCGTGGGCGCCGATTTTTATTGTCCACAGTTTCATATGCTTCAACCCACCTAAGATATGAAATGGCCTAATTTTTTGTCACGCCTCGAACTCGGAAACCGGGTTCACAAAATTCCTGATCGCCGAATCCAGCGCTGACGGCCTCCGTAGTATCCCATTCTCAGCTCCCGACACCCATATGCCAGATTCCGATCCTGAGGTCCTGCAAGGAGGATTTTCAATGTGATTTTTTTGGACGGTTAATCTGTTTATGCAGTTACACATTTTATACATGGTATCAACGCATATCAAAGAGACGAACCTGTTCGACATGTTACACATAATATGGTGTACTAGCTCAATAGTAATGAAGGAAACAATAGCAAACTCCAACAGCTCTTATATGCATCCTGAAAAAGTGTAAGTCATATATATGAGAAAACCATAGCTCGTGAGTCTACTGCATGTTGGGAGTAAAACACGTCTTATCAGGGCGCTCCCGTAAAGACATCCAAAACAACCATAGGCATGTTATCAACCAATCATGTTATCATAGGTGAGTAGGTTATTAATCAAGCATGTCGTATAACTATACAGATTATCATGAACATGACATCAATAATATGCATGTCACTCAACAAGCGACCATGAATCATTAAAATAGCCAATCATCATGAACAAGATAATCAAATTTCATTTTCTACTATATGACATACGATGGAAGTGTAATGGCAGAGCTGGCGTGTGGAGTCGGGATGATAGTACATGGTATCATAAGCTGTGGTGTCCATCACAAGGGAATTCTATCCAAACTAGGCTCATACCTAAATTTGGATATCTAGCCTCAATGTGGTAAACTCCTAATCTCAGGTTGGTCGTGTACCCAACCGAAATCATAACCATAGCGAAGGTTCACATAATGATTTAGTTGCGCACCACCAGCCCGAGTGGATAGTGAATGAATGAATGAATGACTCAGATGCTGAGTATGCAACTCCTACTTAGTAAGTCCACATGTAACCACCACAACACTTCCGATGTGGGACAAGGTTCCACCCCACTATATGCACAGTAGTCTGCCAGCACAGTAGCCTGCTAACCATTGGTAGCTCGCCCAAGCTCTTAAGTCCCACCCACATCAGCGTTCGCCCACATGTGCCCGCCCACATGTTCAACAGTGATGGGGCGTCACAATGTCAGTACCGTACATCTCTGAAATATCACCAGGGTCTAGTACGATGCCGCCAATCATACTAATTATAAGGCTATGCAGTGCAAGGCCTGCGTGGCCGATGTCATATGCAAGATGCAATGCAAGCATGTCAGTTCTCATCAACATCCACATATCAATACAGTTCATCTCTGGAATATCACTGGGGTCTAGTACACTCTAAACCAAATTGTCGCCCCATCGCGCACAACAAGGTGAGTGGAAGAGACCTCACTATCCACCTGTCAATACCGGGCCCGGCTCATCGATAGCGGACTCATTCCTCGAGCTGGTCAAACTCAGCCTAGCTTTGGCCCCTCCTCTAGGGCGGGTAAGGTCGCACTCCCTTCCAATCGACCATGACACGGTAGAAAGCGAGGCCTCCTAGTATTCAGCACTTAGCACTCATGCATCCAATGGGTCTAGACATTGGAGCAACTTCCTAGTACCATAAGGGTTTAGGGAATTTCACCCAGGGACATCTATCACGCCCCATATAGAACCAAAATATTTCTGGTGTCCAATCTTGCCATCCACGATATGTCTATAGAGGCTATGGTCCTGATTCACTAGGGCGTACAATAATCATGCCACACAAATGCGAGACGCATGAGTCACACTATCCAGTCATGCATCAAACTTATGCGTACCGCGCGCTCATATGGGGTAACTCCGTCTCTCAGGGAGTCCCATAAACAACCAACCCAATGGCACATGTTATGATCAATCACTCCTCATAACAAGCATGCAAATGATGCGTATGGGCATGTATCATGATGTTATACTAAGCATATTCTCAGTGTGTCCTACTAGACTGGGTATACTAGTATGACTGTCAGATATAAACAATAATCAACCTAAACACAAGAATAGCCAATGTGACGTGAGGGTCCATATATTTAAGTGTCTTCACTAGCACACTGAGGCCCTATATCTCTTGTGAATACTTAACAAATGGCCACCAGGGCTCCTATAACACGCACATACATAAGGTGTATAGGTTATGGTGGTACACAAGTTCTAACATGTATCATTATTATCATTGACATCATTCAACATCAAATTTATCCTCATAACATATATTATGCAATCATGTGCATAGAGTGCATAGTATATAGGGATTCACATGCATCAGCAATATTATGGCCATTGTCCAATATTGTCATTATACATGCCCTAGGCATTAGTTGTCTATCATGCATAAGGTTATCTTTACGTTCACCAACATCATATATTTAACATTATCCATACATCAAGCAAAACATAGTTATCTTGTCCACAATATCATCACGACAATCAATACGTGCATTATTATCACTTGGATATCAAGCATGGTCGTCAACTAGCATGTTTTGTCATCATGCATATATATATATATATATATATATATATATATATATATATATATAAAATATCATCATCATTACCATGAGGATCATTTTCACTTCATGATTAACATAAACAATGCCATAAGTACTATAAATAATTACTCATTCATCATCAATGTATATGCTATAATTCACCATCCATTAAATCATATTTATCATTTCAACCAACAACTCATAATCGTCATTATCACATTACCATACATGTATCATCATCTCACCCATCATTAGGTGCGTCCTACCTAGTGTGACTTCCACACTGGACTTGAACTACATGCAAAGCATGGGGTCGTATAGGTCAAGTGTGAGTCCCACTTGGTGAATTAATAAGCCAACCTAAGAGCATAAATGTCCAACTACAATGCTTTCAATGGTGTGGATCTAGTTCCACACCCACACATTCCACCAACTATAAATAATGCACAATCTCAAACATAAAGAATAACATGCTAACATCTTTCGTGTCATATATCATATTGGGCCCACTAGCCACTTACACAACAAACCAAGAAAAAACTCAATTCTCCAGTTTATGCATTGTAAAATAGGTTTCTCTAAGCATGGTCCACTTGACTAGAGGTAGTATGAAAGGCATGCTGCCCCAGTAGGCAATGGGTCTGCCCAACAGACTCAAGGAAGGTTACCATTGTGGTTTCTCACTCCCTAACGATTTCTCTTAGTGTTAGACCCGCTTGGGCCTTAGGGTTACATCATTTAGATGGGCCCAAGGCCACCTATGTCTTAAAAGAACATTTGTACAGCAAGATCTGTCCACTAAATATTTTACAAGTTATACAATACCCATTTACAAAATATGCTAGGTGGACCTCATTACATGAAAGGTAAGGCCCATACAGGATAGCCCATACTAGATGGCTCACTAAAGGTTTTTAAGCCCAACAATATCTGAGAGTTATTTTTTAAAGTTTAGATATGCTGCATTAAATGCTTTGGGAAGATGGTGGACTCCACTGACATGGCCCCACATAAATTCTATGTCAAATAGACTTTTGGCGAAGGGTTGGTTCTGGGTCATTTTACAGTCAGATTCATGATCACGTGGGGCCTACATATGGTGAAAGAAAATAACCACCTAGTAGCTCTATGTATGGGCTTTACAAATTATAAGGCAGGCCTCATTGGTTGGGTGAGTACAATTTACGGTGATGGCCTAAACATGGGTACTTGGAGAAACTGTGCGGGAAATATAGTGCAGAATTAGTTTGTCCCAATCTTGAGTATGTCCCATAATCACAGGGGACCACCTTTCAATGTTCCATCAAGTGCCCTTAATTGTAATATATATGTACTTCAAAAACTATAAGCTGGGACCAACTGGTTGTGCACACGTAATATTTGGTATAGGGCCAAACATAGGTACTTTGATTTTCTGCACAACCATGCCTGACCACATTTTAGGATCCACTCCCTGATCATGTGGGGTCTGATTTAGCCCGAATAAAATATTATTTATCTATTCATTGGTGTAGATTAAAGGTTCCAAGTGGTAGCATGCTCATATCTCCAGTGTGTGGTCCACTATAGAGGCCCAAAGTTGGCACAAAACACAAATAATCAGACAAATTTTCAGCAACGGGGTCTGTCACAACTTAGGGCCCAATTTTCAAACACTTAGGGATCATTCCTGACAAAAAGGTGGGACATCGCAGCTCACTTATATAAGGACTAAACATCCCCCAAAGTGAGACCCTTAACTATAGAGTGTGGGGCCCACTACAAGGTGTCAAAGAGGCCTACATGCAATATAGTCAAATACTTGGAAAATTTCAACAAACAGAAAGTGCAAAGGAAATGAAATAGATCCAATGGCAAGTAGGCCCACATGCTAGCAAACCATAGATAAGAGATACACAAAAATATACATGAGTTTTCAGATTGGATGAACTAATAAAATGCATAAATCACAATTGATCCCATACCCAAGTGGGTCAATAAGAGGATGAATGTTATGTACAATATATATCCAACATACACATTTAGTAGCACATGAAATATATTGATCAAATCTCTATGATCATATTCTCGTTTGGAAAATCCGATCCAATGGATGGTTTAGTAATACATCATTTAGGCTGTATATAGGTTTCCAACCATATAGAGTCTTGGATTCATCTGGACCATACAAAGCAATTTAAGATTTGTCCTTACAGAAGTATCTGTCGATTCAGAATTTCTTAAATTTTATCATGAAAGAATTTGATCATAGGGACCACGCATATGATTATTTACTATCTCAAGTAAGTTAAGAACAAATATCAAATGCCTTTGACCGTTGGAATCATGGATATCGACCACACAAGAATGGTTATAACAAGCCTCCAAATACATCTTTCGTATAAGGCCAAGATCTCAGCCGTCCGAACTCCGATTGAGGCTTATTATATACTATTGGAAAGATGATTCGATTTTCTACAAATGTAACGGAACATATATTTTTAATACATTCATTAAAGGAATTAAAAATGGGTTCATTTTAGGTAAATTGGAATCCTGTATGTGCTGCTGGACAGCAGCCAAGTAAACTTGATGTTACGAATGATTGGACCGTTGGATGGCTACAGAATTTGGTCCAAAGTTAGTTCATATTGTGGTTCAGTTTCAACTCTGATCTTGTCACTATTGATTTTATATGATTTTTAAAGCTTGCTGTACAGATACAAAAACAGGATTACATGTGAAGGGCGTGGATATGATGTTCATCATGGTGGACCATATT
The DNA here is from genome assembly GCA_030180095.1 of Magnolia changhungtana. Taxonomy (NCBI): domain Eukaryota; kingdom Viridiplantae; phylum Streptophyta; class Magnoliopsida; order Magnoliales; family Magnoliaceae; genus Magnolia; species Magnolia changhungtana. The sequence continues at coordinate 2,185,591 of JASAUF010000203.1, read as the reverse complement.
GACATGGGCCACTTTGCTTACCACCATAGCCATAAATATATGCACATAAGAACTTCATATCAGTGGGACCCACACATATCAAGAAAATAAAAAGAGGAAGAAATAGGAGGATGAGGAGGATGGAAGGAGGGGTGTAGACTCACCTCAATGTGTGGTCCACTCCCTCTTTGATTAATGGTGGGCCACACCTTGGCCCCACTCTCTCTCACTCTCTCTAAAAATCTCAGAATTTTTCTAAGTATAGGAAAAGAATAAATGTAAGAGAGCTCCTACTCTTATATAGGGAATTGGGGGTTGAGGTGGCAAGATGATGTGGCAAGTTTATGAGATCTTATTGGTGCTAAAAGTGAGGTCAAATGTGATGTATGGTATGGGTAGTTGATGGATGAGGTGGATGATGCTAAGCATGCATTGGCTAAGGTGGAAGAATTCTAGACATGCATTAGCTAATGGATGGATAAGGGATGTGGGTTGTAGGTGATGCATGGTGGATAATGAAATGGAGTGTTACAATTGGTTGTTTAAAGTGATGTGGCACAAATCAAGACATGCATTGGATGCATGTATAGGATGAGGTGGATATGAGTCATGATTAATTTGTAAGGCATGAGGAAAAATCTAATGATGAGTTTTTGGATAGAATCCAATTTTGTCTTGTAGTGTTTGTCTTATATGTGCTAGCTTCTTATTTTGTCATGTAGCAATTGTCCTATTTGTTGATAATTTTCATGTTCTAAAAGTGGGCTTTAGGCCCACATGAGCTCAAATCCAATGGGCCTATTATAATAAAGGTTGCTTGTATTACTGGATACATAATTTGGGCCTTACATTTGATGAGTCATATCTCACTAACGGAGCATCGGATTGATGCACGTTTTCACCATTACGATCGCAACGATGACGCGGTCCACATGATAGAGGTCTCAAGATCATGCGGAACAAATCACTTGGGTGAGTTTTCTAGGTAGACTAGGGTGCAGTGTATGGTCTATCAATGGTGTGAGTTGGGACACGTGTGCATACGAACAATATTGCAAATGACCAAGATCCCACATTTTTTATGCTTGAAACCTCATGATTTCTAACCAGATGGACTACTTTAATCTCATGCACATGTGCCATTTTAAAGATTAAGAAGTGGGCCCCAAAGTACCATGTAAATTACTATGAAATTACTTAATTGCCATTGGTGTGTAGAGTATGGATCCAATTTATGGGGTTAAACTCGTACTTTAGGGGGTTGAAAAAAATAGAATAACAATTCACTTTAAGGAGTAGCATAAATAGATTCTCATAAGCTGTAACTCACCCACCTTGATTTTTTAAAGCGCACATACGCTAAGGGAAACTACATGATGGACGGCTTGGATCTTACACGTTGGTTTCTAATGCGTGTGGGATGAGCAAACATCTAAAACATTATTAGGACACTAAGGGTCCGTTTGGATGCAACTACATAAATAGTTTTTTCTACTAACTACAGTAATTAAGTTACTTATCTAAGATAAATAAGTTTGGTTTAAAATTGTTTACAAGTAGATTAAAAAAAAAAAAAAACTGAAAAAAGGCTTCAGTATTTCAGTTTTTTTTTTTTTTTTTTTAAAGCTTTTTTACTTTTCTTCAGCCAATAAAAAGTCCAGACGAGGTGCCTTGGCCATCCATCGGGGAGAAACGAGGGAGGTGCTCTCTCTCTCTCTCTCTCTCTCTCTCTCTCTCTCTCTCTCTCTCTCTCTCTCTCTCTCTCTCTCTCTACCTAATTTTGATTTCTCTCATTTACAAGATTTCTTTCATTTCTCAAATCATCAGCTTGTTTTTATCAGATTCGTAATCTCACTTGCGTTTTTCCTTTTAAATATGCTACAGTCATCTCCATTTCACGATCTTTCATCATGGTACGTCTTGAAAAAAATTCAAGGGTACGATTTTTTATCCTTTTGGTGAGAGTTTAAATTCTCTAAGCCAAAAAAAAAATCTTTTGATTTCTATTTTAAAGATCTTCAGTTATGGTTTTATTTGATAATTACTTTTTTATTTTAATCTTCTTGTTGCTACTTCGGTTAAGGTTTTATTTTGGTAGTTACTTTGTTTTGATTCTCTTGTTGCCACGTTTAGTTAGGATTTTATTTCGATAATTGTTTTGTTTTGTTCCTCTTATTGCCACATTCGGTTAGAATTTGTAGGTTTCGATAAATTTCAATTTTTAACATTCTTGGATCATCTTATTCTATATTGTATCTCTTTAAGATCAATATATCATTGGAGTTGTTGGATTTCATTTTCATGATATCCGATGTGTGTGTTGAAATGACCTGATGGTGTACACTAATAGTGGAACTTTGATTTGATGATAAGATATTTGATAAAAATCCAAACTCTTTTGAGATAATTGATTTTTGAATTGAAGGTGTAATTTGAGATATCTATAGAATTTTTTGCTTTTGTTTTTAAATTGACATCGTTCTTTTTTGTGATTTTTATAAAAATTTTCTGCAAAATGTGCAATTTTTTAGTGTCGTGTATCAAGTGTCACACTTGACCAAAGTATCACATAAGCACAAACAGCCGTCTAGAGACTTGGAGCCATCAGGCCATGCCGATTATGGTTAGCTCATAGAGAGCTTGTTATCAAATTGGGTGGACATTGCCGGTTTAGTTTTGGATTAGGATGCGCTTTGAGTTGAAGTAGAAAGAATGAATCTGGTGAGGACCCATGAGTGGAATCTTTGGTCTGGATTAATGGAGGGTTAAAAAGGCATTTTTGTATCCTGGGGACAACAACATATTGAATGTGGGTGGTGTTTTCCTCTTGAAATGGTGGGACCATATCTAGACTTTTTGCTTAGATTAATAGATTTTGTGGTGATTGGAATGTCATTTCTTATATCATTTTAAATAGGTGCATAACTGGAAATGGTCTATCATCATCTTCATATTCACACTTAGCATTTTCTTCTAGTAATATAGGGTTGGCTTTTAAATGATTGATTGGCAAAAGTTTTATAATCTGACTGTTCATAAGATATATCATCTATCTCTGTTGCCTAAGCTCTCCGACTGCAATGGTTGAGGCTCACATGGAATTAGATCGACAAAAAACTTTGATACTCTGGCATGGCATGATGGATGATACACAAACACATTAAGGGCTTGTTTGGATTCACGGTTTCGAGTGTATAGTGTTGTATTAGTGGGGTTGATGGGACATATCCCTCGTTTGCAAACGAACGGCGGGCAACGCATTCCACGCGCCCAAGTATGTCCGAGAACCACTTTGCATCGTCGATAGGATTGTACCTGCGGACGGCTATTCAGCGTCCAGCCCCGAGAACCATGAGCGTTTTCTTCTTTCACTGTGTTGCTGGTAATGCCCAGTATGGCCATCTTTTGACAAATCCACACCGTCCATCATCTTCCTCTCAAGATTTAAACCATGAATGTTGAGCTTTAATCATCCAATGATGTGACCCATTGAGACAATCAAGATGAAACAACTGTCGAACGGTCTTCTTTTGATCATTGTAGCGATCATGAGGAAGTATATGGCCATGAAAGGTCAACATGTTTTTGATGGATTTTTCTTCCTCTATCTGATGAACGGTTCAGATCCGTCTTTCACTGCATGATGGTGGCCCACAACGAAAAGACAGAACCTTTGTTTTGCAACAGAGTCGACGTCGACTTTGTGAAGTTTGGTGGCCCACTTATTGAAGCTTCTTGGAAAATCTGCTCCGTCCATTGGATTTAGGACGAAAAACCATTTGGAAGGGAGTGCTTTTGGAGTGAAATCAGCGTGGCCCATGAGGGTGTTTACTCCATCGTCCATTTCATGTTTAACAGTTGAGATTATGCAATAGTTTGTATAGAAACGAAAGGACACCTAGGTCAGGGTAATGCCCACCCTCTGAAGTGAATGAACGGCTCAGATCATTCAATGGAATAGTGAGTGGGTCCCACTACACAAAAATGTCCGACGCAGTGAAGACACTGTTGGAGTTTTTGTATTTGAGAAGAAGACACGCACGTATATGATTGCCCATCTACACGCCACCCCATGTGCAGGCACGTCGCATTTGTTTAAGATCCAAGCCATCCACCAGGTGGGAACTACCATGTAGATGCTCCTGAATCAAAATTAGGCTATTTCACTGTCTAACAATCCAGAATACAAGAAACAAGATCATGGCTTAGAATAACTCTTCTTTTATGCCATCCATTGGCTTCATAAACTGTAGCTCAAATGATCATTGGACAAGCCTGGATTTTTTTTCAAAGGCACCCATATGACGGGATTGATCTGATGGATGGCTTTGATCTCGCACATATATCTCACTCTGCACATAAGACAACCGTAGATGGGCTTCCTTACACGCACGTATATATATCGTGTGACATTATTCAATCGTTTCCAAACATTGATCTAACATGAAATTGTATACATGCTAGAGTAATACGTCCTATCTAAACATTGGTTAGTGGCACGTCTCCGTTGAATGTATTTTGAATATCGTCCACCGTATAAGTGAACAGTACCAGATACAATACAATACAACTAAAACGTGAATCCAAACATGCCCTAAAATTACATAAAAATTGCACACATGGTAGACAAGTAAAATTAGAAATTGCACACATGGTTGACAAGTAAAATTAAACTGTCCAAATTATGGTTCCTAGTTTAGATGTTTCATGAACCAAAATTTATGCTTATTTAATCTGATTATTAGAATGGCTTTTAACAAATAAGTATCCACGAATCATAGGTTGAATGTTCAACCAATATGATTTTGGATCGTGACTTCGTGACAATGTGTTCCATAGTTTACTCAGTTTAATTTGAGCTATTGTATGCATATAAGACTCAGTTGTTCTTAACCTATTCAAGTGAGTCTGAAATCAGTATTTGTGTTTAGGTCCTGTTTGGTTGTGCCAATTTTCATGAAAATTTGCACCAACTTGTATTCATTAATCATGGAATTTCATGATATTTGGTGCAGGTAAACACACCCTTAAACCGATTGAATATTATCATTTTAATTGTTTCTAATATGATAATGGGTCCCTCATTCACCCCACAAATTGTTCAGATTTTGGATCCTATCCACACGCATGTTTCCTCGCCAAAACATGGCTCATTGGGGAAGAAGTGAATGTAGTAGATTACAATCTGATTAGGTGGAATGTTTGGAAGGAAGAGGAATTAAGGATATTTTTCAGGAAAGCACAACTCTATTGTGTTTGGAAAAGAATTGAAACTTGAAAGCAACCAAACATTTCACCTTTGGACGTGCTTGATGAACAATTTGGATCATGTCTACGTCATGTGGATGGCCCAATCACAATGTTCTCACAAAAGATTATATAAGCATCTTAAGACATTATCATTGCCCTTCATGATTAAATTGTAAAAGTATATGGTTAATATGAAGATGTAGTCTTAAGTTCTACCAGTTGGACCATAAGTTATCAGCATAATATCCAACCAGTCATGTTCCTGTCATATATGACTCTTCTAATAGGTCAGACCATCATGGGGATCACCTTTTGTAAAAAAGTAAGATTGGATAACTTAGCGGGTGGATTGCATCATTGAAAGCAATATATAAGCCCTGATAAATATTATTATAAATGTGACTTTGACATGTTTCACATTTGTCTTAGCTGGGTTGGAAGAATCAGCTAATGACACAAGGGTCTTTATGAAAACTACTACAAATCCAGTGTTGGGCTTCCCACAACCTCCTGAAGGTAATCATTATATGGATTTATAATCTTTCTACAAGTGTCAATCAACTTCAAGATAAATTATTTATTTATAATTTGTTTCAAGAAAGGATTATGTCGTGTATATACATTGTGATGGAGGTACACAGATAGTAAAGAAGCTCTTATAGAAGATTGAAGGTACCTTTCCCTTTCATTTGAATGAGATGATAATGGTATCTCTCGATTCAAAACTATAAAGTCTCCATTCTTTTGTCATGTTCTTTGAATGAAATTATTATTTTTTCTTTTTTCATAAAGGCTTTTTTATGACTTCAAAAAAAAAAAAAAAAAAAAAAAAAAAAAAAAAACGATGATGGATTTCAATCGAGGCCTCTGCATTGTATTTTTTAATATCGAGAGGTATTAGAATCTTCAGTTTTCCTTCCCCGATCTATGTAGTGATTCCAACTCAGAGGTGGGCTAAATTTATATATTTTTTATTTTTTATTTTTTATAATTATAACTCCTTAGAGGCGGGCTACTTTACTAGAGCATCGACTTCGTGGGATAAGACCATTACCTTTGTGTCCTAGAAAATTGATTTCTATAATACTTTGGAAGAGGTATTATCCTAAAATTGAGTGGATTGTTTATCTTTTATATTGTTTTCTCTCCACAATTGATCTTTGATCTATCTTCTCCTAAGAGTTGTACCATAGTACTGTTCACACATTATGCCACTGAGAAATATTGACTAAACATAGTATATCACTCTTAACTTCGAAGATCAGATTTTTCTTTTTCATTTTCCCTTCTTTCTTTTTTTTTTTCTTTTTCAAAATTTGCTGATATATTCTCAAATGATATTTCTCATTTTGTTTGAGACATAATTATGTTTACATTCTAGAAAATCATCATACCATATGTCTACCGTGGATTGCTAATTTGTTTAAAATTGATATCTGTAATCCCTCATAATCCTAAGATTTTTGAGTTTTCGTGTCTGAGGACTATAGACTCCCACAATTTCCTTAGTCTGCATATATTAGGAACCCAACTTCACAAATGGTGGCTTAAAAGTATTGTAAAATGCCAATTAATGTAATTGTTGGCCAGAAAGGCATAAGATTTTGGTTTATCACAGTGGCTTATTTAAATAGTTGTGGTTCCAAATGACAGATAACTGCTATGGCTGATGTAGAGAAAGAGGAAGCTGGGAGAGGAAGAATGGGCAGCTATGTTGTTGATGGCTCTCTCACGTGGCTTTGTTTTTGTTGCCTAACACAAAAGCATATAGCTAACATGTGTGTGTGTGTATTATTACCGTTTTGGTTTTGATTCTTTTGATATAATGTACTTATGTTACTTGGGAATATATAAGGAACTTTGGCTTTACATTGAGTTTGATATCCTTTGCTATCATGGTTGCAGGTTATTGCGTTGCTATCATGGTGATTACGCTGTCTTGCTTGGAGCTCTCAGCGCAACAATAGAAGATGTGCAAGTAGGATTCAGCTTCCAATGCTTCTTTTCTGTGAAGGAGATTGAAGTGCTATTTGATCTTCAAGCTGGGTAGCTAAAGGCTCAAGAGATTTTCACTCTCTCTCTCTCTCTCTCTCTCTCTCTCTCTCTCTCTCTCTCTCTCTCTCTCTCTCTCTCTCTCTCTCTCTCTCTCTCTCTCTCTCTCTCTGTTAATTCACTGGAGTCCGTTTATGTGGGTCAGCTGATTTGCATTTCTTTTCTTATGGGTAGGCTACTGTTGTATACATAATTCTGCTTTACATGATGGGTGTGGCCCAGTTCTTTTTTGCTAGGCCTGCCTAAATGGATGCATAGCCTCCATTGTGTTTTAATGATATTATAGGTGGCGTGCTCCCATTTTTCTTTTAAAAAACTTTGAAATAATGTGCCAATTTATCTACCTAAATATTGGACAACTTTGAGTCTATGATCGTGGCCCACCAATGATAGTTCCCACTGTGGATAATTAGGATTGTCTAACCATTCAGCCAGGTGGGCCCTATGCAATCCATTAAATTCAAAAATAACCATAAAATGCCAGTATCATGTGTGTATATTAAATCCTTGGCAGGCCTTATTCAAGGGTGGGCCACTATAATCATGGGCATCCCATTGTCCACAAGCGGTGGCCCATCCTCCAAAGGGGCAAGGATCAATCATCTCTATCTTTACACAATATACAAAAGTACCTCCATAAGTTACAAAGCTACTTATTAATGCTGGAAACCAAATATCCTTATCTAGTTTTTAGTTGATGAGTATGTTGTTTACCAAAATTACTTATCTGCTTAAGTAGAAATCAAGAAAAGTTACTTGAGGCACAAGTAACTTATGATCCAGACACCCCCTAAATCTCACTACTATGGTTAATATTTGTTATTCCAAAGCTGGGTGGAAATGTGCTAACTATATTGGGCAAGCCCAAGTCCATCCCCTATCTCGCGGTCTAAAGCATGAGGCCTGGGAGGTAGGGCCTGGGCGTAGGTTATAGGCACATTAAGTAAATGGACTGAACTGGTCGTTTCCACCTAAAGGTCTGACATATCGGCCCAGCCAGACCAAATTCTTTAAAACTGCTGGGCTGAGATTTTATAGTTGAACCGGTCTGGTCTGGTCAACGACAGACCTGCATGATGACTGTCTAATTCAGGGCAGAAGGGCTGTCAACCGCCAGCTTCGAGCGTTGCCAGGTCCGAGTTCTTTTGGGTCTGGGTCTCATTCTTAAAGACCCTGGGGTAGATCTGATCGTGCCAGGGTATCGTCCGGTACCCATGGTTTCTTTTGATGTGGGACTCTTGTCAGTTTGGGTCAAATAGAGCTTTTACATGGTGGGCCCACTTAATGGATGACTTTATATCAGATGTGCATCTGCTAAAGTGGCACTTGAGTGGTGTGTAAATGAGCTCCCATGCATGCCCATGGCTTTGGAACCTCATTCCACTGCTAGAACAAATAATAAATATTTAATATTATATAATATCACCAATTTAGAGCTGTACAGAGTCGAACACAGCTCGGTTAGTAGCTAACCCCAGCTCAAACTCAGCTCGGCTTGGTCCTCAAGACCAAGCCTGTCCGGCCAGCTCGGGCTAGTTCGAACCGAGTTCTAGCCTATGCAACATTTTCTCAAACATGTAGAATGCATATTAAATTTCTCATTAAATGCAAAACAGAAACAACATTTTACATGTATTTCATCAAACACTTGGCGAGCGACATCAAAATCAAGATATGAGGGCAGTCACACTTCATTTAGTCATTTCATCAAACACATTCTGCAAGCAGCATCAATATCAAAATAACCGAGTCAGTCACCGAGCTGATTCCATCCGAGTCGAGTAAGCTGACCAAGCTAACTCGACTTGTATACAGCTCTAAATTCACCATTAAAACCAAGAAAGGCCCGTCTCTAAGCAGATAGGAACCAGTTCAACCTAACTGGACCCAAAATTAACCAGATCCCAAAATCTTAGATCCGAACCCCACCTAACTACTTGATGTCCATACACGTGAAAAGAATCAAGAAGAGATAAGAGCCGATGGTTTGCATGTTTTGGTACTCAAATTGACGGACACATAAACCACAGAAGGCATTTCTCTCGAAAACCTGCATGAAACAGGCGACATCTCAAAGTGCAAAAAGAAAATATTGAACCTGGGAGTTGTCATCAGTCCTGGGAACCATGTGTGCTGGCTACTTGAGGTCATGAGTCGGACCCAAACGAAGGATCTGAAAAATCAATCGCACTCTGCAACTTTCAATTTTTGCCAACTATCTTAATACGGCCGACCCAAATGCCTAAGCTACACATTTTAGACAACTCCCACACCATATCTGGGACCAAAACTTGCATTCCACCATTCCAGTTTTAAGTTTGTAAGAAGTGGGGTCCCTGGTTCAGATCGAAACTGTTGAATACTATAGGCCAGCCACATATGGACCAAAAATAAATAAATAAATAAAACTCCAGACGAGCAGAAAATGTTACTCTTCAATAGGTGGTCATCACAGACAATTAAGAAGGAAGATACAGCAAAAACTAGTTGAACCACAGAGTTAAATATTCACTAGCCATGGTCTTTCAGTCCAGGGGATTTCTGGTTCATGGGCCGCCAAGTAAAGACCAAGCATCCCAACTGTTTGTCCAATCACATTAGTGGTTTAGATCACCAAACGATGGGCCCAATTGCACAGACTGTTAACCAAAAGCCCATCTGGAAGAAATCCAACTACTTTAGTAGTACCTTAACCGAAGAAAAATGAAGATACAATCAACTTCAAGGTTTAGAAACAGAATGTCAAAACACCTGTCAGCTGGAATGGTTACTCTACTTGTTGGGCAGGAAAGACGCCTGCAAATATATAACAGCTGTTATTCTCTCAGTAGCGTGTACCAAGTGGTGACAAACAAACCAGCCTTATGCAAAGAGCCTAGTAGCATCTAAAAATTAACTTGCAATAAATGCTTCTACTCTTGCAGATTCTAATTAAAAGTAGTTCAGAATGTTTCAGAAAAAAATCTGGCGATAGAAGCAAATTGGGTTCTCTTGGGAAAAGATTATCAGAGGAGAGTCCCAATGCCTTCCAATCTACCTAGGTTCATTTTAGCCCTCAATATAGAAAATAATGGAGGGTCAGGAACCATGAAACCAATTGACAGAAATATGGACCTTGGGCCTGAGCATATCAGAGATTTTCCCTCTCTCCACATCAATGTTGGCAACTTTTCTCACCTTCTACTCTTCCTTGTGCTTCTTTGATGGCTTTGAAGTTGAGACATGTGTCCGGCTCATGTATCGCCCCACAAGCTTGAGTACCTCATCAATGAGGATGACCGGGAAAGCAACAGCTAATACCAGGAGCCATTCGTTCAAGCTGAGGGGCACGATGCCAAACACCCGGGCTAGGAATGGGATGTAGAGGATCAAGAAATGCAGGCCAAAGGATATGGACATGGCCAGGAGAAGCCATGGGTTAACCCACGGGGGCATTGTCAGGAGGCTACCGTCCTCGGACAGGGCATTGAGGGAATTAAACATCTCGATAGCAACCAACACGGATAGGGAGAGGGTCATGGCTTTCACTTTGCCAGACTGGAAATAGTCACAGGGGTTATCGTGGAAGGAAAACTTCTGAGACCCAGCCGTGAAAGGGGAGACGGTGAAGCCCTCCCAAGAAGAGCACTGGTCCCAGTTGGATAGCTGGGAATAGGTGACTAGAGTGTGGCCATCATTGCTCAAATCAATGCCTAAAAAGGAGCCCTGAGTGTACCAAATGATGAAAACACCCACAGTAGCCAGGCCCACATAGAGCCCAATAACCTGCACAAGTAACAAAGCAACAATATCATTCATAGAGCAACTGCCTTTTATGTGTATAGCGTGTGCATAAATTGGCATCATTGCAACATATGCTGATCATAGAATGTATTTCATTATCCAAGCCTAACATGGGTTGATGTATCTGGGTCTCTGGGTCCAACAATACAAATACATGCATCAATAAAAGGGGCCCAGTGACCCTGTGGTAAAAAACACCTATACATGCATCAATATAAGGGGCCCAGCTGCAGGGCCCGGTGACCCTGTGGTAAACACCTATACATGCATCAATACAAGGGGTGCAGCTGCAGGCCCAGCGACCCTGTGGTAAACACCTACACACCCTGAAGTACTGTGATGATCTCCATCCCCACCTTCCCCAGAGAGACCAAGTGACAAATCAACAATATGGAAAGCATATCAACAATTTGCAAGTAACAGAGAATAATGCACATGAATATGATTTTGGAAAGGTAGGAGCATTCTCATATCAGATACATTAAAAAGAAAATTGGGATGAAGTCATGTTTCAAGATATCTTAAGAGATTGAGCATGCTGTGGCCATGCATTTCACAAAGCACAAGAAGTCTGGTGGGTTTTGTCATCTACAAAGCACAAGAAAAAAAAATGATTTCCACCTCCAAAAAATTTGAAAATGCATAGCTCCAACTGTTTTAAGAAATAACTTGGGTTCCTATAAACCAGAGGAAGTATAGTCAGGGGCACATTTGGATGTACCCCTGAAAATCTTCAAAGAATTGGCAGACATGATAAACCTGATTGGAATGGTAAGAAAAATGGAAGCTGCAAGTTCACACACTATGCAGTCCACGTAGGGAAGCGGGAACACACCCAAATGTTTCCTTTAGTATTGGGGCATACTTGTCTTTCATTGAACATGCTACAGAATGAATCCTAGAGCCAACATATACAACCAAGCAACCAGGAAAATTACACTAATACTCAAGACTTGGTTTATGAATCATCACTGATATTATGCATTCTCAATAGTTATCCATGCCATTGGCTTAAGTGTTTAATTTTCATATTATGCTTCGAGTCGGTCTCGGGTCTGAAGGTTAATATCAGCAAAAGTGAATTATTGGGAGTGGGCATGTCAAGCAAGGAGGTTGGATTATTTCTTAGATCCTTTGGATGCAGAATGAGCTCTTCTCAACCAATTACCTGGGTTTTCCTCTATGTCTAGGAAAACCGCCTAAGCGCATTTGGGAATAAGTCAAAGAAAGATTTTAAAGGAAATTATCATGTTGGAGGAGAATACACTTATCACTAGAAGGGAGGTTAACACTAATCAAAGAGGCAATGTCCAATCTTCCAGTCTATTTTTTGTCACTATTCAAGTGCCCGAAATCAGTGTTAGACAGGCTAGAAAAAATAAGTCGGGATTTCTTATGGAAAGGGGTGAATGATAAACACAAGTTTCACCTCATGAAGTGGGAGGAAGTTTGGAAGCCACAAAGGTTTGAGGGGGAGGGTTGGGTGACATGAACCTAGCACTTTTGGGCAAGTGGGTTTGGAGGTTCAAAGTGGAAAAGGGCAGTTTGTGAAGGTTTGTAGTGGAAAGGAAATACAGGGTTCAAGAAGGATCGTGGTGGACAAAGGACTCTTCGCTATATAGGGCTCAAGAACAAGGTTTGGGAAGAAGTGGGTTTTCTCTTTGGGTAATGGCAATGACATCAGATTTTGGGATGACATTTGGTCAGGGAATCAGAGATTGTGTGAGGTATATCCTAGCCTGGTGGGGATTTCAGTGGAAGCTAATTTAAAGGTGGTGAGATGTTTATCCATAACTGGAGGAGAAGTGGTTTGGGCTCCTCCGTGTAGGAAGAATCTGGATGACTCTGAGATAGATGATTTCTTCAGACTGTTGCGCTCACTAAGCAAAGCTCGTCAAACACTATCGGCAGACAAGTCTGTGAAGTTTTCAGTTAAATATTTTCACATCAAGATCAGTGCAGGAGCAAATAATAGCGAGATGGGCCATATTGCTTTTGTGCAAAAAATATGGTTCCCTAAGGTGTCAGCTTTAGCCTGGCTAGTGGATAATAACAGAGTACTCACAATTGATAATCTGCGCAAGAGAAATGATTCTCCAAATGCATGTCTTCTACATTTTCAGAATGAGGAAACAGTGAATCATCTCATCATCCACTGTTCTTTCACTACAAAGATTTGGTAGTACTTCCTCATCAAGTGCGGTATTCAGTGGGTCATGCCAACCTCTATTGATTCTATGCTACTTTCATGGCATGGTGGTAGCAAAGGAAAGTCAGGGAAAAAGGTTTGGCACTTATGTTTGCTAGCTGGTGTTTGGGTAATTTGGGCGGAAAGGAATCGCAGGTGCTTCAAAAAGACGCATTGCATCCCATCGGGGGTTTGTAAGTTGGGCAAATGAATTATCTGCTCACCCCAGTTTCCTGTGAGCTGGGCTGATTGTATCTAGCTTTCTGTTTCTTTTTTCTTTCTTTTCTTTCTGTTGTTTTTTGGGCTTTTTGCCTCCTAATAATATCATCGTCTCTCAAAAAATTGACTACTTTCAAAAAGAAAGAGCTAACAAGGACTACGTCAATAACATCAAGAGATGCGTTGCCTACCAAATAGCGAAATAAAATCCATGCGCTGATCAATGAATCGTCACTTCTGCGAGGAGGTTTTTTCATTATATCTCTATCTGGAGGGTTGAATCCCAAAGCGGTTGCAGGGGGACCATCAGTAACCAAATTGACCCAGAGAAGCTGAACAGGTATAAGCCCTTCAGGAATACCAAGTGCTGCTGTAAGAAATATGCAAGCAACTTCCCCAATATTTGAGGAGATCATGTACCTGCAATAACATCCAACTATTAAACAGAGATCCACATTGCTTAGTAAATGGAGAACCAAAAAACACTGATGCATCCCTCATCTATAATGTTAGCAAAAGATAATGGAAGTATGTAACTTGTTCACTCAAGACCATTTTTTAAAATGGTCGAAGTGATAATGCTATTACCATTGATTTCTAGCATGTCCGTTGACATGTTGTGAAATATGACTTGGTGGAAGTCTTTGAGGAAATTCATCATAAGGAAAGGTCCCCCAAAAGAAATATGACTTGGTGGAAGTCTTTGAGGAAATTCATCATAAGGAAAGGTCCCCCAAAAGCATTTGTACCACTTTTCTTTCAACTCTAATCCCAAAGAAGGCAGGTGCCTCAAAGTTTAAAGACTATCAACCAATTAGTCCCATGGGTAGAACTTAAAAAGGATTCTATCAAGATTCCATGCTTGAGATCCTAGCTGGTCATGCCTTTCACCATTTCACCTTTTTAGGGAGTATTCATTGAAGGGCCTCAAATTTTTGGACAGTTTTCTCTTGGCTAATGGATGTATCTGCTCAAGATTAGTTAAATCCATCTGTGGCTTAGTTTTTAAAATTGATTTGAGGAAAGCTTATGAAAATGTTGAGGAGGACTTCCTATATAAAGAGAAGACCTACAGACCGCTTTGGTAGTGCATTAACTATGTAATTTGTCTCTCCTGAGACAAATAAATTGGAAAACCATGCACAGAGTTTAGTGAGAAGTGGTCCAGAATTGAAGTGCATATATCATCGCCTGCATTCTGAATGGTTCTCTCATGCGATTCATCAAAAGAAGTCTAGTGTTTCACAGTGTGGAGATCCGACGCCTCTCTTTTGCAGTGTTTTGGAGGGTCTGAACCGGTTTTTTCTTAGGCTAAGTCTCTTGGATTATTGAAAGGTTTTTGGGAGGAAAGTTAAGAAGTTAGTATTTCTCATCTTCAATTTGTGAATGGTACACTTTGTGTTTTGTGAAGCGTCCTTGGAACAAGTGTCAAACTTCAAGACTGCTGGATGTTTCAACACGGTTTTGTTTTAAATGTTAATCTCTGCAAAAGTGCAGTGATAGGAATACTAGTGGAATAGAGTGTCTTGACTCTTGCAGACTGCCTTGAATGTAGAGGCAGAGGTGTTCAATCTCATATTTGGGTCCTCCATCCAGAGCTCCCATAGTGGAGAAGTTTGAGAGGAAGTTTGCCTCTTGGAAAAGGAATTATTTGTTGTTTGGTAGGCTGATAAAATCCTTGTGTTGGTTCACCTCAAAAGCCAAAACCCCTTCCAAATGTTTACATCTTCTGCAGAAGGAAGAACAAACTGTCCACCTATTCAGCCACTGCAAAGTGGCAAGATTCATCTGGAGAGAGGCCCTCTCTTTATATGCAGTGCGTCATCCTAAGATCTTTAGAGGAGCTCTTCATGAGTTAGGGATGCAGCCTTAATTGGAAAGAGGCAGTACCCTTTGGAGAATGCTCCCTTTTCCACAATATTGGAACATTTGGAATGAAAGAAATAACTGCATCTTTAGTGACACGTGCTCACCAACCTCGACATTTTTTATCATATGAAATGCAATATGATCAAATTGTTGCTCATTAAAAAAGAATTTTGCAGCACCTCGGTCTCAGATTTTCTGGGAGAGGATCTTATCATGATTAATAACAGCTGAGGACGGAGATGGTTTGAGTAATTGAACAGGTGTGTGGCAGCTCAAATTGGATTTTGTGTCCGCAATCTGGGAATTTGAGGCATGCGAGTGTGGCAAGAGATGATTGCAGGTCATTCATATGTATTTTTTGTGTCCGTATGGGAGCTCAGAGAAGTTAATTGGATTTCCGCCGAGAACTTTATAAGAGAAGTGGCGGAAGGCATGGTGTGCCGTAAAGGCCATTACCTAAAGGTAACAATGGCAATCGTCACATGTTACGGGGTCATAAAGGCTGTAACAGGAAAAAAATGACTCGTAAAGGCTGTTACAGCCCTCGTAATGGCCCGTTACACCCCCCGTAAGGGCCATAAAGGCCTCGTAACGGTCAATTACGGAGCCAACACATGTTTTTTGCGCAACGGCCTTTACATCCCCTGTAACAGCCATTACACCTCGTATCGTAAAGGAATGGAGGTGGCCACCTTGGCGGAAGGAGACTTCAAACTTTATAAGAGAAGTGGTGGAAGGCATGGTGTGCCGTAAAGGACGTTACGGGGCCATAAAGGACGTTACCTAAAGGTAACAATGGCAACCGTTATACATTACGGGGTCATAAAGGCCGTAACGGGAAAAAATGACCCATAAAGGCTGTTACCGCCATCATAATGGCCCGTTACACCCCTCTTAAAGTCCATAAAGGCCCTGTAACGGTCCGTTACAGAGACAATACAGGTTTTTTGTGCAACGGCCGTTACATCCCCTATAACAACCATTACACCTCGTACCGTAAAGGAATGGTGGTGGCCATTACGGCCACCGTTACCGTTACAGAATACCCTGGTGGAAGGAGACTTGGCTAATGTTATCTACTAAGCTAGATCCCATAATTCAAAGCCTTGGAATTTATATTTTTTGTTTAATAAAATTTGAGGCATTACTTCCAAGCCTTTGTTTACCCATGAGGGTAGAGAACCAAAATCTACATGATGTATTTAGGCCTGTCAATGGCCTGTGCCTGTGGTTGGCTTCAGGACAGATTTTGAACTATTTGGATCGGGCCTATTCACAATTTTGATTTTGCTTCGCCCGAGCCCAGCCCATCGACAACCCTAGATATATTAGACAAGAAAGTGTTCACCGTGAGGCTCTGTGTAGGAAATCTTTTCCCTCTTTGCCATTTTGAGATAATTGTTAATTCTCAAAATGTTTCACTTTCAACTGCTAACTGGTTCCATTGTTAACCTTTACAACATGCTAGGTTGTCTTTGAATAATACTTATTTTCAAGGTGTTCCGTATCCATTACGATACGACCGTAAAGGCCGATACGTATAGGTAACGGCTATGACCGTTACGCGATACGGGGATGAAACGGGGCAGTTGATTTTTTGGGATCATATCGGCCATTATGGTGGTTGTAAAGGCCGTTACCCCCATTATAGTCGAAAAACAGCCACTTTTTTTTCTATTTAAATCCATTCCCCACGTTTTTTTTTTTTCCCCAAAAACTCTACTAAATCATTTTACAATAGATTTTGACCACTCTTACTATAGTTTTTAATATTAAAATCGTAGATTGAAATGACTTGAGCGAATAGATGCTTCGATGGCCTCTTTTTTCAAAAAAATTGAAAAAGTATTATTTATGCCTTTTTTTTTCTTCTTATTTCTAGTTTTAATGCTTGATTGTGATGTGTAAACATTAGATACATATAATCATGTTCACTAATTCACCAGACAGCTCGATACAATACTCTCACCAAAGAGTGGACCGTTACACTACTATAAACATATTCAAAACAAAAAATGAATAGATGTTTGGAATATTTACATTATTATTGATTTTCTAAATATTTTTTCAGAATTTTTTGGGCAAAAGAAAATTGTCGACCATTACAGTGGTCGTAATAGTCGTTACGCCCCTGTATCAGCCGTTACAGCCGATACCCGTATCGGTAATGGTGGTGACCATTACGGCTACCGTTACCGATACGTAATACCTTGCTTATTTTGCTCCATGTGTCCAGAAAAAGAAAAACATGCAAATGCAAGTATCAATGAATGTTTAACGGTTAAATCTTTCATAGTTTAGTTTATTTATTTATTTCTTAAATGGAAATCTACTTTTTGGTTTCTATTAAAGTTTATTTATTTCTCAGAAGGCAATCTATATTTAGTGTATATTAACTAATGAAGAGATACAAGCATATACTTTAAGATTTTAAATG
The DNA here is from genome assembly GCA_030180095.1 of Magnolia changhungtana. NCBI lineage: Eukaryota > Viridiplantae > Streptophyta > Magnoliopsida > Magnoliales > Magnoliaceae > Magnolia > Magnolia changhungtana. The sequence goes on along the minus strand of JASAUF010000203.1, from coordinate 2,167,814 downwards.
ATTTATTTATGCACCTGATCACTTTTAAAAGAAAGTCAAAATAATAAGCATAAAGTTTGAGATCAATTACTCGTATTTAAACTTCAAACCCGATTAAATAACCTAGAAAATAAGTATGTTATACCTACATATGCTCTTTCTTTTTTTGTTCTTGGAATGTCGCATTTGATCTCATGTTTCTGGGACAGATATATGGAAGTCCACCGCCAATTTCGATCTGAACGATCCCATGCCAAAAAATTTTATTTTTGTTTTGAAAGGTTAAAAATTTATTGTAGACACCTCACATGACACAGGATGATCAGTTGCAACAAGAAATGAAGTGTATGACTAGTAACCCCGACACCCACATCTTGAACCCTAAAGCCCCAATCCCTGAATCCTAGGAAACGCTAAAACTTGAAACCTTATAACCCAAAACCCTAAATCATAGGAACTTGAATTCCCAAAACCCACCAGAAACTCCCCCTCAACCGATTCAAGCTGGCCCAAGACCCACCTATTTGCTAGTAGTCTTCTCAAGGCGACATGGCAAACCAAACGATCCCTGACTAAGGTAAGTTATAATTTATTGAAAAACTCATCAAATTAGCTTTCCAACAAGTCCAAGATCACTCAAATCCGATGAGTATCAAGAGAAATCCAGCTTATTTATTGAAGTTGCGTATATTTGACTCTACAAGTAATGGGTGTCACGCCATCAGAGCCTTTAGCCTCACTTCTTAAGAATCATATGGTTTCCAAATAAGGTGATTTCGATCCTATTGAAAAACTAATCAAATTATTTTTCCAATGACCCCAAGAACACAAAATAGACCTATAACGGGAAAAACGGGGGCATCTTGGCAAGATCGTGCAATGCAGACTTTTAGGTGGGTAGAAAATGGATTTTCGCGAGCGAAAACCTAATTTTCGTCCACCTAAAAGTCAACCTAAAGTCTCCTAAAATGTTAGTTAGATTGTTAGGTGGAGGAAGGTGTATCCACGGAGGGAGCAATTGCGGGCGAAAATTTGATTTCTGCTCACACCAAATGCCCCCAGGCTTCCTCCAAATTACACAATCTACCAATCCAGTAGCTAATGAGGAGTGTCATATGTCCCCAAGGGTTCCAACAACCCATCAAAGCTTGCCACATGACATTTTTCCTCTTACCTACCCATTTATTACAAGAATGTCATTAGCCTCAACTATATAAACCCTTTCACCACCTCATTCTCAACACAACATTCATTTTCTCAAGGGAGACCCATTTTCTGCCTTAGCCATCCTACCCATCCAACCCAACTTTACCTAGCTATCTTACCGATCCAACACAACCTAATGGTCTTAACCTTGACTAGCCGTATACCCAATTTAACCTACCCTTGGCATTTTTCCTCTTACCTACCCATTCATTACAAGAATGTCATTAGCCTCAACTATATAAACCCTTTCACCACCTCATTCTCAACACAACATTCATTTTCTCAAGGGAGACCCATTTTCTGCCTTAGCCATCCTACCCATCCAACCCAACCTTACCTAGCTATCTTACCGATCCAACACAACCTAATGGTCTTAACCTTGACTAGCCATATACCCAATTTAACCTACCCATTCAATCCAATTTAACGAATCCAAGCCACTCATCTAACCTACCTACCCAAGCAATCCATCTCATCCAAACATTTAAGTTTCCCAATAAATATGGGTAAAAAATGTAATTACGACTAACTTCACCTGTGTGAAACAAGAATTACATCTCGAAAATGGGTCCAAAAAACGATGTTTTTGCTGATTTAAACTTGTAGACCCCATCATGATGTATGTGACTTGTCCACACCATCCAACTTTTTTAACAGCACATTTTAGGGTATGAGTCCAAAAATGAGGCAAATCCCAAGGTAGACTAGGCCACACCTTAAGAAACAATTATTGTAAAGACGTCAACCGTTGAAAGTTATTTTCTCCCTAGGGCCCACGTTGATGTTTATTTGTCATCCAACCTGTTCATAAGGTCACAAAGTCATAGATAAAAGGGAAAACAAAAATATCAGTTTGATCCAAAACTTCTAGGGCCCTCAATAATCTTTCAATGGTAGGAGCTCAATTCCCATTATTTCCTATGGTGTGGTCCACTTGAGCTTTAGATTTACCTCATTTTTCGGCTCATGCCCTAAAATGACCTAGCTAAAGGGATGAACGGTGTGGATAAGACACATATATCATGGTGGGCCCCACAAATGGAACATTTTTTCCTCGGATGGTGTGAGCTGCTATAAATGAAGGCGCCTGTTAATCACCTTGAAAATGCAGCTGTAAATTCAAAGGTAAATAATTATTACCCATTTACCGTGAATTATCATTGTAATTAGAAAATCAAACAGCCCCTAAATCGCATCGAAGCAAATTCAAAATGTCCTAAGTGACCATACAATCAATACAAGTCATCTCAACGGTCCAGATCTTGCAGAGTAGGGTTGGAATTGAAAATATCTCTTCCACAAAGAGTGTCAAGTCTCTTATTCCCTTTCTCACATCTCTATTTGATGATCATCCCTGTGTGGTGTCATTTACTATCTTTTACTTTGCTTATAATCATTCGCGATCTCCCTTCTCATACACCCCCTGCTTTTTCTCTAGATAACTTCTGTACATATGTTATCTTGCCAAACTTTCAGATCTTGACATATTAGAAACTTAGCATTGTTTAATCTTTGCTTTTATTTTTAATAATCTACTACCCAGTTATGGTCGATGTGAGCAAGCCATCTTCGCGGCCCATAGCCAAGCAGGGTTTGTCAAGTATTTCTCTTTCCTTTCACAATAATCCTCACCTCCTTGAATTGCCTCCCGAGTCGAGCCATTGTGGTTGCCTAGGTGGTGATTAGAGTCAAGTGTTTAGTTTCTTGGTCAGTTTTAGACTTGTCCGCGATCGATTGAGCAATAAAATCATTTTAGAACTTAAAATCTCCAAAATGCCACAAAGTAGAGATTGGACTTTATGCGAGCGGAAAAGGGTTCCTAACACCTTCCTCCGTCATCGAGGGCCCTTGAAATTTCTACTCGCAAGCCAAATAACAGAAGTCAATCTTTCACAATAAGTCTTCGGATTCCTTGGCACTTCATGATCCTACGAGATCTAGATGACCATGGAATTCTGAGCTAAGCGACGACTCCAAGTGAAATACACAACATTCTTGAGTCCCCTCAAACCTAAAGGAAAGTAGGGTTGTGGGCGCTTGCGTCACGGAGGACGTTCATAGATCTAAATGCCTTATTCATGTCAACTGTAATCAGGGAGCAAATTATTAACAATAAAAGCATAGATTACACAACCCTGAGTTTCTGATGAACCACGATTTGAAAGTTCGGCAAGACACATAGCACACACCTATATGTTGTCAACAGAAAAGCAGGGGGTGTATGAGAAGGGAAATGTCATAACTGATTATAAACGAAATAAAAAGCAATACATGATACCACATGAGAATAATCGTCAAATAGAGATGTAAGAGATAAGAGAAGAGATTCGACACCCTTCATGAAAGATTTTTAGATATCTTCAACCCCGACCATACTCCGCAAGATCTGAACCACTGAAATGACTTGTGTTGGTTGTGTGATCACTTATGACAAGCTGGATTAGCCTTGATGTGATCTAATATTTGGCTGAGTGGCTTGGATGGATGGGATGGATTGCGTGGATAAATCAGGTTGGATGAGTGGCTTGGGTTGACTAGATTGGGTTGGAAGGCTATGTTAAATTGGGTTGGATGTGTAAGATGGATTGGATGGGTTAGATGGGTAGGATGACTAGGTTAGGTTGGGTTGGATGTGTCGGATAGGTTAGATTGGGTTGTGTTGGTAAGATGGCAAGGTTAGATTGGGTTGGGCAGGTAGGATGGCAAGGTTAGATTGGGTTAGATGGGTAGGATGGCTAAGTTTGATGAGGTTGGATGGGTAAGGTTAGGAGAGATGTAGAGAATGGGTCTCCCTTGAGAAAATGGATGTTTTGTAGAGAATGTGGGGGTGAATGAGTTGATGTAGTTGAGACCAATAACATTCTTGTAATAAGTGGGTAAGTAAGGGATAAAATGTCATGTGGCAAGCTCTGATTGGTTGTTGGAACTCTAAGGATGTGGCACTTCCTCATTAGCTGCTGGAGTGGTATATTGTGTAATTTAGAAAGTCTAGGGGCACCTTACCCGTGGTTGCTCCCTCGGATGCACCTTACCCAACCTAACAGCTTGCCTAACATTATAGGAGACTTTGGTTTGACTTCTACATAGGTAGAAATCCAATTTCTGCCTATATGGTTTCCATCACACGATCTCCTCAAAAAGGCAAGTACCTCTCTCGTTACAAGTCTGTTTTCGATGTTCTTAGACTCATTAGAGAGATATTTCAACAAGCTTTTCAAAGAGACCGAAATCACGTTATTTGGAGGACATCTGATCCTTAAGAAGTGGGGTCAAAGTCTCTAATAGTGTGACTCTCATTACTTGCAGAGTCAGCTACACAACTTTAGTAAATTGGCTGAATCTATCTTGATAATCATCGTATCTAAGTAATCTTGGGCTTGCTAAAAAGATAATTTGATGAGCTTTCCAATAAACTATAAATCACCTTAGTCAGGGATCATTTTGTCTACAGCACCACTTTTAGAAGACTTAAGTAACAAGCAGAGCGTTTCTTCGGCCGGCTTAGATTTTTTTATTTTTTCAAGGGGGGGGGGCGGAATTCAAGTTCCTAAGATTTAGGGTTTCGGATTCTAAGGTTTCTTAGGGTTTAGTAGGATTTAGGCTATCAGGAATTGGGCTCTAGGGTTCAAGATGTGGGCTACTGGGTTTTAAGGTGTTGGGGTTATTTAGATCTTGCTGCAATCGATCATCTCGTGTCAAATGGGATGTCTACCAAAATTTCTTTTTAAACAATAATACAGCTTTATTAAGGAAAAGGAGAAAAACATAACCCATGAAGATGATGGATACGGATTAAGAATACAAAAGTACAAACTTGAACCTTTAGCAAGTCTACCTTATTTTATTTTTTTTATTAGTGCTGTAAATTCATTAGAAGCCAAAAAAAAAAAACAACGTAACAACAGAACAAGAAAGAAAGAAGAGGGCCCGCTGAATACTAAACCACTCTTCTAGCAAAAAAAAAGAAAAATTACAAGCGGAAAGATTAACTATATTAGAGGCCCATTCGAAAATGAGATGGTGCACCCTTCTAATAGTGACCTCCATCGAATTGGAAACGTCACGAAAGCATCTGTTATTCCTTTCTTCCCAGATAGCCCACCAGACGGCCAGAAGAGACATTCTCCAAACCATAACAATATCCTTACCCAGGGCCACACCATGCCAAGCTACGAGCAGCTAATACGTCGAACACGGAAAAGACCACTTCGCCGCAAACATAGAGAGCACCACTGACCAAACCATCTGGAAGAACGAACAATGGATGAACAGATGATCGGTCGATTCTTCATTTTCCAGGCAACAAAGACAAATGTTAGGAATAATCATTCCCCTTTTCCTTAGGTTATCCATCGTAAGAACCTTCTGTCTCCCCACTAGCCATCTGAGAGCGGAAATCTTTGGAGGCACTTTGTATTTCCACACCCTTGCTAACATTGCCTCTATGAAAATACCAGAATTTTTACCTAAACACAAATAGAGGGAATTAACAGGAAAAAAAAAAACCCTTCTTTTCGAGGCTCCAAATCAGCCCATCTTCTTGAGTAGTATTGGGCTGCCCTTTTCCAATTCGTTGAAGGAGGGCCACAAAGTCGTCTAGTTCCCAGTCATGGAGATTTCTTCTGTAAGGGGAGTGTCAGATAACTTCATTACCAATTGACGAAAAACAATCAGCTACGACTATGGAACGATTGGGCGCCAAACGATAAATGGAAGGAAAATCCTCCCTCAAAGTCGAAGAACCAATCCAAATATCTTCCCAAAATCTGATCGTCTCCTTTGCCTAACGAGTGCCCGATCCTATTGCGAACGTCCTGGCTTGAGGTAAGCACCCCTTTCCATAAGGACGAGGCTCTATAGAAAGAGGAATCCTTGGACCATCTCCCGTCTGCCGAGCGGCCATATTTACTTTTAATAAGGTTATTCCAAAGCGCCCCTTCTTCAGTCCCAAGTCTCCACCACCACTTACCTAAAAGCGCACTGTTCATCCCTTTGAGATTTCTTACTCCCGCCCCGCCTTCTTGCACTTGCTGGCACACTTCATTCCAATGAAGCAAGTGAAATTTCTTCTTTCCCTCCAACCCATGCCAAAGAAAGTCCCTTCTCAGCTTCTCAAGGATCGCAATTATCTTCATCGGGCATTTAAAAAGAGACAAGTATAGAGGGAGATTTGAAAAAGCCGATTTAATCAAGGTGAGACGTCCTCCTAAAGATAAATATCTGCATTTCCATCTGGCCAAGTAGGATTCAAACCTTTCGATTACTTTATCCCATAAGGCCGCCGGAGGCTTGCCAACACAAAGCGGGAGACCAAGAAAAGTAGTCGGAAGCGTGCCCGTAGCACACCCGAAGAACTCAGCGAACTGTTTGGATTCCGACGCGTCCACGTTGACCCCAAGCAGTCTAGACTTAGAGAGATTCACTTTTAGGCCCGAAACCGCTTCGAAGCAGCATATGGATGTGCGAAGATTGTTGACTTTCGTAGCGTTGGCCTCGCAAAAAAAGAGGGTGTCGTCTGCAAATTGAATGTGGGATATAGGGGAGTCCATGCCTTTCACCTTAACCCACCAATAGTTCCTTGTTCCTGACCTTTGCGTAACATGCTTGAAAGAGCCTCTCCCACGATCAAGAAGTGAAAGGGAGAGAGAGAGGTTCACCTTGACGTAAACCCCTTGAGCTCTTGAAAAAGCCTTTAGGGGAGCCGTTGAGTATAATCGAAAAATAGGCTGACCCAATACATTTCCTTCATCCACCAAATCCACTTTGACCCAAAACCCATCCTGTGAAGCATATACTGGAGGAACTGCCAATCCACCCGATCATACGCCTTCTCAAAATCAAGCTTGCATAGGAGACCTTTATTTCCTGAAATCTGAGCAGAATGGAGGCATTCGGTAGCTATAAGAGCCGAATCTATGATTTGTCTACCTGGGATGAAAGCACTTTGGTTATGGGATATAACTTTATCTAGCACCCCTTTGAGGCGAGAAGCCAGCATTCTAGCCAGAATTTTGTAGGGCCCTCCGAGAAGGTTGATCGGCCTATAGTCTTGCAGCAAATCTGCACCATGGGATTTTTGGAATTAGCGCAATAAAAGTGGCCCCCATCGATCTAGACAGCTTGCCTGTTTGGAAAAAGTGTTTGAAGAAAGCCATCAAATCCTCCTTTAGAACCTCCCAAAAGAACTGAAAAAAAGAGCCCGTAAAACCATCGGGGCCAAGAGCTTTATCTCCCCCCAACGCCTGAACTGCCAACTTTACCTCATCAACTGAGAACTCCAATTCGAGAGACCCTGCATCTTGCTCTGAAATACGCTGAAATGAAAGGAAGTCCAGAGTCGACCTGACCCAATCTTCTGCATGGAGTAGGTTACTAAAGAAAGCAATGGCCTCCTCTGAAATTCTGTTTTTCTCTTCTATTCTCTGACCATAAACCATAATAGAAGAAATCTTGTTTAATCTTGCTCGCGCACTAGCCAATGAGTGAAAATACTTTGTATTTTTCTCCCCTTCCTTGATCCACTTGCTTCTGGCTTTTTGCCTCCACGAGATCTCATCTTCGATTACCCTTGCTGAGAACTCCTGAATGAGCTTAGCGCATCTGGACCTCGTAGAGCTGTCGGCCCCCCTGATTTCGGTCGCAGAATCGATGGATTGAATCTCAAGGAGAATGGCTTCCGTTTCTTCCTTCCTTCTCTGAAGCTCCTCCTTCCAAACTTTAATCCTCTCCTTCAACACGATCAACTTTTTGCTCAATCTATACCCGGTGGAGCCCTCAATCTGGAACCCCTTCCACCAATCTGAGATAAGCTACTGGAACCCCTCTATTTAAAGCCAAGACACATCAAATCTGAATGGTTTCGGCCCCCAATTTTCCTCCTCCATTGATAGAATGATAGGACTGTGGTCAGAAGTCGGGCGAGGCAGCGCCTATTGAGAAAAAAGAGGAAATTCTTCTATCCATTCCCCTGACAACAGGAATCTATCCAACCGAGCCAAAGAAGGGACCTCTCTCTGGTTGGAACAGGTGAATCTTGATCCGATCAGGGGAGGATCCACTAGCGCCTGAGACTCGATCCACTCAGAGAAAGAGCGCATGGCTGAAGAGACTCTGCCGACTTTGGAATTCTCATCTGCGTATCCAGTGATGTTGAAATCGCCTCCGATGCAGCAGGGACCATCCAAGCTCTCCTTAATAGAGGTCAGTTCCTCCCAGAATGCTGACCTACGATCTTCGTGATTGGGACCATACACCGAGCAGATGAGGCAGGAGAAACCCGACCCCGCCTGTCTGAGAATAACCGCAACCGAAAAAACACCAACCCAGCTGCACTCCAAAGACCACTGAGACGAATTCCAAGCAACTAAAACACCCCCCGCACTACATGTAGCATTTAACGCCACCCATTTCGCGTCTGGTTCCTTCTAAAGAGTGCCCATAAGGAAATTATTGAAGACCTGAACTTTGGTTTCCTGAAGACATATTATATCAGCTTTACTCCTGCCTATTGAATTTTTTATTAAACTCCTCTTCTTAGACCCCACACCTCTAACATTCCAAGAGAGAATAATCATCTATGAAACTGATCTCCCCCGTCGCCCTCCGCCGGGCCTTCCCAACGTAATCTCGGTGTAACTAAACGAGCTCAACAGGAGACTTTGGACTTCTCTGTTTCTAGCTGACTACGGAGAGTGAGTCCTTGGAGATTTTGTTGCTTTCAGGGGCCGGCCTCGCGTCTCGATACAATGAAACAGAGCTATAAAATCCTCTGGGTGATCTCCGAAAGCAAGCCCCAAGGATCTCCCAACACGACCCAGCGCATCCCTAATCCACCTCTTATCCTGAATAGAGTCCACAAGCTTCTCCCTCTGCTCTTCCGATAGCATAATATTCTTCGCATCTAGAGGCGGGGACCCCATCCTGACCTGAAGGGGTTCTGCTTCAATAATACTTTCTCCTTCGTGGTCCTGAAATAAAGTTAGCAGGGCTGAATCTGAAGGAGTCTCTGAGTGATGAACTGAACTAGGAGAACCGCAATTCAAGTTTTTGGCTACATCTGAATAGGAGGAAGCAGTATCTAGATCGTCTATTATTCCGCCCCCCAACGCTACCATGTGGCGAGACAAGAATTCAGGATCGAAGGAACCTTTCGACAATAGGTCTTCAACTACCTGGTTAGAGCTGATTTGTACTGACGGAATTCTATGAGCAGAGAAGGTGGCTTCATTGCGCGACGAATCAGGAAGAAGAGATCAACCCGACAAAACATTTACCGTAATAGGAAGGTTCAGGTTTAGATGACTCAGGGACGAAGTTTCCTGAGAAATCGCCTGTAAGGTAGCTTCTGTCCCTACTGAATAGAGTCGAACCTCCCGATATGGTCCATCTGTCCGCATAAGAGGGATGATCGGGCCACATGTCTCCGAAGCTGTAAAGGTCCCACGTGTCTTCAAGTTTGCCGTCTCACACCTGGGGAGAGGGTCTTTATCCCTCAGATAAGAGAGTGAGGGGAGAGGGCTATTATCCACTGGACTTCTCCACGTGTCACTAGAAGGGAGAGAACTATCAACCTCCCTATCGATGTCGACATCCGTAGCTCTGACGTCACTGCACCTGTGCTCTGTCTCTTTCTTCTGCCGCCACGTAGCACTCGACTTCCTTTCTTTGACGTCAGTTGTCCTGACGGATAGACGAAAGTCCAACGGCGCACGTTTCCTCTATAAGTTGCTGTTTTGATAGGCCTAGGGAGCACCCGGGACGTACTCCTTCCGTTGCTGGAACAGCAGCGGCTAGAGGCTGACATCTCTCTTTCGACCTCCAAAGGTCCCCCCACCTCAGCATGGGTGAATGCTTGGCCCCAAGTTATTCGTATGAGATGACAGCAAGTCTACCTTATTATCCCCACTTTTCCCCAAGTTATTCGTATGAGATGACCGATGGGAAAGTATAGAGAAGAGGATCTAAACATAGTTTTAGTTGACCTCCAGAAAGTATACAATAAAGTAACTAGGAAGGCAATATAAAGGGAAATGAGGAAAGGGGTCGTAGGGAAATATTTGGACATCACCAATGACGTGTATGGGGGTGCCATTGCAAGAGTGAGAATGACCAATGGTGAGACAGATGAGTGCCTAATAGGGATAGATGTTCCTTAGGGGTCAGCCCAAAACCCTTTTTTTCACTCATCATAGATGAATTAACAGCTAGTGTCTATGATGAGGCCCCTTGGTTAATTTGTTTGTGGATGACGTGGAGGTAGTCGATGAGACTATAGGAGGCAAATGCTAAATTGGACGTTTGGAGGACAGCTCTAAAGTCTAAAAGGGTTAAAGATTAGCAGAACAAAGACTCAATGCATTTGGAATGCAACTTTAGAAAGAACAATTATAGAGATAAGATTCGATGGTAAAGAGATTCCTCTAAGTCAGTGTTTTGTTACCTTGGATCTATTATTAAAAAGGACGAGGACGTTTCCAATAGAATAAGAGTAGGTGAATGAATTGCAAATGTCCCTCTAGAGTGATTGCAACATTACTATTAAACATTAGGAAATTTTTATAAGACAACTATTAGGCTGGCTATGCCATGTGAGGGAGTGTTGCATAGCTAGAAAGCAACATGGAACAAAGATTGAATGTTGTGTAGATGAGGATGTTGAAATGGTTGTTTGGGAGACTGAAGGATAGAATTAACAATAAGGTCATCTAAAGCATCCCAAGAGTACTCCCAATAAGTGATAAAATGATGTATAGCAAATTGAGTTGGATGGTGTCATATATAACAATGGAGAAGGCTTTGGTAAGGAGGGAACATTCATTAGGGTTGAAGGGCTTGAAAATGATGAAAGGAACACCTAAAAGGATTTGGAGTAAGGTGGTGAAAGGCTTAATCACTTACTAGGGATAGGGGCTCGGAAAGGATTGATTGGAGAAACATGATTTGTAAAGCCAACCCCAAAGAGTTGGGGCAAGGCTAAGACAATGATAATGAGAAGGCTTTGGTAAATGATAATGAGAAGGCTTTGGTAAGGAGGGAACATTCATTAGGGTTGAAGAAAGGAGAAGGCTTTGGTTGGTGTCATATATAACAAAGAAAGGAGAAGGCTTTGGCGAGGGAACATTCATTAAGGTTGAAGGGCTTGAAAATGATGGAAGGAACACCTAAAAGGATTTGGAGTAAGGTGGTGAAAGGCTTAATCACTTACCAGGGATAGGGGCTCGGAAAGGATTGATTGGAGAAACATGATTCGTAAAGCCAACCCCAAAAAGTTGGGGCAAGGCTATGACAATGATAATGATAATGATGAATCATGTGAGACAAAGTTACACTTCGTAAAGAACTTGCCACTAAGGGTAGGCCTTATATAAGAAAAAATACTAACAAGTCTTGTGCAAAGAGTTCAAGAAAAGGCTGTGATAGGTTGAGGCCCATAAGTTGCAACAAGAGGTTGTGCCAAAGTAGTTTAATGTTAATGGATAGTCTGACAACATTGCTAAGATAACGAGCAACATTGACAATTCCTGACTAATGTGTATTGGAACCATATGATATATACTAAAGAAACTTTCAAGACACTAACCATGGTGATTTACATTGACATATTCACCATTATGGCCAAGCAGACTTTCATGATACTAGAAAGAAACATGTATAATTTAATTCCTAGCCCTTTCACATTATAGGTTCATGCAAAGAGAGAAAGGGAGAATCAACAGTGGTGGACAACCCATCCCAACTTTTCTGATTCGATGAACCACTCGAGCTTTATATTTCCATTGTTTTTGGGCTGATGTCTGAACATGAGATGGCAATAAATCTCTAGAGAGGATGTCACACAGTCATCATAGTGGGCCGCATAGAGCCTCTATCTCATGGGCTCCCTTATATTACACTCTGTGCTGGCTATGTGCAAAAATAAAAATAAAGTTTAGCAGGTCTCCAACTAGTTGGAGAGGGCAAAAATGTCAAAAAACAAACATTATATATGGTAGAGATTATTAGAAAGGATGAATAGTTTCTCTATGACTAGAAATGAAGTTATGATAGAGAATGAAGAGTCAATTTTCCTACGATTGCGCAGTCATCTGACTCATTTCCATAATCTCCTTAAAAAATTTCCTTTTCTTGTGTTTTAAAAATTAAAAAAAAAAAAAAAAAAAAAAAAAAAAAAAAAAAAAAATTATTCATGAAAAAAGTCTTAACACAAATATTAATTGTATTCTTCATACTGTATATTTGAAATTTTCTGCTACAAGAACACAGTCACAGTGGCTAGATCTATATCACCATTTTTATTTTTATTTTTTGAAAGATAGATGTGTACAATCATCATCATCAACAAAGCCTTCTCCCAACTATTTGGGTATGCTTTTACTGTGCAAACAGGAAGTCGCATGATTGCCTGGCAAAAGTTTTATGCCCCGCTGCCCACCTAACATCAATTCTCCTCTACCTGGGCCAGGGACCCTCCTTGAGATGACAAGAACTGTCTATAATGTTAAGACTAGAAAAGCTAGAGTGACTGAAATGGAAGATAACTGAACCTGATAAAGGCCTTCATATTGTTGTAAATAGACCTGCCTTCGCCAACTGCAGCAACTATCGTACTAAAATTATCATCTGCCAGCACCATATCAGAGGCTTCCTTTGCAACCTGGGAAAGGAAATATGTTAAATAGATACCTGAGAATTATTTTTACCCAAAACATATCCTTCAAGTAATGTTTGTAAAATATTCCCAAACAGCATTCAGAAATAGAAGTCCCAATCTAGCATGATATTTTGAACAATACCCGTGGTAGTCTTTAGTATATTATTCAACTGCATACACCATAAGAAGATTCCGGAGGATATCTCATGAAATGATAATGCCAAGCAATAAGAACATACCTCAGTTCCGGCTATGCCCATGGCAATACCAATATCAGCCAGCTTCAAAGCAGGGGCATCATTCACCCCATCACCAGTCATTGCAACCACCTCACCATTTTCTTTGAGTAATCTCACTATCTCTTGTTTATGTTTTGGTTCAGCCCTGGAGAAAAGAAGCCCACCAGTTTGCCTCAAATAAGCTTTGCGATCAGCAAGATTCATAAAATCTCTCCCAGTTATGCTCTTCATACTGATGTCTTCTTCAGGTTCGAACACACCTATTTCATGGCAAATAGCTTCTGCTGTGTTCTTATTATCTCCTGTAATAACCATAACCTGAATGCCAGCTGCTCTGCAGTCCTCGATAGCTTTATGAACCTCTTCTCGAGGAGGGTCCTAGAATAATTGGTATTAAGGACAAATGCCAAAAAGCCATGTTAGTTGTGGAGCCTTGTACTTAAATCTAGAGGAATAATATCACCCTTGGACCCAAGACATTGTAAACTCAGGCCCTCAGTTTGTAACACTTTCAGTGATTCAGTTAATTGATTTGATGGACTGCAGCCAGGAAAGACCATGCCTCAAGAATCTCCTATATTGGAAGATAATAGCGATCAAACTTTTGACCCTTTTTCTTCGAATGTAAACGATTGTTGTATTTTTCTCCTTCATCATATATTGCCAGCACTGATTGAAAGGTAAGGATTGTGCCATCAGAGATTTTTTGTGGCATGTTCTAACCATGGTGAAGCCCACTGGATCAGAATTTTAGATGCAAACCATGGACCACATTCTTACATACTCAAAGCCTGTGCTAGCGTATTTTTCTTTTTGATTGGCAAGGATACCATGCATGTACTCAGGATAAGGATCATATAATTCCTCTTAGATCTGGCAAAGAGAGATCAGAGAGAAAACTACAAAATTGATGGGAAAATATAAATCGAGCATGTGCTATCTCACCCTCAGCCCAACCAAGCCAACAAAAATCAGATCACTCTCAATTGATGAATAGTTAGATGGATCAAGTAAAAGCTTGTGAGCTGGATGATGTTCACCATCATATGTTGCAAAGTCTGAAAGATCCTCCTTGTAAGCAAAACCTAAACAGCGCAATGCAGCTGTAGACATTTCATGAAGGGCTCGTAAGATTTCTTCTTTTGAAGTGCTATCCAGATTGACAACAGAACCGTCAAGCAACTGAATATGAGTACTTCTCTCCAACAAATTCTCCACCGCACCCTGCAACAGTGTATCATTTATTATAAGTTCAGAAGAGCTTTCCATACTGCACTCAATTGATTGGCAAACCAAATAATAAGAGACTATGGAGCCATGGTGCCACTGTATAAGACTCCAAGCATGGCCGTATCATTCATATAGAACATGTCGATTATATGAAAAGGATGCATGCACATAAGGTTGTGGCTACAGTACAATGATATAATAGAACAACAACAAATGAAGGTGTTCGATTTAATATAAATGAATTTCTTTGCCTTTGGAGTTTTATGTGATCACCGCATACCAATAAAACTGAAGGGGAAATTGAATACGATAGCTATAAAACCAGCCGTGCTTTATAGGACAGAATGTTGGGCAGCTAAAGAAGACCATGTTCATAGGATAAGGTGTAGCTGAAATGAGGATTTTGAGAATCTTCAGATGGATGAGTGGCAAGATGAGGAGAGATGGAATTAGAAATGGACACATTCAAGGGAACTTGGGAGTTGCACCAGTTGGGAGCAAGTTGGTCCAAACCGAAGGCTCTGGAAGAGCAAGGGGAAGGCCCAAAAGGACATGGGAGCAGTAAGCAAAGACTAGATGACATATGATTTAACTGAGGATTGGTCCTTGATAGAGTGGAATGGTGGACCAGGATTTGTGTAGCCGCCCCAATTAGTTGGGACAAGGCTTAGATGACGATGATGAATTTCTTCATCATAGTGAGACGCATCTCGCGCTCATGGAAATAATGTTAATTAATTAAAAGGCAATGACAACTTGTTGATTTAATCAACCTGTGTAGTACACTTACATAGCATAGCACCTGAGTTCGTGCTCATTGCCATTCCCAAGCCCATATAAAGGAGGGAGGGTTGTGTTAGGTTGGTAAGCCGGCATGAAACTTTTGCCATTACTTCCGTAATGAATCCTGACAATATGACATTCCAAACTCATGCTACGGCGCTGCTATGGGCCCTGAATATAG
Source organism: Magnolia changhungtana (assembly GCA_030180095.1). Taxonomy (NCBI): domain Eukaryota; kingdom Viridiplantae; phylum Streptophyta; class Magnoliopsida; order Magnoliales; family Magnoliaceae; genus Magnolia; species Magnolia changhungtana. The sequence continues at coordinate 2,152,546 of JASAUF010000203.1, read as the reverse complement.
AGTGGAATGGTGGAACAAGATTCATGTAGCAGACCCCAATTAGTTGGGATAAGGCCTAGATGATGATAAATTAAAAGAGAATGACGGAAATAAAGACAAAAACAAAATAAACTAACCAAACAAGAAGAGGCCCACAATGAATTTTGTCAAGAGTCCCTATAGATAACCCAAAATAACTGACCAGGAATTCTCCATTGTAAATGTTATCAATGTCTGCCCTTTCCATGCACAAGATACGCATTCAAAATAGAACGGAAGCAAAGAAAAGCAACGTAAAGGCTCTAAAAACAATTGAAACCAGTTCATTTGTTCTTTAGGAAGCATTTATTATATAGTAAATCTGTGACGGCCTAGCTGCTTGCCAGCCTCTCAACCTTTCTAACCTAGCCATGCCATCCTGCCCTATTGGCAATAGCTTGAGCCACTCAAGCAGCCCGTTGATAAGCCAAAGGCATGCCTTTCTCTTTTTAGGCTCACTCTAAAGCCAATTTAGGGCCTCTTTGATTTTTGAGGTAATAGGTAATTACCTGGTAAATGAGTAATAATTACTTTCCAGGTAATTACCACATCGTTTCTTGCGCCTATGTTAACAGCTTAGCTTTTTGGCGTTAAAAACGAGGATGGCTGTCAAATGAATATAGGGCCTACTGTACGTGATGTATCAACACCGTTCATCCTATACGTCAGCCTCATTTAGGGCATGAACCCAAAAATGAGGCTGATCCAAAGCTCCAATGGACCACACCATAGGAAACAGTGGAAATTGAATGCTTGCCATATAAAAATTTATGTGGCCCTTAGAAGTTTTGGATGAAGCTGATATTTGTGTATAGCCCTTATCAATGTTTTTATGACCTCATGAACAGGTTAGATGACAAATAAACATTAATGTGGGCCCAATAAACAAAATAACTTTTAATGGCGTACGTTTAAGGGCATTGTTTCCTGTGGTATGGGCCACTTGAGCATTGCATTTGTCTCAATTTTGAACTTAGGCCCTAAAATCTTCTGATAAAATAGATAGACGGTGTGGATATGTCATGCACATCACAGTGGGGTCCACAAATGTAAGTCAGCTTTTTCAGACCAATTTTCGAGACGAAAATGCATTTGAAATTTTAAACAGGGGAAAAGGTAATAATGACCTTTTTCAAGGGTATTTCCCTCTTCTCTCAAAATCAAACAGGCCCTTAGAGAGCTTTGTACCCAGGCTCTTTCAAGCAAAAGGTAATTAAAATTGTGAAAGCTTATCAAGTATCAAATCACCACAAATTTCATATCTACTGAAGCTTATCTCCTTGCTCTTCCAATCAGCCCAACAAGAACAGAGCAAGTACTTAGCAAATTATAGACAGTAACCGGACACGGGAATTATGAAAATCAGTCTTAATTAAGAGGTCTCACACACTTGTAGGGTAATAACATTACAGTCCAGCTAGCACCTAAATGTCAATGCATCATGTGTGTATGACATCCAACCTGTCCAAGAGGTTGGATGCATGCTAAAGAAATGCAAAAATAACACCGATCCACTCATCAGGTGGGCCACACGTGAAGATTGGACCATATTGATGGTTGTGTATTGTTTTCTATGCATGAACCACATAATAAGTGGGTCAGCCAGATATTTGCATCATGTGTTCTTCATGGCAGGGTCAACATGTTGGATGGGCTGGATGTCATATGCACCACTAGTTGGATGATAACATTACCATCCAACTAGTTGTGTGTGAGACCTTAATTAATGTTATTTTACCAATTATTAGAAGAATAGGTTAATCGTGCTAATTACAAATCAAATCCTAATTATCTTTAATCAAATTCCTGAATAAATGATCAGGAATTGATTAGATGTAAAATTAATATATCTTTAATTATTCATCCCAAAAACATTATTAAACCTCTTTCAATCTAGTAAAAAAAAACGTGGATAATGCTTACGCTGTATTTCGAAGAAAAAAAAAACTGTTAATGTAGATTCCCAAGGATATGATAGATGCCTCCCCATACAGATTATAGCGAACGGAGAAAGGATAATGACGAATAGGGGTGTTAAAGCAAATGACACATGCCAGGGAATGGGATTGATCTTGAAGGCCTTTTAACTCTATTGCCCAAAATCATTATTAACATCATTTCCATAGTTGCAAAAAAAAAGGTCGGGACATACCGAGCTGATGCTCAAAATCATTGGGATCTTGTGGGGAAGCACACATGGATAGTCATCTAGACAAAACACACTTCAAAAAATCAAATGTCATTTAGGGGACGTTCGGATAGAGAGAGACTAAAATCTGGACATAGAAAATCAACATGCAATCCTCAGGAAGTGGAGAGCTGTGGATTCAAGAGTATTTCTGTTATTTGGTTCAGATTGCAGTTTTCTGCAGAAATGCTAAAAGGTCAATTGTCATGTGGTGAGAGGCATCTATCATATCCTTATGAATCTGCATTAACAGCTTTTCCGAAATATAGTGATATCCACAATTTTTTAGTACAACTTTGGAAATAGAAAACGATCTCAGACCCTGCTTTCTTTTTGTAAACGGTTGCAAATGGGGAAAAGTAGGTTTCCTTGGAAAATCTTTTCAGTTCCAAGGTATTTGACATTCCGAAACACCCCCTAAAGGTCTATTGGTGAAAACATATTTCTTGAGCAGGCTTTGAGACAATCTATAAAGTGATGATAGCATTTTTTAGAGCAAGAAAGAGTCCAACTAAAGGATCTGAGGAAGTCAAACACTCAAAACACATTTCAAGCATAGAAGTGCATCAATTTATCAATGGCAACATCTTGTCTAAATGCAGTGCCCTTGATCTCTTAGGAACATGTGAAAATGCCAAGCTGCAAACCATGTGAGTCTCAAATGGAACAAAATCTTGAGGATGAAAAGCAGTTGTTGGATGACATTATGCACAAAAAAAATAATAAAAATAAAATAAAAATAAAAAAATTACAAATGATTGACTACCATACATTCAATAACATCAAAGTGTCTCCTTGAGTTATCGCAGCGTAAATACCAAAGCAAACTAGGTTCATTGGTCTGGATACCATCGCCATCATTTAAGCCTTATCCCAACAAACTGGGGCTGGCTACATGAATCATTCTCCGCCATGCCACTCTATCAAGGGCCATAACTTTAATTAACCATAGGTCATCAAGTTTTTACTTATCACCTCCACCCATGTCCTCTTGGGACTTCCCCTTGCCCATTTAGAGCCTTCAACTTGTATCAACTCACTCCTAACCAGCGCGGTCCTTGGTCTCCATTGCACATGATCAAACCATTTTGAGTCTACTGTCCCCCACCTTATTATCTATTGGTGCAACTCCTAAATTCCCTCGAATGCATTCATTTGTAATGTCATCCTTGTCTTGCCACTCATCCAACTCAACATCATATTTCAGCTACACTCATCCTATGCACATGTCGTTCCCTAATTGTAATGCAAGGACATTTTCACACCGGACTTGAGTGAGGTGATCTGTGGGATGCAGGGGCACACTCGGGGTGGGCCACCCGTGTGAGGCAGAACCAATGTAATGTGAGGCCATGAGGGGGGTTCGACCGAGGACCTAACCCATGGGATGTGGGGCCTGGGCTATGAGATAAAGGAATTGATTTGCCACGCTCCATCAATTCGAGCTTTTAAAGCAAGTGGTTAGTTGTCCTACCTCAAAGTGGTATCAGAGCAGGAGGTCTCATGTTCGGGACTCCTCAGTGAGGGCGATTAATGCAGGGGCACACTCGGGGTTGGTGGCCCATGTGAGGTAAAACCAATGTGATATGGGGCCCACAAGGGGGGTTCGGCCGAGGACCTGACCCATGGGACGTGGGGCTTGGGCTATGAGATAAAGGGATTGATTCGCCACGCTCTATCCGTTCGAGCTTTTAGAGCAAGTGGTTAGTTATCCTGCGTCAAACTGGTTGCCTAACATTCTATCCCATAAAGCATGGCTAGTCTTATAGCCACCCTATAAAATTTCCCTTTCAATTTGAGTGGTATATGGCCATTACATAAAACTCCATAAGCGCATTTCCATTTCTTCCACCCCACTTGAATTCTATGGGCAACATCCTTCTCAATCTCCCCACTCTCATGAATTATTGACCCAAGATACAGGAAGTGGTCATTTTGGGAAACTTCTTGGTTAGTAATCTTTACTAACTCCTCATTCCCACTCCTATTGATACTAAAATTGCACCCCATTTAATCAGTTTTAGTCCGACCAATTTCATATCCTTCAAATTCTAAAGCACCTCTCCATAAATATGGCCTTGTGTTTATACCCTCCCTCATCTTGTCAATGAAAACTATGTCATTCGCAAAAAACATATACCATGGAATCTCTTCCTGCAAATGACTCGTCGACTCGTCCATAACCAATGTGGAAAGGTATAAGATGAATGCCAGCCCCTAATGCAAGCCTAAAGTACTTGGGAACTCACTTGTCTCTCCATTGGTTGGGATACCAAACAATCAAAATATACAGCTGGAGATGGTTACCATTGACAAGATGCATTTTGATTATATATGAAGAGAAAACGCAATGCAATACATCTATATCTAGAGATGAACTTGGCTATGCCAAACTCAAAGAGTTAACATGTGAAACAAAATGTTTACTGAAAGACCTTCAGCCTGAACCAACTGCCCTCAGTAGCTTGTGTGTGATAACCAGAGTTCCATCCACATGGCTGCAAATTCAGCATTCAGAATCAAGGAAGGGAATTATCCCCGTTGTATTAACCAGATAATCTCTCATAATCATCTTCTGTTTTTTTTTTCCTGCCTTTTAATAAAGTTTCAATTAACCTTTTAAAAAGGGGGAAAATGTTAGGACCTTCATAGTCAATATGAGCAGACGAACTGTTAGCGTCCCAACAATTTTTTTAAAAGGTTAATTGAAACTTTATTAAAAACTAGAAAAATAAAAGATGATGAGAGATCATCCGATTAATACAAAGTGGAGAATTCCCCCAACTTCATTGAAAAACCTCTACTGGGCTCCCCCAAAAGACGCCTGTAGCTCTAGCCCATTCCACAGCCCCCTATTTGGCCTCACGGAAGACCTGATGATAGTTAGAGGCCTTATCATTGAAAGATCCACTATTGCACCCCAACCCAAAAAGTTCTTTTCTTTTTACCGAATGGGCAAAGTACCACATGGAGAAGAAAGCCCCAATCTGACAAGGCATAACCCATTCAATATTCAAAGACCCAACAATTAGTAGGATGAACTGGTGAATGTACTAAAAAAAAAAAAAATCATGGTTTTGTGTCTTTTAACAAATTGCAGCTTTCAAAAGCAAGCCAAGTGGCATATTAACATACTCTAGCTTTCAAGGAAATCTCAGAAAATCTGGTCAGTGGTTAAGCTATTGTGTAATGGTTGAAGCATAAGGGGAGGCGGCAACAGATTTTGATGCAGGAGTGAGGAAATGCCTATTTCAAAATGTTAGCAAGTATAAACAGCCAGGAAGGAGGGGTGGGAGCATGAGTCCAAAGTATGCTTCAGAGTGGGAACGGAACCTGAGTAGAAGGTATTGTATTACCTATTAGGCTAGTACTACTACTATTAGTACTATTAATGTATTATTATAGTTACCAAATTTTTTATTTAAATCAAACGAGAAGCATTATATTGATAGAATAAATCTGCTTTAGTAATATCTATCAATGTGTTAGATAATAAAAGATCATTATTAAAATGTTAATATTGAATATTATTACTCTTATTATTACAGATAGATGAAATAGCACACTCGAGTTGAGTGAAAAGTTAGTTTAGTCAGACAAGTATCAAGGCTTCATTATTAGTTTCCAAAACTTCTATTGAACTCAATATATATATATATATATATATATATATATATATATATATATATATATATATATATATATATATATATATATATATATATATAAATAAATCCATTTTAATAATATGTATTGATCTATTATTTATAAAAGATCTTTATAACAATATTAATATTGATTATTATTAGTATTATAGATATATAGAATAACACACTTCAGTTGAGTGAAAAGTTAGTTTAGTGACTCTAACAAACATCAAGGCTTCCATTTGGAAACTTCCTCCAATTCATTTGCAGGAATGTCCAACATCCATTAGGAACTACATGTATTTTGCTCATAAATTAGCAATATATCATGTGAATGCAAACCAGTATTTACATAGCATTACATGTCAAATTTTGCATTGTAGTTAGCAGAATTGAATTCACTTTCCTATGTAAGTTGACAAATGCAGGGAATGAGCTAGTGACTCTACTTTTTCTTGCTATTAACATAATCATAAGTGAAGGGGCAGTATTGCCGCTCCTTAAGCTGCATTTAATACGCTGATTTTCCGGCTTAGCAAAATATCAGTAGCACCCCATCATCATGCCACATATCTCATGCTATGGTCATTTTTTGTCATTTCACAATCATTTTTATCACCCTAACACCAATGACCATCCATATAAACATTCTCTCCTCTGGAGATGCTTACACTGGAAGGCCTACTGAGAAAGCATAAAAAATCAGTGATCAGGCAGAATGTGATTATCCATTTGAATCCTACAACCAGGGTACCGGTGGCATACATGCAGCTTTAGTCCAATCTATCCAAAAGAGAGGCCCTAGTTTGGATGGGACAAAATGGACAGTTGGGATCATCATAATCTAGTTTTTCGAGTATGCCCCCATGGTAAGGATGGTTGGAAGCAAACGAATGCCAAGTGTAGAATGATTCTTCTATGCTAACGGATGGTCATACAGTTCCAGCATATTAAATAACTATCCTTACTGAGAAATACAAGTACACTAGACAGCATGCATTTTTAGAGTAGCGCCACTTTCACATGGCAGGATGAACTGAGACTGTATATTTAGTATCCCCTACCATCAATTATTCACCATTAACGAAACAATGACTGAGAAATCTAATCCATTCAGTCTTCAAACATAATTTGATGGTGAAACCTAAGATTATTAATGGTCTATAGTCAGCAACAAAAGGAAATGATGTCTAGAAACATCTAAGTGGTGTGATTGCGGTACTCTCTTTATACAAGCACGCAACATGCCTTGCACAAGTTTTATGTGCCTTTCAGTTGGCACCACTCAGTTGTCCAATGTTTAGAGACACAAGAAACACACATCTGACTAACCATCCATCTGCATGAAGAAACCAGATAGTTAGGATCATCAGAAACAACAGTTGTCATATTATACCAACTGTTTATAGCCATCAATTTGCAGGCAACTAGTAACAATGTTGATGGACAAGTTAACCATCTGATACATGATATTTTGAACATTAAACAGAGTTTATTGGCCATTTGATTTTCCAATTGTCCATAAACAGGCACTTATTGTACACTTGAAAATCATCCAAGACCACAAATTAGATGATTCTAACTGTTCAACCAATGGACTTTTGCACGTTCAATTTGAGCAGTTTATATGGGTTTTTTTAATAGTCCGTCATGCAAGACTTAGCATCATCTGAAACCACAACAAGCAAATGATCCAGCCCTCCAATCAGTGGAATTTTGCCTCTTAAATTTGCATCTCCTTTCAATTTTTTTTTTAATCTCCCACGGTATCTGCAGGTTTATTTTCAAATTTGAGACTTGATTTAGAAATAAAGTTCTTTGTACCACTACCATCCCTTGTGCACTTCCAAGCTCCAAAGGGGATGAATAATGGGCCAAAAACCACACACAATTGGATAATCCTACCCATTCAATAAGTGGATTTTTTTTTCAACTGAAATTTATTAGAAAAGCACTAAAAAGCGAAAAGAATACAACCCAACTCTACTACTTAAAAAAGGAGATTCAATCAATGTGAAATTGCACTCATTGAATTTGGATCTAGTCCATTTTTTTCTCTTCAGTCTGCTTAATGTCCATTTCACGACAATTAGATTCCTCCAGTCACGATGTCTTTTTGTGACTTTGTATCATCACCTTGTAATGGTTTCTGGATTTAGAATGAATATTTAGCTTGATAAAGGACAATTATAAAATAAAGCTAAACACAATTAGAATGAAATCCCCAAAAGTGGGCAGAACAAAGAAAATACTGGCACAATTCTACCTGATTAATTGTCTGATAATGTTGGCAGAAGGTTCATGCCCTAATTTCAGCAACGAAGACACAATCCCCATGACCATATACTTTGTTTGATAAGTTAGGAAGATTATTGAAAACATCAGTTCAAATTTTCTTGTAATCCCTTGAACTTCTATCTATATTGATAGTCATTTCCTTGAACTACTACCACATTGCTAACATATGATTTTACGCAAGATTCATCAGTAACTGAAGAAGTATTCTATTACGTCTCAAACGTCAAAACCTGATCAAATTAAGAAACTAAAAGAAAGCTATCACAAAAAGCGTTTCACATAAACACTTCATGTAGCATATAACATGGGCCTCTGATCAAGATGTGAGTCATGAATTCACCCACAAAGTGTACATTCGTTAAAGATCAGAAGTGCAAGACATACCTTCACAAGTAACAAATTTCTTCCAGTATTCGACTTCACAATAACTCCCATAGACTTCCGAGTACGGTCAAATTCAAGTGTTGCAATCCTTTGCTCCATTTCATTCCAATATTGACAGCAAGCTTAAATGAAGGAACAATATTCAAGACAGCATGTCAATATTTATGTAACAAAGTGTTGAAAGAAAGATATAAGATGATTCCAAGTTTCAACATACGTAATACAGAGCCAGAGGAATTCAAAGATGAACGATCAAACCCTTTAGGAGTTCCAATTTTCTCAACTAGAACCTGAAAAGGGAAGGAACAGAACAAACCATATCAAGGTATACCCACAAAAGTAATGACCAAGTCATCCTGCTCTAGAAGTCTTACAGCAAAGAAATAAAAAAGGCTTGACAATGAAGCTACTTGCAACATATGCTACTGAGACCAAGCAAACAATGGAAATCTAGTAAGCTACCCTGTTCAACAATCATTTTTGTGTCATCAACACAAGTAGTAATAAGCAAAGTCTGTTCTCTACTTTCTTGTTTTTCATAGACGAAAGCTCTCAAGTGGGGTCTGCACTGTTTGCCCTCTGACCCAAATAACCCCCCAACAGAGGGTAATGCTCTCACTGTGGTTAGAACGAAGATTCTGCTCCTCCAAGCAGGTAGCTAAGATTTTCAGAAGGCTCTTTTATATCATAATCTCTTCTTCTCTTTTGGGAACTTCTCTCATCCACAATTGTATCTGATTTCTGAGGGTTTATTCTGGCTCCTCCCAGCAGGTAGCATAGATTTTCACAGGGCTCTTTTATGTCATAACCTGATCTTTGTTTCTAGGCACTTCTCTCAACCACAAAGAAGCGAATCTTATTTCCAAAGTTTTTTGGTTTTTGGAGAAATGATTTCCAAAGGTTTATTCTGCTTAGATGTATATTGAATTGAACTGCAATATCAGTTCAGTAGAGAGGAAATGATCAAATAGTAGTTACCTTATCATTTTCAGTGTTAGGAAGTAGCTCAATTCCTATCACATCCAACGTGAAAGTATCACAATTGCAATTTGGAGCCCAGTTGCTCGATATGCATATTGAGAAAGGTAACTGCAATTTGGTCAATATTCAACTTTAGGGTGCATTTGGATGTCTTGAGCATGCAGTAGTGTGGAATTTATTTCCACCCAAAATTAACAGCCTACTTTGCTCATGTAGGACGTGAAACAAACAGAATATCAATTTAGGATGGGGAAGTAATAAGCCCAATGTGGGATTCCGCATTCTATGCTACCCCAAATGCTGCACCTTCTCAATCAGAGGATGGCCTCAGGATGCATCCATTCAAAACTTGGTTTGAGAGCACTCACAAACGCATAATCATTGAACTAATTATAACATTTCAATTCAACAGTGCAACTAAACACAGAATTAGCATTAGCTAACAGCATGGTTGAATTATGCAGTTCTAGTATTTAGTTCTAGCAATCCCATCAAGAAGGCAAACTTTTTGGGATTTAGATGCAGAGGATCTTCCAAAAGTGACGGCTCCCCTAGTTTGTTGGTGGAGACTCCAATGTCATCAAATTCCAATGAAAAATGAGGTGTGGCAATTTGATAATGAGCATGAGAAACGTTGCTAAGAGGGTCAGAAGGAATGAAATGGTCAATTTGCTAATTGAAGGGTCTCGATTTATTCGGTCCAATAATAATGACCTGTTGATGACTAGAATTGATCGACTCCTTAGTTCAGGTGATTGGTCATCTCACTTCCTGTGTATCCTTCAAAATGCAAACTCAGAACTGAAACATCAAACCACTGCCATGAGATTGGAATTATGGGACCACACAAGTTTCTCACCTCCAATTTGTAGGCGGTGCTCTGTTGTTCTACAAGACTCAAAGAGTGCAGGTTACGCATCGAAAAAACATTCTGAGAACTTATGAAGTTGTCTCAAGTGAAAAGGTGAATTGGTTCAAAAGAGAAGTGCTTGGGATTAGGTTGGGTAAAGGGGCAGTTGCAAGTCTTCCCTCAAGGCCAGCTCCTGCCTATTAACCTACTTGTTTTGTATCCACAAACCCTATAAAAGACTCTAAGACCCAATTGCTGAAAGAGTGAATGGAAATGCAAGCTCCTATCTTTTGGTGGTAGAATCATTCTTATAAAATCAGCCCTCTCCAACATGCCAATCTGTTTCAAGTGCTTGTTCCAGTCAATGTTCGAAATATTGGTATCGCGTTATGTATCGCACCCTTGGGATATGGATACATATCGGTTATCACATGGGATATATAGGTCATATCACGTAATGTATCGCTGTTGTTGGAAACATGGGGAAACATTTGGAAATTGGTAGAATTTTTCAATGAAGCTTAAGTGATTGTTAAAAAAGACATCAATACAGACTTATAAATCAAAACGTTACAAAAAACAAGTGCACATAATAGGTTTTCTTTGTATGGGGTCTTAATTTATGTGCTATCAAACTGAATTGATGCAAGTATATTCAAAGCCTATTCATATAATTTATAAATGTAAGAAGACGTGAAAAACAAGCAATACGTTCAAAAGCAAAAGAAGAATCACTAGATCAGGTTACATACATGTTTAATTTTATGTTTGGACACAGATTGCAACCGATTTGTGAAAATTTAGGAAATTTTGATTTATTTTTTTTTCAACTTTTCACAACTCGGCCCATCTCGTGCAAATCTCGAAATCAGAGCTCCCAATCCATGAGTTTTCATGCAAAACATGAAAAATCACGTATTTGTAACAATTTGACACTAATTTAACATTATTTACAGAAAAAAAGCATAAAAAAATCAAAGATGCTCACTAGATCAAACATGTGGGATATATCCTATTACTTGTGCATTTCGTATCGTACAGGTGGGATACAAGATATATCGGCCGATACCGTCGACATTTAAAAAACTAGTTACAGTACCTGGCGAATGTGGTGGATAGCTTGGAAAAGCTTCAAAGGGACTTCCTACGGAAAGGTAAAGAGGAAAAGGGTAATACCACTTGGTTGTGTTGAAAGAAGTTTGCAAACAAGAAAGTACAAGTTGGTCATGAGACAGTTGAAGACAAGGAACGCGATGTTGCTTGGTAAATTTTTATGGCGATTCTTGCAAGATGAAGATAGCATGTGAAGATATATCCCACGATACAAGATATATTGTGGGATATATCAGCCAATATCGTCGACATTTAAAACACTAGTTCCAATACCTAGCGAATGTAGTGGATAGCTTGGAAAAGCTTCAAAGGGATTTCCTATGGAAAGGTAAAGAGGAAAAGGGTAATACCACTTGGTGGGATATATCTTGTACCGTGGGAAAGGTAAAGAAGTACTACGAATGAGATCCCTGCCCATGCCACACATGCAGAATGTCTGGAGCTTGGAGAGCTATCAAAAGGCGGAGGCATTGTTCAAAGGAAGTATCAAATTTAGTGTTTGAAATGGCTCTAGAATCCTTTTTTGTAAAGATTTCTGGTGTTTTTTTTTTGAAAGATTGGGGTAAGAGCATTGTTGTCATGTGCAACAGCATATGCACATATCATATGCAAATGCATATGCAATTTTTTAAAATTTTTAATTTTTAGAAGCAACAGGAGATTCATTAAAAGCGAAAAGAACAAACAGAGAAAAGAAAGAAAAAAAAAAACTATCTGCTGAGATAGCAGACAGACTCTAGAAGCCTAAAAAACAAAGATCTTCTCCTTTCAATCCATTTACATTAACTGTCCATTCAACTAACAACCTCTTAGCCCTAGCCCCAACTTCATTAACCGAAGACGAAACGGTGTTGAAGCATCGCTCGTTCCTTTCTAGCCAAACTGACCACCAAATAGCCAAAATGGACATTCTCCAAATGGGAGATCTGATTTTACCTAACCTGAACCCGTGCCAAGAGGCAAGCAGATTGAGGGCCGATTCAGGAAACCTGAACCCGTACCTAAGAGAGTTTTGGCACATATGTGATTGCATATGTGGCATATGTGAAAATATGCGATCGCATACAGCATATGCGATCACATATTGGCCAACAATTGGCACGTTATTATGATCATTATTATTTTGTAAAAAAATAACTTTTTGTCTATAAAAAGGCTTCCAAACCTCCCCCATTTGCAATATTCTCACTCCAAAACTCTCGTACTCTCTTCTTCTCTTACATTTCTTAATTCCAAGTGGTCTCAACCTCTCTCTCTCTCTCTCTCTCTCTCTCTCTCTCTCTCTCTCTCTCTCTCTCTCTCTCTCTCTCTCTCTCTCCCTCCTACATTCCCTCTCTTGGAAGTTGGAAGATCAAGATTCAAGCACTTGATGTTTAATTCATTTTAATTGATTTTATTTCTCTCAAATATATTTCAAATATGTAAAATTAGTTATCAATTAACTTAGGAAAGTTGCCTTTAATTTCTTTTTTTTTTACAATTTTTTTTTTAATTCCATATTTTTCAATTTTTTTAAAATTTTCAAAAAAAAATTTAAAAAAAAATGCAGTCGCATATGCGATTGTGCGATCACATATGGCATATGTGATCGCACATGCAATTCAACAACATTGGGTAAGAGGATGCCTGGTGCTTCCAAAACCAATTTCATAATCTTTATTGGGTATCTACCGAGGAGGCAATTACAGTTGCAGGACAAAGACCAAGTGATTTGGAACCTCCATTTCAAAAGTATTTGAGAGATGGGGAGATAAGTCTTATTCCCACCATTGTTTGCTATTGGAAGGAATCTCGTTTCAATATCATGTTTTGATAAAAAGAATCTGGCAGTGGGAAACTGCTGAAATAGTTTTAAGTGTAGCCATTCTACATGAAGATTCTCAGTTTAGGGAATGCTAAACCTCATGTTACTTTGGTTTAAAAGAACAGAAACCTGCTTAGAGTTGATGGCTTCTATCAGGTGGCAGGAGTTGGCAAAACTCTAACCTTAGATCAACTTTGAAATAGGTCAAGAATAATTGTGAATGGTTGTTTACCCATGTTTACCTGTTGGGGAATCTATTAACCATCTCTTTATTCATTGCTCCTTTGCCGGGTTTAGCGGAATATCATTAATGTGTTTGAGGTGGTTTAGTCAAATGCCCTCTTCAATGAAAAAAGACCCTTGAAGCATGGAATTCGGATTTAAAATGCAAAGTGACAATTCTCTGGCATTTCTCTCTTCCAGGGATGTAGTGGAAAGAGAGGAATAATTGACATTCAATCATCCATATACAAATCAAAAAGCATTGCCCAGGTGGCAGAAAGGGTTCAATATAGGATAATCTCTTTGGCAGTTGGGCATTGGTCTGCAAGGAATTTGAGGGAGTGTCATGTTCATAGGAGATTATCGAGGGCATTAGACACCCTACGCTACTTGCTTGGCACAGAATCCTCCTCCCAGTTGTATGTGTAAGTTTAACTTTGATGATAGTTCCAGGGGAAATCCTGCACCAGCATGAATTGGAGGGACCATAAGTGGCGATCAAGGGGTATTCATCTATGCAGAGCCAATTGAGGTTATGGATTCAAATGAGGAAGACCTGCCACTTCTATGTTTGGGATTGAAAAACTTATCCGGCTGCATTCTCCTCCCTCCAAAACAGAGGCTGATTCCATCAACAACAGTGATTGGGTCACTTCTAGAGAAGGTTATCCGTGGATATTGTGAAGATGAATGAAGGAATCAGGGAGTTGAAGGGTACTCTGTCAGTATCCTTCATTTGAAGTTTTCAGGAGGTTAGTGTTCATCCCTGCTTAATATCTAATAGTGGCTAGCTATCTTAATGAATTTATTTAGTCAAACAAGAAAATTTTGTGCTTGTGGGAAATGATACAATACAGCCTAGCCTGCTTTACTGTAGCATGGTGTGTATCCAATCATTGAAAGCCTTGTGGCATCTTAAAAACACTTCTAAGCAATAATTTTTTATAATAAAAAAAATAAAAAAATAAAAAAGAAGAAAGAAGAAGTAGCCAAATATCTTTAAGAGTGACTTTAAAAGCCAGAGTTGCCCCTCCATGATTGGGCACATATGACTTATGGTATAGCAGGCTGTATTGTATCATATCCCTTTTCTTGAGTATTATACAGAATCTCACCTTCAAAGAAGCCTCGGTCGGCATTCCAGAAGCAAGGTACTGATGACCCGTGTGCATGATGCTTGCATCATTGCAAACAGCCGCAATCTTTGCAATCATCTGAAGATTCTCATCCATCCGACCTCTCTGCCAATCATGTATCTTCCCATCTTTCGGATCATATGTGGTCCCCTCTACCTTAAAGCTCCGAAGTGTACCAGACTCTGCTCCCATTGCCACCATCTTTGCCACTGACATCTGATTGGTTGTCAGTGTCCCCGTCTTATCAGAACAAATCACCGTTGTACACCCCAAAGTCTCCACACTCGGAAGCTTCCTCACAAGAGCATTCTTCTGGGCCATCTTCCTTGTACCGAGCGCCAAACACGTTGTGATCACCGCTGGAAGGCCCTCTGGGATTGCCGCCACCGCCAAAGCAACTGCAATCTCAAAGTAGTACGTGCACTTCTCGAATGAAAATTTGAAATTCTGTGGCCACCCATCTACATAATCCCAAGTAAAGAAGTACTTCACATTGATCAACCAAACAAGTGCACAAATAACACCAATTATTGCCGTGAGCACTTCCCCGAACTCATTCAGCTTCTTCTTCAGAGGGGTATCTTCGTCATTCTGTGACGCCTCATGGATCTGTGAATGCACCTTCCCAATCTCCGAATTCATGCCAGTCTGTGTGACCAGACAGATACAGCTGCCATTTACAACCGTGGTCCCTGCGAAAACCATACACTCTTTTCCTTGAATATCCGCGTCCTCAGTTTCAACCCGGTGGTTGGTCTTGTTAACTGCAACACTCTCGCCAGTCAACGACCCCTGTTCAATCCTAACCGTTGAGCTGATCAGGGACAGGACCCGCATGTCAGCGGGGACCCGATCGCCGACCCGGAGCTCCACGATGTCCCCCGGGACTAGCTCCTTGGCAGGCAAACTGGGGATCATCTTCCCATCCCGCTTGACGGCCGCGTGCTCGGACTGGATCTCTTTAAGGGCTTCAAGAGCCTTCTCGGCGTTGCTTTCCTGCCAAACGCCCACGATGGCGTTGACAATCAGGATCAAGAAGATGACGATTGGCTCGACGAAGGCCGTGATGCTGGTCTCGCCGCCCTCGTCGCCGTCAATCCATGCCAGGACGAACGAGACAACGGCAGCGACGAGGAGGATGCGGACGAGGGTGTCGTTGAACTGATCAACGACCAGGCGGAAGATTGAAGGGCCCTCGTGCTTCTCGAGTTCGTTCCAGCCATAGTCCTTACGGCGGGCCTCGGCATCGGCGGATCTGAGGCCGTAGCTGATGGAGACATCGTAGTGGGACAGGCACTGATCGACGTCCCGGGCCCACGCCGGGAAGATCTCTTCTTCACCATCTCTGATTCCTCCTTTACCCATCGATAAAAGGATCTGCGAAGGGAATTGGAAATTTTCAGTTGAAATTGATGAGATTTTCGCGTTCTAGGATCGGGGTTTCATGATCTGTGACAGAACGGGTGAGATCTTAGCCGTTGGATTTAGGGGATTTTAGGGTAGTCTCGTTGAGACAGGTGTTTGCTTCTGCCGCTGTATATCTTCTCCCTGTTTACAAGAATGGGAAAGGCCACTTATAGATGCTTCGAAGGGCAGGTTTTCCTCTTATACTTCTCGACTTTTTGGAATGCGATATCTTGAGACTCTGGCCTTTGGATCTGGTTTATTTTCCAATGATCCAGACCGTTTATATAACGTGTGTCAGTTTTTGTACGGTGTGAAATCAACAAATAAAAAATCCCAATTGCATTTATTTCGGTCATTTGATTATTTGCCTCTATAGCTTTGGAAATGAACGGTCATCGTAACATTTACATAATCGAAAGGCTGAAATGTTAAATGCGATATATTTTTTTAAATAATATCCTACATCCAAGATAAGCCCTGTAAAATTAACAGTTTCGATCATTGAAAAGAATCCGAATCCAACGAAAGCGTCGTGATGTATATTTTCCGTACATTTTGAGAAATTTACTACAGTCGACCCCACCTTTTATCCATGGTTTTTATGAAGCAATACAAACTTATTATACGCACTTAGACCTCCTTGTACGGGCACCAAATTTAAGGACAAAAGTACCCCTCGTTTCACTGCGTTGCTTTCCCTCCCCTTTCTGTTGCTTTCACCCCTTTCCACTACTACTTTCACTGTCGATATCTTAACAGCATTGGAGTGCATCCTCCCTTTACATCAGCAATCACACCCTCTTCCAAAAATGATGGGTCCAGTAAAAAAAGCACACACCACAGGTATATTTTAAACTCTATTGGGCCCACATTGAATATATGTAGTATATCCACGCCGTCCATCCGTTTATCTATCTAATTTAAGGGGTTGAGCCTCAAATTGAAGCATATGAAAAGATTAAAGTAGATCATACCACTGGAAACAATGTGGATAATGATTTCTACCGTTGAAACCACAGTAGGCCCAACAGTGATGTTTGTTTGTTATCAAACCTGTTCATAGATCATATAGACATGGATTAATAGAAAACAGAATTATAAGCTTGATCCAAAACTTTCGTGGCCCCTAAGAAATTATCAATAGTAGAAATTCAATTCAAAATTATCATGTAGTGTGGTCCATTTAAACATTGGATATATTTAGATTTTTGGGCTCAAGCTATGAAATTATTGATTAAGTTTGCCCCGCTAATTTTTCAGTTTGCCCCTCTCAATTTCATATTTGCACCGCTGATTTTCTAGTTTACCCCGCTGAATTTCAAGCTTATCCGCTCGATTTCATGTTCGCCTCACTGAATTTCATGTTTCCCCCACTCAATTTTCAGTTTGCCCCGCTCAATTTCTAGTTTGCCCTGCTGAGATTCATGCTTGCCCCGTTGAAGTTCATGTTTCTTCCGCTGAATTTCATGCTTGCCCTGTTGAATTTCATGTTTCTCCTACTGAAATTCATGCTTGCCCCGTTGAATTTCATGTTTCTCGCGCTGAAATTCATGTTTGCCCTGATGAATTTCGTGTTTGCCCCGCTGAAATTCATGCTTGCCCCGTTGAATTTCATGTCTCTCACTAAAATTCATGTTTTCCCCGATGAATTTCGTGTTTACCCTGCTGAATTTCTAGTTTGCCCCGCTGAAATTCAAGTTTGCCCCACTGAATTTCATGTTTGCCCCGCTCAATTTTCAGTTTGCCCCACTCAATTTTATGTTTGCCCCGCTCAAGTTCTAGTTTGCCCCGCTGAATTTCATGTTTTCCTCGCTCAATTTTTAATTTGCCCAGCTCAATTTTCAGTTTGCCTCACTTTTTTTCTAATGTCTTCCGCTGGATCATCAATTTGCCCCGCTGAATATCTAGTTTACCCCTCTTAATTTTCTAGTTTGCCCCACTCAAATATCTAGTTTGCCCCGCTGAATTTCTAGTTTGCTCCGCTGAAATTCAAGTTTGACCTGCCAAATTTCATGTTTGCCCCAATGAATTTTCAATTTGCCTCGCTCAATTTCATGTTTGCCTCGCTCAATTTTCAGTTTGCCCCACTTAATTTCCAGTTTGCCCCACTATTTTTCTAGTGTCCCCCGCTGAATCGTCGATTTGTCCTGTTGAATAGCTAGTTTGCCCCGCTCAATTATCTAGTTTGCCCTGCTTAATTTCATGTTTGCCTCGCTTATTTTGATAGTTTGTATTACACAATTTCTGGTATTTCCTCGCTTAATTTCTATCTCTATTTCATATGAACCTTGTTCAAATTCATAAAATGCTACATTGTTTTCAATTATATATGATTTTGTACACTATGTTTATGTTGTGAATTTTACGTTTGATATATTTTTCAATTTTATCTTTACAGGTGACGAATATTCTGTTGTAATCCCCAACCCAACCTCTAGGTGCACACTAAAATGGTGGTTTGAGAAAGTGAAAGGTGGATTGGAAAAGCATGATAGTCGGCTAAATTTGTCTAGTCAATCCCCATTTTTATT
The DNA here is from genome assembly GCA_030180095.1 of Magnolia changhungtana. Taxonomy (NCBI): domain Eukaryota; kingdom Viridiplantae; phylum Streptophyta; class Magnoliopsida; order Magnoliales; family Magnoliaceae; genus Magnolia; species Magnolia changhungtana. The sequence continues at coordinate 2,133,967 of JASAUF010000203.1, read as the reverse complement.
TCTATTATATGTTACATCCTTTATATTTTTAGGAACTCTATTTCACCTTCTTTTTTAACAATATAAAGGTGATCTAGTATTTGAGATCAGGGGGAGATGAGTGTAGTTTACCAAGATGGACTTTACCCTCATTACGGGCCTTAAGACTGGAGATCTTACCGTGCTGAAAAATTGTTGCACTACGAGTACATTAAGAGACAAATACTTCAAGCAATATCCAGTATTAAAGAAGGACCTAATGGACATGTTTGATATATTAGTTGACACCAATAAGCATGAGGATGTCGTGAAGGTTGCCATACTCCTAGTTGTAGAGTTCTTTCTCAAGGGAACCGAACTGAAAACCATGTGCAACATGGATTATATTCACCTAGTAAACTTGCTAGATGATTTTTATAGTTATCCTTGGGGTAGTTTAGGATACTATACGATGTCGCAAGGAATAGAATTTGGCGTTGCCGCATTAAGTACCCCTCGGTACACTGTATGTGGATACCTTCTTCCTTTACAAGTAAGAACACATTTTATTTTCTATATGTTTACCCTCTATATTCAATTGTGAATTTTTAACCTGGTGCAATTTCATTCTAACAGGTATGGGCAGTAGAGGTACTACCGGCCCTACAAGAGTGTGTTGTTTCGTATGTTCCCCATCAAATTTCACGCGTCATTCAATATCGAGACTGGAAGGGTTGGAGGTACAACAAAATACATGTTATTCTCGAGAACAAAGCTGTAAGTTAATAGATTTCTCTGGCATTTAATTTGCTTAATTCTAACAGCTTTACGCTTTTATATTTAACAATATTCTTTGTTCTTTTGCAAACATTAATAATAATGAAATTAGAACCGACCCTATGAGAATAGGAAACGGATGCGATCGCTCAGCCCGTGAAAGTTTCCAAGTGAGATGTTATGAAAAATGAAATATATATTTTTCTGCTTTTATAAAGGTATCATTCCTTTTATAAAGGGAAAAAAGCGAGGGTTGATGAGAGGGAGGCGTTACTGAAAGAGAAAGAAGCATTGAAGAGGGAGAAAGATTTGTTTTATGAAGAGAAGGAAAAGTTACCGAAGGAGAGAGATGAGTTTAATAGGGAGAAGAAAGATTATATGATGGAGGAGGAGGGTGAGGAGTTGAAGAAGAGAGGGGAAGTAAATGATATTGAAGAGAAAGAACCTGGACATGGGGAATTGGATGTGCACTCGCTTGGTATCGCCAAGGGTAATGTATTAGATGCATCCACTTCTCATCCCGTCTATTAAAGGAGACTCAAAAGGGTACTGAAGCCATCAATTTATAAGGTTTCTCCGTACTTGTCCCTGTCTGTATTTGATACAACCCCTAGTTTGGTTCCTAAACCCGAGGCTACAACAACTTTTACCACTGCTCCAATACCATTTCCTCTACAGATAGATCCATTCAGGATACTATCCGCGCAGTAATTGAAAGAGGTAGAGGATTGGTATGAAGCGAACAAGGCCACGACAGCGGGGTTATGGTTTGGTACGATATGGGTGAAGGATGCGTGAGTTGATAGCATGGTAGACATTACTAATTTATTCTCTATATGCATTGTTTAACATGTAATTATTTGTTATATTAATATATGGCTAAATCGTACTATCCTATTGATTAGGCTATCGACAAATATATTAATAAAGTACAAGCATATGATAAAGAAGATGACTGATGCACTCCTCATTCTCTTCAATTCACTGGAGACAGCACTACGCTTGAAGGGAAGAAATGGACCGTCAGAGTCGATTAATCAGTGTCGAAGTAGGACAATGGTTATGACTGCGACATATTCATAATGTAATGCATCGACATTTTGTGTAGCGGTCTTACATTGGTGGGAACAAACGTGCAAAAATTCACCGCCGGTTGGAGGAACTCAATAGCATATGATTGCCTATCTCTAGTCTAAAGATGATATTTGTCAAGGGCATGAGAGGAATTTTGTTGAGATGTTGTACTATATACATTGTACATTGTTGTCCCACTCATGTACCATTTCCTGATGTATACATTGTATTATATACATTGTTGAATATACATTGTACATTTGCCATTTTCCATCTTTGGTAGGGTTACGTGAAATCTCACATACTGGTTATGTGAAATCTCACATACTGGTTGTATTATGTACTTGTGCCGGTGTAAGATATTTGGCTATTAGGGCCTATTTGGATACCCCGAAATAAGTTACTTTGTATACCTACAGTAGTAGATAAGTAGCTTATTCGAGATAAGTAAGCTTGGTAAGCTTGGTTTAAGATCAATTATAAGTAACTTTTTTACTTAAAGTTATATAATCACTTCAGCTCGGTAAGCTTGGTTTAAGATACAAGTATCGACATATATCGAGAGTGTCTCAATAATATTGAGATTCAATCTTCGATATATCAAGCGTTGCTCGATAATATCGACTTTGCCTTTGAAATGTTCAGCAACCAACACTAAAATTTCAATAATTTCTCGATATATCGAGTATGTCCTAATAATATCGACTTTCAAATCTTGATATATCGAGCAATCCTCAATAATATTGAACGATCTCTCGATGTTTTTCCCGCCGATTTTCATGTTCGCCCCGCTTAATTTCATGTTTGCCCCGCTCAATTTCATGTTTACCCCCACTAAATTTCAAGTTTGCCCCGCTCAATTTCATATTTGCCCAGCTGAATTTCATGTTTGCCTCACTCAATTTCATGTTTGCCCCGCTGAAATTCAAGTTTACCCCGCTGAAATTCATGTTTGCCCCGCTCAATTTCTAGTTAGCCACGTTGAATTTCATGTTTGCCCCGCTGAATTTATTGTTTGCCTCGCTCAATTTCGTGTTTGCCCCGCTCAATTTCCACTTTCCCCCGCTTAATTTCATGTTTGCTCTGCTGAATTTCATGTTTGCCCCGCTCAATTTCTAGTTTACCCCACTCAATTTCATGTTTGCCGCGCTGAATTTCATGTTTACCCTGCTCAATTGCTAGTTTACCCCACTGAATTTCATGTTTGCCCCGCTTAATTTTTAGTTTCCTCCACTGAATTTCATGTTTGCCTCACTCAATTTCATGTTTGCCCTGCTCAATTTTCAGTTTGCCCCGCTCAATTTCATGTTTACCCTGCTTAATTTCATGTTTGCCCCACTTAATTTCCAGTTTACCTCTCCAATTTGATGTTTGTCCCGCTTAATTTCCAGTTTGCCCTGCTGAATTTCATGTTCGCCCCGCTCAATTTCTAGTTTCCCTCGTTGAATTTCATATTTGCCCCACTTAATCTATAGTTTGCTCCGCTCAATTTCTAGTTTGCCCCACATATGAATCATCATTTTTGCAAACACAATTTTGCCATTTGCCTGTGTCATATATAATCGCTACACCTGCATATGAATCACCATGCTGACAATGTGTAACAATAAAATCCATTTTCTCTTCTTTTTTAGTGCAATACTGACTAAAAAATGATTGGAATTCTTCCACTATACACGGCATAGCTGCGTGACAATCCAAACCATCTAAATTTGTTTGAAATTGACCGCAATTTGATTAAAATTGATCGTGAAGTGAATGAAATAGATTTTCAACCATCGACTTGATGAAATCTTGGAAAATAATCAGGTTAGTTGGCTAAAGTAGCTTCTCCTACCCTAAAATCATATATGGTATGTCAAGTAAATAATTTTAGTTTAGAACATATTTTTGTTAAATGATAAAGAAAGAAATTATAAAAAGAGAGAATTTTTTAAAAATATGCTTATATATACATATTTATATAAATATGTATTAGAGAAAGATGTAGGTAGGTAGAATAAAATTCTCCGTATTTTAAAAAGAAAAAAAGAAAAAAAAAAAAAGAAAACAGACTGGAGCGGTACTATCACTGATATAACAGTACTGTCACGGCAGGCCGTAATGGATATGGTTTTAATCCGTAGCTATAGAGGGTCTACAGATTGCACAGACTACCACAGCACTATCGCCGGTTCAGCGGTACTGCCTTGGCAACCCGCAATGGCTACGGTTATAATCCGTAGTGACAGAGGGCCGCCACTAGTTTCCTTTAAAAAGCAGGGCTATTTTTGTCTTCAAATATGCTGTTAGTACGGATAAGTCTAAGTTTGTATGTTAAGTTTGCTTTGCTTTATGAATATCCAATGGATAAAAGGTGAGTCTATAATCGTAAATATCTCGTACTTTTTATGCGTTCAAGCAAGCCTCTTGCTGAAGCGCAGTCGGGGAGCGGAGGCGGACCCAAAAGCAAAACCGACTCGCTTTTCTTTTTCTCAGGAATGCCGCAGCAACTCGCGCGAGGATGGATTGAAGATGTGCGCCGGTGTACAGGCACGCGTGGGAGATATCTATCTGCCCAGTCTTTACGTTGGCCAGCCTTCAACATGGTCTGGATCGTGAAGTGCATTGATCAGTTCATCCTAGTCACACTTGTGAGAAAATGGACGGTCAGAAAATTGCCTATGACGTGTTCCCGAAGCCACGGTTGGATCTATCGCACGTGTCCCACCTTGGCACGTGCCCAGATAAAACTCTTCAATATCTGGTCAGAACCGTTAGGGCGGTTCGCGCGCGGAGATTTGATGTGTCATATGCGTAGATCGCATATATTCATCAGGGCAGGGCACTGCTGAACACACCTTGAAAGAAAAAATAATCAGGCAGACGCTTTCATCGAGTTAGCGTACATGTATGGCCCATCTGATGAGTGGACCTTGATTTCTTGGGATTTGGTGAGATAGTGGTCACTAGTACGGAATCTCTACAGCATTAGTTGTAAGAACGCCGTGCAACATCAGACTCGTGGGGCCACTGTAATGTTTGCGCGACATCCACTCTGTCCGATCAGTGGTGGGACTTCGTCAGGACTTGCGCCACTAATGTTACTGCCACTCGCATACGGACGAGGATTACCTGCGACACCCAACCGCATGTGCGTTCGTAAGCTAGGTGGGGCCACCGTGATGTTTGTGAGGAATCCATCCGTTCATGCGTTTTGTCACCACATTTTAGAGGATGAGACCAAAAAAGTGGCTGATCCGAAATTTAACTGGACCAAACGACAGAAAATAGTAGAGATTGAATGCTGATTGTTGAAATATTTTTTGCCACCTCATGAGCTTCAGAAGTTTTGGATAGGCAAATAACTTATCCAAGTAGGAATGACCTTATAGATGGTTTGAATGACATATAAACATTATACTGAACCCCAAACAGGTTTTAACGGTGGACATTTTTCTTCCCAATGTTTCCTATCGTATGGCCCACTTATGTCTCGGATAAGAGAGGTGGAAAAATGGATGGACTGAGTAGATTTCTCACAAACATGGCCCCATCGACCTTCCGACCACAGTAGCTTCCAATGGTTTGGTGTCCTTGGCAATCCGTGTCCCCAACAGGCACAAATCTTAGGTAGGCCACAACACAACGGAGAACGAGGTACACCATAGAAAACTTCCAGTGACGCAGATCAGCCTGATAAAGAACGGAGCTGATTTTATACCGTTCCCAAGGTGTGGCCCACAGAAGCATCCAAAGATGCTGAATTTTTATGTGTAACGTGAGCACGAGGTAGTGGCCCTCCTGAAGGGAGTGGATTTTACGTATACATCATGATGGACCCTGCAGAGCTCGCTCGAGTCGGAGTTAGTTTGGCCTGAGTCGCACGAGTCGCGGGTAAATCAACGCGAGTCGTGATACCGAAGCCGAGTCGACTCGGGCGAATCGTATACGACTTGGACGGGCACATGTTTCACATCAGCACGTGTACCGTGAGTCCTTCTTTTCCGTCGCGGCGCGTGACTAGCTTGCTGACCTACTTTTACGCAGCATAAGTTAGCCCGCATGAGGACCTTAAAGTGTGATCCTTCATATTCAATCCGTTTGCCTGATTACGTGTGTAGATATCGGATTGCGGTCATCCAACCTTCGAGTCCTTACTATCCCGTCACCCAGTAAGCCGTAGATCAAGATTGTTTAATTGGGGGGCCCTGTTATGTACGGCCTACGATGTAGCAAGAACGTATAGTCCCTTCCAGTATCTGCCTGGCAAAATGACGGTAGAAATGAGAAAAGGGCCAGTAAAGTACATCCAAATAGGAAAATTGGTTAGTATGTCATTCTTCCATGGCCCACCAGATGGATGGTACCCAGTGTGGTCTCCACGTAATCTAGATGTCCCGCGGGCTGTAGTTTAAATGATTTAAAAATAATTTAAGAAATGATCAGGAAATTTCCTGTGTAACTGTCGCAAGATATTAAAAACACGAGGGCGTGAAGACACTGCGCGATTACGCCATCGAGAAATTGTCCGGAAATTCTCGTGTCTGTCCTTGAATCGTTTTTCTAGACTTCTAAACGGGAGCGTATCAGGTGTTACCCGGGCAACACCTTAGTGGATGTTACCCTTACGTAGGGTCCACCTTGATGATATGTTATATATCCATGCGGTACATTCGTTTTTTGAGCCTATTTTAGGATATCGTCCCAAATATTAAACAGATCCAAATATCAGGTGGACCACACCACAGGAGACAGTGTTGATTGAATGGTCACCATTAAAAACTTTCCAAGGCCTACTTTAAGAAGATACGTAATTCTTATTTTCCATCCAACCCGTTGATAAGGTAAATAAGACTTGGATGAAGGGAAAATACAAAGATCCTCTTGATCCAACACTTTTGTGGTCTAAAACTATATTTAATGGTCATTCATCACTTTTTTCCAGTGGTGTGGTCCACAGGAGATTTAGATGTGCTCAATGTTTGAAAATACTTTCTAAAATGTTATGAAAAAAACGGATGGACGGAGTGGATATACAAACAATTCATCGAGATGAGCCCATACGGTAAGGGTACTCCCACTAGGGTGTTTCCAGGGTAACAACTAATCCGCTTCCCTTTCACACTCGTCTTACCAAGAAAACATGAACAGACGTTTTTACCAAGAAAACATGAACAGACGCTAGTTTATTCGTGCCGTTGACGTGGGGTGCTTTTTTATTACTTTGTTCGTATGATTGGGCGGGACTTGATAAATCCGCTCCGTCCATCAAGTAATAACCTTGTTTTAACCGTGGATAAAAAAGGATTGGTCTCATAAAAATCTCTGATGGGCCATACCAATGGTAACCACATAAAATTGCTCCTAAAACGTCAAAGTTCACTCGTGCGGGGTGCATGAGTTTTATATTTGGTTGATATTTGTTTCCCAATTTTCACATTAATGAGTTACACCTTATTAGCGTATCTGATGAAACATGCACCGCTGGTGCCCAAAAAAATCTTGTTAGCGTAGTTTTGTACTAAAATATTTACAAATCAGATTAACTTTGTAGATAATGGCACGCAGCACACGTAATATCTTTAAGTCGCGTGCCAAGTAGACATTTTCTTTGTAAAACCTGTGCAGTACAATTATTTCTTAATAAAGATGGATGACTGTTATCGCTACATCAGCGATGAAATATGTTATGAAAAAAATGGACCGACCCACAAAAAAAAGATCAAGTCGGAAAAAACCACGTACCTAACTCAACAAATGGTTCTGAAGCCCAGGAGTGAGATCGAGTTTGATGGCACAAGCACTACAAACCCAGAGGAAGCCCAACCGCTTCACTATGCAGGTAAGTCGGCACTCAAGATCGACACGGCCCAGATCCCCTACTTCTCTCTGAATTTGAAGACCGGTGTAAACCCATATATAAGCAATGAGAAGAGGCTATCATGACTCATGAAGAAGTTAAAAACTACAGAAATTGGACATCACAAAGACCTTCTTTATAAGTGGAAGGCTATCGCTTTGTTCGGCATATGTGGACAAGCTTCCTTATGTCCCTGAACAATACTCAACACGTCTTCAGTGCGCGGCCATTTCCTTGGTTCGACCTCAAGGGGAGGTCAGTCCAATTAAGCTCAGTCTCCAAATACATCTCTATGTCGATTCCGGATGGTCCGAAGATAGGCCCGAAATCTTCTCCAAAGATCACAGAATCTATCTGCGACACGATTGTGATTTTGAGATCCTCTCCGAGGATCTCGAGGGATCCTCCTACTTAACAGGGAGATCTCATTTATGCCGCCACCTCTTCTCAACTATAAATAGGAGCATGTCTAATGGTGAAAGGTATGCAAAATCTCTTATCCAAAACCTCTCCATATTACCAGACCCAGATTCATAGCTTGACTTTGGCATCGGAGGGTCCCCTGCTCTAGCCAAGGTCTCCTTCGTCTTCTTCCTGTGCAGGTGCTTGAAGGTCTGAAAAAGGTGGATCAGATTTTTGCATCAACAGAATGCGTTCATTAAAGGTACACCGTGATAAAAAGAAGTATAACTGCTCTTTTCCAACTAGTTACATTAGAAGATGCCACAGTGGATTCTCTCTTTACTTGAGAAAGTTATGTAAAGAGAAAATTGATTCGAGAAGAAGCATCTGACACCCCAAACACACAAACAACCCCTCAGTCTCCCAAATGGAGATGTTTTGGATCGAATCCGGAATCATTCCAGCATAATGTTGTTTATCTTAGTTTAGCATTGAACCCTCCACCAATCATCATCCATGGACCCTTAGAAGTAGCATAATAAGTCCTTGTAGCCATAGCCAGTAGTAGCAGTAATTATGTTCCATCTATGCTCGTGTGTTAGATTTGAAGGAGGAGTTTAGTCTTGTAATCCGTCCGCCTACGCTCATATGCTGGGCCGACCGTAGTTGTAGTATCTGGAATTGCCACAGGTTTGCTCATTAGCACGCCACTTGAGGAAGCACATTGATGCTCTCAGTTAGGCTGATGATCACTTTCTTGGCAAGATTTCACATTGCATCTCCTCTCATATCATCTCACGATCTCCTCCTGTTCGACCACAACGATTGTTGCACCTTTCTTAAGTCCTTGATTGTTAAGGCAAAAAGAGTTCATAGAGGGAAGAGTCCTAACCTCTGCAAGTCGCTTGATTTATGAGCATGTAGTTGGCTGAATAAATGGTTGATCAGTTAATCAATCGACCATGCACCACTCTATCTCGACGCTAGGGGCCGGTGATGATCACTATTTGAATCAAACCCACATCAGTTTAGGCACGCCGGCACAGCAGCACACATATCTCGCATGGCTAGAAATCGTACCAACAACATCCTTTCCCATTTTTCCATGAGTGTGGCCATTTAAGTGAAATCTCACCTATTTTATCACCACAACCTATAAAGAAAGGCAAAACCTAATGTACTAAGTGGATTTTACATGTACAACATGGTGGGGCCCATAGAGCTTAGGCGTTAGCGCACTAATTAAAACAGGTGTTGTCAAGGATTTCAGAGATATTCTTTTGTTATGGTCAAGTTAGCTCTGATTAACAAATTCGATGAAAAATACACCCCCATGGTGCCCCCGTGAAAGAGGAAATAAAAACATCCGATAAAGGTTGAGGCTCAAAATCTAAAAGACTATCTCACCACTATTCTTGATAATGAGATTGAATAAAGCCCATTACTATTGCTCTAAAAAATGGCAGGGGAAGCTTCTCCCTAACAACTCCTCCTAACAACCAAGCTTCCATAAAAGAATCCCATCTTCAATTGAAATATGCAAATAGCCTTATTATTGGCCTGAAGGAGTTTAAGAAGATTAATTTAATTGTAGGTGATATCTCCAACAATAGTGGATGTGCCATTCTGTTGGATACTAATCTATAGGTGATTGTAGCAGCTCAAGTGAAAAGTTTAGTCTTCTGAAGATCTCAATGCAAGCCTAAGCCACGCTTTCATAAGTAGCCTAAGGCAATTACCATGGCGGAATCTCCCTCAAGTCAAAGGTAGGTTCATAACATCTTTAATTACCAAGCTAAATCATAATTCCGAGTCAAATGATAAAGGTATGTTTGGTTTTTCAAGTTCCTATGTAATGCAAAGTAAATGAGTCATCATTATTAAACATGATTTATGGCCTGTGAATCAAGAATAAAATACACTCATAAATAAATTGTAATCATTATATTTTTACATTATAAAACTATCATTTTTATTGTGATTTCCAGGTGAAACAAACAATGTTGGCAAACTCATCATTGTAGTAAAATGTAGAGGATGTCACCATGTGGTTATAAAAGTAAATAATCATTACCCATTTCTAGCTATTTATCGTTGTAATTGGAAACCAAACACTCCCTAAAAAGAAATTGCAATGTAAGTGACAAATCAAATTCAACCAACTATATGGAAAGCACGTGTGAAATTATATTGCGTTAAGAAATTGCCCTAAAACCCAAAAATCAAATTTAAAACCCAAATCATATCCAAAATCCCCACCTTTCAAAAGGTTCCATTGCTACCCTGATGGTTGCATTAAGCATGCCTCTTGCAAATACCCATACATGAATGGTGAATGTAATTAATCATTTAAATCCAGCACCAGGAGACTTTTCTGTAACTACTAGCTACCCAAGCTTAGGTTCCTAGGGAAAAGCTTGAACCAAAACTCTTTTAGTTGAGCAATTCTTTTTAATTCAAAACCCAATGAAGCTTATCCATAGACTAAAACCTAATCCAAATAAACCCTTTCTCGATTACTTTCACAAAAGAAGAAATAACATCCATAAAGGTTGAGTGAGGAAACTCTCTTGTTGGTTACTTTGTGAGGAAAAGATTGTGTTACCTTGTGATTAAAGCATTAATAAGAAAGGTGTAGAACGTCCCTAAAGGATTTCAAATTGATTAATTATATTCCTTTAAGTTCATAAGCTTTAATGACAACTAAAGAATGCTGGAAGGAAGGCATAGGTTATGAGCGAGTGGTCTCCAAAACTCTCGCTTCAAAAAGAGGAGTTAAACTTCATACCACTCTAGATTAACCTTAACTTCAGCTTCAACTCACAACATGATCTTAAAATGGCGGTGAAGACCGCACTAGTTGAAGAAGGAATATGCCAATATGTCCTAAAGGGGGGTGAATAGGACTTTTAAAAGTTTTTATGATTTATTTAAAATCTTATTACACTAATCCTAACAATAGGTACATATTAGGATTACTTAAAAATAACTCTACTGGCTTCCAAGCCCGGTAGACGATCCAATCGCAAACTGTTTAAGAAGTAAACAATATGTAAATTAGTTTATGATGGATATGATTGTATAAGTGTGTGAGGTGTGATCTCAGATATTCAGATATGCACATATTAAAGTAAATCACACAATCAGAAAAATAGCAATCTCAAACACAGTCATTTTTATAGTGGTTCGACGACTTCTCTACTCCACTCCCGGTAACCGCACTCAACCCTTGAGTGTACCGAATTTCACTAAGGAGATTTCACAGCCGTTCACCTCAAACCTAAGGTTTTAAATCAAGTTCACCTTCAACCTTTATAACCTACATCAAAGCTGACTGTTTATGCTGTCACGAGCAAGGGTCAACATAACGCACCTACTTTTAGGCACACTGGCCAAGGATCTTCTATAAGACCCTACTGGAGGTTTCTACATGGTTCACCTCAAACCCAAGGTTTCACAGTGGTTGAACTCAACCTAAAGTTTTGCTGATTCATCTTCAACTAGATGTTTATGCTCTCCATAGAGCAAGGGTCCACATAACGCACCCACCACGTATACTCCCGCCGGAGGCCTCCTACGAGGGCTTCAAGGGTGAGAACCACTTAAGACCTAATCGTACAAAGGAATGATCACAAGTGTCCTCTTGGACTCTAGATACTTACAAATAAGTTGATGAGTCCCGATAAGCACAATGCTAAAGATCTCCTCCTTATTGACAAAGAGTCTTCTGCTCCCTTGATCCGCAACATAAAATAATATACCAATATTCAGCTTCGGGTTGGGTCAAGGTCAAGATGGAATCCTACTCTCAAAAAGTTTCCCAATCAGGAAGATAGAGTGATCCAATCTTCTATGCATTCAAGGCATCCCAGCTTAATGATTTGCTATTAAGGTAGTAGCTGGAGGATCCTTGAATGCGAAAGTTCATTCCCTAATCCACTCTATTGAATATCAATGGTGAGGGTGGATTGGAGGATGAACTTCCTTGAGAGAAAGGGCTTTGGGTATATGATCTAAGGTTAAACACTCAAAAGCTCTCTCTACTTTCTCTCCCAGCAACAATAGACAAGTCCTCTATATATAGGTAAAAGGTTCCAACGAATATAAAACGGTCACATTTATGACTGAGTTCGATATCATCGAGCGGTATCGATATCATCGAGCGTATACTCTCGATAGCATCGACGGTCGATATCATCGAGCGTATACTCTCGATAGCATCGACGATCCGCTCGATAACGCAAACTTAAATGTCATACGCTTTTGAAACCTTTTGCCAACTGGTCGAGGGCATCGATACTCTTGTCGATGTTATCGAATTTCGAACTTCGATTCCATCGATTCCTCGACATTTGAAAAATGAGAGAGACTTGACTTGAAATATTTCAAGTTTTTAAGATATGATCGAGGGTCAGCCGATGTTATTGGAATTTGCATATTGTTGCTATCAAAGGCAGTGTCGATGGGATCGATAAATCCTATAGATTTACCAATAAGCTCGTTGGACAGATTGTGTCTAGATTCGATTCAATCGACTCGGCCTCGATATCATTGACATATGAATATCGATTTTCTCGAATGGCCCCCGATCGAAGTAAAAACCAACCTAAAATATTTGCTGGAAGAAATGCGCACCCACGATCGATATCATCGATGGACTTTTGATCTTTTTGATATTTGATTTCAGATCATATCGGAAGGAGCATCGATATATCGAAGGAATTTCAAATTTTCTTTACAAAATAGGGGCGCCGGAAATCTGCCTGTCGATAGAATCGAGTCGATTTTGATAGACTCAAGATTTGAATATCGATAATATCGATAGGTGTATCGATACATCGATAATTCATTCAGATTTGTTGTGAGGTTGTTGGACATTTTTGGTCTTCTTTTCGATGGTATCGATAGAGCATCGAGGACTCGACAGCACAGGCCGATCATATCGAAGGTGTTTCGATAAAATCGACATGGCAAGAAAAACTTAGAGATTTTCCTGTTTTGAAAAAAGTTTTCTCACCTTAAAACCCTATGATTTTCTAACTTATTTTTAAGGGTTTTATTCACCTGGTGTTTTGAGACATATGATGTGAGGCTTTAGATTTACCTGTGGCGAGTTTGCACACATCCGGTTGAGGCAGACGCTTGAATTGATCTTCCTATCAGGCTCTGTAGACAATTTGACACAACACTCATATAACTTGACAAACCAGGGTACTTTTAGATCTAAGTAAAATTTCAAGCACCATAGGTTGCCCATCGTTTACTAACAAGATAAGAACCTTTAAAACTTGGCCATCACTTGCCAGTATTTGTGTAGAAATCCAAGTAAATATGAAGCTCCCAATTGAGATTAAGATACCTATGAAGATGTCACCTTCAAGGTGAAAATTTTATGAAATTGTTAAAGTTCCTTGATATATATTAATATGCCATCCTCTAACCACCTCAAGCTTTTAGATAAAGTGGTTGTTTCACATGGTATCCGAGCAAAATGTCTTGTGTTCGAATCCCGCGAGCAACAAATATGACTCCCTTATATATTCTCCCATAGGGGGTCATTTATGGTATGAGTTGTAAGTGTCACTTCACCCTTGCCCAGTATATGTTGTTGATGTCTTAAATCTATGAGCAACAAGGTTTGTCGATGCTATCGACAGACCACTCGATGCCATCGAGCAGATGTCTTAGTGTTGCTACTCGATGTCATCAAAGTAAGTTCAATGCCATCGATAGGTCCATCGTCCTCGATGGGTGGTCGATGCCATCAAAGTCCCATTAAGTGCACGCGTAGATTTACGTAAGTGGAGGATTTGTTTCCTATTCCAGTTGTGATACTTTATATATCGGGCGTAATATGGATTTGTGAGATGGTATAAGTGTTTTAAGGCTTTATAATTCATTCATAAGGATTGAAGGGCATAACTAAGGATTGTGAAGTGGATTCGAGGCTTGTTCGAATCGATAACACTCTATCCCTAGGCTTGTTCGAATTGATAACTCTCTATCTCTTGTAATTTTTGCTTTCATATTACAATACTCATCTCTTTGTGCTATGGTTTTTTGTCAAAAGGGTTTTTCCATGTAAAATTTGGATATTTTTTTGTTTGGACTTGGTTGTACGCACGATTGCGAGTACTTTGCTTGATTCGTCTTTGTGTGCTTTTGCAGTTCCCCAACAAGTGGTATTAGAGCTAATGTTAGAAAGCAAATCGAATCTAAATGCAATGTATTAATGGAATCTAACCCAAAGTTCGATATAAAAAATGCTCTGGTAAAAATAATTTTGAACTATGGAAAGTTAAGATGAACAATATCCTAGTTTAGAAAGGATGAGAGGAAGTTCTCCTTGAAAAGTGACCGGAATCTATGACAGAAGAAGAATGAAATAAGATAGATAAGAAAGCTAGAACCTTTATCCAATTTTGCTTAATGGATGAGGTCTTCTATAATGTCATGAGAGAGAAAACTGCAGCAAATATGTAGGTGAAATTAGAGAATATTTATGCAAAGAAATATCTTGAGAACTGCTTATACTTAAAGCTTCAATTGTTCAATATGAAGATGATAGATGGGGCTGACATTGAAGCCCACATTAGTAACTTCAACAGGTTGATCGGCAAATTATTGGATGTGGAGGAAATAATGAAATATGAGGATTAAGCATGCATTCTATTGAATTCTCTCTCGGTATTGTATGAGTCATTCAAGGAATCTTTGCACATTGGTAGAACGACCATTACCGATGATATCGTTATCTCAGTCCTTCAGTGGAAGGTGATGAGAAAGAAAAACGGTGATGTAGGTGCTTCTACAAATGCATTGGTTACAAGGGGGAGAAATTCTAAGCGGGACAGTGGATCTTCACGATCGAAGTCCAAATCCAAGGGCAATGGCAATGTCAAATTGAAGTGTTGGAATTGTGGCATGGTCGGGCACATGAAGAAGAATTGTCAGAATCTTAAGTCCAGAAAGAGAATTCAGAGAGTTGTTCTAAGGAAGCCAACACTACAGAATCCAGTGAGAAAGTGAATGGTTGTGACTGCTGACTGCATCAAAATCTGGGTACTTTGACGAAGAATGAATTTTGGATATAGGGGCTTTGTACCACATAACCGGCCTCATTGGAGTTGGTTCACCAATTACAGTCAATGCAATGGTGGTTAGGTGTTTATGGGCAATGATAATGCCTATAAAGTGGTTGGTGTTGGATCGGTGCGCATCAAGATGTTTGATGGCATGAAGCATATCTTTTTCGAAGTTAGACATGTTCCTAATTTGAAGAAGAGACTGATATCTCTGGGGGCACTTGAGGCATTAGGGTACAAATTCACCGAGTTTGATTTTGTCCTTAAAGTTTCAAAGAGGGGACTCATAGTTATGAAGGCACAGAGGAATGAAAACATTTACAGGTTGATCGGGAGTACTTCATTGGGTAGAGTTACAACGTCTGTGGCAGATTCCACGTCTGCATGTATGTGGCATGCACGCTTAAGCCACATGAGTGGGTGGGGCATGAAAGTAGTTTCTGACTGTTGCTTAATTCTAATTTTTAAAAGCATTGATTTTAGTGTATAGGAGTATTGTATATAATGTAAATAATCAATGTTATCTTTTAAGTCTTGAAAACATGTTTATAAGGGGGTTCTTGATTATGTACATTCTGATGTATGGGAGATGGTGCCCATGGTTTCTGGTGGAGGGTCGTTTTGGTTTGTCACCTTCATTGACGACTATTCTAGAAGAGTATGTGTTTATTTTATGAAAAATAAATTTGATGCTTTCACCAAGTTCAAGTAGTGAAACTTGATGGTGGAAAAACAGTCAGGGTGAAAGGTGAAAGTGTTGAGGACAAGTAACGGTGAGGAATTCACTTATAGGGAATTCAATCGGTATTATAAAGATGAAGAGATTGTAATGTACAAGACAGTGCGCCACACACCAGAGTAGAATGGGGTAGATAAGATGATGAATCAGACTCTCTTGGAGAGGATAGAAGTACAGGAGCAGGTGGAGTAACCACCTGTGAGAAGGAATCCGTCAAGGGACTGTAGGTTACCGGCTGTATACAAGGATATGACTTAAATGTCGCATTTTCCCTCATTACGGATGAGGAGGATCCATCTACTTTTCAGGAAGCTCTTGATGAGCTAGATGCCGAAAAGTGAAAAGCAGTGATGAGTGATCAGATGAACTCTTTATACAAGAATGAGACATGAGAGCTGGTGGAGTTTCTCGGTTGGTCATAAAGTGATCAGGTGCAAGTGGATCTTTAAGAAGAAATAAGATAGGAGGCAATGTTGGTAACGAATGGATATGCTCAGAGAGAAGGTGTGGACTTCACTGAGATATTCACACTGATAGTAAAGAAAGTATCTATCAGATTCGTATTGATGCCAGTTGCCTAATACAATCTCGAGCTGGAATAGATGGATGTAAAGACTGCTTTTTTGCATAGGAATTAGAAGAGCATATTTACATGAAGAAACTAGAAGGTTTCGAAATACAAGTGTAGAGAACAAGGTTTACATGTTGAAGAGGTCATTGTACGACCTAAAACAGTTGCCTAGGCAGTGGTATAAGAAATTTGATTCTTTCATGGTGAGTGATAGGTTTTCCAAGAGTAAATATGATCATTGTGTCTATTACAAGATATTGAGTGATCGGAAGTTCATTATCTTGGTATTGTATATTGATGACATGCTTAACTGCTACTAGTGAAGTATGGAGTTATGTCCGAGTGTCCTAGAGGTGGGGTATATAGGACTTTTCAAAAATTTAATTCTACTAAATGCAAATACTAACTTCTAAGCACTTGTAAAACATGATTAAATGAGAAGGAAGCACAAGCAAAAACTAGGATAGTGAAATATATGAAAGTTGCATTTTATCAAGCATGTTATGTGCAAAAATTAAGCATAGCATGAATTATCACAGAACACAAGCAAAAACAAGCATCACAAATACAATGATATATAGTGGTTTGGCTACGTGCCTACTCTACTCCCGGCAGACGCACTCAATCGACAAATGTATTGGATTTCACTATCCAATGATTTTAAATTAGGTTAATCATGAACCTTTACAACCTACACAATGTTAACACAAATGTTTACACAAAATAATAGATCCTACGTAAGGACAATAGATCCTACACAAAGACTCTATACGTACTCTCCTATCGGAGGCCTACGAATAGACTTGGCGAGCTTAAAGATAACAAACTCCAAATCCCAATCCTATATAAGGAAAGATTTTCAGAAAAAATGGACTCTAATACTTCCCTAGAAGTGAGTGAGCCCCAATTAGAACATGATGATGAAGAACTTCTACTTGATGAAGAATCTTTAGCTCCCTTGAACCGCAACCAGTTATAGATGCTCCAATTGTAAATGCTGAGGTTGTTGGGTCAGGGTTTGGGTAAATCTAATCTAGTTAATGATAGGTCTTTTAAGAGTTAGAGAAGATTCCCAAAGCTAAGCATTCAAAGATTCCAACACAATGATTTGCCATTAAAGAGTGTTGTTGGATAATCAGTGAAGGCTGGAGTTCATAGTTCAATCCAGGCAATGAATGTTCCTATGATTGCCTTAAAGTCATGGATTGAATGATGATCTCCTATGGAAAAGAGGGCTTAAGAGTAAGGGTATTTACTCCTGAAATAACTCTCTCAAAGCTCTCTTCAATGCTCACTCAAAAATCTAGGAAACAATCCTAAGTGATATATAAAGTAAAATCTCAATGGTAAAAAAAATGAGCAGAATTCTGTCGGGTTTGATACCATCGAAGGGTCTTTGATGCCATCGAAGTTTCCTTTGATGTCATCAAACCTTCTTTGATACCATCGATCTCTGCACCAGGGTTTTCAAATAGGTGCTGGACAGATTCTGTTCGATGTCATCGAGCACCCTTCTATTCAATGTCATCGAAAGATGACTCGATACCATTGAGATTTTCTTGAAAAATGCATTGAGATTGCTGGACAGATTGAGCATGATTTCGATGACATCGAACATCCTTTGATATCATCGCAGTTTGAATTTTGACCTCATCGAAGGCATTTCGATGTCATTGAGAATTAAGTGATTTTTCTTTGAAAACTCTTTGGACCATTTGATCCTCCTTTCGATGTCATCGAAGTCCAGTTCGATGTCATCGAGATTTAAAATTTGATGTCATCGAACTCACTTCGATCTCATCGATCTGTTTATGATTTTTTTTTGTAAAACTCCCTGGACCAGATCGTCTC
This sequence comes from Magnolia changhungtana, assembly GCA_030180095.1. Taxonomy (NCBI): domain Eukaryota; kingdom Viridiplantae; phylum Streptophyta; class Magnoliopsida; order Magnoliales; family Magnoliaceae; genus Magnolia; species Magnolia changhungtana. The sequence goes on along the minus strand of JASAUF010000203.1, from coordinate 2,115,668 downwards.
ATCTTCGATGTTATTGAGATAGGTTTTATATCATCGAACTTGCAAGTTCGATGTCATTGAGAAATATCCAGAATTTGAGCTTTGGTTGTTAGACTGTTGAGGACCTTTTACGATGTCATCGAACCTAATTTCGATGTCATCGAAACTTAAGTTCGATGTCATCAAAAGTAGTAGAGTTATATTATAACTATCGGATCCAATTGCTACTTATATTTTCTTTTACCAAACTTGCCAAAAGGTTTTCTAAGATAGTTTTGGGCAAATGTGGACTATTATTAAGGGTTTTAATACCTGAGAGGGTTTGGTTAGGGTCGTGAGGCTTAATTTTACCTTTGATATATACTTGAACCTCTTCATCGTGGTGAGTCTTTAGACTTGTAATCTTCAATTGGGGCTCACTTGACTCTAAGACTTAACCTTCACGTTAATTGATAAACCAGGGCACTTTCAATAGCATGTTTGAGATCGACATACTGAAGACTAAGCTATCAAGGACATGCGAGATGAAAGATCTGGGGGCTGCAAAGAGGGTTCTTGGCATTGACATACATAAAGACAGGAAAAAGGGTAGGTTATGGTTATCTCAAGTGGAATACTTTGAGAAGGTATTGATGAAGTATAAGATAGACAAGGTAAAGCCAGTTAGTATTCCCCACGCGGCTCATTTTAAGCTTTCTTCTGAACGATATCATAAAATAGATGAAGAAAAACAGAATATGTCTGGTGTGCCTTATTCGAGCACAGTTGGCTACTTGATGTATACGATAGTTTGTACAAGACCGGATATTTCACATGCAGTGGCTGTTGTTAGCAGATATATGCCTAACCGTGACAAGCAACACTAGTAAGCAGTGAAATGACTACTTCGATATATTCGAGGTAAGTACAGGACTATGTCTTAACATTTGAAAAATCAAGGGATAAGTTAATAGGCTATGTGGATTCTGATTACACAGGCAGTGTGGATAATAGAAAGTTGAGTTCTGATGTTCATTTGTGTTAGCGGGTGGAGCGATCAATTGAATGTCAAAGCTTTAGTCTGTGGTAGCTCTTTCCACAGCCGAAGCTGAGTATATGGTAGTGACAGAAGCATTTAAGGAAGATGTTTGGTTGAGAGGAATGATAAATCAGTTTGAACTTGATTGTGCGATTGCGAGTACTTCGCTTGATTCGTCTTTGTGTGCTTCTGCGGCTTCCTAACAGTATGCTCCCATGTGAAGTTCCACCTTGCACGTGCCGGGGACTGTTAAAGTCCCTTCATATATATTAATATGCCATCCTTTAACCGGCTCGACCTTTTAAACAAAGTGGTTGTTTGACAAAAACTTAAAGCATGAACTTTAACAACTTTTTCAAATTGAGTTTGGATACATTTAGTAAACATTTAAACTATTAAAGGCACTGTAGATCTGCTTTTTTTTTTTTTAATCAAGGATAACCATGTAAATCTTGAAAATGATTTATAAGAGAAATGAAATATCTATAATTAAAAGTAGAAACTAATATAAGTACAAAGCCAATGTAGTTTAAGTTCCACTAGAAGTACGGATATGTTTGGACAATGTATATGTTTCACATTAGAGAATACTATTGCGGAACTTATTTGAAAAGAGATTGAAAAGTGTACAAATAAAAATATATCCTAAATGAGAATGCCAAAGATGAAGAGACTCCCTACCATTAACTGTGATATTCTATTATTCAAGAAAGTTGCATGGTCTATATCTTAAAGGTATATCCCTTGAAACTCATAACCACCACCAATCCCCATCTCAGTTCATAGATCTTGCACAATATAAGAATTGGAAAAGAAAGTAACAGAATAACGCAATTGTTTGGTTAGATCACTAATAAAGAAAATCTTAAACAAAAAAGTGAAAACATGAACTAATAATGAGGTAAGAGATGAGTTGAGTTAAGAGGATTCCCTCCTAAAATTGTGGAATAGGGTATATTGAGTAGCTTAATTTGATCATAAAATGAGGTTTATGTAAGGAAGCTATTTTCTTTACTAGTCATATGATTTGTAACTCTAGAATCGATAAACATGACATATGCAATGAGACTCAAGTTGAGATACCTAGTCGGTAGAGATACCTAAATAATTCAATGTATAAGTAGTAAATGTAGTATAATGATGATCTATCATATTGAAATGAGACTTAGGTACATGGCTAGTCTCAATAAAGTAGCTCTCCCCTCAATTGTAATAGTATTAGCTCCACATCGGGCCCTAAGTCAAGGGTGAGGATGCAGGTCATAACAACAATCTTTAATATGTCGATGACGCCCACAATAGGTGTAGACCAAGTTGTTTGGATTAACAAAATGCAGAGGAGGGAAATTTATTCACACACTGGTATGAACTTTAGTGGTGTATTCTCTTTGATTTCGTTTGGATTGAGCTATAAAGGCATGATAGACTAGGAAAAATCTAGAGATTTTAAAGAATTCTCCTTATATTTTCTATATATTGCTTTAGCCTCTCTCAGGCATTTATAGAGATGTTCATCCTTTACATGGAAAAGAATCTCTCTCTATATATGGAAGGAAAATAAACACAGTCTAAATATACATTAAATGACCCCCCTCCCTTCAAATTGATGTGGGAGATCAACCAACAACCCCCCCCCCCTTCAAACTAATGTGGGAGATCAACCAACAACAGTTTGAGAATTAGGTAAGAGTGGCGGACAGTTATCATAGTCTTTGTAAAAATGTCTGTAATCTGATCCTGAAATGCCACATGTGAAAGATAGATAATCCCAATGTGAATTTTTTTTAAATGAAGTGAAAATCAACCTCAATGTGTTTTGTCCAATCATGAAACACATGATTAAAAGCAATATGGATGACATTGATATTATCCACATGAAGCAGAGATGGGGAAGTTATATGAATCCCAAAATCAGAAAGTAGGCCTCATAGCCAAATGTTCTCACTACAAGCAGAGGACATAGCTCGATACTCAGCTTCTGTGCTAGATTTAGAGTTGTGTTGCTTCTTACACTTCTAAGAGATAAGAGTTGTGCTAAGAAATATACAATACCTAGCGGTTAAACGACGTGTGCTAGCACAACCAACCCAATCAGCATTGGCATAAGCAACTAGTTTAAGGGTGGATGTTGAGGAGAAGAATAATGACTGATCTAAGGTGCCTTGCAAGTAGTGGATAATTATCAAGAAAAGCCCCCTCCCCTCCTCATTTCAAGCATCTAGTACATCTAGAAAGGATCCACTCTCATTTTAGCTATCCCTGCTCATTTAGAGTTTCCTTAGCCTTAGTCATCTAGGTATCCCTCCACAAAGAAAAGTGAGAGTGAGTGAGTGAGAGAGAGAGAGAGAGAGAGAGAGAGAGAGAGAGAGAGTCCTACCCTAGTCTAGCCTAGCCTATCCAGAATTTGAGTCTCCTGAGCCACATAAGTTCAAATCTGAGCCATGCGATCTAGCCTTGTGATATTACCGTTCATCCAACTGTTTAAGCTTCAATCAATTTTATCAAATTAGAGCATTATCATTATGCAACACTCATTCCCTTCTAAACCCCCTTGCTCCTCATATACATCATCATTACATTGCATTTCATCATTTTCTCGCATTTAACTGAAGGGCGTATGCTTTTTAGCTTGCCGAAATAATCGAGGCAGGCCCACCAAAAACCTTAGACAGTTAGTTATCGTTTTATCATAATAATCAAGACAACATCAAATATCCTATACATCACATTTCTACATACTTTACACCTTGCACTCAGTTGGTTCGAACGTATGCTCTGCGACTTGTCAATATAATCAGATCCTGTCCATCAGAAATTCATATTGATTACCCATCATCATTGCCATTGCATCTCATTATATCTTCTGCACTTAAGAACAAATCATATTCCTTAGAAATTAGTCAAATTTTATGAAGTAAATACCGTACATCTGCACCGGTAGAGTGAGTGTAACACCCTGAACTTTTTAATACTCGAATATTGAAAGTTCTTGAGTGTCACCATGAAATCTAACTTAGTATATACAGGTGTACGATACCAATCTAGCTATCCTAACCTTACACCTATTCTCCAACATGAATCTGACCATTGGGAATGATCTTCATCTATAGATCGAGCCATCCCACCATCGAGTTTCAAGTTGAACCATCACAATATCTAGAGATTTGTACTAAACCTCAGAAGACTTAATTCTAAGGATTTAATTGGCTTACAATGTCTGTCATCAAATAACACCTTGCTAGATTGATTAAGCTATACCAAAACCATTTTCGAGATCAAGGGTTGCTTGATCCACAGTTCGGCTTTAAGACCCTGGTAGTGCAAATTATCGCTTAAGTACACAAATCAGCCATCCAAATTGTGGTAATCACCATCAGATTTCCTTTAGAAAAGGCAAGGGAATTGTAGAAACCTTGAAGATTGAATTTGGAAATAATCTAACCCTAGGGTAGATAGCAACCACAATATGTACATAAAAATGAATACGGTAGTGGCCCATTTGTGCAAGATGACATCCATTTAGAATAAATAGTGGCCCTGGGTGGCTCACTAGTTAATTAAACAGTGTTGATCGAGGGATTGGGCCATAGATAGCCATCAAATCAGCGAAGACTCCCAATTAAAGCTCAAGATTCCAAAGTGTGGCCCAGCTGAGTTTAAGATCTGCCTCATCTCAGGTCAGGGGTCTTAATGAGGCTAGTGAAAGTAGGTGGATGGCACAAATTGCATGAACTAGTTGTATGGGCCCCACTTTTAGTAGTGCATGTACACAGTACACGTGCACCCATGGTGCACCGGACCACCAGCCCCGGTCAAAATGGGTTGACCCGATTCTTTTTAAAGGGAATATTCCCTGCCTGCGTCTAGAAGAACAGACACCGTCCACTGGGATGTGTTGTGCAATGGGCAATCGGGACCGTCCATCACAAGTGGACTCCACCTCCGATCAAAGCCTAGAGAATGACAGAATGAGATTCATGCCGTGATCAATAGTGGGGGCCACCAAAACACAGTTTGACTCTGAATTTTGAGCCATTAACTAAAAACTCACCACCAAACTGATGAACAGATCAGATCTTTCAAGGGAGCAATAGGAATGAGCCCCACAAACTCCAGCTAGAAAACAAACCAAAGGCCTTCCGCACTTGTTCCATATTTCTCTCCGCACACTGCGCCAGAAACCAAATTTAATTCAAACACCACGTGTAACAAACCCGAGGAAAATTCTCCAGCTCTGATCTGAACCGTCCAAAGTCAAGAGGGAGGACTTCCGACCGCACTCACGTCGGCAGTGAAGAAAGAAAGGAGTCTGGTGGGATTTGTATTCCCTGGCTTCCAAGTAAAGTTACCGCAAACCGAAAATCCCGTACGAACAGAGCTCACTGCATGGCCACCATTGATCGGTCAATTAAACGTTCTTGCACTCAAGAATGTAGCCATAACCTCCCTTTTGTGGGCCCCATCCAATGAACGCTTCAGATCCAATAAGAAAGAACGGAGGAGAGAAGAAGATACCTTTAAAACGGACGCTGCACACAGTTGCACAGTCCGATTGCATGAAGTTTGCTCTGCGTACGTAGAAGATTCTGGAAATCCAGATCTGTATAAATATGCACCTCCCACGCTGGAAGCACATCAATAAGAGAGAGAAGAAAAGAAAAAAGAGAGAGAAAGAAAGAGATCGGAGACGAGTGCTTAACTTGCCGATTCATCGAGTCACCGAGTCACGTTCAAACTGAGGTAAGCCAATCCCCTCTTTTCTTCCCTTCCAATGACTCGATTCAAGATATTCAAGGTCGAGTTAAAACAAGTTGACACAGTCGAGAAACTCTTGCAGAGATCCAAGTCGAGACAAGCTAAGGTTAAGCCCTTAACCTCATAACTACGTAATCAAGACAGTAAGACATACACTAACCCGAGATGATCTATAGAAAAACCTAACCATTTAAATATGTTGAATGCTAGGATAAAATTTCAAACGACACGACACATACTCGCACTTGAAGAAGACACAACATTAGTTTTTCCTTTAAGCTTGCATTAATTTAAGTTGATACGAATTATCTTGCCTTTTATATGCTTTCATGATATTATTCTCTCCCTGCAGTTGTTAATTTAATACTAACAATTATTTATCCTTGGAAATTATGGTATTATGTTAATTATGAGTGACCTTCATTATTTTTACGTGGGGTGATGGATATAAGCCTTGACCCTGGCCTTTACCAATTTTGTTGAGTTAGCCCTTGCTACTCTTCTCTTTGTTGAGCTGGCCATTGTAGCCATTGCTGCTCTCTTCTTTGTTGAGTTAGCCATTACCACTCTCCTCTCTATTGAGTTACCCATTGATACTTTTTTTTATTAGCCTTGCGCTATCTACCTTTATGGCTTGGGCATGTGTCTTGGAATTCTAAAACCCTTATGATTCAATTTATTTCCTCTTTGGTGTGTTAAAGGTATCACAACTAGTGATTTAAATATTTATCATGGACGTAATGCATTACAGGTAATGGCCCTCTTGGTTGACACGTAATTCTGTGGGTTGGTTGGCGTGGTGCACAATAGATGTAAGTAAATTGTCATGCATGTTACATCACTTTTCAGGATTGGTATCGCAAATAGTCACTCCATGAACATATCGTGTTACGTAAATCCCCCAACCGTGTTGTTGTGTCGCTTTGAGATGTTCGCATAAATCCACGTTAACGTTGGACACGCTGGTGAATCTCCTTAGTTATGGGATGCAGAGTGAGTAGGGTTTTCTATGAATTATATTCCAAATTATGATGATCACTACATATGATGAGCCACACACACTTTACTAGGCATGCATTCATGTAGATTGGTTGCGCATATTGATACTTTCGTACTAGTGGAGTACGTGATGTATCAGAACCCTTACATTACTTTTATGAATCTCTTAAATTATTGTTAATCTTAAAGTATAACCATCACTATGAGTAGGGTATTGACCCTCTCCAACCATACAGATGATGCAAGTGATGCATAGATTGAAGACCTAGAGGACCATCTCCCTATGGAGATTATACTGAAAGAATAAGAAGATAGTTTTTATGATTTAGTTTTATATTTCTGTTGCAAACTCGATAATGTAATAAGCTCCCATTGAAAAGGCATTTGATAATTTGTTGAATTCTTTTACTCTAATGAAATAATAAATACAGTTGATTTTATTCTTATGAATAGTTACTTTCTTGAATGTAACTAGTTATGATCTAAATGAAAAAAATAGGGTGCGATTTTAAAACATCCAATTTATACATTATTAACATCCAAAATTCTTGGGCACGAGTATGTACTCGGGCCTCAGAAATTTTCGGGATGTTACAGTGGGTGCTTAACATATTCCCTCTCTGTAACTGCGGTCCCTTATTCATAATATCTAGAATGCAAAATCAAGAGTCATTTTAGGGTTAAGGATATTTGGATTCTCGATCCTAAGCGTTTTGGAGGGTCTAATTGACTGCATGATCAAAATAATTGGTTAAGGGCGAATCTGGTCAAATATAACATCTCTTGCCCCCCAAACAAAATTCCTCGAGTGAGGCAAAATATACAAAAGTGAGTTGATCTCCCATCCCTCTGGGAAATCCTCCAACATCCACAATAAGACCCCCTCAGGTTTCTGTCTTGTTTTCAATAGTAACTCATGGGGAAGGGTGACCTCTGTAAGAGCTCCCTCCCATTGATGGATTGGCGACCTTAGACTTGGTACCCCTGTAGGTAGCCTTGCGAGTTTCGTGAACTCAAGAGAGTTACTAAGGCTAATCATGCACGTAAGTCTTATGAGTTCACCGCTCTAATAGCTTTAATGAGCTCCTCTAATGAACTACGGTATGTGAACTCCTTGATGGTGGCTGAAGTCACGTGAACTCAAGAGAGTTATGAGACCAGCTAGCATAAGTCTCAAATGCTCCAAATAGTTAATAGCTTAAACTATGGATACTTTAATCTCAATCAATAGGTCAGGAATGCGGTGAGTTCACATGATTAGGAGAAGCCACCATAATGTTTGATATGTTGTTTTATATCTTCCAAATCTTTATTAACATGGATAGGAATACTACAAGAAAAAATAGGAAGGATTAAGACATTATGAACCAATGGGCAATGAATTAGCTTAAAGAAAGCAAAAGATGCTTTAAAATTTACCAAAGGAATTGTGTAAAGTGTATGAGCCAGACAGGATTGATTATTTTTCTAACAGCAGGGAACTTAGCCATCTCTTTGAAGAGTTCTATTGTAGTCTCTGAAATATGTGGCTTGCGGCCGGTTGAAGAAAAGTGTGTGAACTCTTCATTGGTCAGCACATAGTCATAAAAAAGACTACTGGTAATTGGGATTTTATATAAATCCCAGAGGATGAAACTAACTTCACCCATAGGGAGATGGAAAGAATTGGTGGTGGGGCACCAATAGTTTAGAAATGTTTTAAAAATATTGACATCTCGGTAGAAGTGGTTGGTTGTAACCTTAACGGCATCCAAAAGGCCTATCTTAATCAATCTATCAGAGTGTCTTCTTATGATTATCTTTGCCCAAATATTATAATATGAATGTGGAGAAAGAAAATCATGGATATGAAATTCGTTTTTACCCCCACAGGGTAGGAGCTTCATGAACACGACACTTCTGCTTCAACGTCTCAAAATAATGCGTTGGAAAGAGGTCGTGTGGGCTATAGTTGGGTATAAAATACCACATGATGGAAATTTTCCCAGCTCTCTACTTGGAGCCCCTCTCGACTAATGAACCCTTTATAATGTCGGGTTCCTTCTTTATCCAATTAGTGTTGAGAAATAATCTGTTATGAGTTATTATGTCTGTCGGCTCACTTCATAGGATGGAGTGATGACGGCGTAGAGTGAGGGAAATTGCAATCATTTCGTCCCGGAAAGGGCTCTAAAATTGAATTAAGCTTTGTGACGCTTTAACGTTATCCTAGGAGTTTTGTAGACATTGTTTCTTAAACTCTGTAATCTTCTCTTGGAATTTTTGCTCTTTACTTGGCTTCTTTTTCTTCGGTGGATGAGTAAAAGGTGGAATATCCTCCATAGCTAGTAATTTGGTACTATCGGTGTGAATATTGGGGGTACTTTTTAGCCATAGTTTCCAATTGGATTCAGGACCTTTCCTAGGTGGCCTTTCTATCTCCCTAATTATAATAGCCTTGCTGACCGGACTTGGCAAATGGATGATACGGTTTGAAAAGTGTATATATGGTGAGGGATTGTTAGTCAAAGTTGTTGGCCTCTTCGAGGGACACTCTGTTGACGAAGGGGATTAATTATTGGGGAGTGGTGATTGGCTCCTTGTCTGGAGGAAGGGAGTTGAAGATCCATCTTGACTTTTAGAAGTTTCCTTTGACTTATCCATTTTTGGAAAAATCTATTAAATGAGGAGTAAGGATTAGAATGATAAAAAAAAATCAAATATATAAAAAGGAGAGAGTAAATGACTAGAAAAGAGAAATTGCATAGTTCTTACAAGTTGCGCGGGTATGGGAACAGTTGTGCGGAGTTTTAACACTTGATTTTTTTTTTTTTGTCAAAACGAAGCAAGTTGTGCGGGTCCAGAAGTTGCGTAGAGTTTCAACACTTGGGAAAATTTTCACCAAAGTGAAGTAAGTTGCGCAATTATAGGGTAAAAAGATAAAGTACGGGGTGACTTAGTGAATGAAGTGAAGAGGAGATGGAAAAGTCCAACTTTTATAAACACGGACTCGCTAGAAGTTGTACAGACTTGATCGCGCAACTATTCTTGTGGAACATTAAGAAGTCGCACAATGTTCACTCCCCAAGTATAAGGTTGTGATGTAGTAATAAACTCGGTAAGACCGAGGTCGAATCCTCAGGGACTGAAACCTGTACGTGATCTGAAACTAATTAGGGCTAGAACTAGAATAAGATGAATTCTAAATCAATTGTGATTTGATGAATAATTGTGAAACTATTATCTAAAACTTAGGAGAAATTCAGAGGAGGGACACTAGGGATTCAGAGGATCCACTTGTAATGATCAGGGAGAACTATTCTTGATTCATAAAAATCAACTGAACTGCCATTGATATAGTTTTCAAGAGATGAAGGGTATATGAATTAGAATGGATTCCTTCACCAAACCATGCCCAAGAGGCAAAGCAAACAACAGAATTAAACTAATTACCAACCAATCAACATGCTATGAGGGTTAGGAAAGGGTACCATCATCCAACCATGCCCAGGAGACGATGGTGAACAACAGGGCTTCCTGACGTCATAAACATCAAAAGGAAAAAGAAATACTCAAAGTCATTGCAGACCCATTGTAATTTCAGTCACAACAGACCATTAAAGACTAAAAATATTCCCATAATAACCAAACCAATATCAAATTCGGGTCATGAATTTAAATTAAAGGCAATGAATAGAATCCCCCATCTCACTACAAGCTTCACCTCTTAGCCCTAGCTAAGAGGTTTAGCCTAGCATGGATAGGCTATACATCTTAAAAAAAATAAATAAGGAAAACCAGTAGAAATAAATAAAATAAAAAACTAACTGTTACTCTCTCTCTCTGCCGATCCACGTCCAAGCTCCCTGGCTCCAAAAACGATCCCCCTCTCCCGTTCTCTCTCTCTCTCTCTCTCTCTCTCTCTCTCTTTTATAGTAGGGAAGGTTGGTGGCTGCGTGTAGTCCTAGCTAGAGAACATCTTCATGTGGAAATCTCACGCACTCTCTTTCCCAGTTAGTTTGCAACGGAGCCGGACTCCCTGTTTCCACCGTGGAATCAAAAACAAAGCTTTACGCATCTGTGATGAATGGTGGGCCTAAAATTGATGTCAGACGAGAAATCCGATCTGTCCATTGAATTCACGTCAGATTTTTGTTATGAAATGGACTGATTAGGCTTGAATTCGGCATGGCTCATGAGATTTATGCTTCTACCGCTCGTCTTCTTTTTAGAAGGTTAACAACGGATCTCCATTGTTTCTTACAAATTTGTCACCTAGGCTTAGATAAGAGGACTCTTGGTCTCCTATTGGATGGTCTGGATTGTCCATCCGACGATGATCACGGACGCACTAGGGCCCACAGCGGCCGGTTTTTACGGACGCTGTGAATAGGGGTCGCGCACGATGATCTGACATTGCTGGTGGGGTCCACTTCGATGTACTATGGAGGAATCCAACTCGTTCACTGAAATCAGTGCGGAAAACCAGTCGGACATGAATGATTTTCTTCTGTTTTGGTGTGGCCCACTGAGAATTTCATTCTACCGTCCATCCTCCGCTTGAACGGCTGGATTCCGATCCTCTCTATATTTTGCAATGCATCCACCTATGTTATGGTTTCTGGCTCACTCCACTTCGAATGGACAGACCGGATCGGATTGTTAATGTACGGTGGTGGCCCACAAAAATTCCACTCGCAAGCTCTGTTCGAGCTTCCGCAGACGAGAGAAGGAAAGCTCGGTCAGAGCTTTGTTTGACCGAGATTGTTGGTTTGGTGCTTTGCGAGTGCACGGTCATTGTGCACTCCTAGTCACATAAGGTGGGTCCCACCTTAATGTATGTGTGAAATTTGCTCCATCCATCCATTTTTTCACCTTAATTAAAGGGTTAAGACCAAAAGTGAAGCATATCCAGATGTCAGGTGGGCCCTAACTCGACCGTTTATGAGCAGATCTATTTGTTGAGTAACTTTCACAGGTGTTCAATGGCTTAAAATTGATGTGCACGGTTAATTTATGGTCCTCAGGCCATGCATGAAGTCTTGAGCCAATCGGATGGTGGGAACCATGTGATCTTGCATTCTGGACCAATTTCGGGCTACTTAAGCTTCACTTTCTCGATTTTCCTGGATTTCTGGCATGCACTTCCATCAATCTTGGTCCCCTGGAGTCTCGTCCAATGCCTTGGTGATGCTTGAGCGTTAAATCCATGCTTTTAGCGGCCTTTTCAATCTAAGCTCGTAAGTGCACCCTGCATCACAAACATGTTTAAATCAGGCCATTAAATAGTATCATGTTCATAAATTCAGGCCATAACTAGGGTCTTATATGCAATATTTGACCCTCAACACACAACTTTTGAAAATTTTCAAAAATTAAATTTATTCATGAATCTTAGGAGTCTTAATTGAGAAAATAAAAAGCATTCAATCCAACTTTGATTTTTAAAGAACTCAAATGGGATCGAGGGGATCGAGGGGGCATCTGTTTAGACACTAAATCCTTTATATGGGACATAAGTTGTGCAACCGTGCAGAAGTCGCGAGGCTGTAAGGGAGAAATGTAACGCCCTGTGTTTTTAGGACCCGAGTATATGACCCGTTTCCTAAAAACCGGAGTGTTAACCTATAGAGAGCCAAAATTACACACACACACACATATATATTCTTTCATTCAGAGTAAGCAGATTTGGCGTAGGATGGACAAAACAACATAAAGGAAAATTTGCATTCACATTTAGAATATACAAGAGGTTGCCCATAATGACTTATACAAACAAATGTCTCAAACTTACAATTACAAAGTGAAATGATGTTACATGTAAACAAAGCAAATTATAACAAATCTGGAACTGTAAAACCACGTAGCAACTCTTGACAATACAATCATGTATCTTCAACAGTGGTACTTTGCTCCTTATAAGTCTGAACCTGAAAATCAATTAAGTCATCTGTGGTACCTGTACGATTATATATTTGATGGATGAGTGACCAACTCAGTGTAAATTTTCCTCAAGATTACACACCGCCGCATTAGGTAAGCATTGTTATAAAACAAAACATACAAAACAATACATGATGTAGGTCTCGTTAGATGCATGGATGTGTGAATGCAATTATCACCCCGGGGATGTTCATTCGTGCGGATAGTGGGCTTGTCACCCATGCAATCATTGACCTGGGAATGATCATCCAGTCGGACAGAATACGTACATCACATACGATAGCGATAGACTCTGGTCTGTGCCATGTATGTATGATTAGCCAAACCATATTAGTCCAGTTACAATAAACTAATTTAAATAAATTCAAAGTCACTACGGGGGCTCGTCACCAGCGTAGGCGGACAGCTCAGGCATAGGTCCCATACCACCATCCCCAGCTCATGAGACTACCATCTTAGGATGTTTAATGGAAATCCATCGACTAGTGGCCAATTATATTATAGTATATGGGGCTTACCACCGCAAGATTGTATAAAATAAAACTCAAACCCATCTAGGGCAAGTACCAAAACAAAACCACGTAGGGTGAATATCAAAACTAAGCCACATAGGGTGATTAGTAAAATTAAGCCACGTAGGGCTAATATCGAAACCATGCGATAAGAAACCATCCTTAAAACCATTGGACACAACAACCCTGGATGGTAGGCCCACATCATTGATCAATTTAAACCACCACTAAATAACCACTAATCCAAAGGTTCATTATAATCACAACCAGTCGGGTTACATCCTAAGTATGGGTGTACATGTATAGGTGGGGGTTTTCCACTGATGTACCAGTTTAAGTTCCATAAGCAATCCACAAATAATCCACAAGCATGAGATAATATGCAGGACAAATATTAAGCATGAAACCTAGCAATTTGATTCCAACAATTACACATGTGATTATAAGATGGAGATATCAATTATTAATTTAAATCAAAATAAAACTATACTTAAGCTAATGGGAAAATGGAAAGCCCAAGGGGAAGAAATCATCACCTAATATATAAGATCACCTACTAGTGTTGTTAGGAGATACGTGCACCCTTAGAGGCGGGTCCTATCACGAATTACGAAATTGTATGGTTAGATCAAGTCCTACATACTATTTATGGTTAAGATTATAAACTAGGGTTTGGATTACTCATTTTTAGGGTTTTGATGTGAGATTAGGGCTTTCATCTTAGGGTTTAGTCTTAAACTTAGATTATAGGATTTGAACCCTAAATAATAATAATATTATTATTATCATTATTGTACAATTAGGGGTGCACATCAAACCGGTGGAACCGTGTAACCGGACCGGAACCGTTGGATTGGTGGTCCGGTTCTAGGGTGTTAATGGTTCGGTTTCGGTTCTAAAATTTCCAGAACCATTGGTTATGGATTGGTTCCGGTTTAAGGCCCTGTAGAACTGAACCAAACTGTGAACCGAACCGTTGATCTGAACTGTGACCTGAACCGTGGATCCGAACCGTATCTCTCTCTATCTCTCTCTCTCTCTCTCTCCTTTTCAGGTGTTTTGCTTTTCTCCAGCTTCATATGCCAAGGTAATAGATGATATCAGATGGGTCTTGTGCATGTTGTATTAAACTTGCTTCCCATTGCTACAAGAATGGTGATTAGTCCCATTTGTTCTCAAGATTGCCCGTCGTATTTCATATTCTAATGGTGATTCATGGGAACCAGTCTATAAAATCATGGTTTCATCTTTTTATTCAAAATTTCTTTCAAAAGTTTAAGATTATCTAAAGAAGTATCAACCGGTGGGTGAATGGGGGAATGGGCCAGAAATATCTTCATCTTGTAATCTGCAGCATAGTGCCAACATAGTACGTGTGTGCAATCCGAGCCACTCATCAGATGGGCATCCACCACAAAATGAGATGCCCAAAAGTCAACAAGATGCACTCAACAAGTAGGTGGCATGGGTACAACGAATACGGATCATTGATCATCTTTTTCTTCTCTTTCTTCATCTTTTTTTTTTTCAAATCAAGTAATTGGGTTGGATTTTTAAAAGCTCATAGCTGTGGAACTGATCCGGAACTGAACTGTTTTTCACGGTCCGGTTCCGGTTCGGTTCTAGGGTGCTAACGGTCTGGTTTTGGTTCCAAAATTTTTAGAACCGTAGGGAACGGTTCAGTTCCGGTTTCACCCTAGAACCAGACCGAACCGATCCGTGTGCACCCCTATGCACAATGGATCAAATAATTAATCCATTAATATTAATAATGATGATTCACAAGTTGATATTTAAATATACTAACAATATCTAATTAATGTTCTTATAATGACTAATTATAATATTCATATTAACAATACTTATACTAATCCCATAATGAAAGTGATAGTATTTTCTAGTGGTAATAATAATAACTATCAATACTGAGTCTTATCATGATAATACTTAAGGATAATAAATACATGTAAGTGTCTAATAATCATAGTTCTGTTTATAATATTCAATGTTAATATGAAGAATCAGTCAATGGTTAATCCTGCTTAACACATTGTTTATGGTTAAAGTCCTAACCTAGGGTTTAGATTACCTAGGTCTAGGGTTTCATCCTTGAGTTTAGGTCTAGGCTAGATTTTTAGATTCAATTTCTAATGGATGTGATAACAATATAAATAAGGTTACTAATTAAATGTAGTGAACCACTAATAGTTATTGATGTATAGTCGATCGTAATGCTAATAATACTAAAATTTTTGTAATGATCATTAATGTTAGCAATATATTTAATATTAGTTAATGACACACTAATAATTATTGTAATGAAAATAACAGGTATGCTCTAATCATCAATGATAATATTTTAGGATGGCAGAATAAAACACTAATATTTACTAATGATACTTTTTGTTTGTAATAACCGATATTAGTATAGGTAATTTACTAATGACTATTAATAATCCTAATTAATGATAATAAGGTTAACATTGATAATTGAAATCGAAACGACTTCAATCATGAAGGAGAAGGTGGACTCACCTTAGTAGATTTAGTTGTTCAACCTAGGCCCCAATTTGAATTGGTGGCTCGCTTCGTGACCCGACTCAACCGCGTTGACCCAACTCCACATGCAACTCGATCAAGCAAGGCTAAGACCAGGCCCAGCTGGACTTGGTCCCAACTGAGTTGACCCAATTCCAGCCGGGTGGACTCGGTCTGCACCCACTACCTCCTCTTTTCTTTTCTTCCTTCTCCTCTTTCATGCTCTCCCTTCCTCTCTCTTCCTCTGATTCTCTGTTGGAACTCCAGCAAGGACTGGAGCATACCCTAACTAGGCTCAACCAGACCGGCTTGGCTCGAACTCGAACTTAATGAGTTGGGTTCTTGGTCCCGACCGCAGCCATAATTTCTCTCTCTCTCTCTCTCTCTCTCTCTCTCTCTCTCTCCTCTCCCTTCCTTCTTCCTCTTCCTCTTCCTCTTTCTTCTTCTACTACTCTCGGTTTAGTAGGGTTTACTGAACCCAACTTGACCCAACAAGTCGAGTCCAGTTGACTCGGCAGCGAGGTGTAATGCGACCCATGCTCTCACTCACACGCTCGCACTCACATGCATGCACTCTCTCTCACTTCCTCTCTCTCTATTTCTTCTTCTATTTCTTCCTCTCTTCTCTTTTCTTTCTTCACAGGCCTACACGAAGTCTGGACTCGAGAAAAATCAACCCACCACCTACCCTGAACTCGGCAGATGCAACGAAGAAGAAAATGGCCGTTAATGGTGGATTCTAAACGGAGGTTCGTTCCTTTGAAAGCTCCGCATTGGATGGTCTGGCTACGTCCCTGGAAGCTTGGGGAAACCTTAAATCGAAGCTCGAGTGGGGTTTATTCATTGGGTTTGAACTTGCAAGGAAACGCCCGGATTCTCTCTCTCATTCCCTTTCTTTTACAAAAACCTAGCTTGTAGGGCTATGATTGCTTTAAGATGGACGGTCAGGATGGGGAATCCCTCCTCTCTCGCCGATTGTTGAGCTGGCAAGGAGAAAACAGTTTCCATTTTAGGAAACATTGTGTTTCGAGACTTGTTTGTAGCGAAGATTGTGCTTATGCACGTGCATCCTAACATGCGAGATGAGCTGGGTTTTGGTGGGACCCAAGCCCTGGACACGATGGATGGTCTGGTTCGACCAGGTGGATGATGGTGGGCCATGGACATCCCAAACGGACGCCCGTCCGTCGGTTGGTGAAAACAGAGAGAGAGAGAAAAAAACTCTTTTTTTTTTTAGAAAACACGGGTCAGCCCTTGCTGACCGGCCTGACTCGTCTAGTGCACAGCTGGTGTGCACCAGCTGTGTACACGCACCCCATTAAGTGGGGTCCACCATGATGTTTGTGATAAATCCACACCATCCATTCCACTTTTGATCAAGGATCTAGTAGATGAGATGCCTAGGTAGGGCCCACAACTTGATTTGGGTCCCATTTATGAATTTCTCGTTGATCTGTTGGTTAGATCAGTCTGAAATTAAACGTCAATGATTAAAAGATCCTAATGAACCATTTGTAAGGCTTTCCTCATATATCATTAGCCCTAATACCATCTGTCTCATGGTTTTGTATAATAATAATAATAATTATTATTATTGTTATTAATTTTAATAATAATAATAATAATATTATTATGAATTAAATTGTAGGGCCTACTTTCTGAAAGTGACTAGGGTTGTTCATCCTATGATTTTTAGACGATTTAAATATTTTAGTAATAATGATATTATTATCATTACCCGTACATTGTTATTCATTTACCTTTTAGTATATTATTATTACTTGTCCATATTTTCAATATGCGTGACCTACACTTCGTGCTACATACCTTAGTTTAGGATTACTAGGTGTAGGAGTGGGCCACTCCAAGTGATCATCTAATTCCCTATCCTCGACATCCTGATGGTTCAAGTAATTCTACGGTTGGATCACTTGAAGGGTGGAGATTTCAATGAGGTGTTGTAGCCTGATGAATGGTAGATCATGTGACCTTAATCCCTAACTTACTTTATGTGATTTAGTTGTACTAAATAGGTGTATTTTGGCATATCATCATGATCCAGATTCTAATGGTAGGATTATTTGTTCGTTTATTTATTTAAGTGCAAGGTCCATTAATCTAGGTCTTATATTAGATGATGTACGGTTAGGTTTGTCTACTAGTGAATTTGGAATCCTAAAAAAAAAAAAGGTATCTCTGGTGGTATGGTGGAAATTGACGGATGGATGTATGGATTGGGATTGTCTTTAAGGGATGGATTTAGGCTAGAATGAATGTGAGGGTTCATTTAAGCTAGACTTGTGTTTATACTAAATTGGAGTACATGGTAACACGCGAGTACTGGAAGTACCGGGTGTTACAAGAAAAATCATAAAGAAAGAAATGATGAGGAACACAATCAGAGTTCTAGAAGAAAACTGTAATTGCACGACCGCGCAACTAAGTTAAGTTCCACAGCCGTGTAATCTTAATAAGATTCAAAGTCATCCTCACAATTTAATTAAGTTGTGTGGAATTCAGTGTCGTAGTGCGAATGCATATAAATACCCCTTTGGCCTTCTCAATTGGGGACTTTCGAAGAATTTAGAGCTCTTGAGATCCTGCCCAAAGAAGAGAGACATCAAGTAGGATCTGCGCAACAACTCCTCCCTGGGAGTTGTGCACATGCCATAGTCAGTGTATCCTGGGGGAGAAGAAATCAGAGCCAAAGCAGAAGAAGGCTTTCAGATAAGTTGCGCAACCGTGCAACTTTTCAGTCTTGTGCACCACGCAACTGTTGTGTAGATGAATCGACTTGAGCATTTTACAAGTTTGGGATAATTCCATTATGAAGTATGCAGAAAGGGCTCAGAACCCGCACAACTCTTCTGTCATTCCAACAGATATTCAACAAGGACTGGAATGCTACCAAAATGATTTTTTTCAATTATTATTTGATACTGTCAATTGCATCTTGTTTTAGAATCAAGAGAAATGAAAGGAATGGAATGAGAAGTCATATTAATAAAACAATGTGACGACTATTATTCTTTTATTCAAGCTTTCCTTATTATTTTTAGAATACAAATATTCCAATCTCAGAAATATGTTTTTTAAATCAAAACACTCTCTACGGGACTCACATAGTAGGGTGACATAGTGATTTGGTCCACTCATATACTGGTAATAGAATGGATGGCTTACATTTTGAAAATAAAACCTATGAGAGAATCTTATTTGTTAAGCTTTCTACACTTAATCCCATTTTTAATTTAATCATTTTAATTGTTTTACTTTTCACCAATACAAACAAAATGGATAGAATTATCAATTAGGTGTAATTTTTTATAGAGAAATTACGGATGTCGATTGGGTGGTGACCTGACATCACTGACATCCTTGTGATCGGACTACATGGGGCCCACCATGATATATCTATTTTAGCCATGCCGTCCATCTATTTTGTCTGCTCATTTTAGGGTATGATCTAAGATTGAAGCATATCCAAAACTCAAGTGGACCGTAACACAAGAAACAGTGGGGATTGAATAGAGTTTTGGATCAAGTTGATATTTGTATTTTCCCTTCATCCAGGTCTGTGTGATCATATGAATAGGTTGGATGACAAATAAACATCACGATGGGCCCTAGGAAGGTTTCAATGGTGGATGTCATTATCCCCATTGTTTACTGTGATGCAGTCCACTTGAGCTTTGGATATGCTTCAATTTTGGGCTCATGCCATAAAATGAGCTGCCTAAATGGATGGACGTCGTGGATAAAACACATATATCATGGTAGGCCTCATAGAGTCTGATCACCAAGGTGTTGGGGTCACCACCCAATCCACTTCCATAACTTACCTATACTAGGGGACTTGGATTGGGGTCACCACCCAATCTAAGTGGTGTTGGGGTCACCACCCAGTCCACTTCCATAACTTACCTATACTAGGGGACTTGGATTGGGGTCACCACCCAATCCAAGTGGTGTTGGGGTCACCACCCAATCCACTTCCATAACTTATGGATTGGCAATGACCCCTCCACTACCCAAGCCAGTGTTGGACAAGCTCTATGGCCCCCATTGTGATGTATGTGTTTTTTCAGGGCCATCCATCCATTTTGCTATCTCATTTTAGAGAATGAGCCCAAAAATGAGGTAGATCCAAAGCTTAAGTGGACAACCCACAAGAATGGTGGGGATTGAATACCTACCATTAAAAACTTCTTGGGGCCCACAAAAAGTTTGGATTGAGCTGATATTTGTTTTTTTCCCTTCATCTAGGTGTATGTGACTTTATGAATAGGTTGGATGGTAAATAAACATTGCAGTGGCCCCCAAGAAGGTTTCAATGGTAGATGATCAATCCTCACTATTTCCTATGGTGTGGTCCACTGAACCTTTGGATTTTTCTCATTTTTTGGCTTTATCGATGCAAGCCCCCCGCGATGGCAAGTGTGTGCACTTGTGATGGATGCAACTTCTTGTTTTGTTATGACTTGGCTTTTGATAGGTATGACGTAGGCTTAGAATGATATGTTTGAATGACTTGAAGTCACCACTAGCCGATAAAGGCCTAGAATCTATGCTCGGCTAGACCTGTAAAATTGCCTTGGGTTAGGAATTGAAGGCTCCCCAACTTAAGATGAGTCCTAGATAAGGTTTGTGTAAGTGCTTATATGTTTAGTACACATAAAGTTGTCAAATTTTGTAAGACAAATATACACAGTGATACCGGTCATATTGCAGCCCCACTACATCTCGTGAAGATCAACTCAAGATCTGCTTATCATCTCAAGATCGGCTTATCATCTTAAGGTGTCTCTTGGTTTCAAGTTTATCAAGACTAGAAGATTTCTGTATTAGCCAACCAAAATATGATATAACCCTAGAAAGACCTTAGCTTAGGTGCTTTCGAAAATTGTTCAAATTGGGTTAACTTTGGTGTAATTTCATTGAAGTTCGCCTAGCCTAACTTCTTCAGCTAGCCTAACTTCTTCAGCTAGCCTAACTTCAGGTTTCGGGTCAAATTTTAGGAAAGGATTCTTGAATTTTTGAGAAAATTCTACCGACCAAATGGGGAATTTGGCTAGCCGAATTTTTCCTTAGGCTGGCCAAATTTTGGATAAATTTTATCCTGTGCAATCCGATCTTTATTAGAACAAATTCATTAGAATCCGTCCAGTCGAACCTAATATCAAGCTAGCCGAATTTTTAAATCCTTTGGCTATAAATAAGGACCTTATCTCTTTCTATTCTATAACAAAATTCACTCAAAATCTTCTGCAAGTAAGAGAGAAGCTCAGGTCCTCGTCAAGATATTTTGTGCGGTATTTATAAATTTATCTAAGCTTATTCAATTTTCTTTATCAAGCAGATCTCAAATACATTTTTAGAGAGTAGTTTATACTCCACTAGAGAATCATGATAATTGAATCTTTAGCATTAGGTTTTTTTTTTTTTTTTTCATTCCCTGAAATACTTTAGAACTCTATACTCTTTCTGGTTGAGTTAATACTACCTCTTTTACACTCAAGAAAGATGATTATTACTACAAGCTTCGACTGCATCTTTGAATCATCATTTGGAGATAAGTACATTATCAATTACTTTTTTTTTTTTTGGGTTTTTCTGAGATAGCTCGAAAATCTCTGTGTTGATTTGTGATAGCCCGTGAAAATTATAAAAGGGATTTGATTTGTGATAGCTTGTAAAAATCACAAAAGAGGTTTGATTGTGATAGCATGTGAAAATCACAAGAACTGTATTAGGTTGTTAATATGAACTTGTGAAAACCTTGTTATAGTGAAAGCCAAAATTACGAGGGTAGTAATTTTTGGAGTGGAGTAGGTGTGGGTTTAAGCATGAACCAGTATAACCCCTTGTGCTTCTATGGTGATTGCTTATTTCATTATTTGTGGTGAATGCTATATTTATTTCATTATGTAGTGAATGTTGTATTTATTTTATCTTTTCTTGATAGTTTGAAAAATTGATTTTAAAGACGACGTGAAATAAGGTTGTCCTACCTAAAATACTAGGTGAAGGTTGTCCTACGAATTATTTGGAATAAAGGTTTCAATACTTTGGGTGATTGAGATTATTTATTCTGCTTTATTTTGAAAAATTTAGTATTGTCCTATTCACCCCCGCTTTAGGATATCAATAGCTCATCTTTCAGTTTACGATTGAGGATTCTATATAAGGATCTCGGTGATGGTGAGGCAAGGGGTTAGGTACCCTTAATCGCCTGTGCTTGAGTACGAGATTTTCTTTACCAGATTTATGACTTTTTAGTAATTTTTGGAGTTTCGGGAAGCCTTGTACTAAATGACTAGCTAAAAACTGACTAATAAGCTACTACTCTTCCAAATCACCACTACCAAGATCGCAATGTCTCAACCTATGGTGAGTTTGGAGGAGATCGTAGTTACAAAGAAAGGAAAGAAAAGAAAAGCAAATGCAGTGCATGAAATATGTGTGTGTGTGTATTATTAACAAATAATATGCTACTGCTCACTCAAATACTACCAAGGAGAGATTGCGATGCTCAACTTAGGGTGAGTCCAAGAAAGTAATAATTACGAAAAAGAGATAAATAGATGTAATATGTGAATGATTGAAGAGACGTAAAAGAGGATTTAAGCAAGATTTGACTTCTGATACATCATGATCTAAAGGCTAGATAATATGTTGAGTATACAATTAAGTGTAAGACCCGATGCCCCAGAAATCTGGTTTGTACACTGGATAGCCGTTGGCTGTAGGTCCAGTGGCCCCGAGAATGTTTTGACTTGATCATAATGTTGTTCTATTATTGAGCTGCAAACCGTATTTTAACCCGATGTCCGAATGTTAAGATACAGACTTAAAATTAAACAATCTGAGAAATGACCATTATGTCCTTATTTTAGGTGGGGCTCCGCTAACATCGAGTTTTCAAATCCGTTAGGTCGGAGAACCTAATCGTTGTGGTCGTAGTCAAGTTATGGAATTACTGGCGAAAACAACATGTCAATAGGACACCCAGATTGTAAGTTATGCATTGATATGTACATGTATAGTTTAATAAAATAACTTAAATGACCTCGTTTTTTTTTTTTTAAAATCCTTGGAATACTTTTTGTCAAATCACTTACATAACAGTTTGTTTATTGCTACCATACGTTTAAACTTCTCAAAATTTGCCTAAACCATCCCATAAACTTTTTTTTAGCTAAAAGCCACTTTAGACCCTTTTTAAGCCCATAAATAGAAAAACCCTCTTTCAAACATTTCATTTTCCAGCACTCTACTAGTTGGGGAGAAGAAGAAGAAGAGGAAAGAGAGAAGAAGAAGAAGAAGAAGAGGTTGAGATCCAATCCTCTGCTCATTACAGGTGAGTGCATAGATTAGGAGCACTTATATGTGTAAGTTAAGGTTTCCTTCAAAACCCTATCGCTGGATTTTCTGGTTTAAGATTAGATTTTCGCTGGATTTTTTATTTTCTGGTTTGGTTTTCGCTGGATTTTCAGTTAGGGTTAGAAAATTGCTGAACTTGCTGTTTTAAGGTGAAATCAGTGCTGAATTTTCTGTTTGAGGGTTCGGTTCTTGCTGGAATTGCTGTTTAAGGGTTAAGTTATCACTAGAATTGCTGTATGAGGGTTAGGTTATCGCTGGAATTGTTGGATTTATTGCGAGAATTGTTGTATTAGGGTTAGGTTATCGCTGAATTTCATTTAGGGTCATATTCTTACTGAATTTATTGTTGGAATTGCTGTATTAGGGTTAGGTTATCGTTGCATTTTCATTTAAGGTTCAAGTAGTGCTGGAATTTCTGTATTAAGATTAGAATATTGCTGGATTTTCGTTTGGGTTATGTTCTCACTGAATTTAGGTTAGAATATTGCTGGATTTTCGTTTGGGTTATGTTCTCACTGGATTTAGGTTAGAATATTGCTGGATTTTCGTTTGGGTTATATTCTCGTTGGATTTTTCTGAAGGTTATTGCTGTTTAATTAGTGAGATTATTAATGGAAGGTTGGATGATAGAGATAAGTTAGTTTTATTTAAGAATTGCTATCGGTTTCTCGCTGTCCCATACAAAGTACGCCCACTACCTGTTTGATAAATTGTCTCAAAGAAATATCCTTCATCCTTTTAATGTCGTTACTTTTTGAGAAAGAGCATGCTTGTAGCATGAAGTTTTATAGCAGAATAAATCCCGGATTGGAGTTAGATTGGCTAAGTCATGTAAATATCATATGCATGATTCTTAGATGTTGTATCATTGTATGCTTGAGAGTGAATGATTCATCTCATGATATGGTGATCATGTGCGACACACGATGTGTTTATGATGAGTATGTAAACCATCTAGATACATGATGTGTTACATAAGATCCTTATGAGGAACTTAAATGTGGAACTTAAATGTATGAGGAGACCACATGAGGGAGGTCGTCCTATGCTTGCCTTGAAAACCATGACATATTGTACTTGTATGTGGGCTTATGCATATGAACATTCTTTGTTATAACTTGAGTTGGACACCACACCGGAAATGTGTAATTCAACAGGACATGATTAGAGGGTCCATGGGTGAAAGTCCCTAAACCCCGATTGGTACCATTGGGAGTGACCAATGCTTAGACCGGATGGAAGAATAGAGCGCTGAAATGCGAAAATACCAAAGTAGGCAGCGACTCCCACCGACGTGTGTCGATTGGTTGAGAGGTTTGACCTGACCTGCTTATGGGCAAGCAAAGATAGGTTGTGTGTGACGAGCTCGTAAATTGTCCGTTATTATTTTTCCAGGCGACTTATGACTTCTTGCTGTTAGGCAGATAGTAAGGTTTAACACAAGTGGGTTAGACTAGTTCGGCCTGTGAACTATGTAGTCCCACCTCTGTAGTTGACCACGGTGGAAAAGTCTATACAAGTGGGTAGAAGTCCCACCTCTGTTTTAGACTTAGGTGATCCAATTGGGAAATATAGAAAGTTGTGGAAATGTTGAAAGCGTGTGTATGTTACAAGTGGGTAGAAGTCCCACCTCTGTATATAAAAATGATTTGGAAGCCTGTGCATTCATGTGTATTAAATGAGCATGACATGAAACATGCATTTTCACGGCACACACGCACTCACTGAGCTTAGTAGCTCAAGCTTTCCTTTCTATTTTTTCAGGTGAGAGTAGGGAGCTGCAGGAGTAGAGGCTACAGACTCCAGTTGTCCTTTTTTGCTTTGTACATATCAGTGTGTATATTTTTTTTGTAATACCCTGCATATGTACATCAGGTATAGTAAATATGACGTGATTTATGTTTTAGTTTTACCTTGAGGTGCTCAGTTGTACACAGTAATATATATTGCATATGATAAAATTTTGAGAAATACAACGTGTTTGTTAGTTTTACTTTCAGAAATCCTCTTTGTGGAGCTCCGCTTATAGGACTTAGTATGTGCTACTTGAAAGTCCCAAGAATCGGAGTTCTACGGAGGCTGTCAACTAATATCTGGTGTATAATAATCGTGGATTACCAACACTAGATTTAGGGTCGTGACATTAAGAGTTGCTTAAATTATAAACAATGGGGTATATGAGAAAGGAGATACGCAAAATGTGAATAAAAAGGAAATAAAATGGACAGTTGGATTGTCGTACATGTGGAAATGTGGGAGGAGGAAATGAGAGCTAAGATACTCTTCATAAGAGCAGATGATCATAGTTCTCAGATTTCAACCCTACTCCATTGATCTTGAATGGTAGAGGTGACTTGGCTACTAGTATAGATTGGATTAAAAGGCTTGAATAAATGGGACACACCCACTATTTCAATTGTTGCTCACACTCACTCTTGTAGGAATTTCTTTCTATCTCTACTTGTTAAATGATGTCTCTCCTAAAGTCAAGTGTTGAGTTTCAAGTCTCAAGCATCAAGTGAATGGAAATGAGAAAGGTGGGTCTCTATTTATAGAGGTTGACTTGATTTTATTATTCTAGCAACTTAGAGGGCAAACATGTTGTGTGGCATGATATAAATGCCCAGAGGACACATGCCATCAAGTATTTTCTTTGATAAGTGGTAAAATAGATAGTTGTACCCTTAGGAGAGGTAAAATGGTTGTTTTACCCTGAGGCACTAAATGGATTGCTGTCTAGTAGATGGTTTTGCTTAATTGCTGTCCGGATGATCCTTGGAGAGATCCTAATATCTATTTGGATTTGCAAAGATTTGGGTGGTAATGGGATTGCTGCCTGTACACAGTTTTTACACTTTTGGTCCCAACAACTTTAAGGGCCTATTCATTGATTAGGCTAGTTGACATGGCCCTGGCTTGCACCCTTGTTGCCACCTGTACCTTTTGCAATTTCGTGACATGCAACTATCCTCTGGATGGCACAGGGTGGCACTATTACTACCATCCAAGTGAAGGTTTGCCCTCCAAATTAACTCTTGAAGCTACACCGGCTCAGCGGCCTTATTATGTATTACGTTTTGGGTTGGTTGGATAAGTTTCTTAAAGAATTCTAATCTTATAAGCTATTTCTTTCCGTTAAAGATAGGTGCACAATTTGTTGGGATGGAGTGTCTACAGCCTCAGGCCCTCAAATGAGGAGGCAAAGTGAATGGACGGCACGCAAACATCATGGTGGGGCGACAAAGCTTTTCAACTAGCTTGGGTAGTGGAGGGGTCACTGTCCAATTCGAGTCCTGTGCTAGGGCCTTGCATATGGGTGGACCCAACTTGCACATTAACCTGCCACCTATAATTTAGAGAGATAGGTGGACCCAACTTGCACATTAATCTGCCGTGTATAATTTTAGGGAGATGGATCTACCATATTCTCAGTTCTTTAGGGTCCACCAAACATCTCCACATACCATTACATACGTGTGCATCGCATGCATGTCATGGATGGTTTATCTCGCTTCATGGAAAACACATATGAGAGGGTAGAAAAGAGTCAAAGCGAGTGGGAACCCCTACTTCAGACCGCGAGCATTCACATTCTCGTGATGTTAGACGACTGCTATTGTCTAATATTGACGATGGCTTTTTGTCCACTTCCATGTGAAATCACCTACCCACCAAACATCCCTTTTCACATAGGTTTGTGAGTAAACTAGGACCCCATCCATGTGATGGCATGGGCAGAACACGTGTCAAAAATCCATGCACACAGTACATGTGTCAATGATCTGGGCCATTCATTAGATGGTGCCCACATGAATGTGCCACATACCAAAAATCAGGGCAGTACACTCAGCAAGTGAGCCATGCATATACATTGAATTTGGACCATTAAACTCATCTCGGCTCAGTCCTCGAGCTTGACTGGCCCACTAGTTGACCCCAGTTCGAACTAAGCTCGACTCAGTCCTCGAGCTTGACTGGCCAGCTCGGCTTGGTTCAGTCAGCAGCTTTGGCCAATTCGAGCCGAGTTCGAGCCAAGATCGAGCCTCTACAACATTTTCTCAAACACACGGTGTGCACCTTCAATTTCTCACAGAATATAAAACAACAACATCAGTTTACATGTATTTCATCAAACACTCAGTAGCAACATAAAAGTCAAGATACAAGGGTATTTGTTTCATATCCATACCTTCTTTGCCACCAGCTGATACTTTGTTGAATCATTTCATCAAACACTTGCTGTGTCAAAATAATCGAGTCACCGAACTGTTTCGATTTGAGTTCGATTCGAGTTGGGGTTCGATCCAAATCGAGTCGAGCTCGGGCAAGCTCGAACTCAGCTTGAAATTTTTTCAAGCTTAAAAAATCAGCTTGACTCGGCTCAAACTTAGTTTCGAACCGAGTCAAGCTTTTTCAAGCCGAGTCGAGCCAGCTAATTGAGCTAACTCGGTTCCTATACAGTTCTAGTCTTGGGTGAGTCCGGGTCTCACCTAATCCACTCCCGGTGGGGTGCAAGCTGTGGATGAGTTGGATGTTATACAGATACTTCCTGGAACTCACAAGTCTTGACTTCCGGTACTCTTTAAAGACATGAGGGGATTTTTATAATTTCATCTCTCGAAAAGCACATCCAAGCGCATCCACGTAATTTCTAATCCTTTAAATACTCTTTGGTAGAATTCTAATCCTCGAGAAATTTCCATGTAATTTCCTAGTGCCTGCGCATACCATCACACTTTGGCAGAGTATTAAAGTCTTTTATATATATATATATATATTTTAATAACTAAAAACAAAAACGCCTAAGGTGCGTGTTGGTGCTGCTTGCTTGGAAGTACTGTTGATGGCACGTTATGTGAGAAGAGACAAGTGTGAGAAGACAGGGTAAGTTACCACCACTTCATTTTGAACCTTTCCACCGTGTGCTGGATTGATGTGCGGGTGGGTTTGCCACAAGCTATTTTTTAATGGAAACTCATGCCCACTAATCCAGACCGTCAAAATTACAAGTCCCCCTTTAGACTGGAGCATAGCCCAGGAGATGACACGGTTGTAATAGGGCTGATCCTTGTGATTTTCGGGCTGACTTGGGATGGGTTGCATTGATTGGCTGGTGGGTCCGCATATCATGGTTTCTAGAACTTACTCTAGCCGAGTAAACTTGGTGAGATTTCGAGCTGAGTCACTGGAAACTTGGTCATGGGCTACCCGACAGCAACTCATGATGACTCATTGAGTCGAATGTAAACACTCGTGAGTCAAAAGAAGGAAATCCTACTCACAATTATAGCCGGTCATGAGCTGAGTCAGCTCCAGAAACTCCCTTGACTCGACTTGACTTGCCTCGACTTAGTGGGATGAGTCAAGGCGAGTCGTATTTAGGAGCTCGAGTCAGAAAATGAGTCGAGGTTGAGCACTAGGTCACTCGGCTCGACTCGACTCGACTTAACTTGACTTCGACTCTACTCATTGTTATAAATAGTTGCAAAAAAAAAAAAAAAAAAAACCTATCCATTTTTCCCTTTCTTGATTCTTCCCCAAACCCTAACACTGTCCGATCCTCATTCCTCGTCCCTTCCTTTTCCCTTTCTTGATTCTTCTCCTATTTGAACTGTGTGTGTGTGTGTGATTGGATCTGTGGTTATTATGGGTGATGGTTTCGCAGCCTTGCAGGAGTATCTAGACAAGATGCAACTCTGTCAGAGCTACCCGAATCTATGGCATACAAGTATCATGAATGTTGGGGAAGTACGAAAACACTCAGAGATGAATCAATCAAAGTACACACAATCACACAACCAAAGTCCAAACAAGAACAATCCGAATTTTAGTAAAAAAACTCTTACAAGAAAAAACCACAACACAAAGAGATGAGTAATGCACTATAAAAGCAGAAATTACAAGAGATAGAGTCTTATTGATTCAAATAAGCATCGAATCTCGTTCACGAGTCCTAGTTATGCCCTTGAACCCTTAGGAATAGAAAGCGCTAATACACCTCTTTTTTCACATCCCAAATCCTAATTACACCTGATATATACTATCACAACCAGAATAGGAAACAAATCCCGCACTTACGCAACTCTGTGCGCATGCTCGATGAGACCTTCGATAGCATTGACAACCCATCGATGGTCTGTTAATGGCATCAAACTCCTTTGATGCTACTGAGTAGCAACACCTAAAACGTTCCATCAACCAACATGGATTTTCTCGATGGGATCGAGCATCTATCAATGGTATTGACATCTACTGAATGACATCCAGTGGTCTATCAATGGCATCGACGGATTCTGTTATTGACAAATTTAAGACATCAACAACAATCTCCATCATGTCTTTAATCTTCATAGTTCCTTATCAATCCTTTTCTCTACTTCCACCTTCTATCATAGCTTTATCATTGCTTCTCATGCACACTTCGTCTTCCATTTATGCCTTTGTCAAGCCAAGAGAAGTTGTAAAAAACTTGAACTTCTCTATGGAAACCACCTTGGTAAGCATGTCATTCAGATTCATGCTCGTGTGAATCTTCTCTAGAATCATGCCTCCATCCTCAAGCACACATGATAAAATGGCGACGTACATCAATATGTTTATTACGTGAGTGATAAACAAAATTCTTAGCCAAATTGATTGAGCATTCACTGTTACAATTGATTGGCACGATCTCCGACTGAAGCTTCAAATGATTTATCATTCCTCTCAACCAAACACCTTCCTTAACTTCAGTCATAGAAAGAGTTACCACAAACTGAAGCTTCAACATCCAACTGATCGCTCCATATGCTAGCATAAACGAGTAACCGGAGTTGACTTTCTATTATCCACACTATCCGCGTAATCAGAATCTATATAGCTTACTAACTTGTTCCTTGATTTATTAAATGATAAGACGTAGGCCTGTGTACCTCGAATGTATCGAAGTAGCCATTTCACTGCCTCCTAGTGTTGCTTGCTAGAGTTAGACATTTATCTGCTAATAACACCCATTATATGTGAAATATCTAATCTTGTACAGACCATGACATACATTAAGTTGCCAATGCACTCGAATAAGGTACACATGATATATGCTACTTTTCTTTATCTATTTTATGACACTGTTCAAAAGATAACTTAAAATGAGTTGCATGGGGAACGCTAACCGACTTTGCCTTGTCCATCCCATACTTCATTAATACATTCTTAAGGTATTCAACCTAAGATAACCATAGCCTTCTCCTCTTCCCGTCTCTATGTATATCAATGCCGAGAACTCTCTTTACAACCCCCAAATCTTTCATCTCGAACATCCCTAATAGTCGAGTCTTCAGTATGTTGATCTTGGACATGCTATGAATGACGATAAGCATGTCATCGACGTACAAAACTAAGATAATGAACTTTTCATCACTCGGTGTCTTGTAATAAACATAATGATCATACTCACTCAGGGTAAACCTCTGACTCATCATGAAAGAATTAAATTTCTTGTACCATTGCCTAGGCAACTAGTTCAACCTGTAGAATGACCTTTTCAACCTGCAAACCTTATTCTCCACCCCTTGTATTTCGAAACCTTCTCATTGCTTCATGTAAATTTGCTATTCCAATTCCCCATGAAGGAAGGCAATATTCACATCCATCTGTTCCAGCTTGAGATTTTATTGGGCAACTAGCGTCAATTCGAATATGATAAATACTTGCTTTACTACTGGCATGAATATCTTAGTGAAGTCCACACATTCTCTCTAAGTATATCCCTTCACCACCAACATTGCCTTTTATCTATCCTGTTTCTTCTTGAATATCCACTTGCACCCGATCACTTTTCGACCGATGGGAAGCTCCACCAACTCCCACGTTTCATTCTTATACAAGAAGTCCATCTCATCATTCATTGTTGCTTTACACTTTTCGGTATTTGGCTTATCAAGAGCCTCATAAAAAGTAGATGGATTCTCCTCATCCGTAATGAGGGTAAATTTGACATTTGAGTCATCCTTATATCTCACCGGTAGCCTACAATCCCTTGACGGATTCATTCTCACAAGTGACTTCTCCATCTGCTCTTGTACACATGTCTTGGTATCATCTTATATCTCAATTTTGTCTAACTAAACGTCCATAACCAACTTTTTGGCTTCCTTATGTTCATCATTACGAAACAAGGATCCTTCGTCGAATTTGACGTCATGACTAAGGATAATTTTTCGTGTGACCAGGTCGTATAGCTTGTACCCCTTCACACCACCACCATAGCTGACAAAGATATACTTTTTAGCCATTTGGTCTAGATTATCTCTCTCAACTGATGGTACGTGAGAGTAAGCATTGCAATCAAATACACATAGTCTTGAGTTGTCTACCTGCTGACCACTCCACAAATCCTCTAGAATTTTACAATCAATAATTGTAAAAGGGAATCAATTCACCAAGTAACGAGCAGTGTTGACGGCCCCAGTCTATAATTATTACCCAACCTAACATTACTGATAATACATCAACCCCTCTCCGAGAGAGTCCGATTCATCTGCTCAGCTGCACCGTTCTGCTCTGGTGTGTGGCGCACTGTGTTGTGCCTCACGATCCCTTATTCCTTGTTGAGGGTCAAATATTGCATATCAGACCCCATTTATTGCCTGGATTTACGAGCATAATTCTGTTTAACGTCTCGACTTAACTGTGTTTGTGATATAGGGTATATTTGAGAGCACGGACTACAAAAAGGTGTTAAATGCATGAAATTGACGCTCCGATGACACCAAGGCAAGGGACGGACCCCAGGAGACCAGGATCGACAAATTTACATGACAGAGATCCAAGGAAATCGAGGAACTGAAGCTCAAGTTGCCTGAAATTGGTACAGAATGCAAGATCACGGGGTTCCCACCATCCGTTCGGCTCGAAACTTCATATATGGCCTGAGGACCACAAATGAGCCGTACATATCAAATTTCAGCTCCTGGATCGCTATAAAAGTGGGCCAACGGTTGGATCAACCCATAAATCATCAATTTGAGGCCCACCTGATCTCTGGATACACTTCAATTTCGGACTCAACGTTTTGAATTATATGACAACACGGATAGACGGAGTAGATTGCTTGAAACATCAAGATGGGATTCACGTTACATAACGTGAGTGTGCACTTCTCACGTTCACAGGAGGTGCACTGGACCAATGAAGCAAGGTCAGCGATCGCTGACCCGACCCGACTCTTGCCTATAACAGCGTCCGCAAGGTGCGGACGCTGATTTCAGCTGTGGGTCCCGATCATCATCTTAAATGATGATCCGAACCGTTCATTCGTTCCATGGGGCGACAAAAATGCTTGCCTAGATGGCATAATTGCAAAATATTGCGAAAATCAATTTCCAACCGTTAAATCGCAAGTCGGATGGTAGAGTGCAAGAATCCGTGGGCCACACTGAAATCAAACCAATCTCCCTTCTTGGACAATTTTTCGTCCTGAAGCTAATGGACGGCTTGGATTTCTTCAAAATGCATCGAAGTGGACCCCACCAGCTTCGTCAGCACAAGTGAATGATCTCCGTTTCGCAGGCGTCCGTGAAAACCGACCGCTGATTTTATTAGTGGGTCCCACCCATTGCCCAGTTTAATGATTTGAACCGTTCATTCGTCCCGTAGGGCAGCTACAACCCTCGCCTAGCTCATTTTTGGTCCATGCACGTGTACGTACGTGAATCTTCAGAAAACACCGGACGGATGGCGGTGAAAAAAATTCAATACGCCGCACTTAAATCGATCCAAAACCAAGCCATATCTGGACGGTTTTTCATTAGTAATCTAATGGTCGCTGTGGATTTCTTCATCACTGTCAATATGGGGCCCACCAACATCACAAGCGTCACTGCGTAGGCTCTGTTTCGCAACAGAGCCTGCAGAAGAATCTTGTGGGCCACCACCGTACTTCAAGAGTTTGATCTAGACCGTCCATCAGAAGCCCATGATTCCTATCAACCAAGCCTAGATAAATGAATTGCAGGAAGTAATGAAGATCGGGGTTCAACCGTCTACAAGAAAAAATGAACGGTAGCACAGAAAGTCTGGTGGGCCGCACCAAAACAGAGCAAAAACGAGCATGACTGACTGGTTTTTCGTGCACAATCCAATGAACGGATTGGATTTATCAAGTTATACCATGCCTGGGTTACACTGAAAATCAGCGTGCGTGAGGAGTTTCGCACGCAGCTACGAAAGCTCTCACCGACCAACCCTGTTAGCTATAAAAGGCTGGAACGTTTAGAGAGAGAAAGGAAGCTGGGACGTGAATCCTTGGGGGCTGGGGAGCTTGGACAGAGGTCGTGGAGGCTAGGCAGGAGAAAGAGTTGGTTGTTTTATCTTCTTTTCTTTTTTTGGTTTAATTTTATTTTGTAATTAGCCTAATTATGATTATGAGTGACTAAACCCCTTATCTAGGGCTAAGAGGTGAAGCTTGTAGTGAGATGGGAGATTCTATTTTATGCTTTTAATTTAATTTATAAATTGAAGTTGATTTTAGTTGATTATTAAGGGAATACTTTCAGTTTTTAATGATTTGTTGTGACTGAAATTACAATAGATCTGCGATGGCTTTGAGTATTTCTTTCTCCTTTTTATGTTTATGACGTCAGGAAGCCCTGTTGTTCACCATCGTCTCCTGGGCATGGTCGGATGATGGTACCCTTCCTAACCTTGATGGCATGTTGATTGGTTGGTAATTAGTTTAATTCTATTGTTTGCTTTGTCTCCTGGGTATGGTTTGGTGATAGAATCCATTTTAATTCATATACCTCTCATCTCTTGAAAACTATATCAACAGCAGTTTAGTTAATTTCTATGATTTTTGATACAGGCATAAGATCTCTCTGATCTCTACAAGTGGATCCTCTGAATCCCTAGTTGCCCTTTTCTAAATTCCTTAAGTTTTAATTTAATATTGCACCATTATTCCTTAAATTCTAATCTGATTTAGATTACATCTTAGTCTAGTTCTAATTCTACGTAGTTTCAGATAACGTACAAGTATCAGTCTCTGTGGATTCGACCTCGGTCTCAGCGAGTTTATTACTACATCACAACCCTATACTTGGGGGGTGAACATTCCTTACAATATCGATTGAATTCTCCAAAAGTGAATTTCTCACCATTATCTGTCCTGAGCACTTTCACCTTTCGCCCTGATTATTTTGTAATCATCACCTTTCAGTGCTTGAAGTTGGTGAAAACATTGGATTTATTTTTCATGAAATAAACTCACACTTTTTTGAAGTAGTTGTCAATGAACGTAACAAACCATGTTGACCCTCCCCCAGAAACCATAAGCACTAACCCCGATACATCAAAATTGACATAATCTAGAACCCCCTTATAAATATGTTTTCCAGATTTAAAAGACAATCTTAACTGTTTACCATATATACAACACTTGTATATATTAAAATCAATGCTTTTAAAACCTGAAATTAAACAATGGTCAGAAAGTACCTTCATGCTCCGCTTGCTCATGTGTCCTAAGTGTGCATGCCACATATGTGTAAAAGTGAAATCCGCTACAGATGCTGCATCTCCACCTGATGAAGTACTCCTGATCAACTTGTAAAAGTTTTCGTTCCTCAGTGCTTTCATGATTATGAATGCCTCATTTGAAACTTTAAGGACACGATCGAAACTGGTGAATTTGCACTCAAGTGCCTTGAGTGCTCCCAGAGATATCAGACTCTTCATCAAATCAGAAACGTGTCTCACTTCAGTCAGGATACGCTCGATGCCATCAAACATCTTGATGTATAGCGATCCAACACCTACTACTTTATAGGCATTATCATTACTTATAAATACTTGGCTACCATCGCACTCACTATAACTGGTGAACCAACTCCAATGAGGAGTCATGTGATATGAACCCCCCGTATTTAAAATCCATTCTTCGTTGAAGTACACGGATTTTAATGCAATCAGCATGTCACTACTGTTCGTTTCTTTACTAGATTCCGTAGTATTGGCTTTCCTGGAAGAACTATTTGAATTCTCCTTTCTCGACTTAAGATTCTAGCAATCTTTCTTCATGTGCCCAGTTATGCCAGAATTCTAACACTTTAACTTGCCTTTGCCCTTGCCATTGAATTTGGACCTCAATCGCAAAGATCCACTGTCCCACTCAGAATTTTTCTCCCTCGTAACCAGTGCATCTGTAGAAGCGCCAACATCATTGTTTTTCTTTCTCATCGCTTTCGACTGAAGGGCTGAGAAAACGGTCTCAACGCTAATGATTGTTCTACCGGTGCACAAAGAGTCTTTGGATGACTCATGCGAAGTTGGTAGAGAATTCAACAGTATACATGCTTGATCCTCATTTTTCATCATCTCTTTCACATCAAATAATTTTCAAATCAACTTATTGAAGTTACTAATGTGGGCCTCAACGTCAGTTCCATCCG
Organism: Magnolia changhungtana; assembly: GCA_030180095.1. Lineage (NCBI taxonomy): Eukaryota > Viridiplantae > Streptophyta > Magnoliopsida > Magnoliales > Magnoliaceae > Magnolia > Magnolia changhungtana. The sequence continues at coordinate 2,080,137 of JASAUF010000203.1, read as the reverse complement.
CTATCTTTAGATTGAACAATTTTAACTTCAAGTACAAATGATTCTCAAGAATTTCTTCGCATATATATTTTCTAATTTTGCCCATGTACTTGCTGTAGTTTTCTCTCTGATGACATTATAGAGGACCTCATCCGTTAAGAACAATTGGATAGATGTTCTAGCTTTCTTATCCTTCTTGTTCCATTCTTCTTCAATTATAGATTTCGGTTGCTTTTCAAGGAGAGTTTCATCTAATCCTTGTTGAACTAGATATCGTTCATCTTAACTTTCCATAATTCAAAATTTTTTTACCGGAGTATTTTTCTACATCGAACTTCATGTTAGATGTCATTGATACCTTGCTTTCATATTCGATTTGCTTCCTAACATTAGCTCTGATACCACTTGTTGGGGAACCGCGGAAACACTCAGAGACGAATTAAGCAAAGTACACACAATCGTACAACCAAGTCCAAACAAGAACGATTCAAATTTTACGTGGAAAAACCCTTGCGGGAAAAATCCACGGCACAAAGCGACGATTAATGTACGATGAAAGAAGAAATTATAGGAGATAGAGTCTTACCGATTCAAATAAGTCTCGATTCTTTTTCACAAGCCCTAGTTATGCCCTTGAACCCTTAGGAGCAAATTAGAAAGCCCTGATACACCTCTTTTTTCACCTCCCAAATCCCAATTATACCTGATATATATATACTATCACAACTGGAATATGAAACAAATCCCGCACTTACGCAACTCTGCGCACACACTTGACGGGACCTTTGATGGTAGCGATAACTCATTGAGGATCCGTCGATGGCATCGAATTCCTTCGATGCCATCGAGTAGCAACACCCAAAACGTTTTAGCAACCAACATGGATTTTTCCATATTTTCTCGATGGGATTGAGCATATGTCAATGACATCGAAATTTGCTCGATGGCATGGAGTTGTTTGTCGATGGCATCAACAGACCCTGTTATTGACAAATTTAAGACATCAACAACAATGAACACCATTCTAGCTGATTTTTCTATGTAACATTTCTCAAAAAACCCCTTACCTTTCTTTTTTTTTTTTTAAATTTCTTCTTCTTTTTCTTCTTTTTTTTCTAAGATTTGTAACTAAAATCATCTTCTTGATTTTTTGACTCCTTGCAGATTGTTTCTTTGCATTTTGGTGGTAACTGGTAAATTGTCTCGTGCTTTCACTTTCTTTTTTCTTTTGGTTTGCTTCGAGTTGAGATCTGATTTTTCATCATCTTCTTCTTCTTAATCATAATTAATTAGAATGATGATATTTTGATTTAGATAATACCATATTTTTCATTTTGGGAATTGAAATGTACGATTACAATTCCAAAAATTGAAAAAGAGTGTATGAAAATCGAATTTCTGATGGGTGCATAGTCATGATTCTAGTCGATTTTCTTAGATTTAGTTGTTTTTTCATTTGATGGTCTGACCTTGAGATTGTTTCGAATTCTTGTTAATTTTTTATGGCGTTGATGCTAGAGTGATGAATGAGATGGAAGGAATGGAAATCTGAATAGAAAATTTTCCATATGATCTTTTTTTTCCTTGTGACTCTTGATTCATCTCTCGACACTTTTCCAAATGTAGTGACAAGGGTTACTGGATCTTGCTCTGTTGTTTGACATTGGTTACTGCATTATAAGAACCAAAACAAATGAAGATGGTAATGTATCCTGAAATTCACAGCCTGATTGTATGTATAGTTTTCTTGGGTTTTTAGTTTGTACAATCGGGGGCCATGGCTTCAAGGATCAAAGCAGTTGATGGGTCTTGCTTTCCGGAAAAAATACAAGCCACTTATCGAAACCACCAACCATAGTTTAAATACTCCGGAAAAATCTACTGGATTCAACTTGATCAGATTCTATGAAGACTTCAAAAGAACTCGATTTGCCAATCTCTAGTTTGAGACTCGAAGACCAAAAAAAAAAAAAAAAAAGAAAAGAAAAGAAAAGAAAAAAGAAACTTGGATCAATTTATTAGAATTCAGAAAAAAAACCTCATTGGAACTCAACTTGAATTGCTAAGAATCTACAATATTTATGTCTGATTATATTTTAAATATTATTTATTACCATAAAAACTTGAAATTCTGAAAAAAACTCATGTTAACTGTTAACTGAATTTATTTGACTTGATTGACATTAGATTCGAGTTTTTATTTTTATTTTTATGTTTTTTAAAGATCTTTCTACAAGCACTAGCAATGGTAATATTCGCAGGGTATTGAATATACATCAAAATGACACTTTATATGCCTTAAAAATTCATTGAAGTCAAGGTTCTGGAAGTTTTGCCATTTCATTTTGAATTGTATGATTTTGAACTTGTAATTGAATTCCGTGGGAAAGGATTTAAATTCATGCTTGAATCCTTTTTCTGAAAATCGTAATTGAATCTTACAATTTTTTTTCTCCATGAATTATGTGACTCACAGGGTGATCCCTTTGAGTAATATCTAAGCTTGTATTCCAAAAAAAAAGCTCTTACTTCAAGTTAAATAATGACCTAAAAAGGAATTTTCATGATGATAATGAAAATGATACCTTTTAAGTTATGAGATTCCTGTTTTTCTCAATGAAAGGTTATGTTGTCATCCAAACGCCTTTTTGTTATTTATTCGAGTCGGTGACTGTATATGCCGGGTCCACCTCTTAGGAACCTAGACCATTCATTTCATTAGCCACAATTTAGTTGGTGTTGTTGCCATAAAAATCTCTTTCAATGGATGACTTATTGTAATGGGTTTTAGCCTATGAGTGGATGGATGAGCCATCTGATCCACATTCGCAGGAAAAAAATAAATCCAAAGACTGTATTTGTAAAGTTTCAGTTGAGTGATACTTTTTAGGGATCATGGCTTGTAAAAGTCACGATTTTACGATTTTACCTTACCATTATTATCTCTTGATTTATAAATGACTAGTGAGGAAATTCCAAGTGCCCCGGTGCCGGTGCGACAATCACATATCCTCTTGTTGTGGAGGAAAATGTGATGGAAAATAAATTTGAAACAACTACAGGTTTAGTGAAAGGAAAAAAAGATCAGCAGTTTGAGAATTTTTCAAAGAGATTATGCTATCAGATGGTTCGATAAAGGTTAAATGCGAGTATTGTAAAACTCTTTATGACAAGTATTTTGATTCTTTTACTACTCATTATTAGAGACATCTTAATAAATGTGTGAAAAACTAAGAACATCGACTGGTGGAGTCCAACGACTGCTTTCATTTACCGCTACTGAAAAGGACGACTCTCAAGCTACACTCTCCACATATAAGTATGATTAAGAAAAGCTAAAAGAGTGGTATGCAAGATGGTGATAGTTGAAAAAAAGTCGATTAGTATGGTAAAAAGCATAGTTTTTATGACATTTTGCAAATTCCTTAATCCCAAATGTGAGAAGGTGTCTCGTCTTACTGTTAAAAGAGAGTGTATGAAGATGTATGTAATTGAGAAAGTAAACTTAGAAACTCTTTTATCATCTGTATTAAGAATAAGTTTGACTTCAGATATGTGGATGACATCCAATCAAAGAAAGGAATATATGCCATTAATTGCACACTTCGTTGACGTAGATTGAAAACTCCAAAAGAATATTATAAACTTCCGTATGTTCCTGCTCCTCATACTGGTGGGGTAATATCGGACTACATTTATAATTGTCTTGTTAAGTGGGGCATCAAAAAGAAAATATCATCAATAACTTTACATAATGCCTATTCCAATAACACTTTAATTTCTTTCTTAGGTAGTTAATTGAAGGCATCTGGAAATTTATTATTTGAGGGTAAAATATTCCATGTAAGATTTGTGCCCATATACTAAACTTGTTAGTACAAGAACGATTGAAAGAAATTAACTTCACGATCATCAACATATGAGATAACGTCAAATATATAAGGGGGTTACCTTCAAGACCGAGTATGTGGGATGATATAATCCAACGTTTGGATTTAAAATATAAAAAACAGTTAAATTTAAATGTTTACATGCGCTGGAATTCAACTTCTGAAATATTAGATACTGTTTTAGAATTTAATGTTGTATTCCCTGAACTCGCGGTGCGTGATAATATGTATATATACGTGCCTAGTGATGAAGACTAGACGAAAGTTGAACAGATTCACAAGTTTCTCAAAGTTTTTTAACGACTGTATGAAGATTCTTTTTCTGAGAATAAGTATCTTACGACAAATCAGTTTCTTTCATAAATTACTTTCATTATGGACGGTCTAAAAATATGCTGATGAGGGTTCCATTTTTTTTTTTTAATTATAAGTGATATCTCTGGAAATGCAAATAAAATTCAATAAGTATTGGACTGACCGACATTTGTTAATCGCCATTACAGTTGGTTATGAATCCACGGTATAAGATGGTAATGGTTATGTACATTTTCAGATCATTTTATTCCAATTTTGAAAGAGTTTCAATAGAGACCGCCATTATTCGTGCTGGAGTGGAAGAGTTATTCGCTTCATATGTTGGTACTATCACCACAACATCTAGCACATTAGTTACTCCTCAATGTGGGTGTAGTACTTCTATTGGAGGAAAGCAATTTCATGATTTTATGTTTTTCTTAAATGAAGAAGAAATAAAGACAGAAAATTAAATCAGAAGTGGAGAAGTATGTTGGGGGCCTTACACAAAACCTTAGGATCTAGCCTCCCTAAACAAACCAGAATTATGGATAATAAAGCAATGAAAACAATCAATGCATTAATCACACATCATACAAGAGATTTTTACGTGGAAAACCCTCAAAGAGGAAAAAACCACGGGACCTGGCCCAGATCAACAATCCACTATGAAGTAGAACGTTAAAACTTTCTTCACTCACGTAGAAGTGGATAAATAGTAAGAGAATAAAAGAAAACGGAGAGATCTAACCGATTACGAGGACGTAGAAGCGCTGAGATATCAAGTGCACAGTAGATCACCTCTATGAGTAGAACCTCCCTTCCACAAGCTTCCTCTCTCTCTTTCTCTCACACCTTTGATAGCCCTAAACTCTTTAGCAAATCTCTTGTACCCTCTTGTCGTACCTAGAAAGCTCCAAGTACCTCCTATTTAAAGTTTTAGGAAACTCCTTTACTCATCCCAGTTGCGAAAGGACTTGCGACATGAAATCCGTGCAAAATCGCGGAACGAATCTGCGTAATTACCACTAATCGTGACGAACCTACGACTAGTCGAGCGCCACACACGACCGGTTGAGTACATCCTTTGGCTAGTCGAGCACCCTAAAAACAAATAACCCAAAGTCGTTGGAGTTCGAATCGTGTCAGGGCTTGTCTTCCACAACTGGTCATGCATAGCCTTCGATCGGTCGAGCAGAGCTCATGACCGGTCGACGATGGGTCAAAAAACTCATCAAATCTCTCCCTTTTTGACCCAGGAGGGATCAACCTTCTTCAAGCCAGCCAGGTTTCTACAAACCTCAAACTTGCCATTGAGCAAAGCCTTGGTCATCATGTTTGACCCATTATCGTCCGTGTGGACCTTCTCAAGCTGTAACACCTTCTGTTCTAAAGTATCCCTGATCCAGTGATACCCAATCTCTGTGTTTTGACTTAGAATGCTGACTTTGATTCTTGTTCAAGTGTATAACACTCTGACTATCGCAATAGACCACGTGCTCCTCCTACTTTAGGCTAAGTTTCTGTAGGAACCTCTTCATCCAAAGCATCTCTTTACATGCCTCTGTGACTGCAATGTACTCACCCTCCGTCGTCGACAATGCTACGACCTTCCGTAGCTTGCTCTGCCAGGAAACCGATCCCCCCTGCAAACGTGAACATGAACCCCGATGTAGACTTCCTGGAGTTTATGTCGCCTACCATATCTGCATCTGTGTAGCCCTCTAACACAGGTTTACCGTCACCATAGCATAGGCTCAACCTGGATGAGCCTCTTAGATACCGCAGTATCTATTTCACCGCTGCCCAATGTTCTTTGCTAGGATTTGTAAGATATCGGCTAATAACACCAACCGCATATGCTATGTCTGGGTGTGTACATACCATAACATACATCAAACTTCCTACCGCTAATGCGTAGGGTATCTTCTACATCTCTTTCACCTCTGCCTTCGTCTTAGGACACTACCTGTCGCTCAGTCTGAAGTGACCATCTAGTGGAGTACTGACTGGCTTCGCTACATTCATATTCAACTGCTCTAGGACTTTCTCAATATACCGCTCTTGTGACAGCCAAAGCTTCCTGCTGCTTCTGTCATGGGTTATCTCCATTCCTAGGATCTGTCTAACCGGGCCCAAGTCTTTCATCGCAAAAGACTTGCCCAACTCTTGTTTCAGCCTGTCGATCTTCTTGATGTCTTTTCCCATGATGAGCTTGTCATCAACGTATAATAGCAGAACTAAGAAATCACCATCTGAGAACTTGCGCGTGAACACACAGTGGTCCGACTCCATTCTGTCATATCCATGCTTTAACATAAACGAGTTGAACTTCTTGTACCATTGCCGTGGAGCTTGTTTCAGCTCGTACAAGCTCTTTCTTAGCCTACACATCATATGCTCTTTGCGTTTGACTTCGAACCCCTCTGGTTGGTGCATGTAGATCTCTTCTTCCAGGTCATCATGGAGATAGGCAGTTTTAACATCTAACTGCTCTATCTCCAAATCCATGCTAGCCGCCAACCCAAGCAACACCCGTATGGATGTTATCTTCACCACTGGTGAGAATATCTTCTCGAAGTTTATACCTTTCCTCTAACTAAACCCTTTCTCTACAAGTTTGGCCTAGAACCTTGTTTGTGAATTCTTCTGCTCAACCTTCTTTCTGAACACCCACTTGTTACTTAAATCTTTCTTACCCTTAGGTAATTTCACCATATCATAGGTGTGGTTCTTATGCAAGATTCCATCTCCTCTTGCATAGCTTTCAACCACTCCCCCTTATGCTCGTCGGCTAGGGCCTCAGAATAATCTTCTGGCTGTCCCCCATCAGTTAGCATAATGTACTCATGTGGCGAGTACCTCTTGGATGGCTGTCTGTCCCTAGATGATCTCTTCACCTATGGCTTAACAGGTGGATTAAGTGGGGGCTGCTCCCCTGGTCCATCTTCTGAAGGAACTCCCTCGTCCTCTGCACCTTGCTGTTCTCCCCCATCATCAGGCACCACAGGAGGAATAATCGGATCCATGTCCTCTAGCTCACCTGAACTGGGCTGGTTCTTCTCTGGCTTACCAATATCTTCTATACACTTATCTTCAAAGAAAACCACATCTCTGCTCTTGACGAGCTTCTTCTCGGTCGGATCCCATAACTTATAACTGAACTTTTTATCACCATACCCTAAGAACACACACTACCTGATCTTCATATTGAACTTGGACCTCTCGTCCTTTGGTATATGAATGGATGCCCTACATCTAAACACCCTGAGATGACTATACGATGGATCATGTCCAGTCCATACCTTCTCAGGTACTTCTCCATTCAACGGGGCTGATGGAGACCTGTTTATCAAATACACTGCCGTGTGCATTGCTTCTCCCCAGAACGTCTTAGGCAATTTCGCATGGGATAACATGCATCTGATTCTCTCAACAATGGTGCGATTCATTCGCTTAGCTACACCATTATGCTGGGGGGTCTTGGGAACTGTCTGTTCATGCCATATACCCGGGGACTTCTGTACTCATGAAAGTCGCCAATGTATTCACCACCTTTGTCAGTGCGGATGTACTTCAATGATCTATCTGTCTCTCTCTCGACCATAAAATGAAACAATTTAAACACACTAAAGACCTCGTCCTTGGATTTCAAAGCATAAATCCAAACCCTCTTAGATGCATCATCTATAAAAGTAACAAAATACAATGCCCCACCCAAGGTTTTTGTCCTCATAGGACCACAAACATCAGAATAAACCAAATCTGATGCATGCACTTTATTAACATGAGAAACAGATTTAATAAATGAAATTCTGTGCTGTTTCCCTGATAAATAATCAAGATAGGTTTTGAGAGGTGTACCTGTTACGTCTGGAAGGAGCCGCTTCTTTGCTAGTACCTGAACCCTTTTTCACTCATGTGGCCTAGACGCCTATGTCACATGTCAATAGCTGAATCTTCCGCTGCGTTCAACCCACCCTTGCACATACTGACACTTGCCTTATAAAGGGTGCAACACTTCTTTCCTCTAACCACGATCAAGGAACCCTTAATGAGCTTCCATCGCCCATTAGCAAACCGGCTTTCATAGCCATCATCATCCAACCTTCCCGTCGACATCAAGTTGAGGCGAAGGTCTGAGATATGCCTCACGTCCCCGAGAACCAATGTGCAGTCCACATCGGTCTTCACACAAATATCACCGACTCCCACAATTCTTGATATGCCAGAATTTCTCATCTTCAGAGTCCCATAATCACCTGACTTGTAGCTTGTGAAGAAGTCTCCGCATGGAGTCACATGAAAAGAAGCTCCCGAGTTTATCATCCAGTCGGTGTCCTGACTCGTAGCCATGAGACATACATTATGATCTGCAGAAAGAATAACTACAATGTCGCCATATGAAGCAACTACAGTGGAATCTGATTTATCTTCCTTCTCTTTTCCTTTCTTGTCGTTCTTCTTACCACGATATTCATGCTTGTAGTGGCCCTTCTTACCATAGTTTCAGTAATCAACATCCTTTCTGTTACTCGACTTGCCTCTTGATTTATTTCGGGCCTTCCCGCCCTTCCTATTCTTTCCTCTCCCCTGTTCCTATGTCACAAGAGCCTATTCTGAGTAGACCCCTGAGACTTCCTCCTTGTCTCTTCATTGAAGAGATAGCTAGTTACCTGTTCTATGAATATCTTTCCGTCTGGTGCAGAGTTACTTAGAGATACCACCAATGTCTCCCAACTGTCAGACAATGAACTAAGCAAAAGTAAAGCCTGTAATTCATCATCCAGGACCATCTTTATAGAGGAGAGTTAGTTCACTATATTGCTGACCTCAGAAAATTTTTATTATCGGCTGTCTTCCTCTCATACAAACCTTCTAATTTCAGCCATAGGCTAGCGGCTGAGGTTTCCGTAGACACATGGTGGAACACTGAATCATCCAACCATTGTCTAACAAATCCCACCGCCTTCCTGTCCATCTTCTTCCAATCATCATCAGACATATCCTTGGATTTTACTGATATGCCTAAAATTGGAGAATATAGGTCCTTGTAATAAAGCAAGTCCTTCATCTTAGCCTTCTATATGGTTCAGTTAGAACCATTAAGGCTGATCATCCTTGATGAGCCACCTTCCATAATTCAAAACCGATCCTACCCATTCAATGAACTTAGCTTTGATACCACTTTGTTGGGGGCCTTGCACAAAACCTTAGGATCTAGCCTCCCTAAACAAACCAGAATTATGGATAGTAACGCGATGAAAACAATCAATGCATCAATCACATACCACACAAGAAATTTTTACGTGGAAAACCCTCAAATAGGAAAAAACCACGGGACCTCGTCCAGATCAACAATCCACTATGAAGTAGAACGTTACAACTTTCTTTACTCACGTAGGAGTGGATAAACAGTAAGAGAATAAAAGAAAATGAAGAGATCTAACCGATTACGAGGACGTAGAAGTGCTGAGATATTAAGTGCACAGTAGATCACCTCTACGAGCAGAACCTCCCTTCCACAAGCTTCCTCTCTCTCTTTCTCTCTTTTTCTCTTTCTCTCATACCTTTGATAGCCCTAAACCATTTAGCAAATCCCTTATAAAGCTTTAGGAAACCCTCTTATCGTACCTAGAAAGCCCTAGGTACCTCCTATTTAAAGTTTTAGGAAACTCCTTTCCACATCCCAGTTGCGAAAGGACTTGCGACACGAAATCCGTGCAAAATTGCAGAACGAATCTATGTAACTACGACTGGTTGTGACGAACCGACGACTGGTTGAGCACCACCCATGACCAGTCAAGTACATCCTTCGACCGGTCGAGCACCCCGGAAACAAATAACTCAAAGTTACTGGAGTTCGAGTCGTGTCAGGGCTCGTCTTTCACGACTAGTCATGCACAACCTTTGACTGGTCGAGTAGGGCTCACGACCGGTCGACAACGGGTCAAAAAACCCATCAAAGTATATAAATGAGCCAATTATAATGTTACAAGAAGAGAATTTTGATGTTTTGCAGTGGTGGAAGTTGAGAGCTGGAAAATACCTTATACTTTCGTTGATGGTATGAGACATATTGTCAATTTCAATTTTATTCGTGACATCAGAATCAACTTTTAGCATGGGTGAGTAGGGTTGTGAGAAAGTATCAAAGCTTACTCACCTCGAAATTAGTTGAAGAACTAATATGTACACAAGATTGGTTACATCCAGTATGGAGTGGTAGTGGTTTTGATGTTGATGAGGATGAGGACGAGAATGAAAGTCAAGATGAGAATGCGTTTTGAAAGTAAAATTTTTCTTGTCAAAAAATAAGGAGAGTAATAAAAAGTTTCTCTCCAAGCTCACTTCATTTTACAAGAATATAGGTATTACGTATAGATCGGATCACAAAGAAGCCTTGAAAAAGCTATATGTGAGACTTTTTTTTGGACTTGATGTTGTAGCATGTGAAACCTTTTGGACTTAATGTTGTGAACTTTTAATTTGTATGTTGTAGCAAAAAATATAATAAATTGAGGTGGGAACAGGCTCACCTCGTGCATTCGTGCAGCTGCAAGCGTAAGCTTTAAAGTACTTGACTGATGCCCCGAGCACTAGCATTCCTTTTCAGCTGGACAACCTCCATTTTTTACCCACAAGATTCAAAGCCGACTCGCTATAAGCTCGCCTCGATTCGATCCACTAGCTTGCCTTGAAAAGTGTGGCAAACAAGAGAAGCTCCAATGATAAGCTTGAGCTTGAGGAGAGCACGAACGAGTCGAGCCAAGCTTGGCCCACCTCGACTCGGCTCGGCTCGGTTCGATGTACAACTCTATTTATAACCTCCGCAATGACATTTTACCAAATGATGCCTTGACTTGAAATTACAACGACGTGCTTTTGGGGGAGGAAATTATAAAAAAAATCCATCTATTTTTTCTTTAAAAATGAGTGAAAATCGGGACTTATGGGGCCCACATGATATGTGTGAAATATCCAACCAGTCCAACATATGGACCCACTATGGCAGTAACATGAACAAATAATCAGGCCAATCAAATCATCAAATGGGCTAGAATTGAAGTGAGATGTTTTGAGTGGTGTATATTATTTTTAGGAATTGGCCACTTTATGATTGGATCCTCTATGATTTTGGTTCATCAAATAATAATGTTGGCATGCACCTGCTCTCTGAATTGGCCCACTTTATGATTGGATCCTTTATTATTTTGGTTCATCAAATAATAATATTAGATACTAGATATGTACCATATAGGCCACACAATTCTCAATCTCCATTTTGTAAATAAAATATAAAAAAGGGCAGCAGCATAAGTTCACCTTTAAAAACGTACTTCTCATTATTTGGTAAAATCCTATTAGGAAGGAATTTTGTATTCTTATTTTAAATATATAATTATTAAATATTGAGTCGAGTCTAGCCAGGCTTTTTGAGTCAATACGGGTTGGCGGAACATAAAGCCGAGTCCTTGGTCTTTGGATCTTTGAAATACGGAACAACGGAATTGGTACTTTTTTGACAAGTGAACTCTAGGGTCATATGGATTGGTTGGACGGGGAAAAGTTAGTAAGGTGCGGTTAGAATTTTTCAGTTTATCCAAGTGGGCCACGGTGATCCATAGCTTAGCCATCTAAACTTACCGTGCACGAAAACCTTTGATGTAAAAGTACCAACCCTTCAGTAGGTGGTCAACAGATTATTAAAAACCGAATCAATATGCCAAAAGTCATAAGACTGACGGAATGCATTAAGTTAGTCTCTTTAAACCATTTAAATTGTAACCTTTCAACACGCTCTGCAGCTTACACCTAGGTAGCTCTTTGCACTCAGCGGTTGTACTTAACGTTGCCCAGGCTCTTTTTAGGCTGTGATCATTTTCACTATAGTCTAAGTTGTCCTTTTCACGAGTTACCCCTTCTAAAACTCCAACACATGATGTAGCGTTAGCTTTAGTATCATTTGTTAAAAACCTAACTAATATGCTAAAAGTTTTGATGGGATGTGTTAAGTTGGCTCTTTAAGCCATTGGGATTGTAACACAAACAGTCTTCCAAAAACAAAGAAAGAAGAAAAAAAAGAAGAAGAAAAAAAAAAAAACACTTTATTGAAATGAGATAAAATTTTTCACAGCTTTGATATTCAACTTGAGGGATTTTTGGCAAATGGGCCATCTAAAGTGAGTACGAGGGTCCTATTGTATCAATGGTTTGGATAACCGGAAATGTTTAATGTACAAAATTTCAGGCTCAAGAGTGTAACCCTTGAAGTGTATAAGGATATATGTTCCGTTTGTTGAAATTTTGTGGTTTTTGAAAAAAATAAATTTAGGGATTTTGCTACCAAAATACTTTTTCGAAATTTCAAATCCAAAAGTGCGGTGTGTGCTTTATCCCACATCGAAAATGATAGATTTTTTTTGGGATTTATGTGTGGACTTGCGAAGAATATTCTTATTTGGAAGTTTTGGAGGTGGAGATGCTCGGTTGCGGGTTCCAGTGCGTCGGGCTCGGGCACGAGCAGTGTGGCTGTAGTGGCGCTAGTTAGCGCACTTCGCACTTGCATGTTTAGCAATTTCTGAAAAAGGCTAGCCCCCTTGAAAGCCACAACGGTCCAAAAACGGATGGGCTATGATGATCCAACGGTCAGATCTTCTGTTTCGACGACCAGAAACGACTAGAATTAATGGTCAATTTTTAGAAACGTTTTTCAAACGTTTTGAACCATTAATAGTCACCTAGCAACGGTCCACTACCTGGTGCCTATATAAACTGGACCATTCTAGTCCGATTTTCATCATTGCAACACCATCTCTCCCATCAGATACATTTCAAATCTCCTTCTTAGAATACTGTGAACATCTCTACTGTTTGATTCTGAAAGAATAGATCTGCTGCGTTAAAACTGTTCCATAGTGGACCCATCGTAATTACTGCACGCCGGATCCAGATAAGGTTTGTCTTATCTTGTAAGCAATTTGCTAGTAACCCATCAACAATTGATAAGGGGGTGAATCACGCATTAAAGATAATATAACATTTTACGTGATTTAGCCTAGTGAAAAATATTTCACATTTTATTTATTTCTTTTATTTTCGGTGTATCTAAAGAACATTTGCTAACACCGTTTTTGCATCCCTTCATAGCGTTTAATTTCAACAAGTGGGCCCATGATTCAATAATCAAGATCATTGATGGATGGACCATGCCCCAAAAATTTTCATGTTGGATGATTCAAGTCACCCATCTTGAGATTTCATTTCACTGTAGTTGTATTTTTCTTCTTAGCTATCCATCTATAAGCCACAGTAGAAAGGTTGAGATTGTATAGCATAATTGATATGTGATGGGAAGAACAAACCAACGGTCTAGATTACCACACCATGGCTCCACTAGTAAGAATCAAGGTTTTAAGACTCAAACGAGTCCCATGCGACTCCTTTGGGTCGACTCGGACTGGTTTAGACCTTAGCTGCCATTGGAGTCCAGCCCATCCCTCACTTGTGAGAATTAAGGTTTCAAGAGACTGAAGGGTCCCAGGGATCGGATTAGGTGCGGCCTACCCAAGATGGTGCGGCCCTTATTGTGGGGCTCACCTTGATGTATGTATTCTAGATCCACACTGTCCATCCATTTTTCCCGATCATTTTAGGGCCTGAATGCAAAAATGAAGTAGATCCGATTCTCAGGTGAGCCATACCATAGGAAATAGTTGTGATTGGCCAATAATGAGCTACAAAAGTTTTGGATGAAGTTGATATTTGTGTTTTCCCTTCATATATGTTTATAGAACGTCCACCTGAGATTTGATTCTCATTTTGGGGAACATGCGCTAAAAACATAGATGAATGGCATGGATATAGAATAAAGTGAAGTTTACAACTATACCACCCATTTATGGCTCATTTACATCGGTAAGCCCACTTCTTTTTACCTTTCAAGAATAAGCCCTGTACGTACGGACGGCTTCCCAAAAGTTGAAAATGCCCCTGCTTTTCCTTTCCGCAAGAGGATCGGCTGGTGGTGCTCGAAGACGAGCGCTGACGCTCCTTAAACTCCGAGTTGTACGAACGGTTCAAAAGATATCAAAGTTACATGGCCCCACAGTTATGTATTTATTATATCCACAACGTTCATCCATATTTCGAGATCATTTCGGAGCATTATCAAAAAAAAAAAAAAATCATACCCAAAGATCAGCTGGACCACACCACAAAGAGCAGCGGGAAAATTGATTTTCACCGATAAATATTTTGTAGGGTCCACCATAACATTTATTTTCTATCCAATCTATTCATAAGGTCACAAAGACCTGGATGAAGAGGAAAAACAAATTTCATAATGATCCAAAACTTCTGTGACCCCTAAAAGGGTTTCAATGGTAAACGTTCAATCCTCCACGGCCTTTTACAGTGTGGTCCACTTGATAGCTAAATTTATCTTATTTTTTGTCTCAAGACTCAATACGAGTTCGCCAAATAGAAGGACAGTTTGGATATAACACATACCTCACAAAAGGACCCACAGATGCAGTGGGGACTAAAATAGAAAAAAAAGAAGAAGCTAGTAACCTATAGCTATGGATACTAACCGTAACCATTAACGCAGCCCATGCTTTTTCGATATGCCCTTTGCCATGTATCGAAGGTCTTTTGATATGTACTTCAATATGTATCGAATGTCTTTCAATTGATCAAAAAAGGTCAAGAACTGTCCAGCGAGTTTGCCTAAAAAATCCTGTAATTTTCGATACATATCAAAGTGTATTTAATAAGTTTCGAAGCTATAGCTACGGATTATAGCCGTTGCCATAACTGTAGTCCATAAGAGTCTAAGCATTTTTTTTTTTTTTTAAAATTTTAAAATTACATGGAGAACTTTTTTCTACCTACAATTTTCTCTAATACATATTTATATAAATGTGTATATATAAGCATATAAATATTTTTTTTCTATTTTTTTTCATTTATTTCTTTATTCATTTAACAAGAATATCTTCTAAACCAAAATTAGTTACTTAACGTACCATATATAATTTTGGGGTAGGAGAAGCTACTTTAGCCAACTAACCTTGTTATTTTCCAACATTCCATCAGATCAATGGTCGAAAATCCATTTCATTCACTTCGTGGACAATTTCAATCAGTTTGCGGTCAATTTCATTTACTTTGCGATCAATTCCATGCATTTCATGGTCAATCCTGGCGATTCCCCTTCACTTTGTCAATTCCATGCCTTTCACGGTCATTTTCGGCTATTCCGTTTAGATTCACAGTCATTTCCATGCACTTCACGATCAATTCCTTTCACTTCACGGTCATTTTCATGCATTTCACGGTCAAATCGCTTCACTTTAGTGTCATTTCTATGCATTTCACGGTCATTTTCAGCGATTCCGTTTAGATTCACGGTCATTTCCAAGCACTTCACGGTCAATTCACTTCACTTCATGGTCATTTCCACACATTTCATGGTCAATTTGCTTCACTACACGGTCATTTCCATGCATTTCACGGTCATTTTAGACGATTCCGTTTAGATTCACAGTCATTTCCATGCACTTCACGGTCAATTTCCTTCACTTCACGGTTATTTCCACGCATTTCACTGTCAATTCGCTTCACTTCATGGTCATTTCCATGCATTTCACGGTCATTTCCGACGATTCCGTTTAGATTCACGGTCATTTTCAAGCACTTAACGGTTAATTCGCTTTACTACACGTTCATTTCCACACATTTCACGGTCAATTTGCTTCACTACATGATCATTTCCATGCATTTCACTGTCATTTCCGGCGATTCCATTTAGATTCACGGTCATTTTCATGCACTTCACGGTCAATTGCCTTCACTTCACAGTCGTTTCCACGCATTTCATGGTCAATTCGCTTCACTTCACAGTCATTTCCATGCATTTCACGGTCATATCTGGCGATTCCGTTTACATTCACGGTCATTTCCATGCACTTCACAGTCAATTCCCTTCACTTCACGGTCATTTCCATACATTTCACGGTCATTTCGCTTCACTTCACGGTCATTTCCATGCATCTCATGGTCATTTCCGGCGATTCCGTTTAGATTCACGGTCATTTCCAAGCACTTCACGATCAATTCGCTTCACTTCACGGTCATTTCCACGCATTTCATGGTCAATTTTCTTCACTTCACGATCATTTTCATGCATTTCACGGTCATTTCCGGCGATTCCGTTTATATTCACGGTCATTTTCATGCACTTCACGGTCAATTGCCTTCACTTCACGGCCATTTCCACGCATTTCATGGTCAATTCGCTTCACTTCACGGTCATTTTCATGCATTTTACGGTCATTTCCAGCGATTTCGTTTAGATTCACGGTCATTTACATGCACTTCACGGTCAATTGCCTTCACTTCACGGTCATTTCCACGCATTTCACAGTCAATTCGCTTCACTTCACGGTCATTTCCATGCATTTCACGGTCATATCCGGTGATTCCGTTTACATTCACGGTCATTTCCATACACTTCACGGTAAATTCCCTTCACTTCACGGTCGTTTTCATGCATTTCATGGTCATTTCGCTTCACTTCACAGTCATTTCCATACATTTTACGGTCATTTTCGGCGATTAGATTCACGGTCATTTCCAGGCACTTCACGGTCAATTCTCTTCACTTCACGGTTATTCCCATGCATTTCACGGTCATTTCGCTTCACTTCACGGTCATTTTCATGCATTTCATGGTCATTTTCGGCAATTCCGTTTAGATTCACGGTCATTTCCAAGCACTTCACGGTCAATTTGCTTCACCTCACGGTCATTTCCACGCATTTTACGGTCAATTTGCTTCACTTCACCGTCATTTTCATGCATATCACGGTGATTTTCGACGATTTCATTTAGATTCACGGTCATTTTCATGCACTTCACGGTCAATTCGCTTCACTTCATGGTCATTTTCATGCATTTTACGGTCATTTCGCTTCACTTCACGGTCATTTACAAGCATTTCACAGTCATTTTCAGCGATTCTGTTTTGATTCACAGTCAATTCCATGCACTTCACGGTCAATTCCATTCACTTTACGGTCATTTCGCTTCACTTTATGGTCATTTCCATATATTTTACGGTCATTTCCGGCAATTCTGTTTAGTTTCATTGTCATTTTCAAGCAATTCACGGCCAATTCGCTTCACTTTATAATCATTTTTATGCGTTTTACGGTCATGGATGAACGTTGTGGATATAATAAATACCCAACTGTGGAGCCATGTAACTTTGATATCTTTTGAACTGTTCGTACAACTCGGAGTTCGTGGAGCGTTAGCGGCTGATCCTCTCGCGGAAGGAAAAGCAGGGGCAATTTTGACTTTTGATAAGCCGTCCGTAGGTATGGGACTTATTCTTGAAAGGTAAAAGGAAGTGGGCTTATAAATGTAAATGGGCCATAAATGGGATGTACGGTTATAAATTTCTCTAGAATAAATACATCAAGGTGGCTCGGTTAGATCCGCACCTAATCCACTCCTGGAGTCCCATGGAACTTCTCCGAATAAAAGGTGACACCCAACATTAAAAAATGAGCTCCAACTCCTTTTATAATAAATGCAATTGAATCTTGGTGTGGATCAGCCCTTAACCCACAGTAGTCAGAATAGAAAATAGAGGATGACTCGACTGAGTTCCGACTTGACTCAGGACCCAATTTGCTGGTGGGAGTCATTTAAGTCTCGGCCATATTGCCAAGCTGACTCATGACAGGGTGGTTGACTGGTTTCAAGACATGCCGAGTCGTATTGAGTCAGCTATATTGCCAAGATGGCTCAACGAGTCTTGCTGGGTTTAGACTGAGCCAAGCCTGAGTCTAATGACAAGGTAGCTGACTTGGTTCAAGTCATGCTGAGTTGTATTGAGTCCGTGAAGTTATAAACTGACTCAACGAGTCTTGTTGAGTTCACACCAAGTCAAGTATGTGGCCAGGTTTTCTAGGGCTCAAAATCACTAAAGTCAAGTTGACTCGGCCAAGTTAATTTCAAGCAGGGACCTCTACGGTGTGTTGACGTCACTAAGCTTTGTGGGTCCCACCATGATGTATGTGTTATATCCGCACCTGTCCATCAGGCATGGGCCCAAAAAAGAGGTAGATGCAAAGCTCAAATGCACCACACTACATAAAGCAGCCCAAAAATGAGGTACATCCAAAGCTCAAGTGGACCGCCTTACCGAAAGTAGTGGGGATTAAATGTTCAACGGTAAAAACTTCCTGAGGGCCATAGAAGTTTTGAATCAAGTTGATATTTTTGTTTTTACTACGTTTGCAAGACCTTATAAACAAGTTGGATGATAAATAAAATCATGATGGGTCTTAGGAAGCAGAAGGTGTCACTGCTGCCATTGCTTTCTATGATGGGATCCATTTGAGCTTTAGATCTGCCTCAGTTTTGGGGCCATACCCTCAAATGATCTCATAAAATGGATGAACTATACGGATATAATACATACATCATGGTGGGGCCATAGAACTTAGGGCGTAGTATGTCCGTGGAATTGAGTGGTATTGAATTGTATTAGATTGGATTAACATCATTATTACACAATGATTGCATGTCTGAAAATACCATAGTATTGTATGAAAATGCCCTGGTTTGTCAATTAGCGTGAGTGTTGAGTCAGCTAGACTGCAGAGCCTCATAGGAAGATCAATTCAAAGCGTCTGCCTCAACCGGATGTGTGCAAGCTCGTCACAGGTAAATCTAAGCCTTACATCTCATGTCCCAAAACACCAGGTAAATAAAACCCTTAAAACAAATTAGAACATCATAGGATTTTTAAGTTAAGAAAACTTTTTCAAAATAAAAAAATCTCTAAATTTTCTTACTTTATCGATTCTATCGATATACATCTCGATATAATCGACCTGCGCTGTCGATGTCCTCGATGACAAATCGATTCCATCAGAATGAGGACAAAAGTGTCCAACAACCACATATATATCTGGATGGATTTATTAATGTATCGATATATCTATCGATATCATCGATATTTGAATCTCGAGTCTATCGAAGGTGACTCGATAATATTGACAGACAGATCTTTGGTGCCCCTGTTTTCACTTAAGAATATCATATGTGCATCGATATATCGAAGCCCTCCTCGATACCATCGAAATTCAAATCTCGATGACATCGGAAGGCTCTCGATGATATTGGTTATGGGCACGAAGATTTCCAGCAAAATATTTCAGGATATTTTATCTATGATCGAGGGTCACTCATTAGAATCGATATTCAAATATTAATGATATCGGTACGGCTTCGATGGCATCGAACAGGGACAAAAACTGTCCAGCAAGCTTAAACAAAAATCCCTTAAATTTATCGATGCCTCGACACGGCTATCGATATTATCGATATTCAAATTCCGATGATATCGAAGGTCCCTCGATCATTCTTATAAACCTGAAATATTTCAAGCAAGTCTCTCTTATTTTCAAATGTCGAGGAATCGAACCTCACATCGATGAAATCGGAGTTCGAAATCCGTTGACATTGACACGTGTTTCGATTCCCTCGACCAGCTGGCAATAGGTTTCAAAAGCATATGACATTTGAGTTTGTGTCATTGAGCGGACCGTCGATGCTATCGAGAGTATGCGCTTGATGATATTGATCCCGCTCGATGATATCGAACTCTGTCATAAATGTGAACGTTTTATATCCGTTGGAACCTTTTGCCTATATAAAGAGGACTTGTCTATTATTGCTGGTAGAGAAAGAAGAGAGTGCTTTTGAGTGTTTTACCTTAGATCATATACCCTAAGCCCTTTCTCTCAGGGAAGTTCATCCTCCAATCCACCCTTGTCATTGATATTTAATAGAGTGGATTTGGGAATGAACTTCCGCATTCAAGGATCCTTTAGCTACTACCTTAATGGCAAATCATTAAGCTAGGATGCCTTGAATGCATGATGATCGGAATCACTCTATCTTCCTTATAGGAAAATATTTTATAGAGTATGATTCCGTCTTCACTTTGACCCAACCCGAAGCCATGTGTTGGTACATCATCTGAGTTGTGGATCAAGGAAGCAAAAGATTCTTCATCAACAAGGAGGAGATCTTCGAAACGTGCTGAATGGTACTCATCCACTTATCTGTAAGTAACTAGAGTCCAGAGGATACTTGTGATCATTCTTTTTTAGAATTGGGTCTAAGGTATTTTTCATCCTTTCAAGCCCTCGTAGGAAGCCTCCGGCGGGAGTGTACGTGGTGGGTGTGATGTGTTGACCCTTGCTCTATGGAGATCTAAATAGTTTGGTTCCTCGTGTGGATCCTTGGCTAGTGTGCCTAAAACTAGGTGCGTTGTGTTAACCCTTGCTCGTGGGAGCATAAATAGAGGTTCCTTGTGTGGATCCTTGGCCAGTGTGCCTAAAACCGGGTGCTATGTGTTGACCCTTGCTCAGGGAGCATAAACAGTCAGCCTAGGTGTAGGTTGTAAAGGTTGAAGGTGAACCTGATTTAAAACCTTAGGTTTGAGGTGAACCGCTGTGAAACCTCCTTAGTGAAATCCGGCACACTCAAGGGTTGAGTGCGTCTGCCAGGAGTGGAGTAGACAAGTAGTCGAACCACTATAAAAATGACTGTGTTTGTGATTGTTCATTATCTTTAATTATTTGTATGATTTCATTAACTGTCTCCATAACTGCTCACACTTCACACACAGTCACATCCATCATTAACTATAAATCATTTCATGTTTATCATTTAAATAGTTTTGTGATTGGATCCTCAATTTGGCTTGGAGGCCATTTGAGTTACTTTGATGATATCCTGATGCTTTTCATGCCTATCTACTCAGGATTAGATTAATAGGATTTTTAACAAACATAAAACCTTAAAAAGTCTTATTCACCCCCCTCTAGGACATATTGGCATATTCCTACTTCAACTTAAACGGTCTTCGCCACTATTTCATTGTAGCCATCCAATCCTATGCTTGGTATAAAATTTTTGTTATGGTAAAACACCGGATTAAGCAAAATCATGTTTTGTAGACCATGAAATTGTAATCAACGGACCAAATTCAAAATGGATCCTTACTCTTGCTCGGGTGGTAGACTCTCAGGAGTTTTAACACCCGGTCAAGGGTTCGAGTATCCATAGGTGGTGAAATCCCACTATGGCGTGAGTGTGTGTGTGTGTTTAAAAAAAAAAACACTAGAATGTCATGTGTAAACTGTAAGTGCTATGGTTTCCTGCTCCTTTTGTTGTCAAATTTTGTGGTGCTAAAAACACAATCTATGTCTTGTGTAGCATGTTGATTTGTTTCTTCGAGGCACTGCATCAATGCTTCAAATTAAGAACGGTGATCTACTTTAAGAAATGCAAGGTCAAGTTCTTTGTCCACTTCTGTAAGCTTTAATGTTCAGAATATTTCAAGAGCTACATCAGAAGACAAGTGCTTGTTCAAGACTTAAGTACAGCTCGAGATAATGTTCAACTCAAGATGAAGTACAATTCAAGAATGACAAATCCAAGCTTTAGAAGATCTCAAATTTAAGCTACATCAAGTATAGAGATCTCAAGTTTCATAATCTTCAAAGGTCAACCATCATCTGAAGAAATGAAGTCTCAATGTCCATACTTCACATTCAAGGTATGAATGACCTTAGATTGACCTTAGGGTAGGTCATTTTGTATACATAATTCAAATTGAATCATTTTATAAGTGTTTGGTTTGTTTTAAGACTAGTCCTGGACCCTGTTCGACTAGTCCTAGAACTGGCTCGACCAGTCCAAGAAATTCTAAGACCAGTCCTAAGTTGTTACAAAATTTCAGAATTTTTTAGTTGAGCTTCGACCAGTCCTGGAGTCTGCTCTACCGGTCGTAGGAACAGTGCCGACTCATTCATGACCAGTCCTGCAGTTACGACTCAAATTCCAGCAACCATTCTTGGTTTCTCACGACTAGTCGTGGGTTAGTTACGACTAGTCGTGAAGGCTTCATGACCAGTCGTGAACACCCTACGACCAGTCGTGGAACGGTTTTATCCATTCGTGCTCAAAATTTCAAAATACAGTTCATCCTTCGACCAGTCGTGGTGGCCACATGACCTGTCGTAGACGCAGTTTCTGCATCTGTAAATAGAACACGAATTTCAGAGTTTCATATCTAATTCAAGTAAAATCAAGGCATCACTCTGAGATAAGTTTATGTTATTTTTTAAAGCTATGTTGTGCTTATTTAATATTCTCTTTTGTTAGCTTTGTCAATTTGATTTTGTTTCTATATTCCAATCTGAATTGAAAAGAGGAATTGCTGTATTCTTTCTTCTTGAAATCAAAATCAAATAGAGCTAGCCCAACTGGTTTAATTTAAAATCAATTAGAACCTAGAACCATTTCAAAGTGAGTATTGGACAATTGAACTTCTATATTCGAACTTCTACTCCGATTGTTTCTTCCGGGCTGCTACAAAAGGAGAAATCCAGGTATTTTACATTTGTGTAAATTTCATTTATTTTGGTTTCTTTTGAGATTGAGCCAGAAAAATCTTATTGTGTTGGTTATCTGAGGAGAGCCAGAAAACTCAGAAGTGGAGTTTTTGAATTGTGTAAGCCCATTTAAAAGAGACGATTGTGAAGGTTTTAGGTGAACTTGAGAAACCTATTTTCATAGTGAATGTGGATATCCCCTGTGTGAGGATATTAAGAGTGGAGCAGCATGCTGTGTGGCTGTTGTTTAACAGTTGGTGTACACACAAGCGAACCACTATAATTCTTTATGTCTTGTGGTTTGAATATTTATTTAATTTCTATATCTTTTATCATTCAAGTTTGTGGGATGTATGTGTGGATATGAATGTTGTAATATTTACATTTCTAGCATTGTGGGGAATGTTGTAATAGTTTAGAATTTATTTCTTGTTATTTCCTTTATTTCCTTTCAGTTTGAGTTTTTGATATTCAAATTGTTCTAGTAAGGTTGTCCTGCCATAAACCCTTGGTTTTTATGGTGCAAGGTTGTCCTTTGAACAACATTGGTATTATTCTCTCTATTCTAGTATTTGAGGTTGTTTTACATTTCCGTACTATGATTTGTTTAAAGTGTTATCTTTCATTTATTCATTTAAATTCTGCTGTTAAAGTCTTAAATTTGGCAAAGTCCTATTCACCCCCCCTAGGACATATAGTTAGGACTTTTCAAGTGGTATCAGAGCCTAATAGCTCGTTTTAATTGTTATTTGGATTTATTTCCTGAGCTAATCGATCTAAGTTATTTTTAAGATGTCAAATTTTGATAGCCTTCCAGTCACTTGGCCTCCACCATTTGATGGCTTCAATTATGCTTATTGGAAAGCCAGGATGGGGATTTTCCTTAAATCCATGGATGAGAGCGCGTGGCAAGCCACAGTGACTGAATGGATCCCTCCCACCACTGAAGTGACTGGTTTCGATGGATCAAAATCAATGAAAGTCTCACCTTATTTTACCTAGACCACACTTTAGAAAAGTGAGAGTAGTGCCAATGTAAAAGCACTAAATGCAATCACTTGCGCACTATCACCGGATGAGTTCAAAAGAATTATATTCTGTGATACTGTAAAGCAAGCTTGAGATATTTTAGAAATAACACACGAGGGTACATCAATTGTCAAGAAGTCTAAAGTTCAAATCCTCACAACTAAATTTGAGGAAATACATATGGAAGAAAATGAAATGTTCATGGACTTCTATACTAGACTGAATGACATTGTGAACTTTATGTGGGATCTTGGCGATAAAATCCCAGAAAGTAAAGTGTGTGCAAAGATACTACGCTCACTACCTGAACGGTTCAACTCAAAGATAACTGCGATTCAGGAACTTCGTGATACAAACAATATGAGGGTAGAAGAATTAGTTGGGTCTTTACAAACCTACGGGTTAAATCTTAAAGCTCTTAAAGGTAAATCTATTGCCCTTAAGTCTTCTAAATGTATTTCTTAAGAAAATTCTGATTTTGATAATTCTGAAGATGATATGGCTCTCTTAGCGAAAAAGTTTTACAAGTTTTTCAAAAGTAAAAAAAGGTTAACTTTCAAAAATCAAATGATAAGAAAAGATCTAAATCTAAATCTAAAACTTGAAAATCTTTAAAAGATAGTCAATGTTACAACTACCAAGAATATGGACATTTAGCAAACAAGTATCCTAAAAAGGACAAACCTAAAAGGAAAAGAATGTTGGCTACTTGGGATGAATCTTCTGGCATTGAAGCCTCTTCTGAATCAGAACATTCTGAAACTGAGTCGGGCAATGAAATCAAAGCTCTTATGACTCTAGCTAAGTTCACTTTTTCAGATCATGATGATTCTACTAGTGAAGAAAATTTGAATATTGATCATGAAAATGAAGAAGATCTTCAAGTTGCTTATAATGCCCTATACAAGGAAAGTTGTAAAATTGCTGTTAAACTTAAAGTTTAGAAAGAAAAGTTTTCAAAGCTTAAAGAAAATTTTGAAACTCTTATTTTAGAAAAATCTCATATTTTACATTGTTTTGAAAAATGCAAATGCGATTTAGAATTCAAAACCTCCCTGATTAAAAATCTGAAATCTGAAAATGAAAAACTTAAACTTGAAATCTCTTCACTTTTGAGTTTAAAGGATACATGAAGGTATGCCCAAGGTGATCCAAAATTAGAAAAATTATTGTCTGGATCACGAAAATGTGGCGACCGATCCAGTTTGGGCTATGATAAAAATGTTCCTCCTAAACAGAAGAATACTTCTCCTAAGTTTGTAAAAGGAGAGTCCTCAAACTCAAAAGAGAAAAGTTCTAATCAAAAGTTTTCTAAAAATGTTAAAACTTTTCAATCTTTCAAAACTAAAAGTAACTATATCAACTACAAAAATCAGAATCGAAACCCTTTAGCTGAGAAAATAGTTGATCTACTTAAGGAGCTCTTAAAATCTAACTCAGTGGGTCATTATTACAACAACTACAAACATAAGAAGACCAACTATACTCCTAAACCCAAAATAGTTATGAAATGGGTTCCTAAGGTTACTTACTTGGTTACCCACACGGCTTTCAAAGCTTCAAGCCATTCAAAGTGGTACCTAGATAGTGGATGCTCCAGGCACATGACTGGTGACAAAGGTCTGTTCACCACTCTTAAAGACATGACTGATGGTTTAGTCACATTTGGTGATGGTAGCAACTATAGGATTATTGGCTAAGGTACGGTTCAACTTTCTAACCTCCCCTTATTTGAGAATGTTTTGTACGTTGAAGGTTTAAAACGTAACTTGTTAAGCATTTCTCAAATATGCGATAAAAATTATAGTGTCAAATTTTCTAACCTAGGGTATGAAATATTAAATAAAAATGGTTCTGTAATATTAACTGGTCGTAGAACTTTTGAAAACTGCTACATCGTAAGTGATTCTAGATCATCTAATCAACTGTGTTACATGATCCATACCGATGAGATCGAGTTATAGCATAAACGTCTTGGACATGTCATTACCGTAATCTCTATAGATTGAGAAAAAGAGAACTGATAAGAGGTCTACCTAAATTACAAAAAGTAGATAAAATATGTGGCGAATGCCAGATTGGCAAGCAAACTAGGAGTACTTACAAAAAGGTGAACTCCAATGCCACATCAAAACTGCTTGAACTTCTCCACATGGATCTTATATGACCAACCAGGATGGAGAGTCGAGCTGGCAAAAAATACATACTGGTGATCGTGGATGACTATACCAGATTTACTTGGATAACTTTCTTAAGAGATAAATCAGAAACTCTTGATGAAGTAAAAATGATTCTCAAACGGATCCAAATTGAAAAAGGTTCTCAAGTTAGTAAGATCCGTAGTGATCATGGTTCAGAATTTGAAAATAGCAGTTTTGAGAAATTCTATTGTGATCAGGGAATATCACATGAATTCTCTGCACCTAAAACACCACAACAAAATGGAATTGTTGAAAGAAAAAATAGAGTGCTTCAAGAAATGGCTAACGTAATGTTAAATAATATGAAGCTCCCTAAAAATCTTTGGAATGAAGCTGTAGATACTGTCTGCTATACAATCAACCGGGTTTATACAAGTAAATCAAATAATAAAACAGCTTATGAAATGTGGTTTGATAAGAAGCCTATCGTCAAATACTTTCAAGTTTTTGGCAGCAAGTGTTATATTTTACGGGACTGTGAAAATTTGAGGAAGTTTCACACTAAAAGTGATGAAGGTATCTTTTTAGGGTATTCTTTGAATAGTCGTGCATATCGAGTACTGAACAAGAGGACCGATGTGATTCAAGAATCCATCAATGTGGTTGTTGAGGACAAAATTTGGATGGCTCTCCACTCCTCGAATAAACCCTGGTCTTGCACAAAAGGTGAGCAAAGGAGACCCTGACTAAACCGGGGGACCCTCCGATGCCTAAGTCAGGTCAAGGAAATCGGGGTCTAAGTTGAAAGGTAGAGGGAGAGTGAGTGCAAGATGTTGTGTACCTGTAGCTAGGGGGTGGTGTGATATTTATACTTGCTCGTTTAGACGATCTGGGTCAGTCAATCTTGGCAAGATCGGTGGGATTCCTAAATCATGGAGATATTGCCCAAAATCTGGAGATCGTGTGGTGTGTCACGCGCAATTGCGGACGAAACTATCGGTCACGTCTGTTTAAGGCAGTTTCCCTTCTTGGCACGTAGAGCTACCGTAGGAGATCGTTTCGCCCTAGGAGTGGCCTTAGCTTGGAGATAGACTCGGCTCAACATAACCAAGACCTATCCCATTGATCGAAGCCGAGGCAGTGTTGACCCTCCGTTTCGGGGATGGAGTTGACTTGGCAATATGGGGAATGAGAGGGCCTAGGCTCGGTCCGATCAAGGATGGATTTGTGGATCCGAGCTGAGTATGCCATCGTGGTGCGGAATCTCAGTTGTTAGATGTGGGTTCTGGCTCAATGCGGTTGAGGGCAAGTACCTCAGTTTGCTCCGAGCGGAGCCTCGCACATGGCTTCGATTGAGTTCTTGACAGTGAGTATTATCGTGGAGCCTGTTAGGGTGGGCGTCCGTTACGATTTCTTGGCATCCCACGCTATCTGAACAGTCTAGGCATCTGCTCCTTGTCCTATCCCAATGTTTGGCTTAACCCCTTGGATCATCGTGGTGTTGGTCCTTGGATCAGTGGGGAGTTCCGATCTTCCCATAACAGTGGTCATTAATGATCACTTGAATACACTTGCCCCAAGTTCAGATAATGATGAAGTTCTTTTAATTGACAAACCAGATACTTCATTAAATCAAACTAATAGTGATCTAAGGACTGTCAAAGATCATCCAACTACTCAAATCCTTAGAAACCCTCTCACTGGTGTGCGTACTCGTAGACAACTAAAAGACATGTAATTATGTGTGCTTTACATCCCAGATAGAATCGGCTAATGTAAAAGAAGCTCTTACTGACGAAAACTGGATAGTAACTATGCAAGAAGAGCTTAACCAATTTGTGAGAAATGATGTTTAGTATCTTGTTCCTAGACCTAAAGATAAATACATTATAGGAACTAAGTAGATTTTTAAAATTAAGTCTGATGAACTTGGTAATATAATTCGAAACAAGGCTAGACTGGTTGTACAAGGGTACACTCAAATTGAAGGATCGACTATGATGAAACCTTTGCCCCAGTAGCTCGTCTTGAATCAATCAGACTATTTATATCCATTGCGTGCTTTAGAAAATTCAAAATTTATCAAATGGATGTAAAGAGTGCCTTCTTAAATGACGATCTGCATGAAGAATTTTATGTTGAACAACCAACGGGTTTTGAAGACCCTAAGAATACTGATCATGTCTATCGCATAAAAAGGCTCTCTACGGTTTGAAACAAGCTCCCACGGCATGGTATGAAAAATTGACTAAGTTTTTACTAAGTCATAATTTTCTAATGGGAAGTGTTGATAAGACTCTTTTTGTTAAGAAACATAACGATCATATCTTAATGGTGCAAATTTATGTTGATGATATTATTTATGCATCTACCTGTACTAACATGACTATTGAGTTTATAGATTTAATGAAATCTAAGTTCGAAATGAGCATGGTTGGGGAATTGAATTATTTCCTAGGGTTGCAAGTAAAATAACAACCTGATGGTATTTTTATTTCTCAAACCAAATATGCTTTGACCTTAATTAAAAAGTTCAGATTTGAGAATGGTAAGAATTTTGATACTCCTATAAGTACAACATTAAGACTCTCAAAAGACTCTACAAGTAAAAATGTAAATCCTAAAATATATCGCAGTATGATTGGTAGTTTACTTTATTTAACTGCAAGTAGACCTGATATTGCTTTTAGTGTTGGTATTTGCGCTAGATATCAAGCTGATCCTAAAGAGTCTCATTTAACTGTTGTTAAGCGGATTATGCGATATGTCGCAAGCTAATTTGGGTCTTTGGTATCCATATGATACTAGTGTTCAGTTGGCAGGGTACTCAGATGCTGATTGGGCTGGTAATATCGATGATAAAAAGTCAACCAGTAGTGGTTGTTTTTATATTGGAAATTATTTAGTTTCTTGGTTTAGTAAGAAACAAAGTTCTATATCGCTTTCTACTGCAAAGGCTGAATACATCGCAGCTGGAATGCATGTACTGAGCTTGTTTGGATGAAACGTATGTTAAGCGATTATGGAATTGCATAGGATTCAATGGTTTTATATTGTGATAATTCCAGTGCAATAAATATTTCTAAAAATCGTATTAAACATTCTCGTACCAAGCACATTGACATTAGATTTCATTACATTCATGAATTAGTGGAAGAAAAAATAATTTCATTGGAATACATTCCGACCGAGACTCAACTTGTTGACATTTTCACTAAATTGCTTGACAAAAGCAGATTTAATAAATTAAAATTTGATTTTGGTATGTGCAATTTAAATTGATTATTCATGCATATGTGTATCATAGTGCATATATATTTGATAATTTATTGGTTTAAATTTTAAATTTTGATGAAAAATGCATGTTTTTGTTGGTACACGACCAGTCGAGGATGTACTTGACCAGTCATGGTATGACTAGTCGAGAATGGTCCTTGACCAGTTATGTAGCGCGCTGGATCTCTTAAAATTTGGAAAAAAATCATCTTCCTCATTTCCTATTTCTTCTCCAACGGGCTGTAGCACGACTAGTCGTACCTAACTGTCTGATTCCTCAAGGTTAATGTATCATTTGTGTTTTCTTATAGATTCTAGTCAATATTACTTCATTTTCACTCTTAGAGTAATTTATTTTGTGATTCTTTGCAATTTGAGAATTTTCTTTTGAAAAATATTATCTTAGCAAACCCCACTCTATAATCTTTGCATCTTCTTTGTTATTTAATTTTCCTATTGCAAATGGATTCTAGAGGGAAAAAGAAAACTTCCCGTGGTCCTTCCTCTCATCCTTCAACTATCGCTAGGCGCGATCTTCGGTCACCCGAAGATAATCCCTCACATGTACGGGATTTGCGATTGCGAAACGTTATTGTTGAAAGACCTGTGTTTATTGATCACATTGCTCCTTTTGGTATCCTTCCTCTTCTCTAATCTATAGGTTAGGATAACATCCTACATTGGGGTGAGCCTGCATACCAATCTATTGTTCAGGCCATGTTTGCATGCATTTCTAAATTTTCGACTGATAATTTAACATTTAAAATAGCCACTAGAGAAGGTCCATTTGATGTAGACCATCATTTAGTTTCGACTCTAATGGACATACCTGTTAATGATAAATGTATTCCTATTCAGACTCTAGTTGAAAAACTGTCGGAAACAGAAAAATGTATGTTAACTAGAGATCTATGCAATATGAATGTGCAATGGACTCATAAAGGGAATGCGCTCCCCTCAAAGTATTTGTTACCCAGATACAGGGTTCTCCACAGAATCTTTACATCAAATCTGTATCCGCGTTCTGGTAACAAAACAGAACTGACTTCCTTTATGGTTCGGATTTTGCATTCTATCGTCACTGGAACTAAAGTCTATTTGCCTTCTTTAATATGTCATTTCATCATTCAGTTTAGTCTTCATCCAGGACACAGTGATATTCCGTTTACTTATCTTACGACTGTGTTAGCTTCTCACATGCTAGTTGCTATGCCTGTTGGAGAGGCTCCTATTCATCATCTTATTTTTAACAATTCTAATATAAACAAGATGAAATTGGAATTGGCACCTGGCTAAAGAGATGTGGGTGGTGGTGGTGCTGAAGTAGGGTATGAAGAAGAAGGTGGCGATCTTTCTCCTAATTATATTAATATGGATGACATTTTTGATGAAATTGAATCAGATTCTACTAATGATCCTGACTATGAGCCATTTGATTTTGATGCTCGTCTTCGTGCACTTGAGGAGAAGCTTGAGAACATGAATGTTGCCCATGATTTACAATTTAAATATACACGCAAGTATCTTAGACGTTTAAACAAGGGCCTTCATCAACTTGATCCTAACATATCTGCTCCTTCTTGAGGATCTAATTAATTGTTTTTATTCATTGGTCTGTAATAACTGTTAGACTATTTTGGTTTCTTTCAGTGTGCTAGACTTACTTTGGATTACACTGGTATATGCACTTTGGATTTGCCTATATAACTTTTTTCTATTTAACTCCTTTATTACTCTCTTATTAGTCTTCCACTTCCATTTATTCCTTCTTCCTTTGTCTTATTGTGACAAAAAGGAGAAGAATATTTTAAGTTTTTGATTGATAAATATGGAATGTATATGGATTGTGGGGGAGTAGCATAATCTTTATGGATTTATGTGTGCTATTCAGGGGAAGTGATTAATGAGGAATTTGTGCTAGTTAATGACAACTGGTGCATGATTCTTTGTGTTCATATTAATTATATTTTTGTTAAGTGTGTTTTGTCACAAATCTGATAAAGGGGGAGAGTGTAAGTGCTATCGTTTCCTGCTCCTTTGGTTGTCAAATTTTGTGGTGCCAAAAACACAATCTATATCTTGTGTAGCATGTTAATTTGTTTATTTAAGGCACTGCATCAATGCTTCAAGTTAAGAATGGTGATCTACTTCAAGAAATGCAAGGTCGAGTTCTTTGTCCACTTCTGTAAGCTTCAATGTTTAGAATATTTCAAGAAGTACATCAAAAGACAAGTGCTTGTTCAAGAATCAAGTATAGCTCGAGATAATGTTCAACTCAAGATGAAGTATAATTCAAGAACGACAAATCTAAGCTTTAGAAGATCTCAAATTCAAGCTACATTAAGTATAGAGATCTCAAGTTTCATAATCTTCAAAGGTCAACCATCATTTGAAGAAATGAAGTCTCACCGTCCATACTTCACATTCAAGGTATGAATGACCTTAGATTGACCTTAGGGTAGGTCATTTTGCATACATAATTCAAATTGAATCATTTTATAAGTGTTTGGTCTGTTCTAAGACTAGTCCTGGACCCTGTTCGATTAGTCCTAGAACTGGCTCGACCAGTCCAAGAAATTCCAAGACCAGTCCTAAGTTGTTACAAAATTTCAGAATTTTTTGGTTGAGCTTCGACCAGTCCTGGAGTCTGCTCTACCGGTCGTAGGAACAGTGCCGACTCATTCACGACCAGTCCTGCAGCTACGACTCAAACTCCAGCAACCATTCTTGGTTCCTCATGACCAGTCATGGGTTGGTCACGACCAGTCGTGGAGGCTTTATAACCAGTCGTGGACACCCTACGACCAGTTGTGGAACGGTTTTATCCGATCGCACTTGAAATTTCAAAATGCAGTTCATCCTTCGACCAGTTGTGGTGGCCACATGACCTGTCGTAGACGCAGTTTCTGCATCTCTAAATAGAACACGAATTTCAGAGTTTCATATCTAATTCAAGTAAAATCAAGGCATCACTCTGAGATAAGTTTGTGTTATTTTTTTAAAGCTACGTTGTGCTTATTTAATATTATCTTTTGTTAGCTTTGTCAATTTGATTTTGTTTCTATATTCCAATCTGAATTGAAAAGAGGAATTGCTGTATTCCTTCTTCTTGGAATCAAAATCAAATAGAGCTAGCCCAACTAGTTTAATTTAAAATCAATTAGAACCTAGAACCATTTCAAAGTGAGTATTGGACAATTGAACTTCTATATTCGAACTTCTACTACGATTGGTTCTTCCGGGCTGCTACAAAAGGAGAAATTCAAGTATTTTACATTTGTATAAATTTCCTTTATTTTGGTTTCTTTTGAGATTAAGCCAGAAAAATCTCATTGTGTTGGTTATCTGAGGAGAGCCAAAAAACTCAGAAGTGGAGTTTTTGAATTATGTAAGCCCATTTAAAAGACACAATTGTGAAGGTTTTAGGTGAACCTGAGAAACCTATTTTCATAGTGAAGGCTGATATCCCCCGTGTGAGGATATTAGGAGTGGAGTAACAAGTTGTGTGGTTGTTGTTTAACAGTTAGTGTATACACAGGCGAACCACTATAATTCTTTGTGTCTTGTAGTTTGAATATTTATTTAATTTCTATATCTTTTATCATTCAAGTTTGTGGGATGTATGTGTGGATGTGAATGTTGTAATATTTACATTTCAAGCATTGTGGGGAATGTTGTAATAGTTTAGAATTTATTTCTTGTTATTTCCTTTAGTTCCTTTCAGTTTGAGTTTTTGATATTCAAATTGTTCTAGTAAGGTTGTCCTGCTATAAACCCTTGGTTTTTATGATGCAAGGTTGTCCTTAGAACAACATTGGTATCATCCTCTCTATTCTAGTATTTAAGGTTTCTTTACATTTCCGTACTGTGATTTGTTTAAAGTGCTATCTTTCCTTTATTCGTTTAAATTCTGCTGTTAAAGTCTTAAATTTGGTATAGTCCTATTCACACCCCCCCCCCCCCCCTCCTCCCCCCAAGGACATATAGCTAGGCCTTTTCACAAACGACCCAATTAATACCCTACTCCAAAGCCCCCTTAGTAACTTCAGCACACCAATGCGGTTGGTGGAGTGGGCACACCTAGGGGTGTATACGAACTGAGGACTCGACTTGAAAAAGCTCGATTCGACTCGGTTCGAAGCTGAGTTCGAGCCCAGTCGAGCTGATTTTTTGAGCTCGAAAATGAGTTCGAGCATGCCCCAGCTCGACTTGACTCGGATCGAATCCAACTCGGATCGAACTAGTTCGGTGACTCGCAGTTACTTTGCCATTGATGTTGCTTACCAACTATTTGTTAAAATGACTCAACGAAATGTAGCTGGTGGGGTTTGGCTAGCTGGTGGCAAGGAAGGTTTGACTGGTGGCAAGGTGGTAAGGAAGGTTTGGCTGGTGGTAAGGAAGGTATGTACACGAAACAAATACTTTTTTTCTCTTTTTTTTTTTTTAATTTTTATTTTTGTTTTATTTTTATTTTTAATTTTTGGTTTTTATGTTATTTAGAAGGTGTTTGAGAAAATACCTGCAAAACCGTTGCTTTTGTTTGTAAAATAGTGGGATTTTGAAGTTGCTGTTAAGGTGTTTGTGGAAATGCCTCAATGGCGAACTCGGCTCGAACTCGGCCCGAACTGGTCCGAGCTACTGACCGAACCGAGCCGAGCTGGCCAGTCAGGCTCAAGGACCGAGCCAAACCAAGTTCGAGCTGAGGCCAGCTCGACTCGGTTCGAGTCGATGTACACCCTTAGGCACACCACACAATCCGCTTCCGATTTTAGATGTTGTATTATTGTGCAGCTGAGAATATCTACAATATTAGCTTGTTTGGTTTAAGAGGTATCGTGATCTAAACTTTTCCAGATTGAAAGATTGTGGACATTGAATCTTGGCCATATGTTGTTTGAATATGGACAGTTGGTGGCACCAATCAAAGGGTTAGCTCTTGCGTGTTGCGTCCTTAAGTTTAGATAGCTGACGTGGATTGATGTTCCGTGGATGCATCACCTTGCGTTACCTTGCTAACGTCACCTGGTTTCCCTAAGTTTCATATTATAATATAATTAGGTAGAGATTGTCGATATCATTATTTAAATAAAAGCATTCTAATTCATTTCTTCTTACGGTGGGACAGACGGTGTTAGGAATTGTCTCAAATTTCATGTGCGGTTTAGATTGCTTCATGGCTTACATAAAGATTAGGCCGCCTCCCATTTTTGTGCGGTCCAGTACCTTCACATCTTGGATGGTCTGGATCTCATAAACGTGTGACGTATCCGGAAGTGTGTAGGAGAGTCGAAAAGGACCACCCTTCAGTTTTCTTTCTTTTCCGAATGTGACAGGTCTCCTTCCACTTTCGGTCAATTCCAAATGCCATTTCCCTTTCAGTTTCCTAACTAATCCTCCTTCATTGCCCGAGGATAAAAATGGGCGGAGGTTGGATACTACCCCAGTCAGGACCTACCTAGATATGGACTGTCCACTCTGTGGGCTCTTTGGGGCCCATCGTGATATTTGAAAATTGACAGAGAGCTTAGATAAAACACATATGTCACGGTGGGCCTAACCGACCCCTGGCAGGACCGTCTCAATGGCTTGGTCTTGGATGTTTTTCTACATGACAATATCTCGTCTCCTCAAATCCCTTGATAATTGGCACGAGGGATTGAAGGGCAATTGACCGCTCGTGTATGAGATCCAACCCACTCATCATATTGACAGCACTATATACATGCCTTGGACTAAAAATTAGGCATATTCACTCATTAGATGACCCTTAAATGTAAAAATGGGCGATTCTAAAGAAAATAACCAACAACCAACTTTTAGCGAACATGTGTGGCCCACTTTTTGAATAAACTTTCTGGGCCTTTGAGCTCAGGCATATGCATTGTGTGCCCCACCTAATTAGTATCTTTTTTTGTTGGTTATAATATATAAAAAATTTTAATGCAAGATTCTTAAGGAATTTATATTTTACCAAATAATGCCATAGTGCTTTTTAGGGATGAAATTATAAAAATGACTTTATTTATTTATTTATTTATTTTTGTTTAAGTAGTGAGGTTTAAGACTTGTGAGGCCCATCTGGTATGTGTATAACATCAAACCTGTCAACTAATATACTTGAATTGTGATATTTTGAATGGTTTACATTTTTTTTATTTTTAATATATAAATTAGCCAATTTATGATTGCATCTGGTATTTTTGGTTTATCCGGTGATAATGTTGGTGTATGTGAGACACATACTACGTGGTTCCTATAGCTTTTGATTTCCCACCTTGTTGTAAAGAAAAAGCAAAGGATGTAAGTAATACAATTTCTCCTCTTTAAAAGCACTAGCACCGATAGCTTTGTTATTAGAATTGTTGCTCTCAATTCAGCCGGTCAAGGCTACTTGTATGACCAGGGCCTAGATAGGAAGTATGTGTGCATGATTGTGGGTGTGCTAGAGTCTACTCGACTCAAAGGTATTGATTGAATTGGCTAGTACCCTTGAGTCAAGGCAGTTAAATTGGAGATTGGATCGGAACCCAAAGTCCTCTCGATCATTGATTTGTTGATTTAATGCAAGTCATACATTCGTGATTTGAGCATGGGGTAAGCCCTCACAAATGAGTTCTTTTTTCCTTATACATGTGATTATGAAATTGGCCAGTTTAAGAACTTCTATATCACCAATGCTTTAATGTGGTATTTCTCAATCATAATAAAAGAGTCACATAGAACGAAATAAAGACTAACATAAACACGATTGATCTTTAATAATGTAATGGTCTTGTTACAACCGTTATGCTTTACAATTTAATTGAAGTGAGAAATAAGATAAATACCTGATGCGCCTATCAAAACTAACGATTGAGGTAAATGGTTAGCAAAATGTGACTAGAGCATGAACAACTGAATCAAAATTCAGATGGACATAGGGATCTGACAACTTAAGGTTGTAGATATTTAATTTACTCCTAAGATAAATGTACCACATCAGGAGCTGCTAGGCAGTAGTGAACTAGGCTAGGCTAGGCTATGAAAACAAACATGAATATAAAGTATTCATGTAAATATATGTGTTTGGGTGGGGCCTTAAGATCTTCTTCAGGGGCTCCTTCTATAGCTTTCTTGAGACGATGAAAGCCCCTCGTTGGGCCTATGGATCCTTCAGGATTCTTCGTGCAGTCTTTTTGGACACGGAATCTCTTCCTTCGTAGATTTGGAAGCTTTTAACCATGAAAATCTCTAAAATGTTAATAGCGACTGGATCTCATATTATTATTCCTACACGTAGATGCTCCTCTATAGGACTCTTTCTTGGTTCGATCAAGGGAGCATCTTTTGTCATGCCCCAAACTCAAAAATCGTATTCATAGGAATTTCGATCGCCGAACCCAGTGCCGACAGCCTCCGTAGTACCCTATTCTCGGCTCCCAGTATCCATATGCCGGGTTCCGATCCTGCGATCCTACAAGGAGGATTTTTCAATTTACATTTGTCTCATAAGAAGCATAACCACAAGTATACCCAAATCATAAAGGCAACATCATCATCACATATCCACTAATATAATCATTTGAATACAATGCTGAAAGGGAAATACATATATCAAAATCAAAGCTCTAGAAGACAGTTGCACGCTCCAAGCTCAACACTGCTGCATCCTAACGTCACCTGCACACATCTATCGTGCATAAGCTTATAGAAAGCTTAGAGGGTGGTAAAAATGTGTGTAAGGTAAGTGCCAAGTAAGCAATATCAGAGTAATCACAGTAAGCAGAAATACTAACAAGATCATGAATTACACGATATCAGAGTAAGTGGAAATATACTGGTAAGTTCATGAATACTATCAGTCATACCAAGGCTATGCAATGCAAGACATGAATGTTATCGGCTATATGCTGCGGATGTAATGCGAGATGCAGTGCGAATGGAATGACCATACTGGAGTGTAAAGTCGGGATGATAGTACGTAGTATCGCAGGCTATGAGGTCCATCATAAGGGATTTCTATCCAAACCAGTCACATACCTAAATTTGGATAGTCAAACTCAATGTGGTAAAATTCTGATTTCAAGTTAGTCGCGTGCCCCAACCGAAATCATGGCCATTGCGAAGGTACACGTACTAAATAGTTGCGCACCACCAGCTCGAGTGGATAATAAATGAATAAGTATGTAACTCCTACTCAATAAGTCCATATATCAGTACGGTTCCTCTCTGGGATCATCACCGGGGTCTAGTATACTCAACACCACCTGCCGTCGGATCAAGTGCACAACTGGATAAGCGGAAGAGATCTCACTATCCGCTTGGTCAATAGTCCGCCAATACCTACCCGGCTCGTCGATAGCGGACCAATTCCTTGATCTAGTCAAACTTAGCCTAGCTATGCCTACTCCCTCAGGCGGGTAAGGCCATACCCCCTCTCAACCGACCACGATACAATGGAAGACATGACCTCCTGGTATCTGGCACTCCGGCGCTCATGTATATCCACTCGGTCTCGACGTTAGGGCGTCCTCTGGTACCAAGAGGGTTTAAAGATTTTCACCCAGGGCCATGTATGACAGCCCGATACTCGAACCAAACATTTTTGATGTCCCATCTGACCATCCACGATATACCTGTGGAGGCTACGGCTCTGATGTCGCAAGGGCGTACAGTAATCACAACACACAATGCAAGATGCATGAGTCATACAATCCAGTCATGCATCAATCCTGCGCATACCATGCGCTCATGTGAGATAACCTCCGCCTATCAGGGAGTCTCATAACAACCTGCCCAATGACATATGCAATGGTCAACCACATCTCATAACAAACATATAGATGATGCATATGAGCATAGTACATGATGTTATGCGGTCACATACTCATAATCGGTATCAATAACTGGCATCGACAATCAACCTTGATAATGTGGACATTTAACTAACATTGCCCCCAAGAAATGGCCCATATAGAGCCTAACATACAGTGGACTCATGGCCTCACACAAGGGCCAAATATACAACACCATGGGCCTCACTCAAGAGCTTAACACACATCACGATGGGCCTTTCACATGGGCTTAACATACATTACAATGGGCTTCCTCGCCTGGCCCTCAAATGCATCACAATGGGCCTCATCACAATGGGGCCTCGACAAACAAAATTGGCCTCAACAATCGGAATCGACACTCAGAATCGGCCTCGACACTGGGTCTGGACAATCAGAATCGGCCTATACAATCAGCCTCGATAAATTAGAATCGGCCTCGATACTCAGACTCGATAATCGGAATCGGCTTATACAATCGGCCTCGACCAATCAGAATCGGCCTCGACAATCAGATTTGGACTCGATTATCGGAATCGATCGATAATCAGAATCGCCAAATCGGTCACGTCAACCGGAATCGACAATCGGTTATGATAATCGGCCTCGATCGCTAATCGGCAATCGGTCATGACAATTGGAATCGATCGATAATCAAAATTGGCAAATCGATCACGTCAATCGAAATCAGCAATCAGTCATGATAATCGGAATCGATCGATAATCAGAATAAGCAAATCGGTTATGTCAATTGGAATTGACAATTGGTCATGACAATCGGAAGCAATCGATAATCAGAATCGGTAAATCGGTCACGTCAATTGGAATCGGTAATCGGTCATAACAATCGAAATCAATCGATAATCAGAATCGGCAAATTGGCACGTCGATCAGAATCGGCAATTGGTCACAACAATCAGAATCAATAAATAATCAGAATCGATAAATCGGTCACGTCGATCGGAATCGGTAATCGGTTACGACAATCAGAATCAATCGATAATCAGAATCGGCAAATTGGTCACTGTTCACTCCCCAAGTATAGGGTTGTGATGTAGTAATAAACTCGGTAAGATCGAGGTCGAATCCCACGAGGACTGGTCGTCACAATTTAAATCTGTGATTCTCCTTAACTAATCCAACAATTAATGTAGCGAATTACTAACACAAATTTATGAAAAATAACTATTGAGAATAAAGAAGAAAATTCAATCAGAGAGAGAGCACTAGGACTTTCGAATCCACCCCTAATTATCCTAACCCTTGTTTTGTCTGTTAATTCACTTTAATTTAGATTGATCTAACTTATCTAGAGAAAGCACAATCTGTGTCCTTAATCGAACATCACTGATTGTCTAATTCCCTTTAAGCAATGCCATGAAGAACATATCCCATGTCCAAATCGGGCATATGGAATATACTGTTCATTAAAGCACCACTGTCTCTTCCTCTATAGGAACCTGTTCATAATCGACACAAGTACCTAGCATAAGCATCCGGACCACATCCATGCATAGACTCGATCAAAGTTGATAGATGGAGAAGTATGGAATTTAAAACAATCAAGCACACTAGGGAAAGAAACAAATCAATCTAATTAAAGTAAAATCAACATAAAACAAAGGATGTTCAAATTAAGGGTTTCATCTCAAATTTAGGCAGAGATTAGTTTCCATAAAATCCATTAAACAGATGGATAAATAAAATTCATAAAAAACATCAAACCAATTTCTCTCTTTCTTCTTTCTTCTCTTTCTTCTCTCCTTTGCTCTAGATCTAGAATTCTCCACTTTTTCCAATCTCTCAATGCCCTTCCTCATGTTTTGCAACTCTTTTTATAGCTGATGGAGTGGCTGGAGTGGTGAAATCGGATTGGGAAGTTGTCGCATGCGCAGCAAAATTCCTTTTCGCACCAAGTTCGGGACCTCAAAACACCATACTTTCCTCGTTCAAATTCCAACAAACACCGTCCCTTAGGACTTTCTTGGGTCCTCTACATGATAGACGGTTCAGATCTGCCATATGATCAAAGATGGTGGCCCACAACCGCCTGGAAAACCGGATTTCCAAATTTGTGCAAAACTTTCGCACCCTTTCGCTGTCGTGATCGCTGGGCCCCATAGAAGTGTTTTCTGGGAAATCCACCCCGTCCATTAGATTCAGGACGAAATTTCAGTAAAGAATGGGTAGTTTTGAACGTCCAATGATGTGTCCCAGAGAAGAAAATACAAAAAGATCAGATTTGGACGTTGCAGAGCACCCCTTTTGTGGCCTCTGTACCGCACACGTGTGTACGCATGGGAGTAAAGTAGAAACATGTTTTTGTATTATTCATAGCTGTCTACACGGTGGACGGTGTGGATTTTCCGTACGGGTGACGTGTGGGGCCCACTAGCGTCCGCAAAATTGGATTTTTCGTCCGTTCGCAAACAACGCAAAACGGCAACTGCCGTTTGGGATTTGAAATCGGACGCTGGCTTTTTTGGAAGGTGATCAGCAAGTGGTGCGGCTCTAGTGTGTAGTGCACATATGCACACTCACTTCTCATGCGGGGCCTACTGTAATGTTTTCGAGAAATCTAAGCCGTCCATCCTGTTTCTCTTATTATTTAAACCATCTAGGTAAATATTGAAGAAGGTCCAGATATCAGGTGGGCCTAAAATCAACGGTTTGCGGATTTGTCAGTTGGGGCACTTCTATAGTGATCCGAGGGCTGAAATTTGAAATGTACGGTTAATTTATGTCCCTAATCCCATGTATAAAGTTTCGAGCCAATTGGATGGAGGGAACCATGTGATCTTTCATTCTGGACCAGTTTCGGGCCTCTTTAAACGTGAACGGCTTGATTTCCTCGGGTCCCAGGCATGTAAATTCTTCAATATTGGTCCTCTGAGGTTCATCCCGTGCTCTGGTAATTTCGGAGAGTTAAATCCATGCTTTTAACATCATTTTTCAATCTATGCTCCTGATTTCATCCTGTAATAAAAACATGATTTAAATCCGATGTTAAGCATTATCGTGTACGTAAAATAGGGCAATAATTAGGGTCCGATATGCAATATTTGACCCTCATCACAACCCCCA
Source organism: Magnolia changhungtana (assembly GCA_030180095.1). Taxonomy (NCBI): domain Eukaryota; kingdom Viridiplantae; phylum Streptophyta; class Magnoliopsida; order Magnoliales; family Magnoliaceae; genus Magnolia; species Magnolia changhungtana. Next base: position 2,039,143 of record JASAUF010000203.1, on the reverse strand, counting down.
ACCAGCATTTTGCTAGTCCCGAGCAAAACATGCGAAAAATAATTTCAGAAATAAAAGACAATTCCTGTAAACTCAAGTGACGGGTGAACAGATAATTGAGATGTGAAAATTCCACGATTCATGAATGGTGAGAAAATTTTTCTCCTGAAATCAAGCTTACAGTAAACTACATAATCAAGTTTAAAAGAATTAATCCATTAATTAGAACACTTTTAAACATTGAGTTCCATGAGTGTATAATGTAATCTCGGCGTACAATCATTAAAAGATCCAATTGTCAATTTCATGAGATCATTAGTAATTCGTGACAACCAATCTGAAACCAACACGAGCATTTTAGATCATCTTTTCGTTCTATCAACCTTTGATTTCCTTTATAAACAGTGGTGCCAAGGAGGAAATCAAATCGCACTATAGGAGCAAACCTATGGTGAAAACTTGTCGCCTAACCTGTTTTCTCATATCAACTATGAGAATCGAATCTTCATCTATAGGAGCAAACCTATGATGACGATTATGCGACTTATTCTTTCAATTCTTCTTTATAGATGATCTTAAAAATTTTGTTTTTAATTTGGTTCCTTTCATGCTTAGTGATTACCATGTTATCAATTAATATCGAATCCCGAAAACTTAATGTGTAAACGAGATCGATATGTGAAATCATGGCTCAATCAATGTTTACAACTTCTAATCATGGATTAACCATTCAAACTTGATGTGAAATTTGCGCAAACCGAATCCAAAGTCATAATTTCTCACATTCTGTATCTTGTAATTTCAAAATCACAACTATCCTTCAAAATCACTTCGAATTCAATAGAAATTCCAGAAAAATTTTAAAAATTTGAACAATTTCGCTCAAGACCAAGAAAATACTGATTAGGTAACCTAATCTCCCACCCCCAACCTAAAATCTACATTGTCCTCAATGTAAAAAAAGAAACATGCAATGCATATTAGACAACGAAAAGAAAAGAGGAGTAGGGAAAGATAGTACCTGGATGGAGAATCAAGCTCTCAAAAATATCAACATAAAAGCGAGTCGAATAAGAGAGAAATCGGTAAAATAAAAGATCCTACCTATACCACTTTCAGGTGCTCTCGATTGCATTTAGCATATCAACAAGCCTTTAAACCCTAGGTTACCCCTAGTGGACGAGTTGTAGTCTCGTGAGGGTTTGCGATAATGTTACCCACAAACATTGAAGTAACTAATCTAGAAAAAAAAAAAAACATAAAACAAAAGACGGTTGCCTCCCGAGGCGCTAAGTTTAACGTCTTCGACCCAGGTTTGAAACGGACCATGAATTCATTAATCTTTAAGACCAAGGTCATGCCAAAGAACTTACCTCAACACGTGGTTAACCAATCCCAGACAAGTGATGTGAGTTCCCATAAACTGTGCTATCTGAAATGAGATAATTGACACTATCATCAAACAATTTAAGGACTTCTGCTCGAACAACTTCTTCCATGTTAAGATCATGCTTCCTTTGTATTTTACGTGACATTTCTATAGCATGATCCTTATATACAGTGGGGCATACTCCTTGTATTTACGCTTATCTTCCGTTCAATTGCTGCCTTATATGTTCGAAGAACATTAAGCAACCTGTTCTCTTTTGCCTTCTCTGAGTTAGAAACTGTGCTGTCAGGAAGAGTCTCAGAAGGATGAAGAGGTTCCACCTTCGCTCTCCATTTTTCAGTTTCCAAGATAGGAGTAGAGTCGAGCAGTGCATTGACTTCATGGATGGGACTATCGATGTCAAAATCCATGCCCGATTGTGCTAAGGTGTCTCAAGAGGATCTTGAAAAGATGTACGGAAGGAATCTGCACAAGGCTCTCGATCATGTCCACTTCAAAAATGTCATCCAAATCATGCGGGTTGTTGTCTGCATTAAAAACATTAAGTTTAATATTCATGTTACCAAATGACAACTTCATAACTCCATTTCGGCAATTTATAATAGCATTAGATGTTGCCAAAAATGGACGACCCAAGATGACTGGGATCTGACTATGAGGATTCTGGACGGTGATGTATCTATAACTATGAAATCCTTTGGAAAATAGAATTTATCAACCTGGATTAGCACATCTTCAATAATACCCAGGGAACCTTGACGATCTATCGACCAGGTTGTAATGTTACCTTAGTCGGTTTCAACTCACCAAGTCCTAGTTGCTCATAAACCGAATAAGGTAACAAATTAACACTAAGCCCCTAAATCGAGTAATGCCTTCCCAATCTTATGATCTCCTATGCCGAAGAAATGGTGGGAGCTCTGGATCCCTAAATTTAGGAGGAGTGTTATGTTGAATCATGGGTCGAGTCACAGCTTTCTGCCGGAAGACTTTCTTATGAACATTACACTACGCTTTTGAGTGCATAAATCTTTAAGAAACTTAGCGTAAGGAGGGACTTGCTTGATGGCATCAAGTAACGGAATGTTGACTTGCACTTTTTAAACACATCCAGGATTTCATCAAAGTTATTTCTTTTCTTCATTGGTGCCAGGCGTTGAGGAAAAGGTGCTTTGGGCACGTAAGGTGGCACGTCAGGCGCTCTTGGAGAGTCGAGAGTTTTTGGACTTTGGATGCATTGGTGTGTCTCTCTGCTTCATCTTGATCTTAAAACTTTAGAATTTGATTCATCCCTAGGCATCTCTATTACATTTGTCAATCTGTTTGCGACCTAAGGGTAGTGATCGATTTGGCTTGCTCATGATATTGTCCTTGGTTAGAATTAGAGCCAATCTCATCTTGTCCCTTTGGATTAGCCACGGGTTGACTAGGAACTTGCCTTTCTCTCTCTCACTCAATGTGGCTGACTAGTTGACCCATTTGTACTTCGACTTGGCAATGGATTGCGCATTTGCATGTAAGCTTTCTTTGGTTGGCTAGTAAGGTTTGTTGGGTGTCTTTTTGGAATTGGAGAGAACTCTGCATAAAAGATGGAGTGTATCCTCAAGAGATGGTTTAAAGTGATTGTGAAGGGACTTGTTGATATTGCGAAGCTGTTGGAGTTGTTGATTGCCGGCTTGAGGGTAAGGTTGCATGGGAGGATTTCCATGGCCCTCCTTGTTGTGGTCCTTTTGCCCAGAAAAATTTGGATGCCTAGCCCAACTGGGTTGTAAGTGTTTGAGTAAGGATCATTCCCAGGGTTTACGAAAGGTGTTCAAAGCATGAACTTGTTCGAGAGAGGAATTACGGAAATCTTTGTACCGGATGGGCAAGATTGCGTAGGATGGGTAGAACTAGAACATATGGCACAAGCCTCGGCTTGAGTTGTTTGTGGAGGTCCATTATGTAACATCGAGCATCAACCTTCTTTGTCGGGCCATCAATCTTGGCATGGAGATCACGTGTGACTCCTATCTCATATATGCCACCTCTCTTTTGTGGTTGGGAACTTCTTTCACCTCTATCTGAATAGTCCCATTCTTTGGGAGTTTTCACACAAGGTTTAAAGAATTTCCATGCTTGGTATCGCTTTTGGTCATGAAGGACCCTCCATTGGTGGCATCGACCATGCGACGGTTACGGGGTGTCGGGGCCGTCATAAAAGTATTGCACTTGTTGCCACTTCTCAAAACAATGTGGTGTGGACATTTAAGAAACAAGTCCTTCCATCTTTCCCAACATTCATGAAAGTGTTCTCCCTCTTTTTGTATGAAATTAGTGATTTCTCTACGGAGAGCATTAGTTTTGTGAACGAGGGAAGAACTTGTTTAAGAACTTTCTAGACAATTGGTCCCATGTAGTGATAGACCCAACTTCTAGAGAATTCAACCATGCTTTCGCCTTATCCTTCAAAGAAAAAGGAAACAGGGCGTGGGCGGATCGAATCGTCGAGAAGTTTTGGAATTTAAAGGTGGAACAAATGTCTAGGAATTCTTTCACATGATGATATGGGTCCTCCTTGTCCAACCCATAAAAGGAAGGCACAACTGTATGACCCAGTCTTGAGTTCAAAGTGTCTTGCCGTGGTGGTGGGCAACACTATGCATGAAGGTGCATTGAATTGGACGAGGAGCTGAATAATCTCTAAGAGTTTTAGTTCCATTCTCTTCTCATTTCAACCTGAGATGTCTTTCAATCTTCTATGGAATGTTCTTTCTATTTCGGGATCAAAGGTGCTAGTTCTTTATCTAGAGATCTACGTCCTAGCATAAACTAAGTAACAACCTAAGAGAAAGAAAACTAGAACTAGAAATTATGAGATCTTAAAACAAGTTAAAACTATGTGAATAAGAATGGGAAGAAAGAACCGGGAAAAGGAGATGATTGATGGTAGAAGATTTAAGAAGCTCCCCTTCACTTAGTAGCTTCCTTCCTCAATTCTGTAAATAAAAACAAAAACAAATCAAGTTTCCTAAAATAATGATAGAAAAATCCTAAGCAACGGTTAATTTCTAAAAAGAAAGTTTCTAAAACTAGAAAATAGAAAGTTACCAAATCCAAAGTTAGAAAGTAGAAAATTCTAAAAATAAAAACCTAATTCTCAAAATAGAAAGTAGAAAAGATTGGAGAATTTAGAAAGATGTTACCAATTTGGAGATCTATGTTAGAATCCGCAAACAAAACAAGTTAGTTTCTAAAACGGAAAATCTATAATTAGAAATTTTCTAAAGAACAAAAAAAAAGTTAGTTTCTAAAAAGGAAAGAAATCCTAGAATTAGAAAGTTACTAAAAATAAAAAGCTAAGTTAGTTTCTAAAAGGAAAAAAATTTCTAAAACTAGAAAATAGAAAGTTACTTAAAAGAAGAATCTAAATCTAAAATTAGAAACTAAAAATTTTTAAAAAATAAAATCCTAATTCTAAAAATAGAAATTAGAAAAAGTAAAAAACTTAGAAGGGATTACCAAATTAGAAGTTTATTTCAGGACCCTACAAAAGAGGAAATATGTTAGTTTCTAAAATAAAGAAAATAACTCTAAGTTAGTAAAATCCTAAGCTATGAATTATGATAAGAGAGAATCTTAAATTCAATTTGGATCAAAGCAGATCCCAAGAATCACGCTTGCAAAACTTGTTCACTCCCCAAGTATACGGTTGTGATGTAGTAATAAACTCGGTAAGATCGAGGTCGAATCCCACGAGGAGTCGTCACAATTTAAATCATGATTCTCCTTAACTAATCCAACAATTAATGTAGCGAATTACTAACACAAATTTATGAAAAATAACTATTGAGAATAAAGAAGAAAATTCAATCAGAGAGAGAGCACTAGGACTTTCGAATCCACCCCTAATTATCCTAACCCTTGTTTTGTCTGTTAATTCACTTTAATTTAGATTGATCTAACTTATCTAGAGAAAGCACAATCTGTGTCCTTAATCGGGCATCTGATTGTCTAATTCCTTTAAGCAATGCCATGAAGAACATATCCCATGTCCAAATCGGGCATATGGAATATACCGTTCATTAAAGCACCTGTCTCTTCCTCTATAGGAACACTGTTCATAATCGACACAAGTACCTAGCATAAGCATCCGGACCACATCCATGCATAGACTCTGATCAAAGTTGATAGATGGAGAAGTATGGAATTTAAAACAATCAAGCACACTAGGGAAAGAAACAAATCAATCTAATTAAAGTAAAATCAACATAAAACAAAGGATGTTCAAATTAAGGGTTTCATCTCACCCTAGCTAGTGAGAGATTAGTTTCCATAAAATCCATTAAACAGATGGATAAATAAAATTCATAAAAAAACATCAAACCAATTTCTCTCTTTCTTCTTTCTTCTCTTTCTTCTCTCCTTTGCTCTAGATCTAGAATTCTCCACTTTTTCCAATCTCTCAATGCCCTTCCTCATGTTTTGCAACTCTTTTTATAGCTGATGGAGTGGTGGAGTGGTGAAATCGGATTTGGAAAGGCTATCGCATCTTGTGACAAATTCCTTTTCGCGACCAAGTTCGGGACCTCAAAACACCATACTTTCCTCGTTCAAATTCCAACAAACACCGTCCCTTAGGACTTTCTTGGAGTCCTCTACATGATAGACGGTTCGATCGCCATATGATCAAAGATGGTGGCCTGACAACCGCCTGGAAAACCGGATTTCCAAATTTGTGCAAAACTTTAACCCTTTTTGTCGTGATCGCTGGGCCCCATAGAAGTGTTTTCTGGAAATCCACCCCGTCCATTAGATTCAGGACGAAATTTCAGTAAAGAATGGGTAGTTTTGAACGTCCAATGATGTGTCCCAGAGAAGAAAATACAAAAAGATCAGATTTGGACGTTGCAGAGCACCCCTTTTGTGGCCTCTGTACCGCACACGTGTGTACGCATGGGAGTAAAGTAGAAACATGTTTTTGTATTATTCATAGCTGTCTACACGGTGGACGGTGTGGATTTTCCGTACGGGTGACGTGTGGGGCCCACTAGCGTCCGCAAAATTGGATTTTTCGTCCGTTCGCAAACAACGCAAAACGGCAACTGCCGTTTGGGATTTGAAATCGGACGCTGGCTTTTTTGGAAGGTGATCAGCAAGTGGTGCGGCTCTAGTGTGTAGTGCACATATGCACACTCACTTCTCATGCGGGGCCTACTGTAATGTTTTCGAAATCTAAAGCGAGTCCATCCTGTTTCTCTTATTATTTAAACCATCTAGGTAAATATTGAAGAAGGTCCAGATATCGGTGGGCCTAAAATCAACGGTTTGCGGGCTGATTTGTCGGTTGGGGCACTTCTATAGTGATCAGAGGGCTGAAATTTGAAATGTACGGTTAATTTATGTCCCTAATCCCATGTATAAAGTTTCGAGCCAATTGGATGGAGGGAACCATGTGATCTTTCATTCTGGACATTCGGGCCTCTTTAAACGTGAACGCTTGATTTCCTCGGGTCCCAGGGCATGTAAATTCTTCAATATTGGTCCTCTGAGGTTCATCCGTGCTCTGGTAATTTCGGAGAGTTAAATCCATGCTTTTAACATCATTTTTCAATCTATGCTCCTGATTTCATCCTGTAATAAAAACATGATTTAAATCCGATGTTAAGCATTATCGTGTACGTAAAATAGGGCAATAATTAGGGTCCGATATGCAATATTTGACCCTCATCAGTCACGTCCATCGGAATTGGTAATCGGTCATGACAATCGGAATCGATCGATAATCAGAATCAGCAAATCAGTTACGTCAATCGGAATCAGCAATCGATCACGACAATCAAAATCGATCAATAATTAGAATCGACAAATCGGTCACGTTAATCGAAATCGGTAATCGGTCACGACAATCGGAATCAATCGATAATCAGAATCGACAAATCGGTCATGTCGATCAGAATCGACAATCGGTCACGACAATCAGAATCAATTGATAATCAGAATCGGTAAATCGGTCACCTCGATCGAAATCGGCAATCGGTTACGACAATCAGAATCAATCGATAATCAGAATCGGCAAATCGGTCATGTCGATCGGAATCGACAATCGGTAAGAATGGGCTTAATAAGGCCTAAGGAAAGGTCACAATGAGGACATCTAACCATCATTGCCCATCAATGTGGATATCTAACCAACATTGCTCCCAAGTAGTGGCCCACATAAGAGATTCATACGCAATGTAACGGCCACACATACATCACATCAGGCCTCGCCCATGAGCCTCAAATACATCACAATGGGCCACAACCCATGGGCCTTGAATACACATTAGGTGGACCCTACACATGGGTCTCGTAACATCAAATGGGCCACGCGTCGTGGGCTTAATACACGTCATTATGGGCCGCAAATATACATCACAGGTGGGCCTTGCACATGGGCCATTAATACATATCAATGGGCCGTGACCCATGGGCGTCAGATACAACAAGTGGGTCGCATCAATGGGCCACACTAATGGGCCTCAGATACAACAAGTGGGCCACATCAATGGGCCTTATATAAAACAAGTGGGCCGCATCAATGGGCCACACCAATGAGCCTCATATACAACAAGCGGGCCGCACCAATGGGCCTCACACATACATAGTGGGCTTCTTACCTGGGCCTCAAATACATCTCAATGGGTTGGGCCCTGCTCATTCCAAATGGCCCATCAATGGACAACTTGGATAAAACACGTACATCATGTGGGGAGCCACGTGAATGGACGGTGTGAATACAAAATACATACATCTAGGTGGGCCCTCACCCATCCAGAAATCAGATGGACGGCGTGGATGATAACACATACATCATGTTGGGTTTCACAAGCACCATCCATAGGGATGGTGCATATATAAAAAATATACATCAATGTAGGTCCTACATGGGGCCCACCACATATATAATACATATATATTATATATATCATTAAAATATATATAATATATATGGTGGGCCCCACGTGGGACCCACCGTGATGCGTTTCGAACATCTACCCCATCAATCAGATGCACCATTCCATCATGGGCCTAGGTCTTAAAAATCAAGTCAATCCGTGACTTGTGTGGGCCACACCACATACAGAAGTGGAGAGGGGCCGTGCACCATTAAAACATTCATAACCATTTTTGAGGGCCCACTGAGATGTGGTTTGCAAATCCAGCCCATCCATTATGTGTGTCCCACTTGAATGAGGGTTCAGACTAAGTTTTAGGCACATGTAAAACTCAGGTGGGGCCCGCCAAGTGCTTTTATATGTTTTAACGGTGTCTTCACATAATTTTAGATGGTATGGCCCACCTGAGTTCCGTATCTGGTGATTTTGGGATATCCCATAATTTAAAGGGTACCCATCAAATGCACGGTGTTGATGGTCGAAACGCATCACGGTGGGGCCCACACAGCTCGACCTCATGGGAGCTTATCGTGAGGTCGAGCGCATAGTACCTTTTCCCATATATATATAATATCATCATCATCATCATCATTATTATAATTTTTATTATAATCATCATCTTGCATCCAGCGTCTAGCATCTAACAATGGATGGACGGCTGGATGCACAGATTGGTAGGTGGAGTCCCACCGTCCGTCACATACATCAGGGTGGTGTCACGTCAGTGTGGCCCACCCAATTGAGGATCAAACTGATGTTTATTTATTCCCTTCACACTATCCAGCAGCGTTTGTTGTTGGACGTCCCATGTTTGGACGGTCAGCAATCTGGCCACTTGGTGGATGGCCAGGGTAAAATACATATGTCACATGGGCCCCATGGACTGGGCAGCCAGGGATGCAATACATATGTCAGTGGGCTCCACCGTGGATAGACGGTGTGGACGATATACATACGCATCAGGTGGGCCACACGACATCAAATGGAGAGAGAGAGAGCGAATCGGTTGGTGGAGGGACCCTGCCACTATGGGTCCCTCTTTGATACAACACATATATCAAGATGGGTCCCACATGTGGGCCGTCAAATCACAAATCAAATAAATAAACTCACTCACCTTTTTCGCTTCTTTTTGGATCAATGGCAAGCTAAGCTCCTTGGCTTCGACTTTGACGGAGAATGATGAAGATTGGACGGTTGGATTGGGTGGTAGGGAGGTGGGCCACACATGACTTCTTCCTCACCTTAGAAAACCATGGACGGTTGCTCTTGGGAGCTTTCTTGAAAATGGAGAAATGAGAGAGAGAGAGATAGAGGATGGGATGTGAAGAGAGAGAGAGAGAGAGAGAGAGAGAGAGAGAGAGAGAGATTGGTGTGAGTGATGGGTGAGGTGTACTTGACATGTAAGGGATGGGTTGCTTTGACTTTGGGGTTGCTTTGGTAAGGGAGTGATGGGATATGTACTTGACATATGAAGTGATTGATGTGTACTTGATTGATGGGACATGTTGTAGAGATTCTCTTGGGATTGCAAATATGCAACATTTTCTCGAACTGAATGCGGGCCCACATCTCCTAGCCTGGGTATCACCTTGACGCATAATTCACAGCGTCGGAACCGCGGCGACGGTGTCGTCGCTAGGGTACAAGTCTCGGGTTGATCCGACTCTGGGATATGGGACATGACTCAAGGTTGCATGCAACTGCCGATAGCAAGTCGCGGGTCACCAGAATTCGACCGGGAGGACCGCGAAAGTCTATAGAATGGTACGGGCTAGGATACGGGTCTTACATCTTTTCCTTAATCACAACCATTTTCTATTATTAAGGGAGACTGGGTGATCTGATGCATATCACTAGTCTCTGACGAGAGTGGGATTTGACACCTGATACCGATCTGTTATCGGACCAAACTGGGTCTAGTTTCCTATTCTTTTAATCTTGATGGGGTCATGGTTGCATACTCAACTCGTATGATGCTTCTGTTCCTTTGGATTGTGACTCGATCCTAGATTGGGTTCATTTAGAGATTAGCTTAATATCCGAATATTCAGAATCCTCTAGATCGTTGTTGGTTTTTTAAACGCATTTGAGAAAATCTCCCATTTTAAAAGGGCGGTAAGAGATGGCATTATAGATGAGATCATATCTGGTTGCGGGATACGATATGCTCGCTCAGCGGGTCTTTTATTAGCCATGTCAGGCACATCCCTCATTTAATGGGCACATTAATCATGACCATGTGGCTTGCGATGGTTCGTCCCCTTAATGAGCCTGATAGGAGTTTTTCGTAATAATGATAGAATGTGTAACACCGAAGGAAGATCAAACATAAATCTTCTCCACGTCCGAGTACAATTCTGATTGTGCCAAACACATAATGTCTCCATGTAGCATCTTCCCATTAGTTTATGTCAGGGTGCCGACAATGGGTATAAACAATTCCCCCATGTCCCTTCGTATCGAGAGATGCGATTGGACGTTCAATGTTTGGGTTTTTGACCATTGTTTCATCTATCAACACGTGTTAGTGTGGGGCTTATGCTCAACTGTCAAGTGAAACATTGCAAGCAACAGACATGTAATGATAATGAGTCAAAATAGGCACTTTATAAAGGGTAGCACCTTAAGCGTAGTACTCGACTACTTTTTAAAAATGATATGAGTTAGTCATGGGTACTGTCTTACTTTCACCATGGCTATTGATTAGCATTTCTTTACTCTTGATGAGGGTCGGCTTGATCATCGATCACTTCTCCTTTGGTTCGAATGGTCTCCCATAGTGTCGGGTACCACTTCTTTAGGTATCAGACCTACGTTGATGGGATTTTTATTTTTTTGGTCATCCATATCTTGTAGAAGAATTTGTAGCCGCGTATAAATTCAAAATCCTATACTGCATGCCATATTATGCTCAAGCCAACAGTCAGGCTGAGTCAACCAACAAAATCCTTGGCGCTGATCAGCGCCAAGACCTTCTTTATCTTTAGTGGTCCTTCTCATGGCCCTGACCATTTCCCATATTCTTCAGCATTGGTGCTGATCGGGAGCTTGGTCTTCCATATAATTTCTCCTTATGCAAAGCTTTTCTTTTTATCCTTCTTGTTATAAGCTCTAGCCACTTTAAGCTTATGAGCGTTTAAGTTATCGAGGGCCCGAAGGTACATAATATTATCCAATTCTTCTAGCTCAACGAACATGGATTCATTAAACTCTTCTCGAGTCAGCTGATGCTGATAAGCTATCCTTAGGGATGACACATTAACCTCTATTGACAAGACTGCATCATGCCCATAAGTTGGTGAGAAAGGCGTACTCCCGGTACTTTTCCTTTGTGACGTCTGGTAGGCCCAAAGTACCTTAGACAACACTGTGTACCACTGGCACAAGTTTTTTTTTTTACCATCCGTTTGATGATATAATTAAATATTTTGTTGGTTGACTCAGCCTGACTGTTGACTTGAGCATAATATGGCATGCAGTATAGGATTTTGAATTTATAAACGGCTACAAATTCTTAGATTTCTCAGCCAGAAATGGCCGCCCCTAATATATAAGGGCAAAAGCATCTTTTGTTACTATTTATAATTTACAAGGGAAAAATAGTCTTTCATCATGCTTATGCTTTTAAGGTAACCACCCCTCATACATTCTGTCAAATCATTGTGTAGACACCCCATAATCAAAACTTGACCACTTGAATTGAGCCAAGGTTAGCCCAACATCCTGCTGAGTGTCGGCTTTCCTGAGCGTCGATTTTTTTTATTTTTTTTTTTGCAGGCAGCGTCATCGCCCTCGTTGTGCAGAAAACCAGATTTTTGCAAATTTTACGAGTTCTAGCTCTCCAACCACTCGCTGACATGTGGCTTGGCTCACACAAGCCTCGTCCATGACATTATCCACGCCATCATATATGCCATGATCCATGCCGTCACCCCTACCATCATCCATGCTGTGATTACTGCCGTTATCCATGCCATGATCCGCACCATCATCCATGCCCATCCATTACTCATGGGATGACATGGTCACACAAACCTAACTCTGCACCCAAGCCTGAGGCTCGTGGTAGCTGAGCCTCCCCACAAAAAATGACTATAAAAGGGGGGCATCGGCAACATCTGGAGGAGGGGTAGGAGGCCTTCAGAGAATGTTTGGCTAGAGAACGTTCGGCCAGAGAGAGAGAGAGAGAGAGAGAGAGAGAGAGAGAGAGAGAGAGTCCAAAAGCCAAGAAGAGGAAGAGACAGATGACTCTCTGTTCTCTTGATCTCTTCTAGTCTTTCAATTTTTGCTATTCTATTTCAACCTCGAATTAATACCGTATTTTCGATATATCCTTTTCTAGTCTATATATTCCAACCTCACCACCATTAACACCTGAAGTAGTAGGCTTTTGTAACGTCTCGGAAAATTCCATACAAAGACCTGAGTACCACCTCAGGCAGAAATCGCTCAGGATAAAATCCTTTAGGAAGTAGACAAAATTAACTAAGTGCTAAACTTGATTAGCTATGAAATCTGGTTGATCCACTTTAAATATGATCTGCAAGACCCAAAACTTGTAGAATCATTGACGCTAGGTTACCCTAAAATCTAGGATCAATCTCATTACCCAGTTGCTCTTGGGAGCACAGTGAAACTCCGTATCGGATCTGGACCGCACGTCAAAAGTCCGATGACCACGAAACTAAATGCTTAAGACCGCCTTGCTGGGCTTGACAACTATCTCGGAAATCAAATCTAGATAGTGTCCTGAGGCTATTCACTTGAGCCCGGAGTGAAGTGTGTGAGAAACGTGGATATTTTAGAAATAAAAATCTAAATTTAAGTAATCTGAGACTTGTCGCTTGCGGGCCAAATAGGATTCAGACCGTCAGAGTCTGACCCAAATACACCCTTGGATCAGGGAAAATTTCATACATAGGTTAGTATACTTATGGCCCTGATCGGTGATCGTGGACCGTTGAACGGAAACTAGTCCGCCGCGGTCGATCTGTAAATCCGATCGGATTGAAAACTTAACTCGACCTAGATCTATAGTCAGGGAGCTTAAGTCTGACCTCTGGCTCAAGGGGGGGCTCTGGAAGTATTTCGTTGAGATAAAACAGACGTCCTTTAGCTATAACCTAAGTATACCTTGGCCCTGAGGCCATTTCCATCAGTTTTAGGCCTATATAAGGACCTTAAACTATCTCTCATTCATTCCATACGAATTTGATAAAACCCAGGAGAGAGAAGAGAGTAAAGAGAGGGCATATGAGAGAGAAGTTGGAGTCACTCCTGGGATCCGATCCTTGCTATTCTGCGTGCCTATTCATCACTACCAAATCGCTATTCCGGTGATTCTGACTTCATTCTTATGTAAGAAAGCCTAACCCTAATCTGTTCTAGGGTTTCTGATAGTGCTAGTTATGAAATGGCTAACCTAACTCATGCTATAGGTTACAAATCCGCCGTTGACAAAGACTTAACGTCTAAAATGACTCCGTTACACGTTTATCGGTGTAAGGTATGGACTATAGACGTATGGGTTATGGTTTTTAAAGCTTTCAATGCCGGATAATGGTAGATTCATGATGTGGGTGTTATTTCATATGAAAAATGCGATGTTCATTTTACGATTCAGTTATATATGAAATTTGTGGAGTTTAGTGTATTCTGTGTATTTGTAGAAAATACCGTATATGTACGGAATATGAAAATATATTTTTCATGATTAATTACTGTGTGTATATGCTAGATATATGTGTAACAACTCCTCGGCGAAAGGATTCGCCCTAATACATGTTTTGACCAACATACGTTATATATGTTAATAAGCGTAGTCTAAGTGTTTGTGAAAATGCTTGTATGAGTAAGTACTTAGGAGATAGTGCCTTAGGTGGGCGTTGAGATAGGATTCTCAACTACCTTAGAGATGTGTATGATTTCCTCTATGCAAGTTGTTTGGTTTAATCGCTTACTTATGAAATGTATGTGTTTGAATTTCCTGATTAAGTTGTGTTTTATAACATAATTGTTAACATGTTTGCACTACTTGGTTAATTTTTCTTTGACTACTCTACATGCTTTCTGGTTAAGGATTGAATGTGATTGGGGCTATGTTATAGTCCAGGCAATCGGTAACAGGCTTTGAGTTCGTGGCTGAGATTCATTCGCCCCGTGGGATGTGTTTGACGAACCCGAGTCGTACTAGAGTTGTCGGCAGTGGTTAGGCCACACGGAATGGTTATGTACTTTATGTCGATCAACTTCGGGTGCACTCGTGCTAGTCGAGCTCGTCAAGTAACCCGATTGGCCCGATGTATGTTCCCCATATTTGGATGCTACTGCTTGAACCTAAGGTACCAAACTCACCAGTGAAAACCCCGTTAACCTTGGTACCTCGATCCGCTAAGACTCATGAGCCAGACATGGTGGTATGGGACACCGTGGTCGAGCTGTCGGCCTACGCTAGGGCGATGAGCCTTCCCGTAGTGACCAGTGAGCAACCTAGACTTGTGAGCCGAATACAGTGGTATGAGACACTATATTCGAGCTATCGGTCTACACTGATTTGGTGACGAGCCCTTTGTAGTGACCTCGAGCCTACTCTGAACCTGCGTAGAGGCGACGAGCCTTTCCGTAGTAATCAGAGTATACACTAGGCCTGCACTGATTTGGTGACCAGCCCTTTGCAGCGACCTAGAACCGTAACATCATATGAGATTTCCTAGGACTGACGACCCTATAATGGATCACTGTTTGGTAAATGACATAAGGGAGGTACCTTAATTTCCCAATCCTACTGTATGAAAAGGACTAATAAGAACTCGGTAATCACGTTCATAACATCGCACTATATGTGCCCCGGGTTGAAGAGCACAGAGGGAAGAAAGCATGCAGCGACCGTGAGATGGTGTTGCACGAGGGAGTGTAGGCGAGGGCATGCATTATTGTTCATATCATTCTTGCATTAATAAGAGTATTCAAGGATGTTTGATTTTACTGCTTTATCATTATTGCTTGACTGAATTGATAACATGTTAACCTTTGCTGTATAGTTCCATTGAGTTGATCACTCACTCCCACGTTGCGGGACGGTGTTTTAAACACCAACTAGACTCTGTCTTGATTTCAGATGACGACGTGACCCCTGAGGCGGAGCCTGACTACTATGACAATTAGGACAAGTTCTCTTATATACAGTTCTCCGGCGACTTCGCTTAGGCTATCCGGATTGACGGGGCTACAGGGATTATCATTGTAGTTATACTATTTGACATTTTGATTTTGAGACTATTACATGTATATGGTGACTAAGTGATGTATTCATTCTCTGGAGACCGATCGTGATCTTTGACTTATATACGTTTATTTATGTTTTTCAGTCTTTCGCTTGCATTTTACAACTTGATCTGGAGTATGAATTACTGTTTTGGTATAATCCCACTCATGATTAATGCACTAACACAGACAACATTTAATCCTAAGCATATATGTTGCATAAGTGATGTTTTGAAACTCGAGAGTTGAGTTGCTACTCGACCCCTGATTTTCAGGGCGCTACAGCTTTACTCTTGAAAAGGCCAAGCTATATGTCCTAGAGGGGGTGAATAGGACTATACCAAATTACAATAAAATCAGTGGAATAAAATAAATCAATAGCGTTACAATTATAAATCAATTCACAATGCTGAAATCAAATCACCTTAATAAATAAGTATTGAGAGATTGATACAAATTCAGTTCTAAGGACAACCTTACACCATAATAAACAAGGGCTTATGGTATGACAACCTTATTTCTAGAACGTCTTTTGGATCAAGAACTCAATTTTAATAGAAATAAATGAATAGCAAAGAATTGAAATTAAATGCAGAAATATATATCTAATTTATTACAACAATCCCCACACTTGCTTGAAATGTAAATTGTTACAACATTCACATCCACATGTACATTCCACACAATTGAATGATAAAATATATGAAAATTAAGCAAGCATTCAATCCACAAGACAAAGAGTTATAGTAGTTCGCCTGTGTGTACACCAACTATCTTTCAACAACCACACAGAATGCTACTCCACTCCTAATATCTTCACACAGGGGATATTAGCGTTCACTATCAAATAGGTTTTCACAGGTTCACCCAAAACCTTTACAATTGTGTCTTTTTCACTTGGGCTTACACAATTCAAAAACCCCTCTTTTCTGAGTTTTCTGGCTCTCCTCAGATAACCAATACAATGAGATTTTTCTGGCTTAATCTCAAACAAAATCAAAAGTAATGAAATTTTACAGAATTGTAAAATACCTAGATTTCTCCTTTTCGTAGCAGCCCGGTAGAACCAATCGGAGTAGATGATTGAAGGTCAAAGTTCAATTTCCAATACTCACTTTAATATGGTTCCAAGTTCTAAAGGATTTTAGATTTTAACCAGTTGGGCATAGCTATATTTGATTTTGATTCCAAGAAAAAGGAATAAGTTAATTCCTCTTTTCAAATAAGATTGGAATATAGAAACAAAATCAAATTAAATAAGCTAGCAAAAAGAGAAAACAATTATGCATAAAATAGCTTAAAAATAAATACAAACTTATCTCAGAGTGGAGCCTTGAAAATGTTATGAATTGAATTATAAAACTCTGAAATTCGTGTTCAATTTATAGAAGCAGAAATCGCATCTACGACTGGTTTTAGGAACCTTAGACTGGTCGTAGCTCTAATGGATATTTGAAATAAGGAGCACAATTTTTGAAAGCCGTTCCACGACTGATGTAACGCCCTGAAAATCGGGGGTCGAGTATGAACTCAACTCCCGAGTTCCAACGCATCACTTATGCAACATACACAATGATGGTTAAATGTTGTCTGAGTTAGAGCAATAAACATGAATGAGATTATACCAAAACAGTAAATCATACTCTAGTTCAATTGTATAAAGGCAAGCGGAAGACTGAAATTTTATATTCAAAATATGTAAAGTAACAAAATTTTATGAACTTCAGAGTATGAGTACTAACTGAGTACCAATATACATGTATTGTTTCTAAGTCAAAAATCAAAATACAATCCTCAAGAGAGGTCCTGAAAATCCCGCGATGCAGCCGGCCTAAGCATAGTCGTCAGAATACTGCATAAAGGAGAACTCCTCCTGATCCTCTTCAAAGTCGGGCTCTGGCTCCTGAACCAAGGCGCCATCTACACCTGTGACAGAGTCTGGTGGGTGTTGCAAACACCGTCCCGTAACGTGGGAGTGAGTAGCTAACTCAGTGGAACAGTAAAGCATAGGTTAACATGTTATCAAATCGATCAAGCAGTAATGATAAAGCAGTACAAATCAAACATTTCTAACTACTCTTGTTAAGTGCAAAAATGATATGACATGATGCTGTATGCTCTTGCCAAACCACCCTCAAGCGACATCATCTTACGTTCGCGAATGCTTACTCCCTCAGTGCGCCACATCTACAAAGCACATGCGGTGCGATGATGCTCATGATTACCAAGTTTTTATTAATCCATTTCAACCAGCAGTATTGGGAAACTAAGGTACCTCCCTTGTATCATTCCCAAACATGATCCATTCTAGGGTCGTCAATCCTAGCTAATCTCATACGATATTATGGTTTGAGAAGCGTAGTGAAGGCATCACAAAGGGCTCGTCACCCGTCAGCGCGGATCTGAGATCTCACCGTATGCGGCTCAATTCTTGGCCGTCGGCTCAAGTACATATCTCACCGTACTTGGCTCAATCACTAGCCGTCAGCTCAAGTACAGGTCTCACCGTACTCGGCTCAACTCATACTCTAGTTACTGTGAAAGACTCGTCGCCAATCACAGACACTTGGAGTATACTCGAAGATACTACGGAGGACTCGTCGCCCGTCAGCACGAGCACAGGTCTCACCGTACTCGGCTCTCGCCGTATGTATCGACAGCTCGAATATAATGTCCCATACCACCATAATCGGCTCACGAGTTTGGTTGCGCAATGGTCACTACGGGAGGCACATGGCCCCAGCGTAGGCCGACAGCTCGACCACGGTGTCCCATACCACCATGCCTGGCTCATGCGACTTAGCGGATCGAGGTACCATGGTTAACGGGATCGCCACTGGTAAGTTTGGTACCCTAGGTTCAAGCAGTAGCGACCAAACATGGTGAACATACATATACACTCCGGTTTACTTGACGAGCCTGACTAGCTCGAGCGCACCACAAGTTGAGCGATATGGAGCGCAAAAGCACTCCGTGTAGCCAACCACTATCGCCAACCGAAGTACGACTCGGGTTCGCTAGAAACGTCCGTTGTGGCGATATGAATCTCAGCCACAACCGCAAGTCTGGTACCGAATGTTTGGACTATAGTCATAGTCCCAAACTCAAACAGTTTTCATCAATAGAATGTGGAGTAAAGCATGATAAACAAGCAATACGAGCATGTTAGTAGGCATGTTATAAAGCATAAAGTAAAACATGATGTAAGCATGTTGTAAAGCATGTTGTGAAGCATGTAGTAAAGCACTATCCACATAGGGATACAATTACGTACACATTACAAGGGAGTGGTTCTAGCGAACCACCGCATGGAGGAGATCCTACATGTCTCTAAGGGAGTCAGGAATTCCATATCAGCACCTTTCTAAGGCACTAATACATAAGCCTTTACACACACGAGCACTTACACGACACTTAGAGTACGCCATTCCAACATACATGACGTATGTTAGCAAATCGCGTGTTAGGGCTATTCTCTCGCCAAGCGGTTATTTTACCCGCGTATACCATATCCATACAACAAATAATCATGACAATTACATTTCCAAATTTTACACATATGCGGTATTTCTAGAATACACAATTTCAACATACTTGACATTTACAAGGGAATATGTATTTTGGCGATTCCTTTCGCCAAACTAGTATTTTATACATATATTGTATAATCATACATTAAATAAACATGTCATACATTTTCCCCAAAAAAATACATATACGGTATTTCTAGAATACACAATTTCAACATACGTAGCATTTACACATGAACATGTATTTCAGCGATTCCTTTCGCCAAATTAGTATTTTATCCATATATCATATAATCATACATTAAATAAACATGTCAAACGTTTTTCCAAAAAAAATACGTATACGGTATTTCTACGTATACCTAGAGTATGTGAAATTCCAATTTCTACAACGTTAATCGAAACAGGAAACGGAAAGCACTTTGTACATGTGCATTTACATGCAGATCATGAATCTATCATTATCTGACATTGAAAGCGTTGAAAACCGTAACTTATACACTTAAAGTCCTCACCTTTGCCTTTTGAAACGCAACGAATCAGCAAGGGTAGTAAATCTTCCGTATACGGGAGTTTTCTAGCCTAAAGAGCGGAATCGGTTAGTCGTTACACAATCCACATTGATCCTACCTTAAATCAGACCTAGGGTTAGGGTTTCTTACCTTCAAACGGAATGGAAACCGCCGGGAAAACACCTGGAATGGAGCGGTGTAGGCCGTGTAACAATCCAAAGCAGTAGGAGGAAGATCTCCCACAAATCCCAAACTATTCTCCCTCTTTTCTCTCTCTCTCTCTAGGGTTTTAATCCCAAATTCGTATGGCTGTGAGAGGGGCTGTTCTAAGCCCCTTTTATAGCAAAAAACATTTCCAAAATAGACTCAATTTCAAGGGTGACTGCTTATATAGGTATTTCGCCACTTTTCCAGCTCAAAAGGGAGGTTCTGGTGGCCCTCCTTGAGCCAAACGTCAGACTTAAGCTCACCATCTATGGATCTACGTGGGATTACGTTTTTGACTCGATCGGATTCCCAGATCGCACGTGGCGGACCACTTTCAGTTCGACGGTCAGTGGGCTACGATCAGAAATTCCAAGTACATGTAAATGTTCATGAAATTTTTCTTAATCCGAGGGTGTAATTTGGTCTGATTCTGACGGTCAAGTTGCTTAATACTGACGTGTCAACAAATGATGCCAGATCACTATTCCAGATATTTATTTTGGAATAGGAATAGTGTTTTTCACACACCCTCGCTCCGGATCGAAGCGAATGGCCATGGAACATCGGATGGAGCTGATTTTTGAGATGATTGTTAAGCCCAGTGGGGCGGTCCTAGTTCCTTAGCTTCGGGTTAATCGGACTCCCGATGTGCGATCTAGACCTAATACTGAAGTTTCGTTTCATTCCCAAGAGCAGACGGGAAATGAGTTTGGTTCTAAACTTTAGGGTAACCTAGCGTCAATGATTCTGCAACTTTTGGGTCTTGCAGATCGTATTTAAAGCGATCCTAACGGATTTCATGGCTAATCGAGTTTAGTACTTAGTTAACTTTGTTAAATTTCTAAAGAATTTAATCCTACGTGATTTCTGGTCGAGGTGGTACTCGACCCAATGTACGAAAATTTACGGGTCGTTACAACTGATCTTAGGGAACCTATGACCGGTCGTGGGTCACCTACGACTGGTCGTAGGACTAAAGAATTGCTTGCTGGACTTTAAGTCGTAGACTTACGACTGGTCGTGATCGAGTCGAAGTCACTCCCACGACCGGTCGAAGGACCACCAGGACTGGTCGTAGGTGTACCAGAAAATTTTAAAAATTCTCAACAACTTAGGACTGGTCGTGGAATTTCTTAGACTGGTCGAGGCAATGCAAGGACTGGTCAAACAGAGGCTAGGACTGGTCTTAGAACAGACCAAAAACCTTTTAAAGATATATTTGAGTTATGTATCCGAAGTGACTTACTCTAAGGTCAACCTAATGGTCATTTAAGCCTGAATCATGTCGTATGGACATTGAACTTCAATCATTTAACGAATATAGACATTTGAACCTTATTAAACTTGAGATTTTGAACTTGTTGTAGCTTTAAAATCTTCATTAGCTTGAAAACTACTTCATGCGTTGCTCTTGAGTTTTGAAGTTGTTTCTTGAGTCTTGAACTTCAACATTGTAGCTTTGAACATTGATAGAATGATGAAGTACACATTGTATTTCTTGAAGACATCCAATGTCATGAAGTGTTGATGCAGTGTCTTGAACACAAAAAAAAAAAAAAAAACATACAAACACAAGACACAAATAGATGTTTTGACACATCAAAATTTGACAACCAGAAGAGGGAGCATAAGACCATAGCACTTACAACTCTAATATCACGTAAAGTATGCTGTACAGTTGCATCTCTTGAGGATCTTCTATATTATAAAATGTAACTTAAAGGAGTAACCAAAAACTCTAGTTTTCTTTTTCTTTTTCGTATTTTTATTAGAAAAACTGTTTTCTACCATTTCTATTTTTTTCAGTTTATCTTTTATAATTTAGACATCTAAATTTTAGTATTTTACTGGAAGTTTCTTGAATCTCTTTTGAAATGTACAACTTGACAAAGTAGATACCGTGTTTTGTATGGGCGGTAAAAGTGTGCCTAACCTTTTCCTTTTCTATAACCAAGGTCCTTACCCAGAATCCACGACGCGTACCTATTCAATAGTCATCTGAGTTGAGAATTCTTCGATTTTCCTGATCTCTAGGAGATTCCATGGATTCTAGCCAATTATAGATTTTGGAGCCTTCATTTTGGCTAGTGGCGACTCTGATCAATACATGGACATGAGTAAGTTGTATGAAATATTATGAATGGTACGAGTATAATTACTAGCTTATCTTCTCAACCTATTTGTGAGGTTCAGGTATGAAGGTCTTAGTTATGAGTTACAATGGATCTGAATAGACTTCGGATTTGGGCCTTCATATGCTACTGTCCGTATCAACTGAGCATCTAAAAATTATTAAGCTTCTTTTCTCAATCTCTACAAGGTTCAGGTATGAAGGTCATAGCTATGAGTTTCACTGGATTTGCATAGACTTAGGATCTGGACCTTTATATACTATTGCCCATATTAAACAAACATAAAATATTTATATATCTATCACCACACACACACACACACACACACACACACACACACTTTCACTGGATTTGAATAGACTTTACATCTAGATCTTCCCATACTATTGTCCGTATCAACTTAGCATACAAATGCTCACATGCAAACCTTTTTACGTGAGCACCCATGTACCTTTGCACACGTGTTATGGTCACAAAATTTGAACGGTCCATGTAATGTGGCACCCCTTGAAACCTAACAAGCCTAACTTTCAGCCCGATACAAAACTCTAGTAGGCCATGGCAAAAGGACATATTTTCCTCCCTTCATTTGCATCTCTTTGCCATGACTCACTAGAGTTTTAGATGAGGATGAAAATCGGGCCCATAAAGTTGCAACGGGTGCCGCATCATGTGAACCGTCAGATTTTGTGACCATGACACGTGTGCAAAGGTGCACAAGGGTGCTCACATAGGAAGGTGTGCAACTGAGCATTCCTCTCTCTCTCTATATATATCCTTCAACTCATGCAACCATCAGCTGGTACGACCCGGACAGCTAGTGAGGCAGCCCCAAGGGGAATCCTCCCACCAGCGTCCATACATTATCATTGAAATTAAATTCATGGACCATTTTAACCTTATGTGGAAAAAAATGGTGGTCAGCAGGTCAGTTCGGGTCCAGGTCCTTTTATAGGTCCGGATATCGGATATCGTTCTGGAAGAACTGGACCAGATCTAACCGAGTTCACGTACCTGTTGGGTTCCAATATGGTCCTTTGATTTAGGTTTGTAGTAGGGTTTGAGTCAAATAAGAACATCTTCATGATAAAGCCCATCTGATGGATGGATTTAAATTGCACACAAATGTGCAACTTACATGTTGAAAGCCCCTAAGGGAGGGGGTTATTTGTCAAATCCCCCCCTGATCCCTTCAAAAGTTCCTATGGCCTGTTTTTGATATCAAGGATTTACTTTATAGATTTTCCCTGGATTTAGAAAATTCACAAAGCTGCAGCCATCCAAGATATGACAAATCTTCCCTGACAAAATAAGATATTCCACAAATAATAAAGCTCTGCCCTTATAATAAATACTTCTCGAAGCCATCGATATATGTATTACAGGTCTCTAAAGCCGTAACTAATCCTCCTTTTTTACCGTTAAACAAAAAACAATTGCCCATAAAAGGGACTTTAGGACGGCAATTCCACTTTTTATTAATTTTTTTAATTTGATGATCCATTCCTGTTCGGCCCATAATTAGCAATTCGGTATACAGCAAAAGTTCAAGAATTATTCAATATAGAAATTATGTGGGTCCACCAAGTGATACAGGGACTAAAAAATTAGGCCATTCTAATCATTAGGTGGGCCATACCATAGAAGGCAACGAAAAACCACCTAAAGCCTCCAAAATTCATGTGGTGGTCATGGCCCACATGATGGTTGTATCAGCCTAATTTTTGAGAATCCAGCTTTCATACGCTGATGTGCTGACTATGATGGATAGATTGGATATCATACACATACTAACGTGGGCCGAATAGACAACATGTGTAGAACAGGCATGTAGAGGAAGAAACTTTAATAAATAAAAACAAAACTTATAGCAAGTATTTGTTTGGCCTCCATATCCAACAGCGTTATGACACTGGGTCACACTCACATCTCATCAATAGGTTGACTGAGTTTAGACATAGCGATCCAACAAATTACTTGCAGTTTTAACGCAATATCAATAAAATAACACAAAAATGAGTAAAGGAACAACATGCATTATATTTTTCGTGTTAATCACAAACAAATGGAAAAAAAAAAAAAACTTCAACAACAATTTTAGGAAAAAAAAACAACCTTCTATCTATAAAAAATCATGAAACGAAAAAACCAAAATAAAAACACTAAAGCAGAGCAATCTAATACAAAGCAACATAGTAAAAATAAAATAAAATAAAATAATTGTTAGAATCGAGAAGAACATGCACCCATAGAAGATAATAATAGTGCCTTTTAGGTTGTGGACTTACATATTCTCTAGGAAATGAAAATCCCATATAAATATACACAATTGAAGAGAAAGTAATCCTCAATCTTTTGAAGAAAACCCACTGTAAATAAGAAGAATATTGAGAAATAAAACAAAAAGAAAAGAACGGAAATGAGAGCATATGCAGAAGAAGCGAGAAGAGAGAAAACCTTTATGATATCAATTATTAGAAGAGGTGTGATAGGGCATAGAGAGGCGGGCCATCGTATGTGGAGAGAATGAAAGAGGAGAAATATGAATTTTATTTTTTATTTTTGCGTAGGCTGTCGGCTCTAGAGAGAGAAATGAAGGAGGGAATGGAAGAACTTAGATTTTTTGTTTTTGGCTTTAAAATTTTTTTGATGGACATCTGAGATTGAAACATTTATTGAAATATGTTTTTTTTTTTTTTTTTTAATTATTATTATTATTATTATTATTATTTGCATGGGTTGCCAACTGTGGAGGTAGAGAAACTCCGCCCCCAGTTGTTAATATAACTCATGAGAACTTTTTCAGAACTCATCTCCTGTGACATGACCATAACATTTGAACCGTGAATGAAACTGTTTCCTTTTACCATGGCCCACCAAAGTTTTAGCCTCAGGGTGAAAGTTGGGCCCTAGGGGTTTCATGTGGTGCTGCATCACGGGACGGTTCAGATTTTATGCTCATATAATAGGAGATGAGTTTTAAAAAAGTTCTTACGAGTTCTCGTGAGAACAGGTGCGCAGGTGAGCATTCATCCACACATAATGCCACTGGCTGTACACAAGGTACCAAACTAGTTAACTAATGGGCTGGACTATTGGCTACGATGGGCCCATGCCCATGTCACTTGTGCATGGCTGCTATCCTTTCACCCATGGACAATGTGACCTCCTACACATGCACTCCACAACAGGCTCAAGCTTAACCTCTAGTGACCCACCCGATGAATGGATTTAAATTGCACACAAATGTGCTACTTATCTGTTGAAAGCCCTAAAGGAGGCGGTTATATGTCAAATTCCCCCCTATTTCAAATGAGCTTACGGCCTGTTTGAGTGCGAGGATTTACTTCATAGATTTGCCCTATCCATGGGTTTAGAAAATCCATAAAGCTGCGGCCATCAAAGATCTGACAAATCTTCCCCGACAAAATAAGATATTCCATAAATAATAGAGCTCTGCCATTGCAGTAAACACTTCTCAAATTCATTAATATACTTATTACAAGTTTCTAAATCCGTAACTAATTCTCCATTTTTGCCATTAAACAAAAACCACTGGACCAAAGAAGACGCTTTAGATGGTAATTCCACTTTTTATTTATTTATTTTATTAATTTCATGATCTATTCATGTTCGGCCCATAATCAGCAATTCGGTATACGGGACGGCAGAAGTTAAAAGATTACTCAATATAGACATTAGGTGGGCCCTCCAGGTGATACATGAACTAAAAAATTAGGCCTATCTAATCATAAGGTGGGCCATACTATAGAAGGCAACGGAAAACCACATGGTGCCTCCAAATTCATGTGGTGGCCATGGCCCACATGATGGTTGGATCAACCCAATTTTTCAAAATCCAACTTTCATGTGCTGACTAGGATGGATGGGTTGGATGTCATACACATACTTAATTGGATTTAATGGACAGCATGTGTAGAACAAGTCATTCTATGGACATGTAGAAGAAGCAACTATTATACTAATAAAATAATAATAATAATAATAATAATAATAATAATAATAATAAAACTCATGGTGAGTGTTTGTTTGGCCTCCATATCCAACAGTGCTGTGACACTGTGGCACACACACATGCTAAGATGTACTATGATTTAATATTCTCAAAATGCAATGGTTAATGATTTATTTTCCTATGACAATGCTTCAGTTATGATCCTAACCTTTCATTTTCCACTGAAAATTCATTTTAGTTCGAAATTTATCTAAATATTGTCATAGTTTGAGCAATATGTTTGGCGTAATTTTCTTTAAGGTGTCTCGTATGGAAAAGATTCAACATTATGGATGGTTTAGATCATTGAAGAATTTAACATGCGGATCTTGTTGGATGTGACACTCGCTGGATGCTAAGTCGCAACAGAGGCAAAACAAACAGCGGCGGTCCTTTTCATTGAGGAAAAAACTAATGATATATACTGACACTCACACTGTTAGAAATTACAAGGGTGCCCCACTACTAGAGCTGGCACGGGATGACTCGACTCGGTGAACCTGACTCATCCGCCTCGTTCAGACCCAACCCAATTTGAACTGAGTGGGTGAGTCGATTTATACTGAGTAAACTTCGTCCAATCCGAACTCAAACTGAGTCAAGTTCGATCATCACCTGGTAACTCGACCAAACCCGACCCAAAATCCAACTTGGTACTAACTTGACTTGATCTGAAACTCGACTCGTACACACACATATGTAAGATTTGAGATGCTGTGTAGTTGTTAGAGAGGCTGCAATTTTGACAAGTGCACCTAGGTTTTGAGTTGTGCCCGTGGATGCCAGCTGCACCTGACCTGGCTTGGTGCCGACTCGACTCGACTCGATCTTGTACTTGTGATTGGGTCGGACTCGGTCCAGATTAGTCCCGGACTCGGATTCAGGCATGCTTGACTTGCTACTGAGTCAGGTTGAGTTCGGGTCAGGTCTATTTCAAAACCAGATCGAGTCGGTTCAGTGATCGAGTCGGTTCAGCCCTAACTTGGTCGGACTTGATTCAATGCCCAGTTCACCTACAACAAATACAACTTAAGTTATGAATATTATTTTAGATGTATCATGTACCCAAAATCATGCTTATTCAATCATCTAACCGACCGAGTTGAAAATGAAAAATGAAATAGCCCTGATTTAACAAAGAATTGTTCCCGTATCAATGATCAATACTGCTCAAAGATCTTCCTCTCTGTCATATAGATTTCAGAAACAAGACCAAAGTTGTTGTATTAACCCCTTCTTCTGGGTTAAAATTATAGGTCTTCTATAAGAGTTGTAGAAATGCTAGAATCAGGTTTATTACTTTATGTGTTATACCCTGGATAGTGGGACCCAGCGTGATGTGTGCAATGTGCATGCTATTCACTTGACATTGTGGCTCGCCCTGATGGATGTGATTCGTCCACGCTGTCACCGGACAGTGAGATCCGACACAATGTATGTTTCTTCCATGCTGCCCACTGGACAGTGGGACCTACCTTGATGTTGTGTTCGATCCACACCGTGTAAGAATCCTATAAGGTGGGCCTTATTGATCAACGATCTGGATTGTTTTAAGGGTTGGATAATATGATCGGGTGCACTAGTGGACCCCACTAAGTTATGATGCATCTAAAATTCATGTAAGGGGTGGGATGCTATATCTATAATATACAAACAGTGTCTAAGTGGAACTGGGATTACCAAATTCATGTGGGCCATAGAAAGAGGAGTTTTGATGAGTTTCAGACTCCTCTGCCCTCTATAGTTATAAGAACAGGACTGGGTCCCTAATCCACAATTAGGGTCCCTAATCTACAATCAATCAACATAAGTAAGAATCCCATATCAGAGCTTCTCCAAGGGTGTAAGGAGACAGACTGCGGCATCAAGTCTACAACAAAGCACAACAAGGTCTTATGGGCAATTCCGCATATAAGATCTTATACACTGTCCACTAGATAGTGGTGTTGGGAGCGTTGCATAAAAAACCTTAAGATCTTATCTCCCAAAATACTAGAATTATGGGATATAATAAAGCAATGAAATAAATCAAAGCACAAACCACATGACACGAGATTTTACATGGAAAACCCTCGAAGAAGTAAAAACTACGAGACCTAGTCTAGAGCAACAATTCACTATGAAGTAGAACGTTACAACCGATCACAAGCACACACCGCTTGGATCAAACCTTCTTCACTCACGTAGGAGTAGATGAACAATAAGAAACAATGAAAATGGAGAGATCTCACCGATCATGAGGATGTAGAAGCGCTGAGACGTCGACTGCGCAGTAGATCACCTCTATGAGCAGAATCATCCATTCCATAAGCTTCCTCTCTCTCTTTTCTCTCTCACCTTGGTCGTGAAAATGCCTTAGCATGCCCTAGAATATCCCTAGGGACCCCTATTTATAGTTTAGGCAACTCCCCTTCCGCACATCTGTAAAACCGCCACAAATTTACACAGTTTACACCAAATTCATGCAGAATCTGCGTAACCCTCGACTAGTTGAGCCAGGTCCTCGACTGGTCGAAGGACCCCTTCGACTGGTCGAAACTGACCCTTGACTGGTCGACGCCAAAAAATCTAGCTCGCCGGACTTTGAGTCGAGCGAGCCTTGACCGATTGAGCAGCTCCCTTCGACCGGTCGAGTAGCCCACTCGACTGGTCGAGCAGCGCGGTGACACAAAATTTAAGACATCTGTTTTACAACAGATGCACTACCTCTCCTTTAAACTAAGGAGGAAACCCCCAT
Organism: Magnolia changhungtana; assembly: GCA_030180095.1. NCBI lineage: Eukaryota > Viridiplantae > Streptophyta > Magnoliopsida > Magnoliales > Magnoliaceae > Magnolia > Magnolia changhungtana. The sequence goes on along the minus strand of JASAUF010000203.1, from coordinate 2,010,455 downwards.
CAAATCTTCCCATTTTCAACTCAGGAGGAATTTGCCTTCTTCAAGCCAGCTAGGTTTCTACAAACCTCAAACTTGCTCTTGAGCAATGCCTTAGTCATCATGTCTAACCCATTATCGTCCATGTGGACCTTCTCAAGTTGTAACCTATTCTGTTCCAAAGTATCCCTGATCCAATGATACCGAATCTCTATGTGCTTCGACTTGGAGTGCTGACTTAGATTCTTACTCAAGTGTATAACACTTTGACTATCGTAATAGACCACGTGTTGTTCCTGCTTCAGGCTAAGTTCCTATAAGAACCTTTTTATCCAAAACATATCTTTACATAACTCTATGATTGCAATGTACTCGGCCTCTGTCATTGACAATGCTACAACCTTCTGTAGCTTGCTCTATCAGGAGACCATTCTCCCTGTAAACGTGAACATGAACCCCGATGTAGATTTCCTAGAGTCTATGTCACCTGCCATATCTGCATCTGTGTAGCCTTCTAACACAGGTTTTCCATCGCCATAGCATAGGGTTAACCTATATGAGCCTCTTAGATACCACAATATCCATTTCACCACTGTCCAATGTTCTTTGCCAGGATTGGCACGATACCGGCTGACAACACCAACTGTATATGCTATGTCTGGGCGTGTGCACACCATAGCATACATCAAACTTCCTATCGCTGACGCGTAGGGTATCTTCCTCATCTCATCCACCTCCGCCTTCGTCTTTGGACACTACTTGTTGCTCAATTTAAAGTGACTATCCAGTGGTGTACTTGTCACGCCCCAAAATTCAGGTACCTAAATAAGGTATTCAGGACCTGAATCCCAAGGTGTGAATTATGATATGATGACATTTATTACATTCTAACTGATTCAACCAATATTCAACATAATTTAAAAGAAAATACAACTGAATATTTATTAAACTCAACTCTTTGATAGTTGTTCATTTCTACATCGAATTTAAATATAAACTAAACCTAATTAACAAAAGGAAACTGAATTGAATTAAAACTAAACAAATTTTCTAGAAAATAACATTAATAGTAGAGACCCGCCTGCTCGTAGTATTCCAGCTCTTCACCTGTACATTTTATTTTAGTAGGATGAGCATAACAGCCCAGTAGGGTCATTTCTTACCCAAAATTCAATATGTTCAGGTAATATTACTTTTATAACAATGAAGGAAAAATAAATACAGATAACAGAATGTAACAAAAGAAAATGCAATGCATGTAATATTTCCATGAATACTTGTAACATTTAAATTATTTCTTACAACACCGTACCCAAGTGGATGGTCACGTTGCATTAACGCCCACGCACTGGTACCTCATGGTGAGGGACCCATTTACACGTTAGCTGGTCAGACTACTGCTCCAGTTGTACCTCTGACGTATGTCCACGCACACAATTATACTCATACGCCGTACACAAAGGAGACTCCAAAGGATCCAGTGGGTTCTAGGGTCTTTCACCCAAGGGACACGATTGCCCTACTTGCTGGCTTTAGGGTCTCTCACCCAAGGGACACGATTGCCCTACTTGCTAATTTATACACATTTTTTTTACAATTAAATAATCAATAGATAAACATGAATAACATGAACAATTTCAATATCGACAAAATAATGATTAATAATTTAATCAATCCAATTTCTAAACTATAATGCAAGTTTTGAACAAGGTGCATAAATTTGTTAAAATATCAGGTTCTACATGAGCTCCACCCTTGAGCAATAAATCTCACATTGAGAAGATGGGGCCTACTAAAATTCATAGTTATTTCACATTCTCAGCTCAAATTTTTGGTGGTCCACCATTAAAGTTGGTTCATCAATTTGGACGATCAAATCTACCGTACAAGCATTTCATGATGGACGGTTGAGGAGTCACCACCATATTAAGAATGGCAGTAGACTATCATGACAGTGTTATTTAATAAGGAGGTAGAGTGTGGAAATAAATCCATACAACAAACTGAGTATTTGGTGTCACTCAAATTAATAATTTAAAAATGCAGGTATATGTGAATCTTTATACTACAGAATCTAAAGGGTTATGACCCTTTGCACAATCCAAAACTGTTGGTTCATTTCTAGAATTCATACAGCAACTCCAATGCCCCACCATCCATTTCTTCATAAAAATTGGGAAAGCTACTTGCGCAAGTAGGATTTGAATCCTACTCGTGTGTCACGTGCTACACGAGCCACATGTGTGATATCTATTCCGTTCATTTGAGAGGTCATGTTTTCAATGTTCCTCTTACTGAAAATTTGGTAGTTAAACTAAATAGGTGGACCATACTTGTAAGTTGAATAAGGAACATTGTTAGCTTTCATTCATTCATAGTGCCCAACAAATAGACAGACCGTGCTCTTTTTATTTATTATTATATATATATATATATATTACTTTATCTGGGCAAATTGAAGATGTGGATTACATAGTAGATTTCTCAGACTTACACATGTGTGTTATATTCCGCATGTAGAGACGAGTAAGATTGTAGTCATACTGGCATATCTCGTACTAATAGAGTTCCATTAAAATAAAAAGATCTCCAGTACAACCGGTTGGAAACATTATGGTCCATCAAGTAAAGAACTTCTAACCTTTAATATATGTGAAAAATCTAACCCATTCACTAGGTTTATTAAACAATTAGGATCACAAAAAAAAAATATACACTTACATTCACTCATTAAATGAATAATAATATTTATCAACAGTTTTAAGTTATTTCCTAATTTTGAGGATATCCTGACTAGTATATAGGAATAATTTTTTATATAAGTGATCTTCATGTTGTTTCGATGTATTGGAAGGGTTGGATTTTGTATGAACTTAGTATGTCATAAATCTATTGGTGGGTGGACCGTAACTTGTGGTCCAACTTGATGGACTTGAAACCTTCTCCAATAAAGTAGGTTCTCATGGTGCATCCTCTGACATCTCATGAGGAGTTATTTGGTACTCTGGCAGAGTATGACGATTGACACGCATGCACTCAGAAATTGTAATTGTGGCACATGATAACACAAATACTTTTATAAATTAAATTATAGCTTCAGATAAATTGTTTATTTATTTATTTATTTATTTTTTTTAAATCTTATATCAGAGTTTAAATTAGTATGAATTGAAAGTTTAATTTAACATCAAGTTAAGATTTTGATTTAAATAATTTAATAATCATCTAAATTAAATCATATAAAACCTTAAATACTTACAATTTAGACTTATAACAATTTAATTTGACCAAAAGGGATTTTAAAACTTCTAAATCAGAATACAATTTTAGTAAAATTATTATTATTTATTTATTATATATATAATATGTATATATTTTAATTTAGAATAAATTTAATTAGTATTTATTCTAACCAACTAATTTAAATTAATTACTCTAACTCAGATTTATGGTATAAATCTTAACACTTAATTTCGGAAATAAAAGATATTGTGATCTAATCTACAAGTTAAGTAGATTCAGTAATTACTAAAATTTAGAAAAACAGATATCATGTATAAATGAATTTGGAAATATTTATTAAAGTTATTTTAAATAATTTCAGAAATATATAAAATTAGAAAATTCATAGTGGAGGAGAATTACCCACATAATAATCACTACAATAATATTCCTATTAAAATGCTGGAATAATAAAAATAATAATTAACTAAAAATATTAAATTTCGAGATAAGATCACCTACCTCAAATGATGATCCGGCCCCGCACAAATCTCTCTCTCTTGATCTACCGGGTTCTCACTCTCCCTCTATATATTTTTTTTGATTGATTTCTTCGATTCTTTCACTCTCTCTCCCTTTTTTTTTTATTTAAATGGATGCGTAATGAAAATGGAGGTGTAGATTACAGGACGGTTTCAATTAGTGGGAGGTTTCGGCGCCCATTACCGTACGAAAAGGAAGGAGAACGGAGAACGTGGTTTAGTCGGCGTGCGAAAGGTATAACTTATTTTATTTTTATTTCTTTAGATCTGGTAGGTCCCACTAGTAATAGTATAAATCTAATCCGTCCATCATCTCAGCCAAGCCAAGAGAAGATGTAAGGCCAAAAATGAGACTGATCCAAAACTCAGGTGGACCACGCATAAGCCGACGGTGGGGTTACTTCCCTTAAAAAATGGGTTGTTACAGTACTGACCGGCTTCACTGCATTCATATTGAACCACTCTAGGACTTTCTCAATATACCGCTTTTGTGACAACTAAAGCTTTCTCCTACTTCTGTCACGGGTTATCTCCATTCCTAGGATTTGTTTAGCCGGGCCCAAGTCTTTCATCTAAACAACTTGCCCAACTCTTATTTTAGCCTATCAATCTTCTTGATGTCTTTACCTATGATGAGCATGTCATTAATGTATAACAGTAGAACTAAGAAATCACCATCTGAGAACTTGCGCGTGAACACACAGTGGTCCGACTCCGTTCTGTCATATCCATGCTTTAACATGAACGAGTCAAACTTCTTGTACCATTGCCTTAGAGCTTGTTTCAGCCCATACACGTTTTTCCTAAGCCTACACACTATATGCTCTTTACCCTTGACTTCAAACCCTTTTGGTTGGTGCATGTAGATCTCTTCTTCCAGGTCACTGTGGAAAAAGACAGTTTTAACATCTAATTGCTCTATTTCTAGATCCATACTAGTCGCCAACCCAAGCAACACCCATATGGATGTCATCTTCACTACTGGTAGAATATCTCCTCGAAGTCTATACCTTTCCTCTAACCAAACCCTTTCAATACAAGTCTAGCCTTGAAACTCGTTTGTGAATTCTTCTGCTCAACTTTCTTTTTGAACACCCACTTGTTGTTCAAAGCTTTCTTGCCCTAAGGCAATTTCACCATATCATAGGTGTGGTTCTTATGCAAGGATTCTATCTCCTCTTGCATAGCTTTCAACTACTCCCTCTTACGCTTGTTGGCTAGGGCCTCAGAATAATCTTCTAGCTCTCTCCCATCAGTGAGCATAATGTATTCATGGGGCGAGTACTTCTTGGATGGGTGTCTATCCCTAGATGTCCTCCTCACCTGTGGCTCAACAGGTGGATTAAGTGGGGGCTGCTCCCCCGGTCCATCTTCTGTAGGAACTCCCTCATCCTCTATACCTTGTTGTACTACCCCGTCATCAGGCACCATAGGAGGAATAACCGGATCCATGTCCTCTAGCTCACTTGAACTAGGCTGAGACTTCTCTGGCTTACAAATGTCTTATATACATTGATATTCAAAGAAGACCACATCTCTGCTCCTGACGAGCTTCTTCTCGGTCGGATCCCACAATCTGTAGCCAAACTTTTCATCACCGTACCCCAAAAACACACATTGCCCGATCTTCGTATCGAACTTGGACCTCTCATCCTTTGGTACGTGAACAGATGCCCTGCATCCAACCACTCTGAGATGACTGTACGATGGATCTTGTCTAGTCCACACTTTCTCAGGTACTTCTCCATTCAACAGGGCTGATGGAGACATGTTTATCAAATACAATGCCGTGTGCATTGCTTCTCCCAAGAGCATTTTCGGCAACTTTGCATGGGATAACATGCATCTAATTCTCTCTACAATGAGGTGAGTCATTCGCTCGGCCACACCATTATGTTGGGAGGTCTTGGGAACCGTCTATTTATGCCGTATACCCAGGGACTTACAATACTCATGGAAGTCACCAATGTATTCACCACCATTGTCAGTGTGGATGCACTTTAATGATTTATCTGTCTCTCTCTCTTTCTCGACCATAACATGAAACATTTTAAACACACCAAAGACCTCGTCCTTGTATTTCAAAGCATAAACCCAAACCTTCTTAGATGCATCATATATAAAAGTGACGAAATACAATGCCTCACCCAAGGTTTTTGTCCTTTTAGGACCACAAACATCAGAATAAACCAAATCTAATGCATGCATTTTATTAACATGGGAAGCAGATTTAACAAATGAAACTCTATGCTGCTTCCCAGATAAACAGTTAATACAGGTTTTGAGAGGTATACTTGTCACTTCTGGAATGAGCCGCTTCTTCATTAGTAGCTGAAGCCCTTTTTCACTCATGTGGCCCAGACGCTGGTGCTACATGTCAGTAGCCGAATCTTTCGCTGCGTTCAACCCACCCCTCCACACACTGACACTTACCTTGTAAAGGGTGTAACATTTCTTCCCTCTGGCTATGATCAACGAACCCTTGATGAGCTTCCAGCACCCACCAACAAATCGACTTTCATAGCCATCATCATCCAACCTTCCCGTCGATATTAAGTTGAGGCGAAGGTCTGGAATGTGCCTCACATCCCTGAGAACCAATGTGCAAACCAATGTGCAACCTACACCGGTCTTCACGCAAATATCACCGACCCCTACGATCTTCGATATGTCAGAATTTTCCATCTTTATGGTCCAAAAGTTACCTGACTTGTGGCTTGTGAAGAAATCTCTGCGTGGAGTCACATGAAACGAGGCTCCCGAGTCTATCACCCAGTTGGTGTCCTGACTTATAGCCGTGAGACAAACATCATGATATGCTGAAAGAATAACTACAATGTCGTCATCTGAAGTGACCGTAGTGAAGTCTGATTCATCTTCCTTCTCCTTTCCTTTTCCTTTCTTGTAATTCTTCTTCTTATGACATTCATGCTTGTAGTGGTCCTTCTTGCCATAATTCCAGCATTCAACATCCTTCCTGATACTTAACTTGCCTCTTGATTTATGTCGGGCCTTCCTGCCATTTCTGTTCTTTCCTCTCTCCCGATCTTATGTCACGAGGGCTTCTTATTGAGTAGACCCCTAAGACTTCCTCCTTGTCTCCTCATTGAAGAGATAACTAGTTACCTGTTCCATGGATACCTTTCCGTCTGGCGCAAAGTTATCAGAGACACCACCAATGTCTTTCAACTGTTAGACAATGAGCTAAGCAATAGCAAAGCCTGTAGTTCATCGTCCAGGACCATCTTCATAGCGGAGAGCTGATTCAATATGTTGCTGACCTCATTCACATGCTTAGCTACAGAACCACCATCTTTGAACTTGAGATTCACAAGTCATCTTATTAGAAAAATCTTATTGCCGACTGTCTTCCTCTCATACAACCCTTGCAATTTCAGCCATAGGCTAGCGGCTGAGGTTTCCCTACACACATGGTGGAATACGAAATCGTCCTGCCATTGTCTAATAAACCCCACCGCCTTCCGGTCCAACTTCTTCCAATCATCATCTGACATATCTTTTGTCTTTACTGATATGCCTAGAATTGGAGCATACAAGTCCTTGCAATAAATCAAAGTCCTTTATCTTAGCCTTCCATATGGTCCAGTTAGAACCATTGAGACTGATCATCCTTGATGAGCCACCTTCCATAATTTAGAACTTATCCCACTCCGTTCAACCAATCTGAACGCTCTGATACTATTTTATTGGGAGCGTTGCACAAAAAACCTTAGGATCTCGCCTCCCAAAACACTAGAATTATGGGATATAATAAAGCAATGAAATAAATCAAAGCACAAACCACATGACACAAGAGATTTTATGCGGAAAACCCTCGAAGAGGTAAAAACCATGGGACCTAGTCTAGATCAACAATTCACTATGAAGTAGAACGTTACAACTGATCACAAGCACACACCGCTTAGATCAAACCTTCTTCACTTACATAGGAGTGGATGAACTTTAAGAGAACAATGAAAACGGAGATATCTCACTGATCACGAGGACGTAGAAGCGCTGAGACGTCAACTGCGCAGTAGATCACCTCTATGAGCAGAATCCTCCCTTCCACAAGCTCCTCTCTCTCTTTTCTCTCTCACCTTAGTCATGAAAATGCCTTAACATGCCCTAGAATAGCCATAGGGACCCCTATTTATAGTTTAGGCAACTCCCCTTCCGCACCTCTGCGAAACCGCCTCAAATTTACGCAGTCTGCACCAAATCCGCGCAGAATCTACATAACCCTTGACTAGTTGAGCCAGGTCCTCGACTGGTCGAAGGACCCCTTCGACTTGTTGAAACTGACCCTCAACTGGTTGAGGCCAAAAAATCTAGCTTGCTGGCCTTTGAGTCGAGCGAGTTTCGATCGGTCGAGCAGCTCCCTTCGACTGGTCGAGCAACCTAATCGACCGATCGAGCAGCGTGGTGACACAAGATTTAAGACATCCGTTTTACAACCAGATGCACTACCTCTCCTCTGAACTGAGGAGAAAAACTCCATTAACACTGCACCAAAATATCATTTCTGGAACGAAACATGATTTTGGTTCTGAAACGGTTTAACATTTTAAGCCATTCCAGATTTGGAACCGTACCACAAAATAAAAATAATAAAAAAATAATAATAATATTCAACCAAGCCAAACTTTATCTCCATTCTCTCACCCCTCTCTCTCTCTTCCTCTCTCCCGCTCCCTCACGCCTGTTTTCCCTCTCTCTCTCCATCACTCCCGATCTCTTTCCCGCTCCCTCACGCCTGATTTCCCTCTCTTTCTCATTTCTTGCCTCTTTTTGTTCCTTCCTCTCTCTCTTTCCGTAGATGCGAAATCAAATGCATTTTTCCCTCTTCAGAGAGAGATAGAGAGATTGAGTGAGAGATTCGTTAATGGCAGTAGATTTTAAGCAAGATCTAACTTTTTAGAAGGAAAACCCTAATTTTCAATCTATCTTTTCGTTGGGAGACGTTCAATTTCGTTTCAGTCAGAAGCATCTCTCTCTCTATCCATACATCCAAGTGGAAATGGCCATGGAAATGTCAGATTTCTTCTCAGATCTTGCATTTTCCTGCAATTGAGGCGTGTTTAAAGCAAAAGACAGACGAATATCATGCTTTTCCATGATTTTTCGTAGGAGGACGCTACGGAATTGTTATTTCTTTTAGCAATTTGGTTATTTTCAAGTTTTTTTTCCTCGATTTGTAATAGATTCCGGGGTTCTTAGGGCAAATTCATAGAATTAGGGTTTTCTGTGGTGTTTTTGTTTTGAATGATTTGGTGGTTTCTAGGGTTCGTTGTGAGCTTCTGTGGGTTTTTGAAGGGTTTCAAGTATTCTTATTATTTGCATAATTGAAGGGTTTCATAAATTGCTACAGCTGCTCACAAGGGTGGTTATCAGGAATCAACTCTGTATATGCACTGTTCATTTGGTAGGCCCCACCATGTGTTGTGCGCAAAAATCAGAACAGTCCTGTCATTAGCTGGGGGAACATGTATGTTAAGGGTGTGGACTGTTAGACATTTTTTTTTCCTTAACCATCTTATACATGAACTCAGCCAAGGACATGTCCAGCCTAATTTTTGGGCCATGCATATGCGCAAGCGGCACCAGATCAATGGCGCTGCATCAAACCTATGCCACACTAGCACATGTACAAGAAATACAAATTGGATCAAATGAACGACATATCTGGCTTAATTTTTTTTTTTTTTTTGCTATAATGCATATGTAGAAGCACCACCAGATCAACAGTCTGGAGATCGCGAAGAGTAGTATTCAGATGGCTTCCTGCACTTTTCTCCAATAACATAGTTGATGGTGAAACTTTAATGGTTGTGAATGAAAATTTATATCTCTTTTATGTTATCTCTATTGGCTTCTTCATGTATTAATGGTTTGGGATATTTGAATGATCTTTTCACACTGTAGTATAACAATGTGCATACTTTGTGGGTGTTTTTTTTTTTTTTTTTTTTTGTGGTTTGGTTTGGCTACTAATGTTCAGTACTTCAATACAATAAGTTGTTTCTGTAATGCTTGAGATGTATTAATACTTTATCTATGTTGGATGTAATATGCTCATCCAAAGGGAAACAGTTATTTAGAGTGTAGGCTCGGGAGGAGGTCCACAATGCTTCACCGGGGAGTTTACATAGGTCCATGATCAAAGCTGCTCAACAGGTGCAGGTGTAGGTCACAATCCCGCCTTCCCTACCCAAAATTAAGGTTAGTCAACTCTTATCATTTGATAAGCCATATATATAGATTAAATGTTCACTGTCCATTTCTTTAGCATACATTTAACTCACCTAGTTTGACACCAACCTGATTCTTGGACCTGGGCATATTTTCTAGGTGAAGTTTGCTAAGCCCACACATGGGTAGAGCCTTTTGCAACAACATATAGCCGCATGTACCAATATAACATAAGGTGCGAGAACAGAACTTTCCATTCAAATATTGCACCAATTGCAAAAGTAGTGTTTTCCCAACATGAAATAAAAATAGATGCACAAGACATTGAACACATAAGCTATCTTTTCTGTCCATTTGGTGCATTTGTTTGTCTTTTCCAAATCTACCAATCTATGGGTCACACATTGTAATATCTTACTGATTGGATGTTTCTGAGTGCCCAAAAATAGTTGGACAACAAGTTTTAGAAAGGCCCACTCATTCAGTGGTTGGGATCATAATGTGGGGTAATTTGAAGATAATTCTCATGTTTGAAATGTCCATGCCATATTTCGCATTTTACTCCAGTGTTACAAACTTGAGATTTAAAACTTTCTGAAAGAAAGTTGATAATTGAATACTATTTGTTTTGGAGGCTATGTATTGCTGATTTTGTTCAGGCCGTGACTGTCCAATAGGTTTGAGGCACCTATGGATCTAAAGAAAGAGTGGGAAAGATTAATATTTAAACAAAAGTATGGGGAAGCATTCACTTTAACCCATGAATTGTTGGATGTTTATTTGGTTTTTAGATAATGTAGATTTTGCTTAGTTTTTCAGAGTTTATAATTGAGAAGATGAGCATGTGCTCTTGAAGTATTCTCTCTCTCTCTCTCTCTCTCTCTCTCTCTCTCTCTCTCTCTCTCTGATGACATCTCATCCTTATCTTTTTCTATATTTTTAGTTCTTCAATTTTGCTCTATAACTTTTTTGTATGATGATATTCGTTGTAGGAAGCTATTCGTTGGGGTACTGATTATCTTCTCAAAGCTACTGCTCATCCAAACATCATATATGTGCAGGTTTCTTTGTTTCTTTTTAGAAAAAAGCTGTTTAATTTGTATTTTCCATTTGTTTGGGATTTTTTTTTTTTTTTTGGATTTCTTTGCTGGGGTTTTCCAGCTGTTATTAGAATGTTGGTTTCTGGTTCTTATAACGTTTTGGAGTTTTTTAAAGAAGAAAAGAGGAATAAGAGATAAAAAGCTATTTTTTATTTTAATTTTTTTTTTAATTTTTGGTTGTTGAAGATTTTAAGCAATGAAAATGGTTTTTGAGAATTTTAGAGGGCTTGAATAGAGAAAATAGAGCAATGCAAGTTTTTATTTTTGGTTACAGGTGGGTGATGCTAACAAGGATCATGCGTGTTGAACACAATGAAGTCAGGAAAAACACATGCTGTAGTTATATAACACATGCACAGATCGACACATCACATTTTAATGCAACTTGGTTATCAACGCAATGGTTAATCACATTTTGATGCAGTTTGGTTATCTGGAGCATTTTTTATATGAATAGTAACTCTGTTACTGAAAAATGTGGATCTTTAGCATTGATTAGAGAAGTGCTTATATTTTTTAACAAAACCAGATGGTTATTGGTCATGTACATTTAATAGTTGGGAGTTTTGTCTATGGCGGCACAAAAACAAAGAGCAAATCTGGGATTGGACCTGAGTCAACAATAGAATCTGAGCATCCTACAGGTGAGAAACCTCGTTTGGGGATCGACTGATGAGCCATTCTGATTATGCACACACTTGTATCAAGTTCGATGTTGGATTTGTTCAATGAATATAGCTTTTGGGTTGCAAGCTTGAGACAATGATTTCTATAATTTATTCAGTTTGACTTGAGTCAATTTATATCCAGGTTGGGGGAGTTGAGACTGTTACTCTCGGAGATGATGAAGCCCGTGCTAGAGGTTGTCAGAAAAGCATTCTTGAGAGAAAAGCTCCTCCAATCTTCCATTTTTTGATTGAAATGAGGGAAAGGAATAATGGGTCACGCATTGGGTATGTCAACAATTGGAACCATAATTTGGATGGCCTGGAGTGACATCCATTCATGCTGCATGTACAGTGGATCAGTCTTCTCCACCATTTGAAGCAAATGGTGGAAAATACAGTTGTGTAGCCCATAAAGAAAACATGCCTTCAAACTTTGATATTCTTAGCATCTATGTACTCTATTTACATTTCATTCATTTGCACTCTATTTATGAATTATTAGCTCTAGATATAGGTCTTTTCCTATCTAAAAGTAAAAGAACTCATCTTATATGTTTGTCATTGGCTCATTGCACACATTTGTTCAGAATATTTCGAGACATGATCATGGGTGATAATCCTTGCATCTTATATGATTCTTTTAATATATGCATCTTATATTATTCTTTTATTCTATGCAGACTGAAAGGAATGTTGATATGTTGCTCCATGGTAAAAAGCCCTTGGTTGAGGTAATGATATCAAAACCTCCGTACCCAGCACTACTTTAAGCATTTACTTTAAACATATGGCTAGAATAGGCTTTTGACAAATTGTTTGAAAACTAGGAATGTAGATTCACCTTGGTTGACCGATGAGTCAAAACTTGGTCATGGGTATAAGTGAAGGTACAGTTACTAATTGTTGTATTGGTTCCCATTAATAAGAAGATTGATAAATCATAAACACGCCTTAAACACGTAAGGTTGTCCCTGAACAAATTTCTCAAGTCAGCATCACATTTTTGCCTTATTTTCTATGGCCTTCATTAGACTGATGCCCAAGTCAATTTGCTTTGCCCCCAAACTTTGTAATGCCATTTTGTTGGCTCTCTTTTACATTGGTAAGTTTTAAACGGTTGATAAGAAGCAAACTGCTGCTAATCATGCAAGTTTTAGAAAATTCTAATGCATAATGTTGGGTGTTATCCACTGCTAATCATACATTGGTGTTGGCTTTCTTTTACTACTCAAACTGCCAACCTATTTCCAGAACGTCATGCGTGTCAGTTTCTGACTGCGGTTGACCTTGGTATGTTCCGTCTTTTTATTACCCCCATTTAAATATTTACAATGTCTTTTAGACTTATCTTATACAGACTTGATTTCCATTTTGATGACAGTCTTCTTTTTTATCATGCAAACTTTTGTATATTTTGTAACTTCAGATTATTATTATTATTATTTAATCTCATGCAGCCTTGATTTCCATTTAGACTATGTCATCAAAACATTATTCCTTTTTATCATGCAAGCTTCTGTATATTATCTATCATCTGCCAAATCTGTCTTGATGAATACTTCCCCATGTTTTATGTCCTGAGAATTTAGTCCAACTATGTTGTTTTAGTTTATTTGTTGATCCTCTTTGATTTCTTTAGGATTTCAGTCCTCCCACAAGTCCTCCCCAGGATTTCCCATTGTTTTAGTTTTTGCTACCGTCTCGAAAACTGCAGCTGCTCCAATTGAGTGTGTGAAGCTCTTAATCCAGAATCAGGATGAAATGATCAAGGCCGGTTGGCTCTTAGAGCCTTACAAGGGAATCGGGGACTGCTTTGCCAGAACGATATTCAAGGCCTTGAACTTTGCTTTTAAAGATTACTTCAAATGGCTTTTCATAAATAAAAATAAAATAAAAACATTAAATAACTTTAACCATATTTTGCATAATTAAATGTTTAATATATTTTGAGACATGTTTTAATAGTTTTGTTCCATTGATCCATCATTACATACTGAATTTTATAACTCGAGGCCTTGATTGCTCCTCTCAACATGAAAGGTCAGGACGCATTCCGCTTTTGAATTTTACATGGCATTGGCATATGGCGGGCATCTCACTTTTAATAGCAACATATTAACTTATATTCTTGAACTGGCCATATCAGGTCGGTTCAGCCCGACCCAATTATAATTAAATGGGTTAGGTCAGGTTGGGTCAGGGCTCTATAAATTTTAAGTGGGGTTGAATTAGGTCCTTGGGCAATCGGTTGTGGGTTGGGCTAGGGCTAGGGCCAGGTTTCTTCTCCCATTTGCTAATGGGTTGGGCTTGGACTGATACAATCAGGCATGAAAAGAGTATCAGTCATATATTTTTGGTCACAATGCATGTCAGTTAAGAAGCCAAGAAAGGCTAAGGAATTGTTGAATGGTTTCTTATTTGCTTAAACTTTGTGGCCTGTAAGTTTATTGGTGACTTACATGCTTATCATTTGTTGTCGGTTATTAAAATTTTGCAGTATAGCTTTGAAAATTTAGTGAAATGACTTGGGACTTCCCAGATTCAACTTGGCTTAATGGGTCAGCCTGTGGTGTCATCCAAATTCCATAATCAGGGACTTCTATAAACTATACTAAGAAAATTGGGATTGCCTGACTTGGGATTTGGGAAATCATTTGTTGTATATAGTCTTCACTTAAAAAAGGAAATCTTGTGTGTATGCTAAGTAACTAGACAATTGCTAATTCCAGCTTTATCTGTTGTCTCCTATATCTTCAATGATTGTTGCTTTCTGCGATTTATCTCATGTTACAAGCACACATCAGTTAACTATCAGGTGCTAATAACAATGATTGTGATCAAGTTACTTTTTGAAGAGCACATTTTACTATTGATCTAATAAACCAAGTTAAAGACACATTCATATCACTAAGAAGTTGGAATAAAGGGATTGCTTTTGTCAATGTTTTAATATTGGAAGATTCTGGCCGGTAAAGTAGCAACTTAATTACTTTAGTAGTTGCATTTAAGATTGCTTGTGGTTATTGTTTTCTCTTTCTGGATTCAAAATTAAATTTTGAACAATGTTGTTGGGTGACTTATTTGCAGTCAGTTGGACCACAATGCAACCTTTATGTTCCTGCTCCTCTCCTTCAAAAGGGGGAAAATGTTGGGGGCCTTGCACAAAACCTTAGGATCTAGCCCTCCAGAACAAACCAGAATTATGGATAATAAAGCAATGAAAACAATCAATGCATCAATACACACCACACAAGAGATTTTTAAGTGGAAAACCCTCAAAGAGGCAAAAACCACGGGACCTCATCCAGATCAACAATGCACTATGAAGTAGAACGTTACAACCTTCTTCACTCACGTAGGAGTGGATAAACAATAAGAGAAATAGAGAAAATGGAGAGATCTAACCGATTACGAGGACATAGAAGCGCTGAGATATAGATTGCACAGTAGATAACCTCCACGAGCAGAACCTCCCTTCCATTAGTCGAAGGTTACGCAGTTTGTTCCGCGATTTTGCGCAAAACTGCAGATTTGAGTCCTTTCGCAACCGGGATACGAAAGGGAAGTTTTCTAAACTATAAAAGGGGTTGCCTAGAGTTTTCTAGGGATCACAAGATAATGCAAGAGGGTTTCCTAAAGCTTTACAAGGGATTTGCTAAAGGGTTTAGGGCTATCAAAAGGTGAGAGAGAAAGAGGAAGAGAGAGAGGAAGCTTATAGAAGGGAGGTTCTGCTCGTGGAGGTTATCTACTATGCAATCTATATCTCTGCGCTTCTATGTCCTCGTAATCGGTTAGATCTCTCCGTTTTCTCTATTTCTCTTATTGTTTATCCACTCCTGCGTGAGTGAAGAAGGTTGTAACGTTCTACTTCATAGTGGATTGTTGATCTGGACGAGGTCCCGTGGTTTTTACCTCTTTGAGGGTTTTCCACATAAATATCTTTTGTGTGGTGTGTATTGATGCATTGATTGTTTTCATTGCTTTATTATCCATAATTTTGGTTTGTCCTGGAGGGCTAGATCCTAAGGTTTTGTGCAAGGCCCCCAACAAAGTGGTATCAAAGCTAAGTTCATTGAACGGGTAGGATCGGTTTGGAATTATGGAAGGTGGCTCATCAAGGATGATCAGCCTCAATGGTTCTAACTGGACCATATGGAAGGCTAAGATGGAGGACTTGCTTTATTACAAGGACCTATATTCTCCAATTTTAGGCATATCAGTAAAATCCAAGGATATGAATGATGATGATTGGAAGAAGATGGACCGAAAGGCGGTGGGGTTTATTAGACAATGGTTGAATGATTCTGTGTTCCACCATGTGTTCACGGAAACCTCAGCCGCTAGCCTATGACTGAAATTACAAGGGCTGTATGAGAGGAAGACAGCTGGTAATAAAATTTTTCTGATAAGGTGACTTGTGAATCTCAAATTTAAGGATGGTAGTTCTGTGGCCGAGCACATGAATGAGGTCAGCAATATAGTGAACCAACTCACCTTTATGAAGATGGTCCTGGATGATGAATTGCAGGCTTTACTATTGCTTAGGTCATTGCCTGACAGTTGGGAGACATTGGTGGTGTCTCTAAGTAACTCCGCGCCAGACAGAAAGATATCCATGGAACAGGTGACTAGCTGTCTCTTCAATGAAGAGACAAGGAGGAAGTCTCAGGGGTCTACTTAGCAAGAGGCTCTTGTGACACAGGAACGGGGGAGAGAAAAGAACAGAAAGGGCGGGAAGGCCCGAGATAAATCAAGAGGCAAGTCGAGTAATAGAAAAGATGTTGATTGTTGGAATTGTGGCAAGAAGGGTCACTATAAGCATGAATGTCGTGATAAGAAGAGCGATAAGAAAGGAAAAGGGAAGGAAGATGAATCTGATTCCATTGCAGTCGCTTCAGATGGCGACATGGTAGTTATTCTTTCTGCAAATCATGATGTATGTCTCACAGCTATGAGTCAGGGCACCGACTGGGTGATAGACTCGGGAGCTTCTTTTCATTCGACTCCACATAGGGACTCCTTCACAAGCTACAAGTTAGGTGACTATGGGACTGTGAAGATGGGAAATTCTGGCGTATCAAAAATCGTGGGAGTCGGTGATATTTGTGTGAAAATTAATGTGGGTTGCACATTGGTTCTCAGGGATGTGAGGCATATCACAGACCTTCGCCTCAACTTGATGTCGACGGGAAGGTTGGATGATGATGGCTATGAAAGCCGGTTTGCTGGTAGGCGATGAAAGCTCATCAAGGGTTCGTTGATCGTGGCCAGAGGAAAGAAGTGTTGCACCCTTTATAAGGCAAGTGTCAGTATGTGCAAGGGTGGGTTGAACACAGCGGAAGATTCAGCTATTGACATGTGACACGGGCGTCTAGGCCACATGAGTGAAAAATGGCTTCAGGTACTAGCGAAGAAGCGGCTCCTTCCAGACGTAACAGGTACACCTCTCAAAACCTGTCTTGATTGTTTATCAAGGAAACAACATAGAGTTTCATTTGTTAAAACTGCTTCTCATGTTAATAAAGTGCATGCATTAGATTTGGTTTATTCTGATGTTTGTGGTCCTATGAGGACAAAAACCTTGGGTGGGGTATTGTATTTTGCTACTTTTATAGATGATACATCTAGGAGGGCTTAGGTTTATGCTTTAAAATCCAAGGACGAGGTCTTTGGTGTGTTTAAATTGTTTCATGCTATGGTCAAGAGAGAGATAGGTAGATCATTAAAGTGCATCCACACTAACAATGGTGGTGAATACATTGACGACTTTCACGAGTATTGCAAGTCCCTGGGTATACGGCATGAACAGACGGTTCCCAAGACCCCCCAGCATAATGGTATAGCTGAGCGAATGAATCGCATCATTGTTGAGAGAATCAGATGCATATTATCCCATGCGAAATTGCCCAAGACGTTCTGGGAAGAAGCAATGCACACGGCGGTGTATTTGATAAACATGTCTCCATTAGTTCCATTGAATGGAGAAGTACCTGAGAAGGTGTGGACTGGACATGATGCATCGTACAGTCATCTCAGGGTGTTTGGATGCAAGGCATCCGTTCACGTACCAAAGGACGAGAGGTCCAAGCTCGATATGAAGATCAGACAGTGTGTGTTCTTAGGGTACAGTGATGAAAAGTTCGTTTACAGGTTGTGGGATCCGACCGAGAGGAAGCTCGTCAGGAGCAGAGATGTGGTATTCTTTGAAGACCAATGTATCAAATATATTGGTAAGCCAAAGAAGAACCAGCCTAATTCAGGTGAGCTAGAGGACATGGATCCGGTTACTCCTCCCGTGGTGCCTGATGACGGGGGAGTACAACAAGGTGCAGAGGACGAAAGAGTTCCTTCAGAAGATGGACCAGGGGAGCAACCCCCACTTGATCCACCTGTTGAGCCATAGGTGAGGAGGTCATCTAGGGACAGACAGCCGTCCAAGAGGTACTCGCCGCATGAATACATTATGTTGAAAGCTATTTTGAGGCCCTAGCCGACGAGCATAAGGGGGAGTGGTTGAAAGCTATGCAAGAGGAGATGAAATCCTTGCATAAGAACTACACCTATGACATGGTGAAATTGCCTAAGGGCAAGAAAACTTTGAGCAACAAGTGGGTGTTCAGAAAGAAGATTGAGTAGAAGAATTCACAGATGAGGTTCAAGGCCAGACTTGTGGTGAAAGGTTTTGGTTAGAGGAAAGGCATAGACTTCTAGGAGATATTCTCACTAGTGGTGAAGATGACATCCATACGGGTGTTGCTTGGGTTGGCGGCTAGCATGGATCTGGAGATAGAGCAGTTAGATGTTAAAACTGCCTTTCTCCATGGTGGCCTAGAAGAAGAGATCTACATGCACCAACCAGAGGAGTTCGAAGTCAAGGGCAAGGAGCATATGGTGTGTAGGCTGAGGAAGAGCTTGTATGGGCTGAAACAAGCTCCATGACAATGGTACAAGAAGTTCGACTTGTTTATGTTGAAACATGGGTATGACAGAACGGAGTCGGACCACTATGTGTTCACGCGCAAGTTCTCAGATGGTGATTTCTCAGTTCTGCTCTTATACGTTGATGACATGCTCATCATGGGAAAAGGCATCAAGAAGATTGAAAGGCTGAAACAGGAGTTGGGCAAGTCTTTTGCGATGAAAGACTTGGGTCTAGCTAGACAGATCCTAGGAATGGAGATAACCCGTGACATAAGCAGTAAGAAGCTCTGGCTGTCACAAGAGCGGTATATTGAGAAAGTCCTAGAGCGGTTCAATATGAATGCAACAAAGCCGGTCAGTACTCCACTAGAAGGTCACTTCAGATTGAGCGACAGACAGTGTCCCAAGACGAAGGTAGAGGTGGAAGAGATGCAGAAGATACCCTATGCGTCTGCGGTAGGAAGTTTGATATATGCTATGGTGTGTACACGCCCAGACATAGCATATGTGGTTGGTGTTGTCAGCCGGTATCTTGCCAATCCTGGCAAAGAGCATTGGGTAGCGGTGAAATGGATATTGCGGTATCTAAGAGGCTTATCCAGGTTGAGCCTATGCTATAGTGACGGTAAACCTGTGTTAGAGGGCTACACAGATATAGTTATGGCAGGCGACATAGACTCCAGGAAGTCTATATCGGGGTTCGTGTTCACGTTTGCACGGGGAGCGATTTCTTGGCAAAGCAAGTTACAGAAGGTCGTAGCATTATCAACGACAAATGCCGAATACATTGCAGTCACAGAGACATGTAAAAAGATGCTTTGGATGAAGATGTTCCTACAGGAACTTAGCCTAAAGCAGGAGGAGCACGTGGTCTATTGCGATAGTCAGAATGCTATACACTTGAGCAAGAATCCAAGTCAGCATTTCAAGTCGAAGCACATAGAGATTCGGTATCACTAGATCAAGGATACTTTGGAACAAAAGGTGTTATAGCTTGAGAAGGTCCACACGGATGATAATGGGTCAGACATGATGACCAAGGCTTTGCTCAAGGGCAAGTTTGAGGTTTGTAGAAACCTGGCTGGCTTGAAGAAGGTGGATCCCTCCTGGGTCAAAAAGGAGGAGATTTGATGAGGTTTTTTCCCCGTCTTCGACCGGTCTTGAGCCCTGCTCGACCGGTCGTGGGAGACGCTCGACCGGTCGTAAGTTCGAGCCCTGGCACGACTCAAAGTCCAGCGACTTCATGCTGTTTTTTCTCAGAGGCTAAGACCAGTCTTGGAATTCCAGGACCAGTCGAAGGTGGGCTTCGACCGGTCGTGGACAGGCTTCGACTAGTCGAAGGTTACGCAGTTTGTTCCGCGATTTTGTGCGAAACTGCAGATTTAAGTCCTTTCGCAACCGGGATACGAAAGGGAAGTTTCCTAAACTATAAACAGGGTTGCCTAGGATTTTCTAGGTATCACAAGAGAATGTAAGAGGGTTTCCTAAAGCTTTACAAGGGATTTGCTAAATGGTTTAGGCTATCAAAAGGTGAGAGAGAAAGAGGAAGAGAGAGAGGAAGCTTATAGAAGGGAGGTTCTGCTCGTGGAAGTTATTTACTGTGCAATCTATATCTCAGCGCTTCTATGTCCTCGTAATCGGTTAGATCTCTCCGTTTTTTCTATTTCTTTTATTGTTTATACACTCCTGCGTGAGTGAAGAAGGTTGTAACGTTCTACTTCATAGTGGATTGTTGATCTCGACGAGGTCCCGTGGTTTTTACCTCTTTGAGGGTTTTCCACGTAAAAATCTCTTGTGTGGTATGTATTGATGCATTGATTGTTTTCATTGCTTTATCATCCATAATTTTGGTTTGTTCTGGAGGGCTAAATCCCAAGGTTTTGTGCAAGGCCCCCAACAGAAAATGCTGTGGTATGATCAGTCTTGTCTTCTGCACCATTGGAGCTGTTTATTTCTGATAAATATCATCATTTTTACGCATGCTTTATGATTTCTAAGCCCACATAGAGGCCACCCCATGTTGATGGCCTCACATGCCCAAAATGTGTGGCCCACTAGATGGTGGGGCCCATCTGATTGTCATTGGTGTGTTGTAGATTTCTCTTCAATCAGAACACATCGCCAGCTAGTTGCCAATGGTTATGTTGGAGCTCCTTTGTTGTAGTTGTCTGTGTTATCATACTTTCACTTCTGTGCGCCACCTTAGAAGACTTTATCCTTATTTAACGTAGAAAACATTAAATGGAAACTATGGAGTTGAAATTTTATGAAATATTAGAAAAGCTTGGTGAATCCCAAAGAAGTCAAAATATTGTTGATTAGTGTCATTTATTTATTAATATAATCATTAGATTGATTTTAGACTGGCATAAAACATTTTGACTTCTAAATAAGTTACTTTTTAACTTACATTAAGTAATTAAGTTATTTTCTTTATTTAAGTTAGTTTGGTAAGCATCGATGTAAAAGTAACTTATGTGCCAAAAGCTACCTGGTGTAATAAGTAAATTTTTTAACTTTTTAATTTATGACTTTTCTACCTCTCTTAGGATACATGTCAAAGGAAGCTTTGTCTCATGGTCATATATGCACATGAGGTAACAGGCAACCGGGATGATTGTAGTACCAGTGAAACACATCAGTCTGGAACTTGTGGTAGGTCCCTAAGAAGCAGAAGTTATGCAACTGGAGAAAGGAGCAGGCGCAAGAGATGGAGAGGGAGAGTTGAGAGGCTAGAAGTCACTCTTGATTTTTCCTTTGTTGAAACCAGTCGCACTGGTGCCCGTACCTCAACTTGGAGTGCGTGATCTCTCTTGGATGATGACAGGGATTTGAGCCCAAAATTTCAACAGTGGGAATCCAACAAAAAAAATAAAATAAAAAATCAAATGGTTAATGGTCCACGTAACTGTGCAGTAAAGTATAGAATGACTACTGTTGTATGATCAACTCAAACATGGGCCATCCATGACAAGGGCCCACAAGATAAATGGTCCTGATGGCTCTATTGCCTTTCATAGTATTCCATCCAAGAATACATACTAAATTAGATCTTTTTGCTTCATCTACGCTGGATATTTATGAGTGATAAAAGTCAGTTCTATTTTGTTTTATTTTATTTTTGTTGGAAATATAGCTAATATAGAATAAGCTTATTCTACAATGGTTGTATGTGATGCCTAACAGTGTGTTTGGCCCAACATGAAAATTGGCATTGGCTACCAAAGAAAAATCAGGCTATCCCAACCACTCAATGGGCCACCATGAGAATTTAAAAGTATTTGGGTAGTATTTTTGTGGATTTCTTTATCTTGAATCGTTGTGTTGAATCATGAAGAGAGATAGCTGCGTCGCTGGACAGTCTGTTCTTAATGTCGGCATTAAAGCTTCATTGGCATTATCACTGGTATGAGCACTGGTCAACGACGGTTTTTACTCATTAATCAGGGTTTAAAATGGTTTCTAAAATTTCGGTTCTTAAAATATGACCGTTGGCACGAGAATGGTTTAAAACCGTTCCTAAAATTCCGTCTTTGAAATCTGAAATGGTACCCAAAACGGTTATGAACTGTTCCTGTTTTTCTGCGATGCCTCATTTAGGAATGGTTTAAAACTGTTTCTGAAGCATTTCGGAACATTTTAAAACCGTTCTTAAATGACGATTTTGGTGTAGTGCAATTGGGTCCCACCGAACTACATGAAATGATGATAGCCTGTGTAGATCTTAATAGAAAACTAAAGATAAATTAATAGAAATAATTTCAAATGAGTCTAAGAAGCTATTGGTTTCTAACTCTAATATTATATAGCAAGGAATATTTGAAGAATATGCTATAAGCACGAACTCTCAAATACACTAATATTTAAAAAATTCAAGTGTTTCAATAAAATTCATGCATTTGAATGCATTCCCAATTAGTATAATTTGAATTATGGTTGGAAAATCAGCCATTCTCAATCCAAAATTCATGTATGGTATAAGAAATCAAGGTGGATCTTAAGAATGTGGAAGTATAATTGACTATTTGCAATAATCCAACCTAATCTAAACCTTTGGATTGTTAAATCATGGCATTATATCTAATTTTCAAATGGTCCCAATTTGGTATATTGATTAGACATTAATCTACCATTTGGATACGCTTAACGGTTGATCTCTCATGATGGTCAGATCATAAATCTAACATGGTGAGATAATGACGGTGTAACGAACCTGATTAGTCAACATAAGAGTCCACATACATGCATATATGATCACCGGTGATGGCCTCTCGATCGGGAACACAACTTTCTGGAATCCACAGTCATTTCATTAACACGTGTGATCTACTAATCTATTTGAATTGTGCTAATATGATACTCCCTTTCATGAATTATTAGAATTTGTCAACTCACATTTTATTAAAATCTTCAGATTCTATTGAAATTTTTTATTAGATGACATGGGATTATGTATAAATAAAAAATGCAAAAGGAATTATGTAACATTTCTTTTCATACTGATTAAAATTGCATTGTTTCTGTGTCAGAGGAAGGATAATTATATTGGTTTTACAAAAATTCATGTCTTGTGATTACATAGGCAAACCGCACATGTTTGCACCCACAATGCACCCACAATGCATAATCATGTACTGGGTCCACCAAGAAGTAATTCACAAATCCAGACCATCTATTGTGTGTGTCCCACTTGGATGAGGGGTCAATCCAAGTTTCAGCCATATCCAAAACTCAGGTGAGCCCCACCAAGTTCTTTTTATATTTTAGGCATGTCTTCACATGGTTTTAGATGGTATGGCTCACCCAAGTTCCTTATATGGTTGATTTTTGGGATATCCCATAATCTAAAGGGGACCCATCAAAAGCACAATGTTGATGTTCAACACACATCATAGTGGGGCCCACACAGATCGACCTCATGGGAAGTTCCCATGAGGTAGACCTTATAGTATAATTCACACACACACACACACACACACACACACACACACACATATATATATATATATATATATGATCACCTACTCACGGGTTCACAAGGCCTTGAGTGCGAACTTTGACGCCAAACGTGGATTGCATGTTGACAGGGGGCCAGGTGTCTAATGACAGTGTTTTGTGAGCCCCATCATGATGTATGTATCCTATCCATGACTTCCATCCATTTTCCATACTATCTTATGGCATGAGCCCCAAAAATGAGTAAGATCTAAATCTCATATGGACCATACTACAGGAAAGAGTGGTGATTAAACACTTACCATTAAAAACTTCTTAAGGTCCATAAAAGTTTTGGATTAAATTGATATTTTCATTTTTCTCTTCATCCAAGTGTGCGTGGCTTAATCAACAGGTTGGATGAAAAATAAACAATAAGTGATCCTTATGAAGTTTTTAATGGTCGGCATTTGCCACCATTTTCTTATGGTGTGTTCTACTCATGATCTAAACATCCCTCATTTTTGAGCTAGTAGTCTATAATAATCTGAAATAAATAAACAAATAGATGGACAGCTTCGATTGAACACATATATATCATATCGGTGCTTAGTGGACCCAACCATGATGTATGTGTTTCATCCGTGCCATTCACCCATTTTTCCAAATCATTTTATGGTATGAGCCCAGGTTTATCTAAATCTCAAGTGAACCTCGGGGTGTTGATTGAATGCCTGGCATTAAAAACTTATTGGGGCCACAAAAGTTTTGGATATTTTTTCCCTTCATCCAGGTTTGTATGACATGATCAACAGTTTAAATGTCAAATGACTATTACAGTGGGCCTTAAGATGATTTTAATGGTGGACATTCAATTACTATTGTTTTCCCATTGTGTGGTCCACCTGAGATTTAGATATACCTATTTTTTTGGGATAAAGCCCTAAAATTATATTTCAAAATAGATGGACAGCACGGATAAAACACATAATCATAGTGGGGTCAACGTAGCACCGATGACTAGCCATCTTGCTGGTGGCAGCCTCGCTAGCCAAACTGCATCCCTCACGGCGCAGATTCCTGCGAAAGCCTTTAGTAGCAATTAAGTTCAGAACCTATGTGGGTCTAGCATGATATTTGTGAAAAATCTACCCCGTTCATCATCGGTTTTTTTTTTTTTTAAATTTTATTTTTTATATATATATATATATATATATATATATATATATATATATATATATATATATATATCTTTTTTTAAGACTTGAGATCAAAAGTAAGCGAGACAATACTCGAGTAGGCCGGTGGGTAGGGAAATTCCTACAGCTGAAACCTCTCTCGGTCGACAGTGATGTTTACATGACATCCATACTGTTCATAACGACATTCCTGCAAGGATGAACTGAAACACAAATATTAGCCTAATTCAAAACTTCTGTGGTCCCATAAATATTTCAACTGTATAAGTTTAATATTTACTTTTTCGGCCCACTTGAGTATTGGATTAGGCTCATTTTTGGACTCATGTTTTAAAATAAGCTCACAAAATGGATATATGGGTTGGATTTCTAACAAACATCATGGTGGGCCCACCTAAGTTTCCAGCGCAAGAAATTCCTGTTAAAGGTTTCCACGGAAATCCGCGTCCAGAGGGACGCGGGTTGGCTATGATGCCACCGGGTGGCTAGTGGTCGGTGTTATGTGGACCCCACCATAATGTATATGTTTTATCCACACCGTCCATCCATTTTGAAAGATAATTCTAGGGTTGATCCTGAAAATGAAGTAGATCTAAATCTCGGGTGGACCACACCATGGGAAAACATTAGTTATTGAATGTCTACCATTTAAAACCTCCAAAGGCCCACTATAATGATTATTTGACATCTAACCTGTTGATTAGATCATACAGACTTGGATGAACGGATATATATATATATATATATATATATATATATATATATATATATATATATATATATATATATATATATATATATATAACCTCAATTTTGTGATTATACTATAAAATGGTATGGAAGAATGGGTGGATGGCATGGATGAAACACATATATCATGGTGGGGCCATAGAGCACCGACCATTGGCCATTGGTTAGTTGCAGTCGGTTTAAGAGAATCCAGGATGGGATTGCGAGGTTGATACTGAGAGTGCTTTGTTGGCCTCTTATTATATATATGTGTTTTATTGAAGTTGTCCATCTCTGTTTTCAAATTATTATAGATTAATAGCCCGGTAATGAGAGAGATCTAGATTTCGAGTGGACCACACTACAAGAAAATAGTGGCGATTGAATAACCATCATTAAAAGCTTCTTAGGGCTAACTGTAATGTTTATTTGTCATCCAACCTGTTGATTAAGTCACTCACACCTGAATAAAGAGAAAAAGAAAATATTAACTTAATCCAAAACTTTTGCATACCCTAAGAAGTTTTTAATGGTACGTGTTCAATCACCACTCTTTCCTGTGGTGTGGTCCATATGAGATTTGGATCTTACTCATTTTTGGAGCTCATGCCATAGAATAGTCTGAGAAATGGATGGAAGACATGGATAGGATACATACATAATGATGGGGCCCACAAAGTACTGTCAATAGCCACCTCGCCACCAAAGCAATTGTCAACATGCAATCGGAGTCTGATGTCAAGGTCCACACTTAAGGCTGTGCCAACCGGTGCGCAGATTCCACAGTCATTTCATTACACGTGTGATCCACTAATCTAATTGAATTATGCTAATATGATACTCCCTTTCATGAATTATTCGAATTTGTCAACTCACATTTTATTAAGATAAGTTTCCATTGAAATTTTTTATTAGATGTCATGTGATTATGCATAAATAATAAAAAGACAAAAGGAATTATGCAACATATCTTTTGGATACGGATTAAAACTGCTGCGTTGCTGTGTCAGAGGAAGGATAATTATATTGGTTTTACAAAAAATCATGTCTTGTGATTACATAAGCAAGCCGCACACGAATGGTGAACATGGTAGTGGCCCCACAATGTTTGTACCTACACACACGGGAAATGGTTCTATGCGGTTGACCTCATGGGAATTTTCTCTGAGGTTGAGCTATGTGGGCCTCACTGTGATGCGTGTAGAACATCAACACTGTGCATTTGATGGGACCCTTTTATATTATGGGATATTCCAAAATCAACCATATATGGAACTTAGGTGGGCCATATCATCTAAAATCATGTGAAGATATGCCTAAAACATATAAAAGAACTTGGTGGGGCCCACTTAAAATTTGGATGCATCTGAAACTTGGTCTAACCCCTCATCCAAGTGGGACAATAGATGGGCTGGATTTGTGAAGCACATCTTGATGGAACCAACAAATGATTATGAATGTTTTCATGGGAGGCTAACCTTTCTCAACTTTTATATGTGGTGTGGCCCACACAAGTCATGGATTGACTTGATTTTAAGCCCGAAGCCCACCATGGAATGGTGCATCTGACTGGTGTGTAGATGTTTGACAAGCATCATGGTGGGGCCACACAGCTCAACCTCATGGGAAGTTCCCATGAGGCCGACGGCATAGAACCACAAGTCAATTCGTGACTTTTGTGGGCCACACCACATACAGAAGTAGAGAGGGGCCGTGCACCATTAAAACATTCATAACCATTTGTTGGGGCCTTTCGAGATGTGGTTTGCAAATCCAGACCATCCATTATGTGTGTCCCACTTGGATGAGGGTTCAGACCAAGTTTCACCTGCATCCAAATTGCAGGTGGGTCCCACCAGTGCTTTTATATGTTTTTGGCATGTATACTTATGGTTTTAGATGGTATGGCCCACCTGAGTTCCGTATACGGCTGATTTTGGGCCGTCTAGGCCCACGATGGAATGGTGCATCTGGTGGACGGTGTTGATGTTCGAAAGGAATCACGGTGGGGCCCACACAGCTCGACCTCATGGACGACCGTAATACGCTCGAGCTCATTGTACCTTTTCCCATATATATATATATATATATATATATATATATATATATATATATATATATGGAAAAGGTACTATGCGCTCGAGCGTAAAGCGGTCTCCATGAGGTCGAGCTGGGTGGGCCCCACCGTGATGCCGTTCGAACATCTATCCCCTCAGTCAGATGCACCATCCCTGGACGGGCCCACACGGCTGAAAATCACGTCCATCCGAGACTTTTGTGGGCCACACCACGTCCAGAAGTGGAGAGGGGCCGTGCACCATTCAAACATTCAAAACCACTTGTGGCCCCCTTTTGAGACATTTTTTGATGATCAACACCGTCCATCATGTGTATCCTACTTGGATGTAATTTTAGACCAATTTTCAGGTGGTATCCACATCTCAGGTGGGCCCCACCAAGTGATTTTACATGTTTTCACGTGTATACTTATGTTTTCAGAAGGTATGGCCCACCTGAGTTCCGTGGACGGTCGATTTCCAGCCGTGTGGGTCCCACTTGGAGCGGTACATCTGGTGGACGGTGTGGATCTTCGAAAGGAATCACGGTGGGGCCCACCCCAGCTCGACCTCATGGACGACCGCTTTACGCTCGAGCGCATAGTACCTTTTCCACACACACACACACACACACACACACACACACACACACATATAT
Source organism: Magnolia changhungtana (assembly GCA_030180095.1). NCBI lineage: Eukaryota > Viridiplantae > Streptophyta > Magnoliopsida > Magnoliales > Magnoliaceae > Magnolia > Magnolia changhungtana. The sequence continues at coordinate 1,982,256 of JASAUF010000203.1, read as the reverse complement.
ATATATATATATATATATATATATATATATATATATATATATATATATAGGGGTACGAAACTAGTTCACTAATGGGCTAAACTATTTGCTACCATGGGCCCATGTCACTTGTTCATGGCTGCTATCCTTTCACCCATGGACAATGTGACCTTCTACACATGCACTGCACAAAAGGCTCAAGGGGAGCGTCTGGCGACCCACAAGTCCAACGGTCCTAAAAATCTAGGTGGGCCTCAAAATAAAACTGGGCCTGATTCATCTTGTGGCAATGGACGATGCCTATTAGCAGTAACCATAAAATTTTCAGGTGGGTTCTACTCCAATAACAACCTTGTGGTGGAGGAAAAAGAGACAAATTTAGACGGTTGGATCATACCCATGGCATGAATTGGATCAAAGGCCTAGTTGGCCCAATAGGCCCACAAAACCAACTCAAAGAACAATCCCAATACAAGGACTTCTTCAACCTTTAAGGAACCCTTAACCATCACACCATCCATTTTGAGGCCCACAATTTGAATGGCCACGTACACAAAGCATACACTTACTCCTTAATTGTCAGAATCTTAACTCCAGTTGATGTTAGACAGCTGATCATTTTCTTTTTGACCGTCCATTTGAAGGGCTCTAATTAAAAAATTAGCACCTTTTGATCAGTGTGATTTTCAAGCTATGCTCCATCCATGATCGGGACCACTATTTTGACGACCTGGATTGACAGACACGATGTGACCAGTGAAAAGAAGAGTGGCGAATAACAGTTTGTGCGTACGTCCACTTTCGAGAAGATAAAAGATGATTGGCTATGAAGGAAAGGATTTATCCTTTGTTCCTAGTCTACATGTAGCCAAGGCCTAGATTCCCTCTTGTAAAAAACAACACCCGAAAGAACCCAAAACTACAAAAAAGAATACAAGAACCAACGGTCCAAATAGCCTGACAAAAGAGAAAGGGACCCACCTATCTACTTATCTACCAAAAACTCGACTTGCCTGAGTCCAATCGACTCGACCAGACTTCACCAAGACTCGAAGAAAAATAACTGGCAAGACAAGATAAACTGAGAAAATAACTGACAAGACTCGACTTGGCAAAACTTGAAAAGAATTCAGAAAGATTTGTAGAGATTTTGAGAAACTCGATCTTTTGAAATTTGGAATCGACTCGGCTTGACTAGGTTTCGAGTGGAGTCTAGTTTTCATGTTTCTAATGAAAGGCTACTACCCATTACATGCGTTTACCTGCCCCTCGTCTGAGACAAAGGGCCGAGGAAAGGCTAAGAATGGGGAAGCCTAATCTCCGTCGGTAAACGAAAAAGGTAGGCCTTCAAATCGATTTATAGAAATCAATATTCAAAACTCGATTAGAATTGGACGTGAAGTAAAAGGTCAGGCCTAAGCTATTCATGAATGGTTGTGCTAAGCCTATCGACCTAATCCAATCTTTAAGGGAGCTACTGTTGTAGAAAAGAATGGAAGATTAGGATCACGTGCGACTGCATCCCATTGAATATACATATTTAGTTTAAAGGAAATTTTACATTTGGGTTATGTTTCAATGCTTAAAATCATTTATCTTACGTGACTTCTTACATTTGGGTTATGTTTCAATTATTAAAATCATTTATCTTATGTGACTTGTCTTAAATGGAGGGGATGTAAAACTATGGGCCGCACAATAGAATTACCCATTCAGGCAGTGGATGGACAGTTTGGATTAATGATGTAGAGCAGGTCGCGGACAGTTTCATGGCCAAGATGGATCAGAAAAGGCCCGGTTGATGACAGAAGTGATCCGGACCGTCAGACCTTAGATCAGGCGTATCTCACAATCCGGAATGAGTTAGCTGACGTAAAATATATGATTTTGGGGTAGAACGAGCTACTTTAGCCAACCAATCCAGCTATGCCGGGTTGCGATGCCCGGAATTGCGAAAAACCCTGGATCAACGGTCGTTTCCCTGCTTTAATTTCGTTTTTACTATAAATAGTAAGTTTTAGTTTGATTATAACTCTTCATCCGTCGGGCTTTAGGAGTTGCGCCCAACGTGAAAAGAGCTTAGAATAATTAGGAGAACGGTTTGGTGAAGCCAAATAGGACACTTACTATTTTTGGCCGAAAACCTTGCGCACTAGTAGACATCACGAGTGTCTATAAATAGTAAGTTTACTATTTATAGTAAGTCACGGATTCTAGGAGTTCTAGTTGTAGTTTGATTCTGATTTCTTTCCCATTGCTTGGTACCCCTATTTAAAGGGCTGTGAACTCGTTTTTAGTCATCAATTAATCAATTTCGAATTTATTAGAATTTATTTCTATTTTCTGCTTTCTTTCCTCGTGGATTCGAGAAGTCTCTATGAGGAGTCCAGAGAAGCTCCGTGGATTCGGAGTATTTATCCTCATCACGTTCATACCTGTGTCAATTAATCTGATGGGCTACAGGTGGGGACCACTAGGGTTTGTATATCCCTATGATGTAACTCATGGAGTACCGAACTAATGCAAGGGTTTGAGTTTGCATGGGCTACTCTCTCTCGTTTGAGAGGTGTGGAGGCGTCGGTGAGAATAGGAGTCAGACGATGGGAATGACTCCTCCACTACCATTCCAACCTATAAAGCTAGCCACGGCCCTCTCTCCCCTCACCCAACTCAAGTAGGAGTGAGAAGGTACGGAAAGCCGCTGCACCATAATCCTCTTCTCTATCAAACTCCAACTCCTGGTGCTATGGAGGATAGCATAGGTACACTTCTCAGGCTTTCATTTCCTCATGATTCAACTGACAATAATCCTAGACTGCAATTACATGTGTTATCAGAGTGAGATTGTCCATCCATCATGAAGATTCCAGGGGGTTTTCTGGCTAACATTTTTTTTTTTTTTGTTTTTGGTTAAATATAATCTGGAACAATTTATTCCTTACACACAATTGTACGTGGAAGGGTAAGATTGGCCCATGTATTCGAGGGTTGAAACTGCTCGGGTCTAATGGGCCAAACCCGAAAAATATTCAGATCTATCCAACCAACAAAAGACCTGAGTTTAGTCTCAACCAAGCCCAGCTCATGAGTCCAAGGAGTCGGCCTCACATGCACTCTCAGCCAATCATTGTTAAATAGAGATAGTAAGTTAACCCTACGTATCAGTTCTTTCAACAGAAGAACGTCATTGTGGGGGCCGGGTGCATGAAGGCCCGTTTTGTTGGATTGAAATGGGTCAGTGCAAAAGCCATGGGGTGATGAACAGTGGCCATTACTGCCCTTCAATTACAAATAGTATCTAGGCCTAGTTTTGGACGTCAAGTCCAATTGTTGAACTCATCGCTGATTGATCATGAGATGATGACAATGGTGTGGACACATCTTTGGCCTCTTCTAACGAAGGACAACTAATATTTTTTAATAGGCCTTAGATGACAATTTAGACTAGTCTACATCTTTCATGAAAGGACATTATAAAATAAAGTCATTGTACGTGTTTGGACACGGATCATAGTGTCCAAGAACCATCCGCCATGAACATCCATCATGCATTATAAGGTTAGTTGGGCCCAAATAAGAATGCTAGACCCTCGACTCCCATTGCTGGAATTAATATCCTAGAAAGCCAATGTGCACTGGTGGAGGCCCCACTTAGGATGGAAGAGACTAACAAATAAATCAAATCAAAATTTGAAATCGGGCCTTTAATCGACCTGGACAAGGATAGCAAAACTAAATAGGTGATCAGATTGAGTGCATCCCATGACCTCCGGGAAACAGCCAAGTGCCGAAAGGAAGGAAATAGTATTGTCGGGAATGTGATTTCGGCTGGTTATCCTGACCCACCCAAAGCTGCCAGCTGACAGCTAGATTGCTGATATGACAAAATACCTCATAAAATGTACAAAAAGGACAGACAAAAGTTTGATAATGAGGGAGCCAACAAAGTCTACTTATCATTCGTGCAACTCATATCACTTAAAAATTCCTTTGAAAATACAGAACGAGCCATATAGGCCACTTACAGGAATTCGGTCCAGTCTATATTTGTTGTTAAATGTCTTAAATATATCTGTAACGGGGTCTCTCGATGCCATCGATAGACCACTCGATCCCACTGAGAATTTTTTTTTTAAAAAATCCTATTTGATTGTTGGATAGTTTTAATTGGAAGTTGCTACTCGATGGCCTTGAAAGATCTTCGATGTCATTGATTGGGCTTTGATGTCTGTCGATGCCATCAAATGTCCCATCAAGTGTGAGCACAGAGTTGCATAAAGTGCATGATTTAATTTATTTTTTTTAATAATGAATTTAAATGATTTTGGAATTAATCCAGAGATTAGAATGACAAAACACTAATGTTAAGAATTTTCAAAGCCTGAATTCTAGTTATTTAATATATTTCAAATTTGAGTTTGAAGTTATTAATTCTTAAGTTTAAACATTGATTGAGTCATAAATTCACATGTCACATTTATCTTACACATTGAAGTTTTAGTTTGATATTAAATTGTTGGCTTGATGATTATTAAGAATGATAGGAACCAACCTGGGAAATTTGTCTATCATGTTCAATAAAGTGAAAAAAGAGAGTAATACCCAACTAAAAAAATAATTAGTGTCGAAAAGAACTACTTATTGAAGTTCATGAAAAAGAAACAAGAAAAATGATTTTTGAATGGATAAGAAAAGTTTGAAAATAGAGTGAAAGTCGTTAATGAAAAAATTAAAAGCTGGAAGAATAGAGTGTTGAAATATAAGTCAAATTTTGATTTAGGCTTTGGTCATCCCGAGAACTCTTTTGATTGTCAATGTTATCATGAAAGTAGAAAGCTAAATCTTTGGTTGAGTTAAGTCTAGATTTCACTATATAAGCACTCATGGAACTCAATAGTTAGAATTTTTCTAATTATAAGATTAATGCATTGAACTTTATTAGGATATTTACCAAGTGTTAGAGTTTAGGTGGAAGTTGCGCTCTCCATTGATGTACTTCGAATTTTTATAATCTGGATAGTTTTTTAATTGCTTAAGTTTATAGGAATCTATTGATTGGATTTTAAAATATCTTCCGTATGTTTTGCTTGGGACTAGCAAAATACTTGTTAAGGGTGTGTGTTGAGACTCAAATATTGCATATTTATCTCCTCAACTGCATTTCACTTTCTATGAATTTTAGTGTAATTTGATATATTTACATATGTTTTATGCATGTGAGGTAATTTGGAGCTCAAGGATGAAAATGTGCTTAAAGTGATGAAATCGGAGCTCAAAAGAAGATACAATAAAGAATTGAAGATTTCAAGGTCATGAAGAAAGAATTGAAGTGCCAAAGGACTGAAGAACTAAAGTGCAAAAGGAAGAGAATTGAAGATTCAAACTAAAGTTGCAAACATAAGAAGTTTAAATGTTTTCGATCCCATCGATGGGAGTTTGATGCCATAAGCAAATTTCGATGGGAGGTTGATGCTGTCGAGCATAAATCGAGAAATTCACGAAATTTTCAAGTTAGTTGTTGGCCTCACTACTCTATGCCATCGAAGGAGCTTTGATGCCATTAACAGATTTATGAAATATTGAAAAACCATTGCTGGACAGTTTCTATGTTTCTACTCGATCTCTTGAGAAGATCTTCGATGCCATCGACAAAGGTTTGATTGGACTTTAATGCCATTGACGATGCGGGCAACTGTATAAATTCAAAGTTGGTTCCAAGTCGATGTGAAAGGTAGAGTTCCTAATCTATTCAAAGGAGTCTTAGGGAAATTCTTAAGGATCTTCTAGAGTTTAAAGATGAAGATAAGGCTTAGGTAGAGCACTGAAAATATTCTTTTGTTCAATTTCTTCATGGGTTCTAGTAGATTTTTTATTTTTTATTTTATCTAGGATGTTACCCATGCTAGGATAATCTCTTAGATAAGGCTAATGGATGAATCTTGTAGTTAATTACATTATTTAGTTTATTTGATTCAACAAACAATAGATTTGAGTTATGATAGTAGATTGAAGTTGATTTGGATATTACTTTAAAGTATTTAAGTTGTTGATTTCTAATTTTTTATTTTTTTTAAATTTTATTTTTATTTTTATGAACTATGGTTACAATGAATGCTTTCATTTAACAATTATTTAGCCTTAATTAGAGAAGAAATCAATCTGTATAATTGATTAGTCTATTGTCATCGAAGATTGCTTTAGACACTCTTGATTCCCTATGATTGAGAGAATCGCTCAATCGAAAACATGTTTTGATTGGTGTTGATGATTGGTTTAATAGAATTATCTTCTGATTGGATAGGATAAGACTTTGATTCCAATTGAGTTATAAAAATTGAATTTAGTGGATTCCTGGATCCATAGTCGTTTTTATTATTTGTTTTAGAACTCTTTTTATCTCGCTGGATAAAAAATCGAGACTAATTGTTACCTTTAGATTAGTTCTAGGTTGTATTCCACATTCCCTGTGGATTCAATCTCGATCTCACTGAGTTAGAACTACATCACGGCCCGGTACTTGAGGTACTTGTCATCCTTTTAGATAGATCATAGGGTGACAGTGCACCATACCTACGTGAGTGCACTTAACTCCTTATAAATTAGAAAACACACACACACATATCGAGTACGCACTTTAGTGAGAAATTATTATCCATCTCCATCTTCTTCCATCTCCTATTCTCTATTAAAAAAAATGTGAGACATGTTGGTTCCACGTGGTGTTGGGCTACACTACTTTGAAGATTTAAGAGGATGCCTACTATTACAATAAAAAAAAATATATGGTCCTGCATAGTGTATATATGCCATCCAATCTATTCATCTGATGCTCCTTACTAAGATGAAGGAATGCCTAGAAAATCAGGACATTCTAACACTCAAGTTAGCCAGACAAAGAATATAGATGTTTTAGGCATGTTTTTTCACTTCATTACCTTATGGTGTAGCCCACCTAAGACTTGGATCGGATTGGATTGATTGTTAAGATCCATGGTAGAAATATGTTAGCACACTTGGTGGATGGGGTGGATCTCATGCATGTTGTACCTCACACCATGTAGATAGTAATGGTCACATCCCTTCTTCCTATGCATAAAAAGGCCAGCCCAATTGGTGGAAGGATTGTTTAAAAAAAAAAAAAAAAAACAGCTAGAATTATTAGAAAGCTTATTTTCATCGTTCAAATGTAGTACATTTGTTGACTCTTTGAACAAGTGTTATAAAAGAAAGTCTCATAAAATGTTCGATGTAAACTTATAATTAGATGAATAATAGGTAGATAGTTGTAATTATATTATAGTTACAAGCTCTCAGCTATAATTTTTCTGACAAATTTATCTTATATTTTGGAGAGAAAGCCACTACACCAAAATCGTCATTTAGGAACGGTTTTAAACTGGTCCTAAATGCTTCAGGAATGGTTTAATACCGTTCCTAAATGCGGCGTCACAGAAAATCAGGAACAGTTTAGAACCATTTTGGGTACCGTTTCAATTTTTAGAAATGGAATTTTAGGAACGGTTTTAAACCGTTTTGGTGCCAACGGTCACATTTTAGGCACAATTTTAGAAACGGTTTTGAACGCTTATTAATGTTGCCAACGATCAGATTTTAGGACAAAATTTTAAGAACAATTTAAAACCCCTTTGTTCATTGTATGAGAGAGAGTAGGGTATGTAATCTACTTGTATTATATGCCAGATAATTACACAAATAGAAGAAAAAGACAATAGAATGATTCACACACAATAATCTTTTCCTTCTTTTCTAGTACACATTTCAATTTCAATTCCAATTTCCAATTTCAATACAACATTTCATTTCCAAGCTTCTATAATCCAACAATTCCTTGCTCTTTTTTAGAATGATCACTCTGCCTTCAGATATGACATCCGTTGCAAATCATCCTCTTCAATGTCTTCTCGTCCATCCCCCATAACCCGAGTGATCTCTTCCACCAGTTCTTCAGGCCTGGTATTCCATCTGCCATTAGAGGGATCTGGGCTTCCTTTGGCGCCACTTCTAAGGCAGTCTGGTACATGTCATGAGCTGTTAATCCTGTGCACATCCCTTCCTGTAGTGGCTAGAAGTAGTGGTGTTCTTCTTTCTTCATTGTTGGCTGAATCGCTACGAAAGGCTAAAGAAGGCCTAGAGAATGTTGTTGCCTGCTGTTTGACATGGGAACTGCCTGTTGTTAATCCTGTGCACATCCCTGATAACTCTGGGCTCTTCAACTCTGGCAAACTGCATTGCTCAACAACCACCAGACAACACTAAACAATCAGGGAAAAAAAATCTACTTTCTCCTTCACATGAACTCGTAAAGGATCTCAAGTTACAGGATTATCACCTTTGCATTTTCTTCGCAATGCTTTACAACTGCTAGAATGTTTGACATTGTCCTTGGATGGTTGGCAGGGTCCTTCTGTTGTTAAATGAGATGGTATAATATACAGGTTAATACCTGATGGAAGTGTTCCACATGAGCTCTCTCAGTAAAAGTTGTAGGTGCATCTCAGTAAATTAGCTTCAAGAACTCCATACAACAGTGGTTGCCACACACCCATGAGATCTGAACCACTCATCTTTATTCACAGTGTCAACCATTGGTTGGAATTTTCTCTAGTTGTTCGTTTGTAATCGTTGAAAGTCTTCCAATCATGGGCTATTATCATCTAACCATCATGATGTTTGGGGTGGGGCCATCCATTATTTAGTATTGAGAAGAATGTCCAGTTCAAGTCAACTCAAGAATTTATTACTCCTCAGTATCAACACAGTTGGCATGAGGAGTACGGGGCTTACTGTTGGGGAAAAATATGACAAGTCCGGAAACCCGATTATGAAATGGACCAACTCTACTGATATTGCCCGGGACATCGGAGGCAACAAGCCCGACCGAAGCAAGTGAGCTAAAAGCCTAAAGGGAAGACTTAACTCGGTTGATGGGAAACTAATCCTTACCGAGACTCATAAAGTCATGAGCCACAAGGCAAAGCATGTAAGATATACAGAGTTGGCTCAGAAAACGAGGTAGCAATATCCAAAGAAGCCGATCTAGGTCCAAAGCTTAGAAGCCACTCGACCGACTATAAAACCGATTCAAATTAGGTCGGTTACATAGTCGGCTATCAAATTAAGAAAGGACATCGATTTGGATTGGCTCCATTTCATCCGACCGATGGCGAGCAACTTGATCCTTAAAGCTGGTCGAGACTAACTCATCGTTAGAGTCAGTCAGGACCGGGCCGAGTAAAGAAAAGACGGTGTAAATGAAAACACTGTCTCGAAAATCTCGTAAAAGGATCCTTGATCCCGAAGATCTCGAGATCGGATAGAATCTAAAAATGGATTAAATTTAAATCTCTGAGAAATCAGGAGAAGAATCTTGGCACGCCGGGGCCCTCCCATCACTATAACTACTGGAAACCTCCTAGGTGAAAGGTACGCAGAAAACTCTTCTAAAAAACCCTTTTCTCACAGTCCTAACACTGACTTTAGCATCGAAGGTTCACCCGCTCTAGCCAGGGCTTCTTTAGTCTCCTTCTTGTGTAGGTGATAGGATGCGGAAAGATGACACACCAGTTTTTTACATCAATAGATTGACGCCGTCTATGAGAATCGATCTAAAAAAGTCATTTTCCAGGCTCTATCAATAAGCTTCAAGCGAGTTTCTATGGCGAGAACCAAAAGAACTGCTCAAAATGAGCCTACTGAGGTCGTTGTCACTGGACCACCAGCACTTGAAGGTCCGCCGGATACGAACTGAGCTCAAGGGGCCCAGAACCAACCTGATAACCGACAATGTTCTGCCCCCCGTCCAGCAACCTCTGTTTCGACCAGGCACAATCAACGAAACCGAGAAAATGGTCGGTTAGATAAGGAAGTCCAAGAGCTCAGGACCGATCTAAACAACATGAAGTAGATGCTGGAACATATCCATCGCCAGCAAGTTCCACCTCAATATAACAGTAACCAAGTAAATGTTCCGCAGCAATTCGCCGACCCTCAGCCTACCGCTCCACGATCTGTCCCTCAACCGAGTCAACATCAGGGTCCTACCGAGCCTACGCCTTCCGTGACCGCCCCGCTGCCAACCTCTGATATACGACACGAAATAGTTCAGAGGAGGCGCAGCATGCCTCCGGTTGAAGGTACGACCGATAGTGATGAACCCTGGAAAGCCGACCTTCAGGACTTTAGGAGGGAAGTGCGGGAAGAGATCGCTGACATAAAGCAAGGCCGTGATGCACATCCGACAAGGCCTGAGGCAAAAGTGTCTCCATTCATAGAGGAAATAATGTAGGCTCGATTACCAGAACGATTTCGTCTTCCACAGATTACGTCCTTCACCGGTAAGACTGATCCTACCGAGCACATCGAATCCTTTCGGACATATATGGAGCTGCACGATGCCTCAGATGCTGTAATGTGCCGAGCTTTCTCCCTCACGTTAGCTGACGTAGCACGACTTTGGTTCAAATAGTTGAAACCAAAGTCCATAAGCTCGTTACGGAGCTCAGGGATGCCTTCCTCACCAATTTTATTGGTGGGAAGAAAAAGTTGAAGCCACCTATGCACTTGAACAATATAGTTCAAAAAGAGGGAGAGTTGTTGAAAGACTGCATCAAACGCTTCAACTTCGAGTCACTCCAAGTCTGAAAACACTCAGACAAAACAATACTTAACTCAATCATGCAAGGCGTAAGAGACAAGCTATTTCTGGCCTCCTTGGACAAAAAACCCGTCGACTACTTTGACAGAATTCATGGCTCGGTCAGATAAATACATAGATGCTAAAGAGACTCGGATCATGCGCGAAGCGGCTCAGAACGCAAAAACCTCAGCCAAAGAGTCAGTAAAAAAGGAAGTTGACTTGGCTGGAGGTAAGAAGCGAAAAGAAGATCGATCCCGCGACGATCGCAAGACTAACAAGCGGCTCGATAATAAAATTTCAACCTATACTCCGCTCAATAAGTCACGAGAGCAAGTCCTTATGGAGATAAAGAATGAAAGGTTTATGAACTGTCCCAACAAGCTTCGCAGCAATTCCAACCGACGGGACAAAGACAAGTACTGCCATTATCATCGCGATCACGGGCACAATACAAGTGTTGCTATCATTTGAAGCAAAAAATCGAGAGGCTCATCTGAGAAAGCCATCTTAAAGAACACGTCGAGAGAACCGAGACAACAGAAGAATGCTCGACCGATAACTGACCCACGGAAGAAATCCGAACCATTGTCGGTGTCCCTGAGGCGGGGGCGACTCAAACAATGCTTGGAAAAACTATACCCTAAGCATCAGTCGACCTGAATCCGAAATCCTTATTTTGTCTCAACCCTCGAAAGAAAGAAAAATGGAGAAATACTACATATCGTTCACTGATGAAGATGTTCGGGGCATCTATCATCCACATGATGACGCATTAGTCGTCACCCTCACGATAATGAACCGCAAAGTATTTCGCATTCTCGTTGACACAGGGTCGTCCGCAGACGTACTGTTTACTCGAGCGTTCGATAAAATGGGTGTTGAACGACAGCTTTACGGCCAGTTCACACCCCATTAATCGGATTCTCTGGTGGACGGACGCTCCCCGAAGGAGTCATCTCATTGCCACTCACTGCTGGTAACTTTTTGCACCAGGCTACAGTAATGGTCGACTTCCTGATAGTCAACCAACCCTCAGTATATAACACTATACTTAGCTAACCCTCTCTATGTCTTCTCCAAGCTATTGTATCGACATACCATCTCTCTATGAAATTCCCGACCGACTCGGAAGTATGAGTCGTCAAAGGCGACTAACAGGACTTAAGGCGCTGCTACGCAACGGCAGTAAAAGCTCCAGCTGAGGTAACCACAATTAAATCGCTGGACCCTCGGGCCGAGACACATGAGCGAGGACAACTGATGGAAGACCTTATCCTAGTACCCTTGGTCGAGACAGACGAGTCCAAAACAGTACAGATTAACTCGTCTTTGCAGTCGCCTCCAAAGGACAAGCTAATATCCCTACTCCGACGATACGCTGATGTATTTGCATGGAGCCATGAAGACATGCAAGGGATCGATCCCTCGGTGATGACCCACCGACTCAACATTGATCTAACCTACCGGCCGATCCGACAGAAGCGACGTCTGCTCGGCCCTGAAAGGTACGCCATCATTGAAGAAGAGGTTAACAAGCTTCTCAAAGCTAAATTCATCGAGGAGATTTACTATCCGAAATGGGTAGTCAATGTCGTCCTCGTGAAGAAAGCCAATGGGAAGTAGCAAATCTGTATTGACTATACCGACCTAAACAAAGCATGCTTAAAGGACAACTTCTCTCTTCCAAGGATCAATCAGCTGGTGGATAGCACGGCGGGACATGAACTTCTTAGTTTTATGGATGCTTATTCTGGATACAATCAAATTGTAACGCATCAATCTGATAAATCTAAGATTACCTTTGTCACCGACAAAGGACTTTATTATTACCGTGTGATGTCATTTAGTCTAAAGAATGCAGGAGCGATGTACCAACATTGGTAAATAAAATGTTTTCTTGGCAAATCAACTAAAATATGGAAGTATACATTGATGACATGCTCGTCAAAAGTGTACACGTAGCCGATCATATTACCGACCTAGAGGAGATGTTTCTCATCCTTCGTAAGTACCAGATGAAGTTGAACCCGAGCAAATGTGCCTTTGGGGTAAGCTCGGGTAAATTTCTTGGATTTCTGGTTAGTCAGCGGGGGATTGAAGCAAATTCGAAAAAAAAATCAAGGCATTGCTCGACATGGAATCCCTAAAAACGATCAAGGACATACAAAGGCTAATTGGACGAGTAGTTATGCTCAACCGCTTCCTTTTCTGAGCTACTGATAAATGCTTCCCGTTCTTCAAACAACTAAATGGTTGGCAAACGGTAGAGTGGACGGAAGAGTGTGAAGTAGCGTTTCAGCAGTTAAAGTCATACCTTAGATCTTCACCTGTCTTATCGAAGCTCGAGCCGGGGGAAGCTTTGCTATTGTACCTAACGGTTTCCGACACAGCCGTAAGTTCGGCTCTGATATGTAAGCATGAAGGAAAGTAGTTGCCGGTATATTACGTCAGCAAAGCTTTATTGTCGGCAGAAACAAGTTATCCGCCTCTAGAGAAAGTGGCACTAGTCTTAGTTGTCTCCGTGCGACGACTTCGACCATACTTTCAAGCTCACACTATCGTCGTCATGACCGACCTCCCACTACGTCAGATCCTTCAGAAACCAAAAGCTTCCGGCCGACTGACGAAATGGGTGATAGAGCTCAGTGAATTCGACATTCAATACAAGTCCAGAATATCAATTAAAGGATAGGTTGTGGCCGACTTTATAGCCGAGGTTACGCCACAAGCTGACCTTATAACCAAGCTTACAGATGAGCTAACCTAACAGCTGACTACTTCTCCTGAGTATTCGCTTGACCCAACCCCCTGGAAGTTTTATGTCGATGGCTCATCCAACTCTAAGGCAAGCGGGGCAGGAGTCGTCTTGGAAACTCCCGATCAAACATATATGCAATATGCCTTAAGACTTAGATTTTAAGCCTCAACAATACAACAGAATATGAAGCCTTATTGCTCGGCCTTCGATTAGCAGCTAGTCTAGGAGTTACTCATCTCAACATATTTAGCAACTCGCAGTTGGTCGTCAATCAAGTCACTAACGTGTATCAAATACGTAAAGAGTAACTAAAAGCATACATGAAGAAGGCCAAAGAGATGATCGATCGTTTTCAACTATGTATTGTAACTTGGATCCCTCGAACAAAAAATGCTAAGGCCGATCTACTTGAAAAACTTGCCTTTACTGATGAAGACGACATACCCAGGTCCGTTCCAATCGAATACGTTGCTAAACCGAGCATTGATGACCCAGCTAGCTCGACCGTACATTCAATAGATTCGGAACCTACTTGGCTCGACCCGATTGTCCATTATCTCGGTGGTGGTAAGTTGCCCGAGGATCGTGCTAAAGCCCGACGATTGAGAATCTGAGCCTCTCGTTACATCATACTCAACGGAGTGTTATATAAGAAAGGATTCTTCGATCCTCTGATACGATGCCTAAATTCCGTTGAAGCTGATTATGTGTTACGAGAGATCCATGAAGGGATTTGTGGAAATCACTCGGGAGGACGATTACTCACACATAAGGTCTTATAACAAGGGTACTACTGGCCAACTATTCAGCACGACACTTGTAAGCTCGTCAAGAGTTGCGACAAATGTCAACGATTCGCGACCGTTCCGTGACAACCCCCTGAGGAGCTGACTCCTATGGCCGGTCCTTGGCCATTCGCATAGTGGGGAATCGACATCATCGGATCGCTCCCATTAGGGAAAGGCTAGACTAAGTTCACCGTTATTGTAGTAGATTACTTTACAAAATGGGCTGAAGCCGAGCCATTGGTTAGGATAACCGAACAGAAAATCACAGACTTTGTTTGGAAAAACATTATCTGCCGATTTGGGATACCTCGGACCATCATAATCAACAACAGGAGGCAGTTTGATAATAAGCAGTACCGGGAGATGTGTGATAATCTCAGAATTAGAAACGTCTACTCATCCCCCCATCATACTCAGACGAATGGACAGGTTGAGGAAGTCAATAAGATCATTAAACAGCATCTTCGAACTAAACTCGATCGAATTAAAGGAGCATGGGCCAAGGAGCTTCTTAAAATACTATGCGCATACCAAACCACCGCTCGAACGGCCACAGGAGAAACTCCATTCTCCCTTGCGTATGGATTGGAAGCCCTTACCTCGGTCGAGATCGGGTTGCCTTCAGCCCGAGTCAGCTCGTTTAATGAAGAAGACAACGAAGAATTACTAGCTCTCGGACTTGACCTTGTGGAAGAACAAAGGGAAAAAGCTCGGTTACGGATGATGGCTCGGCAACGTCAAATAGCTCGATTTTATAATGCTCGAGTCAAAATTAGGCGCTTCTGAGTGGGAGACATGGTCCTCCGAAAAATATTCCTAAACACTAAGGAAGCTGGTGTAGGCACATTAGGACCCAATTGGGAAGGCCCTTATGTCGTCTCGAGCACCATCCAACCCGGAACATATCGGTTGGAAGATCTCAATGGGCAATTGCTACCCTATCCTTGGAACGCCAAGCACCTAAAGATCTATTATCCTTAGGTTGGCTGATTGAGCGTTTGGGAAGACTCAATTAAGCGAAGAATGAAAAATATGTAAGCTGAATTAAATGAATAAGAAAACTGAGTATATTCATTCATCAGTATGAGTCTTACATCGGATTACATTAATCTTTACTTCGGAACTACATTGATGATGAAACAAAGATAAAGGCAAAAAGAGTCAGCCACGACACACGATATCCTCTCTCGATTGCAGATGCTCTCGGGCTTGCCTTGAAGCTTAGTGTGCTTAAAGTGTTTGAAGCTTGGTGTGCTTGAAGTGCTTGACACCCAAAATAAAGCTCAAAGGTTCATCAAGAGCCAACTCAGGAGGTGGCTCGGACTAAGCTGCTGGCGCCACTCGGTGCAACTTCTTGTCGCCTCTGGAGCAGCCTCAAAATCAACCTTGATACCAGCCGCAGCATCAGCAGACCCAGCTGCCTCGGCCTCCGGACCTTAAGACCCAAAGGCACCTTCGTCGAATCCTGAGAGATCAAGGTCGGGGAAGGCTTCCTTCATCAGTCCGATACACTTAGTGTAACCGTCTTGATACAAGCGATCCTGCTCCTCCAGATACTCCTGGGATTCAAGAAAAGCCTTTATGGCCTGATCCCTGGCTTGATCCTGGGCCTGCTCAATGGCAGCCCTGGTCTCAGCCTTAAGCCGAGCCAATTTGTCCTCGGAAGAGGCATGAGCCTGACGAATTCGCCAACCCTCCTCCCGGGCCTCTTTTAATAGCGAGGCCACATGAGCACACTCGGCCTCGGCGTCCTCGGTGGCCTTCCTGGCAAGCCCCAAGTTGCCATACATCACGCCGATTCGAGTCATGGCAACTTCAAGTTGTACTTCCACCTCCACCGCCCGTTTTCGAGCTGCTTCAGCCTCAGCAGCCCGACTCTGAGCCTCGGCCAGATTCACGCTAGCCCTTAGCAAGCAAGGAGCGAACTGCAAAAGAAAAAGACAAAGTCAGATGAAAATCAAAGAGATCAGCAAGATGAGTAAGAAGTTCAAGTCTTACCTTGAGGAGAATCTTTGCAGCATGGGAGAGAGTTCGTCTCCCGGGAGCCTCGAAGAGGGCAGCGAATTCTTTCTCGAACCCGTGGGAAATGACCCAAGGGACCAAGTCCGACACAACCCATTGGAAGAACGATGCCTCCTATTGAGTCGTCTCCCCTCCTGAGGGCTCCCCCCTCTACTCCTCCCTCTGTTCCTCCCTCGATCTGTTCCGGAACCTACTCGGCAACAGGTCCTAGCTCAGGGGCCGCCTAAGACTCGGGAGCCACCGCATCCACCACTTCCGCTCATTCCTCAAGGTCGGGGATTATCACGGTCGGAATCATGGTCGGGACGGCTGGTGCGGCTTGTCCCTTAGCCTTCGAGACCATCTTCGGCCTCTTTGGAGGAGGAGTCTCGGACCGGGTCTCTGACCGTGAAGGGGCCTTAATCTTGGAAGCTGGGCGGAGAATAGGCCGAGCCTCAGCCATCTCTACATCAAAAGCAAGACGAGTCAAGTAAGATTTAAAAAAATATAACCAAATATCCAGAAGTTACATGTTACGGTCGAGTTTAAACCCAAGAGAAGAAGACGCTCTAGCTAGAGAAGTATCTTCCAAGACCACTCCTCCGGATTCAACGCCTTCAAATCTTTGATTCGAGCTAAAACACCTACTCTGAGCTTCGGCCTTTGCTCAGGGATGTCTGCGAAACGCGTTCAGTCAGACTTAAGGACACAACAATGTAAGAAGATAAAGGAAAAAAATGCATGTCAAGTCACTTGCTTGGGAGAACGCTCGAGGAATGCGAGGTTCAATGAGTCCTGGCTCGACAGTCTCTTAACGACCACACGCCCAGAACCATCTATCTCTTCAGTGCTTGTTGGATGTAGGAGGGTCGGTTATCAAAGGCCCACCCTTGTTCCGCCAAGCACATAAAAAGTACCAGTCGGGTTGTTGCGGGTTCGACTATACTTGATACAAATGAATAAACTTGTCGATAGTCAGTGGGGGCTGCTCTGTCTCAGCCCACAACACCGAGCATCCGAACAAGTTTCTGCACTCGTTTAGGACTATCTGCCCAGGCGCTATCTGGAGTCGAGAAAGCAAATCCCGAGTAATGCCTTGGAGGGGCAGACGCAAGCCGCATTGTAAAGCGACTTGAAAAATTGTAACCATCCCAGTAGGGGGATGGTCGGGTAACTCACTCGGCAGAGGAAGGCGAAGGATGACCGAGTCTGGGACATGGTACCCGACTTTGATCCTATCCAGATCCGCCTTGGTTAAAACCGAGGAAACTGGACCCTTCTGCTCATCTCTTGCCTCCCCTCCCTCGGTCGTCGACTCAGCAACCTTCGCCGATCTTCGTGTAGAGACCGACTCACTGGCCCTTTCGACTTCCTCATCCTCATCCTCTTCCTCCATCTCCTCTTCGAGAGGATTAGGTCTGCCAGGGGCAGTTGCCAACGATGCCCTTTCGCGAGAGGGACCTGCAAAAGCAGGGCGTTCCGCTGAAGACCCAGTCGCTCTTTCAGAGTACTGGAAAGCTATGTTGGTACCTACGACCATCTCCGCCAGCAGCGAAGGAGATTCTGAGACATTCCAAAAATGTCTCGCTTCGCCCTCATCACCGAACCTCCCTCCCGGGGACTTGAGGAACCGTGCATTGCCATCAAAACTGGAAAGGAAAGGGAGGGAAAGAGTTTGAAACTCACCGGAGATAGCGATAAAGGCCAGAAAAGGGGTGTGGATGCAGGAAGAAATCAGAAACAAGGATGACAATGGCAGAATGCGAAAATGGAGAGAAGAGCGGGGAAAACAGGCGCGTGAGTGAAAAATGGGAGAAGAGCGTTCCACTCCTCTTATATAGCCTGACCACGTGGCAAGGGCATTTAATGAGGAGTCGTATCGACGGTCGTTTCGACTCCCCCGCTTGACACATGGCACACTCCGACTGACGGAGACGTCGTCCACGCCACGCGTCCAAAGCTCATTAGCCGAAGACACACTCTGACGGCTCTTCGCACGTGCGGCCCCGATCAACGAATCGACGTATGTTCTGGATGACACAAGAACATTAAATGCTCCATCATAACATCGGTTTCCAGTTCAAGTCGACTTAAGAATTTATTACTCCTCAGTATCAACACAGCTGACATGAGGAGTAAGGGGGCTTACTGTTGGGGAAAAATATGACAAGTCCGGAAACCCCATTATGAAATGGACCAACTCTACTGATATTGCCCGGGACATCCGAGGTAACAAGCCCGACCAAAGTAAGTGAGCTAAAAGCCTAAAGGGAAGACTTAGCTCGGTTTATGGGAAACTAATCCTTACCGAGACTCATAAAGTCATGAGCCACAAGGCAAAGCATGTAAGATATACAGAGTTGGCTCAGAAAATGAGGTAGCAATATCCAAAGAAGCCGATCAAGGTCCAAAGCTTAGAAGCCACTCGATTGACTATAAAACCGATTCAAATTAGGTCGGTTACATAGTCGGCTATCGGATTAAGAAAGGACATCAATTTGGATCGGCTCCATTTCATCCGACCGATGGCGAGCAACTTGATCCTTAAAGCTGCCGAGACTAACTCATCATTGGAGTCAGTCAGGACTGGGCCAAGTAAAGAAAAGACAGTGTAAATGAAAACACTGTATCGAAAATCTCGTAAAAGGATCCCCGATCCCGAAGATCTCGGGATCGGATGGAATCCAAAAACGGATTAAATTTAAATCTCTAAGAAATCAGGAGAAGAATCCTGGCATGCCGGGGCCCTCCCATCCCTATAACTACTGGAAACCTCCTAGGTGAAAGGTACACAAAAAACTCTTCTAAAAAACCCTTCTCTCATATTCCTAACATTGACTTTAGCATCGAAGGTTCCCCGGCTCTAGCCAGGGCTTCTTTGGTCTCCTTCTTGTGCAGGTGATAGGACGTGGGAAGAGGACACACCAATTTTTTCCATCAACAGTGCTCATATTATGTGAGGTGGGATGATAAATTCATATGGGAATTGGTGCACATGTGAGCATTCATCGTACTAAAATAAAGACAATCTAGACAATGAATATGATTGGAATAAAGCAGGAGACAGTAACCAAATATAAAGTTATCAAAGTATTACATGGTAAGATTCAATATTTTATTTGCGGCATGAAATGTCTTGGCAGGTGTGACTTGTAGGGGTGTACACAAACTGGGCTAGCCCGGTTAGCTCGCTCGACCCGGCCCAAAAAAGCCCGACTTACCGACCCTAACCGAGTTCGGGTCGGACGGCCAATTGTCTAGGCCTCGAAAGTGAGTTCAGCCGAGTTCGATACCTCCCGCTTCGGCCGACTCGGTTCGAATCCGACTACTCCCCGCCCTACCGACCCGTGTATGGCTGTATTTAATTTGTATAAAATGTTTTATATTATACTTTGTCAAATATATGTAAATGTATGTAGATGTCCTAACTAGTTAGATTTTTTGTGGAGTCTATAGTTCAACTATCTAAACCGTTGATCGAAGGCCTTGTAATGGGACGCGGATTACCTGCCAAAGCCCTTCGCATGAACTTGCTGTAAGGTTCGAAACTGGCTTGAACTCAAGTTCGAAACTGGCCCGAACTCGAAGGTTCGAAACTGCTCCGAACTCATGCCGGGCCTGGTTCGGGCTGGAGATGTTGGCCCGGTGACCAGGCCCGGTCGAGTTTGGGCCTTGTGTGGTTGTTGAACGGGCTTGGACGAGCTGAGGCCAGTTCGACTCAGCCCGACCCGTGTACACCCCTAGTGACTTGTTGAAATTAAAAGATATTGTTCTGCTACATGGACTTTTAAAAATAAAAAAATCATTGTTGCATGAAGTGTCCAAGCTATCAATCCCACCATAATTATACCCACCGAAAATTTAAAGAGAAAATGACCACTGTAGACAAACCCTTTTACCCAGCGGTTTCTATGAAAGAATACAAACCTTAGTTACCAATCTAGACTATCACGTGCGGATAGCGACGTTGAGGACGAAACTACCCCTCCATTTTGCTGCGAAGATGTGCGCTGACGCTCCTCGAACTGAGAGTTGTACGAACGGCTTAAAAGGATTGGGTACTCCCCCTGCCACCACCCTAATGGCGGATGGTCGGTGGTCTGTGGGCCCCACCATGATGTATGCTATTCATCCATGCCGTCCATATATTTTTCCATATCATTTTATGGTATACGACCAAAAATGAGGTATATGCAAATCTCAAGTGTACCACATTACAGGAAACAGTGTTGAATGAGCGTCGACCATTAAAAACTTTTTTGGGGCCCACAAAGTGATGTTCGTGAGAAATCCTCCCCGTCTAAGTTCATTCATAGGTCACAAAGACCTGGATGAAGAAGAAAAACAAATTTCATAACGATCCAAAACTTTTACAACCCCTAAAAGGGTTTCATGGTGACGTTCAATTCCCCATTACCTTTTACAAAGGTGGTCTACTTGATAGTTAGATCTATCTTATTTTTAGTCTCAAGCCTGAATACGAGCTCGCCAAATAGATGGATGGTTTGGATATAACACATACCTCATAATAGGACCCACAAAAAGCGATGGGATTACAACAGCAAAAAAAAAAAAAAAAAAAAAAAAACGGTCGATATATCGACAAATGTCGATATATCGAAAATGGTCCGTAATCGTCCAAGTGAGTTTTCTTCAAAAATCTTACAATTTTCGATATATCGACTGTCTGTCGATATATCGAAAAAGGTGCTTTACCTTTAGCTACGGATTATAACCGTAGCCATAACTGTAGTCTGTGTCCGTCTTTGAAATTTTTTTATTTTTTATTTTTATTTTTTATTTTTATTTTTTATTTTTTACATAGAAAAATTTATTCTACCTACAATTTTCTTTAATACATATTTATATAAATAAGTATATATAAGCATATAAAATTTTTTTCCCTCTTTTTTTTTTCATTTATTTCTTTAATCATTTAACAAGAATATCTTCTAAACCAAAATTAGTTACTTGACGTACCACATATGATTTTGGGGTAAGAGAAGCTACTTTAGCCAACCAACCTAGTTATTTTCCAAGATTCCATCAGGTCGATGGTTGAGCGAGGCAACGTAGAAATTGAGCAAGGCAACGTAGAAAACGAGCGAGGGAACCTACGATTTGAGCTAGGCAACCTAGGAATTGAGCGAGGGAAGCTAGAAATTGAGCGAGGCAACGTAGAAATTGAGCGAGGGAAGCTAGAAATTGAGCGAGGCAACGTAGGAATTGAGCGAGGAAGCTAGAAATTTAGCGAGGAAGCGAGAAATTGAGCGAGGGAAGCCAGAAATTGAGCGAGGCAACCTAAAAATTGAGCGAGGAAGCTAGAAATCGAGCGAGGAAGGTAGAAAATGAGCGAGGCAACCTAGAAATTGAGCGGGGAAGGTAGAAATTGAGCCAGGGAAGGTAAAAATGAGCGAGGAAGGTAGAAATTGAGCGAGGGAAGGTAGAAATTGAGCGAGGGAAGCTAGAAATTGAGCGAGGGAAGCTAGAAATTGAGCGAGGGAACCTAGAAATTGAGCGAGGGAAGGTAGAAATTGAGCGAGGGAAGCTCGAAATTGAGCGAGGGAAGGTAGAAATTGAGCGAGGCAACCTAGAAATTGAGCGAGGGAAGGTAGAAATTGAGCGAGGCAACGTAGGAATTGAGCGAGGGAAGGTAGAAATTGAGCGAGGGAAGGTAGAAATTGAGCGAGGCAACCTAGAAATTGAGCGAGGGAAGGTAGAAATTGAGCGAGGCAACGTAGGAATTGAGCGAGGGAAGGTAGAAATTGAGCGAGGGAAGGTAGAAATTGAGCGAGGCAACCTAGAAATTGAGCGAGGGAAAGTAGGAATTGAGCGAGGGAAGGTAGAAATTGAGCGAGGGAAACTAGAAATTGAGCGAGGCAATCTAGAAATTGAGCGAGGGAAGGTAGAAATTGAGCGAGGAAGGTAGAAATTGAGCGAGGGAAGGTAGAAATTGAGCGAGGGAACCTAGAAATTGAGCGAGGGAAGGTAGAAATTGAGCGAGGGAAGCTAGAAATTGAGCGAGGCAACGTAGGAATTGAGCGAGGGAAGGTAGAAATTGAGCGAGGGAAGCTAGAAATTAAGCGAGGGAAGCTAGAAATTGAGCGAGGCAACGTAGGAATTGAGCGAGGGAAGGTAGAAATTGAGCGAGGGAACCTAGAAATTGAGCGAGGGAAGGTAGAAATTGAGCGAGGTAACCTAGAAATTGAGCGAGGGAAGCTAGAAATTGAGCGAGGGAAGCTCGAAATTGAGCGAGGGAAGGTAGAAATTGAGCGAGGCAACCTAGAAATTGAGCGAGGGAAGGTAGAAATTGAGCGAGGCAACGTAGAAATTGAGCGAGGGAAGGTAGAAATTGAGCGAGGGAAGCTAGAAATTGAGCGAGGCAACCTAGGAGTTGAGCGAGGCAACCTAGAAATTGAGCGAGGGAAGGTAGAAATTGAGCGAGGGAAGCTAGAAATTGAGCAAGGGAAGCTCGAAATTGAGCGAGGGAAGCTAGAAATTGAGCGAGGGAAGGTAGAAATTGAGCGAGGCAACCTAGGAATTGAGCGAGGGAAGGTAGAAATTGAGCGAGGGAAACTAGAAATTGAGCGAGGCAATCTAGAAATTGAGCGAGGGAAGGTAGAAATTGAGCGAGGGAAGCTCGAAATTGAGCGAGGGAAGGTAGAAATTGAGCGAGGCAACCTAGGAGTTGAGCGAGGAAGGTAGAAATTGAGCGAGGAAGGTAGAAATTGAGCGAGGGGCCTAGAAATTGAGCGAGGAAGGTAGAAATTGAGCGAGGAACCTAGAAATTGAGCGAGGGAAGCTAGAAATCGAGTGAGGAACCCGAAATTGAGCGAGGCAACCTCGAAATTGAGCGAGGGAAGGTAGAAATTGAGCGAGGGAACCTAGAAATTGAGCGAGGGAAGCTCGAAATTGAGCGAGGGAAGGTAGAAATTGAGCGAGGCAACCTAG
This sequence comes from Magnolia changhungtana, assembly GCA_030180095.1. Classification (NCBI taxonomy): domain Eukaryota; kingdom Viridiplantae; phylum Streptophyta; class Magnoliopsida; order Magnoliales; family Magnoliaceae; genus Magnolia; species Magnolia changhungtana. Next base: position 1,959,122 of record JASAUF010000203.1, on the reverse strand, counting down.
AAATTGAGCGAGGGAAGGTAGAAATTGAGAGAGGGAACCTAGAAATTGACGAGGGAAGCTAGAAATTGAGCGAGGGAAGGTAGAAATTGAGCGAGGCAACGTAGGAATTGAGCGAGGGAAGGTAGAAATTGAGCGAGGGAAGCTCGAAATTGAGCGAGGGAAGGTAGAAATTGAGCGAGGCAACCTAGAAATTGAGCGAGGGAAGGTAGAAATTGAGCGAGGCAACCTAGAAATTGAGCGAGGGAACGTAGGAATTGAGCGAGGGAAGGTAGAAATTGAGCGAGGCAACCTAGAAATTGAGCGAGGGAAGCTAGAAATTGAGCGAGGCAACCTAGAAATTGAGCGAGGGATGGTAGAAATTGAGTGAGGCAACGTAGGAATTGAGCGAGGGAAGCTAGAAATTGAGCGAGGGAAGCTATAAATTGAGCTAGGCAACGTAGAAATTGAGCGAGGGAAGCTAGAAATTGAGCGAGGGAAGCTATAAATTGAGCGAGGCAACGTAGAAACAAGCGAGGGAAGCTAGAAATTGAGCGAGGGAAGATAGAAATTGAGCGAGGCAACGTAGGAATTGAGCGAGGGAAGGTAGAAATTGAGCGAGGGAAGCTCGAAATTGAGCGAGGCAACCTAGAAATTGAGCGAGGGAAGGTAGAAATTGAGCGAGGCAACGTAGGAATTGAGCGAGGGAAGGTAGAAATTGAGCGAGGGAATGTAGAAATTGAGCGAGGGAAGGTAGAAATTGAGCGAGGCAGCCTAGAAATTGAGTGAGGGAAAGTAGGAATTAAGCGAGGGAAGGTAGAAATTGTGCGAGGGAAACTAGAAATTGAGCGAGGCAATCTAGAAATTGAGCGAGGGAAGGTAGAAATTGAGCGAGGGAAGTTAGAAATTGAGCGAGGGAACCTAGGAGTTGAGCGAGGGAAGGTAGGAATTGAGCGAGGGAAGGTAGAAATTGAGCGAGGGAAACTAGAAATTGAGCGAGGCAATCTAGAAATTGAGCGAGGGAAGGTAGAAATTGAGCGAGGGAAGCTCGAAATTGAGCGAGGGAACCTAGGAGTTGAGCGAGGGAAGGTAGAAATTGAGCGAGGGAACCTAGAAATTGAGTGAGGGAAGCTCGAAATTGAGCGAGGGAAGGTAGAAATTGAGCGAGGTAACCTAGAAATTGAGCGAGGGAAGGTAGAAATTGAGCTAGGGAAGGTATAAATTGAGCGAGGCAACCTAGAAATTGAGCGAGGGAAGGTACAAATTGAGCGAGGCAACCTAGAAATTGAGCGAGGGAAGGTAGAAATTGAGAGAGGGAACCTAGAAATTGACGAGGGAAGGTAGGAATTGAGCGAGGGAAGCTCGAAATTGAGCGAGGGAAGCTCGAAATTGAGCGAGGCAACCTAGAAATTGAGCGAGGAAGGTAGAAATTGAGCGAGGGAAGGTAGAAATTGAGCGAGGAAGGTAGAAATTGAAATTGAGGAAGCTCAGGGGTGAGCGAGGGAAGGTAGAAATTGAGCGAGGCAACCTAGAAATCGAGCGAGGAAGTTCGAGAAATTGAGCGAGGAAGCTAGAAATTGAGCGAGGGAAGGTAGAAATTTAGCGAGGCAACCTAGAAATTGAGCGAGGAAGGTAAATTGAGCGGGAAGGTAGAAATTGAGCGAGGAAGGTAGAAATTGAGCGAGGCAACGTAGGAATCGAGTGAGGGAAGGTAGAAATCGAGAGCGAATGAGGGAAGGTAGAAATTGAGCGAGGCAACGTAGAAATTGAGTGAGGGAAGGTAGAGAAATTGAGCGAGGCAACCTGTAGAAATTGAGCGAGGGGGAAAGAAGGAATTGAGCGAGGAAGGTAGAAATTGAGCGAGGAAACCAGAAATTGAGCGAGGAAATCCCAGAAATTGAGCGAGGGAAGGTAGAAATTGAGCGAGGAAGCCTCGAAATTGAGCGAGGCAACCTAGGAGTTGAGCGAGGAAGGTAGAAATTGAGTGAGGCAAGGTGGAAATGAGCGAGGAAGGTGAAATTTGTGAGGAATTGAGCGAGCTTGCGAGGAAGCAGAGAAATTGAGCGAGGAAGAAGCTTGAGCGAGGAAACTAGAAATGAGTGAGGGAGGAAGGTAGAAATTGAGCGAGGAAGGTAGAAATTGAGCGAGGCAATGCCAGAAATTGAGAGGAAGCCAGAAATTGAGTAGGAGCCAGAAATAGGCAACGTGAAGAATCGTGCGAGGAGGCAGAAATTGAGCGAGGCGAGAAGTGAGCGAACGAAGGAATTAGTGAGGCCTCAGCTTGAAGCCAGAATTGAAATGAAGCGAACGAGGAGAAAGAAATTGAAGCGAGGAGAACTTTAGCGCCAGAAATGAATAGCGCTGGCAAGAATTGAGCGGGAAGAAATTGAAATTGCGTAGAAATCGAGACGCAACGCAGAAACGAGATTGAGCTTCAGGAAGAGAATTTGGCGAGCAGCAGAAATTAGAGAGGAAGCCAGAAATCGAGTTTGGAAATTGAGAGAAAGCTTAAGTGAGCCGAAATCGAGCGTTGCAATTTTAACGAGGAAACCGAGCTTGGCAGAAACAAGCAATAACGAGCGAATCGAGAAGCCAGAAATGAAGCCAGGAAATTGAGCGAGAACGAGGAATTGAGCTGAGGAAGCTAGAAATTGAGCTTGGAAGCCGAAATCGAGGAGGAAGCCAGAAATCGAGCAGTCAACGTAGGAATTGAGCGAGAAAGCCAGAAATGAGCGGGGAAGGTAAAAATTCAAACGAGAAACCGAGAATTGAAATTTAGGTAACCAGAATTGAGCGAGGTAAGTTAGAAATTTAGCGAGGAAGCCAGAATTTGAAAAGGAACTTAGAAATCAGCCCGACATAGATTTCTGAGATGGAAGCTACAAAGCAGCAAGGCTAGAAATGAGTTTAGGAAACCTAGATTTGATCGAGGAACGTAGGAATTGTGCGAGGGAACCTATGTTGCCTCGCTCAATTTCTAGCTTCCCTCGCTCAATTTCTACATTGTCCTCGCTCAATTTCTAGCTTCCCTCGCTCAATTTCTGGCTTCCCTCGCTCAATTTCTATGTTGCCTCCTCAATTTATACCTTCCTCAATTTCAATTTCTAACGTTCCTCGCTCAATTCCTATGTTGCCTCGCTCAATTTCTACCTTCCCTTCCTCGCTCAATTTTTAAGTTTCCTCGCTCAATTTCTACCTTCCTCGCTCAATTTCTACCTTCCTCGCTCAATTTCTAGGTTGCCTCGCTCAATTTCTACCTTCCTCGCTCACCTTTGAGCTTCCTCAATTTTCTAGCTTCCTCTCGCTCAATTTCTACCTTCCTCGCTCAATTTTTAGGTTGCCTCAGCTCAATTTCTACCTTCCCTCGCTTCAATTCCTACGTTCCTCGCTCAATTTCTAGGTTGCCTCGCTCAATTTCTACCTTCCCTCGCTCAATTTCTAGGTTGCCTCGCTCAATTTCTACCTTCCCTCGCTCAATTTCGAGCTTCCCTCGCTTAATTTTTACCTTCCCTCGCTCAATTCCTACGTTGCCTCGCTCAATTTCTACCTTCCCTCGCTCAATGTCTAGCTTCCTCGTCAATTTCTAGGTTCCCTCTCTCAATTTCTACCTTCCCTCGCTCAATTTCTAGGTTACCTCGCTCAATTTGTACCTTCCTCGCTCAATTTCTAGCTTCCCTCGCTCAATTTATACCTTCCCTCGCTCAATTTCTACCTTCCCTCGCTCAATTTCTAGGTTCCCTCGCTCAATTTCTACCTTCCCTCGCTCAATTTCGAGCTTCCCTCGCTCAATTTCTACCTTCCCTCGCTCAATTTCTACCTTCCTCGCTCAACTCCTAGGTTGCCTCGCCACCACTACTTTTCCTCGCTCAATTTCGAGCTTCCTCGCTCAATTTCTAGGATTGCCTCGCTCAATTTCTAGTTTCCCTCGCTCAATTTCTACCTTCCCTCGCTCAATTCCTACTTTCCCTCGCTCAATTTCTAGGTTGCCTCGCTCAATTTCTACCTTCCCTCGCTCAATTTCTAGGTTGCCTCGCTCAATTTCTACATTCCCTCGCTCAATTTCTACCTTCCCTCGCTCAATTCCTACGTTGCCTCGCTCAATTTCTACCTTCCCTCGCTCAATTTCTAGGTTGCCTCGCTCAATTTCTACCTTGCCTCGCTCAATTTCTAGCTTCCCTCGCTCAATTTCGAGCTTCCCTTGCTCAATTTCTAGGTTGCCTCGCTCAATTTCTACCTTCCCTCGCTCAATTTCTAGGTTGCCTCGCTCAATTTCTACCTTCCCTCGCTCAATTTCTAGGTTGCCTCGCTCAATTTCTACCTTCCCTCGCTCAATTTCTAGGTTCCCTCACTCAATTTCTACCTCCCTCGCTCAATTTCTACCTTCCCTCGCTTAACTCGTAGGTTCCCTCGCTCAATTTCTACCTTCCCTCGCTCAATTTCTAGATTGCCTCGCTCAATTTCTAGTTTCCCTTGCTCAATTTCTACCTTCCCTCGCTCAATTCCTACTTTCCCTCGCTCAATTTCTAGGTTGCCTCGCTCAATTTCTACCTTCCCTCGCTCAATTTCTACATTCCCTCGCTCAATTTCTACCTTCCCTCGCTCAATTCCTATGTTGCCTAGCTCAATTTCTACCTTCCCTCGCTCAATTTCTACGTTGCCTCGCTCAATTTCTAGCTTCCCTCGCTCAATTTCTACGTTGCCTCGCTCAATTTCTAGCTTCTCTCGCTCAATTTCTAGCTTCCCTCGCTCAATTTCTACGTTGCCTCGCTCAATTTCTAGCTTCCCTCGCTCAATTTCTAGCTTCCCTCGCTCAATTCCTACGTTGCCTCGCTCAATTTCTACCTTCCCTCGCTCAATTTCTGCTTCCCTCGCTCAATTTCTACCTTCCCTCGCTCAATTTCTAGGTTCCCTCGCTCAATTTCTAGCTTCCCTCGCTCAATTTCTAGCTTCCCTCGCTCAATTTCTAGCTTCCCTCGCTCAATTTCTACCTTCCCTCGCTCAATTCCTACGTTGCCTCGCTCAATTTCTAGCTTCCCTCGCTCAATTTCTAGGTTCCCTCGCTCAATTTCTACCTTCCCTCGCTCAATTTCTAGGTTCCCTCGCTCAATTTCTACCTTCCCTCGCTCAATTTCTACCTTCCCTCGCTCAACTCCTAGGTTCCCTCGCTCAATTTCTACCTTCCCTCGCTCAATTTCTAGATTGCCTCGCTCAATTTCTAGTTTCCCTCGCTCAATTTCTACCTTCCTCGCTTAATTCCTACTTTCCTCACTCAATTTCTGGTTCCCTCGCTCAATTTATACATTCCCTCGCTCAATTTCTACCTTCCTTCGCTCAATTCCTACGTTGCCTCGCTCAATTTCTACATTCCCTCGCTCAATTTCTACCTTCCCTCGCTCAATTCCTACGTTGCCTCGCTCAATTTTTACCTTCCCTCGCTCAATTTCTAGGTTGCCTCGCTCAATTTCAACCTTCCCTCACTCAATTTCTACCTTCCCTCACTCAATTCCTACGTTGCCTCGCTCAATTTCTACCTTCCCTCGCTCAATTTCTAGGTTGCCTCGCTCAATTTCTACCTTCCCTCGCTCAATTTCGAGCTTGCCTCGCTCAATTTCTACCTTCCCTCGCTCAATTTCTAGGTTGCCTCGCTCAATTTCGAGCTTCCCTCGCTCAATTTCTACCTTCCCTCGCTCAATTTCTAGCTTCCCTCACTCAATTTTTAGGTTGCCTTGCTCAATTTCTGGCTTCCCTCGCTCAATTTCTAGCTTCCCTCGCTCAATTCCTACGTTGCCTCGCTCAATTTCTAGCTTCCCTCGCTCAATTTCTACGTTGCCTCGCTCAATTTCTAGCTTCCCTCGCTCAATTCCTAGGTTGCCTAGCTCAAATCGTAGGTTCCCTCGCTCGTTTTCTACGTTGCCTCGCTCAATTTCTACGTTGCCTCGCTCAACCATCGACCTGATGGAATCTTGGAAAATAACTAGGTTGGTTGGCTAAAGTAGCTTCTCTTACCCCAAAATCATATGTGGTACGTCAAGTAACTAATTTTGGTTTAGAAGATATTCTTGTTAAATGATTAAAGAAATAAATGAAAAAAAAAGAGGGAAAAAAATTTTATATGCTTATATATACTTATTTATATAAATATGTATTAAAGAAAATTGTAGGTAGAATAAATTTTTCTATGTAAAAAATAAAAAATAAAAATAAAAAATAAAAAAATTTCAAAGACGGACACAGACTACAGTTATGGCTACGGTTATAATCCGTAGCTAAAGGTAAAGCACCTTTTTCGATATATCGACAGATAGTCGATATATCAAAAATTGTAAGATTTTTGAAGAAAACTCACTGGACAGTTCTGGACCATTTTCGATATATCGATCATGTTGTCGATATATCGACGATTTTTTTTTTTTTTTGTTGTAATCCCACTGCTTTTTGTGGGTCTTATTATGAGGTATGTGTTATATCCAAACCGTCCATCTATTTGGCGAGCTCGTATTCAGGCTTGAGACTAAAAATAAGATAGATCTAACTATCAAGTAGACCACACTGTAAAAGGCAATGGGGAATTGAACGTCTACCATTGAAACCCTTTTAGGGGTTATAGAAGTTTTGGATCATTATGAAATTTGTTTTTCTTCTTCATCCAGGTCTTTGTGACCTATGAATGAACTTAGACGGGGAGGATTTCTCACGAACATCACAAGGCCCCCAAAAAGTTTTTAATGGTCGACGCTCATTCAACACTGTTTCCTGTAATGTGGTACACTTGAAATTTGCATATACCTCATTTTTGGTCGTATACCATAAAATGATATGGAAAAATATATGGACGGCATGGATGAATAGCATACATCATGGTGGGCCCACAGACCACCAACCATCTGCCATTGGCTGGTGGCAGGGGGAGTACCCAATCCTTTTTAAGCCGTTCGTACAACTCTCAGTTCGAGGAGCGTCAGCGCACGTCTTCGCAGCGAAAAGGAGGGGTAGTTTCGTCCTCAACGTCGCTGTCCGCACGTGATAGTCTAGATTGGTAACTAAGGTTTGTATTCTTTCATAGCAACCGCTGGGTAAAAGGGTTTGTCAACAGTGGTCATTTTCTCAAAGTTTAAACCATTATATTCTAGCGCACCTTATTTGTATTTGCCACATTTTTTGTTCATTCAATCGGTGGGTACATTTGTTGGATGTCACACACATACTATATGGGCCTCATAATTCTTAACTTCACAACTTTTTTTTTTTTTTTTTTAAACAAAGAAAAGGAGCAATTTTTTTTTTTTTAAAATTGCCCGAAACAGTTCAAAACCCGGGACGTGATCTACATGATATTTTCATTTTTTTGCAGTAAAAAAAAGGATGAAAATGAAAATATTTAGAGAAATTCTCGGTCCTATAAATTACCACCAACGAGATTTGTTATCATGGGTAATGGGCCTATCTTCTAGCACCAAACATGTATGGAGATATGTGTGAGATTTGAGACGTTCATTTTTTGTCCCCCGTGAGTGTTCCTTAACCCCTAAAAATGGCAAGAAACGGATATCCAATAGTCTTTGTGCATTTGCTGCTCACCTCATGGATAGGTCGGTCTGATTTCTAGAGCACCAGGGGATAGTCTGATGAACGCCCCAAATCCCTTACAAGTGTGCGCAGCTCTGGAGTTTGTACGTAGCTTTTGAAGATGGGGCATATGGAGTTACGATTTTGTGTTTTTTTGTTTTATTGTTTTTGGTTTTCCTTTGGATTCCTTGTACATGTTACAGACTGTTATATATATATATATATATATATATATATATATATATATATATATATATATATATATATATATTATGAATAATTCGATTAATGTACTAAGTTCCAACGGATGGGTAGGATAGCCAGATTGGTTTTAATGAATTGAAATAAATTTAGAAAAAAAAAAAAAAAAACATACGATGATATCCAAAGAACATTATCTTTTGCATTTGTTGGGCCTCTGGATCGATTAAAGCTAGCTATTGAGTGCATGTTAGATATGGATTGTCTTTGCCCTTTACTTGCTTTCTTAGCAAACTATGTAGCCACATTATTACTGATGTTATCTAGTGCTAAATACTAATATTTAGATTTTTTTTTTTTTTTTTGTCAGGTTACAGAGTGCTTGATATGTGTACACGTGTGTATATAAGATCTCAAACCCTTCATTTAGTGAATATGTAAAAGTGTCAAATTTCGATCTGTGAGAAACAAGCAAATTTTCTGTTGTACAACTGAGTTTTGGATACTTTCTTTTTATTGTTGATGATGAGTTTGATGCCAACCAATTTGGATGGTCAGAAAAATATGATCCATTGGTTTTCAAAATATAATTAATGGAAAATGTGACCGATGGTTTGAGAGGTACAAATCATCATATGGAAACTTAATCACCCACTTAGGACGCATGATTGGTTCAACAGTTATTGTTTTTTCTTCTCCCTGCTTGCATAGAATTCTTGATATGTGTTTATTGATCCTCTTTATTTTATGACATTTATAATCACCTCTATATGTACCTCTGGTTGCTCCAGGATTCCTCTATCTACTCTGACATAAAAGATTAGCACTATCTCTTATTAATGAACCATTTTAACCCCATTTCATAGTAAACTATTTGTTCACATGTGACCCACCATAATTAATACAGCATTTCAACTTACAGCATGGTTACTTTATAAAAACGGGACATCTCGAAAAATAAAATAATAATAATAATAATAAATCCAATCCAAACATCACATGACTCACCACAGTAATGGTTTTTGAGAACTTGTCTATGGTTTGTACGGTGTGACCCACATAATGATTAGATTAGCATATTTCTTGGGTGGTTCCTTTTTATGCTGAAGTGACATTGACGGATGGATTGGATGCCATTTATACAAAAGTAGGCCCCACATGTGCAAATTAAACTCCTACGGAGGAGGTGTTTATAATTGCAGAGAACAGGTCCCTAAAATTTGTCCCAATAAATAATAAGACCCTATCTAATATGTTGGTCAAGCTTAACCTACATGCAATGAATGGGGCCTTCCTGGTGTGTGCATAACATCCAATCCGTCCATCATGTGTGCCCCTCATGTTATCCTCGTGCAAAAACTCAAAAACTCAGGTGGGCCGCACCTCACAATTTTAGAGATTTTGGGCATGTTGACCTACCCAAGTTTTAGAATAGCCTGATTTGTCAATTGTCCATTCATTGGGTGCATCTTTTAAATGATTGGACGGGATAGATAAAAACAGTGGGCCCCACACATAAGCCTAAAAAGGTTTTAATTGCGAGCGTCCCCATATTAACGGACGCTAATCCTGACAGGTTGAGTAGCGAGTGGGCTACTGAAGTGACGTCACCAAGTTCTGTGGCCCCTCTACGATGTATGTGTTATATCCACACCGTTCATCCATTTTGAGATATCATTTTAAGTAATGAGACAGAATGAGGCAGATAAAAATCTATAGTGGAACCCACCACAGAAAACAGTGGGGAGAGTGATTCCCACCATTGAAACTATCCTAAGGCCCACCATAATGTTTATTTGAATCCAACCTGTTGGATAGTTAAAAAATACATGAAATAAGAGAAAACACAAATATCAGCTTGATATAAAACTTTTGTGGCCTTTAGAAGTTTTTAATGGTGGGGGTTACTGTCCCCACTGTTTTATGTGCTGGGGTCCACTGGAGCTTTGGATTTAACTCATTCTTTGGATATATGCCCTAAAATGATCTCTCCAAATGGATGGAAGGTGTTGATACAAAACATACATCATGTGGGAGACCTCTCATTCTGTCCAATGTTTCAAGCTTTGCCCAAACTACAAGTTTCTATCTTTGGTTAATCAGACCAAGATATGGAATTTCGAGTGGCTGATAGCTACTAATTATGAATCCATATGGATCAGATCTCAAAAGATCCCCATTGGTAGATTTTTATTCTAATAATGATTTAGGGTTAGAGAAACCGATTGTCCTCTAATCACCCTTTTGCTCTCAAAACATCTGCATTGGTAGGTTTTTTTTTTTTTTTTTTTTTCATTTCAGTGGTAGCTTATGGCCATTGTGATTATCCCAAGTTGACGATCTGACAAATTAGAAATTGATAGGTTTGCTTGATGATCAAAGTCAACTTTCATTTATTTGAGCATTAAGGCAATGGTCTCAACTTCCTATTGGATTTGAAAATTTCCTTTCTTTTAATTCAATTAGATTAGGATCCAAAAAATTCGAATTAATGTCAGATCTATAAGTGTATACAGATGTAGTCATGTAAGATTTTTTACTATATTTGATTGTATTTACTTTCCAATTTTATACATTACCCCTTTTTATAAATTAATGATAAAAAAGGAGCAAATCACATCATTTCAAAAATTCTAAGAAACTCTATGAGTTTCGAGGGATTTTTTTATTTTTATTTTGAAGATAGCTAGCTCTCTTGTCTAAATGCTACAAGTGACATGTAGTTGGAGAAAGGAAGAATTGACACTTGTTGGAAGTATGCACTAGCATGATGCATGAAGAGAACATTTGTTCTAGAACAAAGTAAAGCGCATGTGCGCCATAATGTATGTTACAAGAAGCTTTCACTACCACATCCTAGCTTCAAGTCACCATGCTCGAAGCTGACATGGAAAGGCCAAAATTATACCATTTCAAGGTCTTTGGTTGTATTTGTTATGTAATGGTGCAAAAAATAAATAAAAAGAGAACAAAGTTTGAAAAGAAATCATACCAGCTTTGTTCATTGGTCGTGGCAATTAAAATTTGATCGATTAAAAGAAAATTTCAATTGTGACACTTAACACAATTATAAACAACATACTCAAGAATCTCCTACCACAACATCAAGTGTATCTTAAGACATGTTTATCCTCAGTTGATCATGGGTTGTTATATTAACTAGAGTTGTTGTTACAAGATAAAAAGGCATATTAGGTTGGTCAGTTGGGGATGAAGGGGAGCTGTTAACCCTTATCATCTAATTCTAAGCCAGCGTGGTGTTGTTGGATGCTAAATCTCAATAGAATAGGAAGATGATATATATATATATATATATATATATATATATATATATATATATATATATATATATATATATATATATATATATATATAAAAGAACTTTTGAATGGATGTAACATGCATCTATGTGTGTATTAGAAACTGGAAGTTACTGTTAGAGATACAATGTAGACTAAAAGTGGATTAATACGACTCCTTATAATATTCTTGGCTAAAAAGTACTATTTGACATATGTGATTGATGGATTTGAGCAAAAATTAGTTTTAGGATAAGCGACCGATTGTTAGATTCGTGCCTTGAAAGAATAATATGAGCCCTAATCCATTAGCCGTGTGAATGCGATAGGGTCAATCTCAGCCATAGATCATGATGACTATGCGTCCTTCTGAACAATCTGATGCAGCTTAATTAATGTTGTTACCATAAACTTGTACGGCTATGGGTTATATGAGAAGTGACTCCTCCGGTTGTCCTTAGGAATGTATGATTGGGCATGAGGGTTATTGACCAATGAGAGTTGTGATCCATTAATCTCAATACCATGTTGAGCCATGACCATCGTATTGGAGTTAGTGCCCTAAAAAACCATCCGTGCCCTTTTCTACTAGCCACGTGGATGTGATTAGGCGAATTTCACCATTGATCATGGTGGCCATGGGTCATAGATTAGACATGAGAGATGCCTTTGAAAGATTTAGTGTTGTTCTCATTTATTAGGTTTGTTGAGGACTGATTCCTTCGGTAGTCCTTGGGAACTTAAGATTGGACATGGCAGTCATTAACCTGGAAGAGTCGTGGTCCATGGATCTCGGTACCCTGTTAGACCATGGCCATCACAGGTTCGTAGGACATGTATGTTCATAGGTGTGTAGGACACATATGTGGACATAAGTTCATGAGATGTACAATCATCTTGTATGAGATGATTGACTTAGGACAGGATGGATAGTCTCCACAATTGGGAGCCAACTTGGTATCAGTTTATGCTTTGCCCTTACCCTGCATAAGAGTGTGTGATATGTACAAAGGATCCTAGTTCAGACCTTTGGTTACTCATATTGGTGGATCAAGATCAAGTCAACAGTCTAGGGGCCCATTAGCTTGGACCGTGATTGTGATATCAAGACTTGATGATGCATAAAACATGGTTTAATCCTTAGACCTGAGGACAAGGGTCACGATCTTGACTAGTTGACTTTGACTTCTCCTACGAGATCCATGCAAAGGCCGATAAAGTGGACATAATTGAGTGTTTTCATCAAGAGTTGTTGATGTACGTACGGGTCAACAAGGGATTCACTGGTTTTTCCAGGAACATGTTTATGGCTTTGATTTGGATAGATGAAGGATTCATTAAGTGGTTTTTTTGTTGGACCCACACTCTAAATGTTTTAATAAGATTTTTAAAGGTTTTTAATCCTTGAAGTTATTATTTTAACCATTAAAACTATTCATCAAGCCTGATGGCCCAGATCTGATGTTCACTTCTAATTGGCATGGGAATGATCCTTAGTGGATACGCCATAGTAGTAGTGGGATTATGTAATGCCCCGATCACTGCCTCAATGTGGGCGGGGTTAGATGCCTGGGCGAGCTACTGATTGCTTACCTCCAAGTGCAGAGGTTCGTAAGTAATATCCTGTGACTACAGGGTCGATCCCACAGGAAGATGAATTGCAAGAATGAGAAAATCAAATGCAAAACAAACTAAGTAATAAAAACTAATCTGATGATTTGATTTTGAGATTTTTGAATGGATGCAATTCAACTGAATTAAAACAACACCCAAGCTTCAAAGTTCCACTCATAGGTCAATGTTCCAAAATCATGATGACTTAGATAACACAACTAGGATTTGAGCACTATGGTTAGCTTAATCGAAAAATAAAATAATTTAAATTTTTAATAAATTATATAAAAAATTAGAAAATCATGGATTTGCACCATTGATATATATTCTCAAGTGCCAGTGATTTTAAGAATTCAACATCAAGGAGATAATGAAAATAAAAAAAATGTAACAGGTTGAGAACCTCTTCTATCTAAGAAATCTAATTGATAAAGAGTAAGCCTATCCATCAATGTGGATCTCATATGATGAAAACATATGAATCTCACAAGAGGATAATAAAAAAAAATCTAAACAATAGGTAACATGCATTCACTATTCTTCTTATCATTAAAATAATCAATCATCATAACTTAAAGAATTATTAAACTCATGTGTTTCCCTTCTAGCTTGGGCTAGAAGAAACTTAGAAAAACATAACCAGAATAGAAAAAGAAAGCAACAAGAAAGAAATAAATGCAAATAGAAAAGATCTAAAAGGAAAAAACAACTTATAAAATTGAAAACCCTTTAAAAACCCTAAGTATTGCTCTTGAATGCTTCTAATGATGCTTATGAATGCCCTAGGAAGCCCTATTTATAAGTAGGGAAGTCCAATTTTCGTACAAAGTTGAAAAACTCTAGAAACTGCCTCAAATATATGCAGTTTTCTAAAATAGACTTCTCGCTGCATAGTTTGTTTAAAATAGATTTTTCGCTGCGCAGTTTTCTAAAATAGACTTTAGAGCTTCAGAATATACTTTTTCAGGACGATTTCAGGATTCTTTACTTCAAATCTTTGATTCTCTTCATTCCTCACTTAGTTTTCTTAGATCATTGGCATGTGAATTCTTCAATCTTCGTCTCCTAAGATCTATCCCTTGCCTTGGTGATTCTTGATCATCAAATCCTACTTCTAACACCTTTTTTCAATCCAAGCACTTAAATTCACCTTGTAACACATACATGAGTAAAATAGAATATTAAACTAATTTATGTTCATAAAACTAAGATATAAATGGAGAAAATTATGCAATATTTAAGTCTCGACAGCTACCATGCTAGGCGAGCTACTGTTGCAGTTGATTGTAGTGTAACTTGTCCCACATTGGAAGAGTTGTCTGAAGTAATTTGGTTATATGTGTGATTCAAACCTTCCTTGTACGAGACCTTTTGGGGGTGACCACGAGAACAAAACCGTGTGGGTTTAGTAGGACCTAGAGTGGACAATATCGTACAGTGTTGGTCAGACTGTTACAAATGGTATCAGAGCCGAGGACGGCTCTGCCCTTGGTGGGGCATAATGTAACGCCCTGGTCATTGCTTCGATGTGGGCGGGCGCAATGTGGGCGGGGCTGGATGCCTGGGCGAGCTACCGCGTTTAGTGAGCTATCGCACTAGGCGAGCTACTGTTGCAGTTGACTATATCGTAACTCGTCTCACATTGGAAGAGTTGTCCGAAGTAATGGTGGTTATATGTATGGTTCAGACCTTCCTTGAATGAGGCCTTTTTGGGGCGACCTTGAGAATAAAACCGTGCAGGTCCAATGGGACCCAAAGCGAACAATATCGTACAGTGCTGGTCAGACTGTTACAGATTAAATCATGAGTATATACATAAATGAAGCAAATTGACGAGCTTCCTTCATAGTAGGTTGCACCAAAGTCTATAGGGTGGTGGAACACCATACTAGGTACACCCTTGAAACCCTAACCCCTTCTCATTTATATGATCATATCCCGAAGGAGAGGTAGAGCTAGCTTTAGACGTCTCCACCCCATAGGATATATGAATGTGAGGAGAAAGTCTATGAGAGAGAGTGGAGATCCACTCCATCCTCTTTTACTGTCCTCACGTGTGGTCCACTTGTGTGGATGGTATATATGTCACGCCCCAAACTTGGTAATCGGACTCACAAGGAACCCGATAGCCGGTTCTGATCGCAACAGCCTCTGTAGTACCCCATTCTCGACTCCTGAGGCAGGTTCTGATCCTGGGATCCCACAAGGAGGATTTCTATAACCGAATAACCATTTCTAATATGAACATATCTAAGATCACTACAAGTAACCTCTCGAAAATAACAAAGGGACACATCACAAAATCTACTATAAATTTAAACTTTTACAAGTTACAAAAGGTCTAAAAGGACATACATAAGATAAAAGAAGAAAGAGGGAAATGTCTGCAACACTGGGGTCCTCAGCTCAACACTTATCCAAGCTTTACCGTTACGATGCCTACCTAGGATCTCCTACACGCATCAATCGTGCATTAGCGTATGGAACCTTAGAGGGTGGTGAAGGTTAAAAGTGCCCTGGTTTGTCAAGTTGCGTGAGTGTTAAGTCAGATTGTTTACAGAGCCTGATAGGAAGATCAATTCAAGCGTCTGCCTCAACCGGATGTCTGCAAGCTCGCCACAGGTAAATCTAAAGCCTCACATCCCATGTCCCAAAACACCAGGTGAATAAAACCCTTAAAAACAACGTAGAACATCATAGGGTTTTTGGGTAAGAAAACGTTTTTCAAAATAGGAAAATTCTCTAAGTTTTCTTGCCCTGTCGATTGTATCGATACACATCTTGATATGATCGACCTGTGCTGTCGAGTCCTCGATGCTCCATCGATACCATTGAAAAGAGGATCAAAAAATGTCCAGCAACCTCATAACATATCTGAACGAATTATCGATGTATCGATACACCTATCGATATCATCGATATTCAAATCTCGAGTCTATCAAAATCGACTCGATATCATCGATAGACAGGTTTCCGGCGCCCTTGATTTTTAAAGAAAATTTTAAATTCCTCTGATATATCGATGCTCCTTCCGATATGATTTGAAATTAAATATCGATAAGATCGAAAGTCCATCAATGATATCGATTGTGGGCGCGCATTTCTTCCAGCATATTTCAGGGTAGTTTAACTATGATCGGGGGCCCTTCGATTGAATCGATATTCAAATAACGATGACAACGGTACCAAGTCGATTGCATCGAACAAGGACATAAACTGTCCAGCAAGCTTAATGAAAAATCCGCTGAATTTATCGATGCCTCGACGCTAATATCGATATCATTGACATTCAAATTATGATGATCTCGATAGTTCCCTGATCATTCATAAAAACTTGAAATATTTCAAGTTTCTCTCGATTTTCAAGTGTCGATGGATTGAACCTATCATCGATGGAATCGGAGTTTAAAATCTGATGACATCAACAATTGTTTCGATTCATCGACCAGCTGACAAAAGGTTTTAAAAGCGTATGACTTTGAGTTCGAGTCATCGAGCCATCGATCTATCGAGCGACACTCGATCGATACTGATATCGAGTATACACTGACGATGATATTGTTATTTATAGAGAACTTATCTATTGTTGCTGGGAGAGAAAGCAGAGAGAGCTTTTGAGCGTTTAACCTTAGATCATATACCTAAAGCCCTTTCTCTCAAGGAAGTTCATCCTCCAATCCACCCTCACCATTGATATTCAATAGAGTGGATTAGGGTATGAACTTCCGCATTCAAGGATCCTCTAGCTACTACCTTACTGACAAATCATTAAGCTGGGATGCCTTGAATGCCTAGATGATTGGAAGTACTCTATCTTCCTTATAGGAAAACCTTTAGAGAGTAGGATTCCATCATAACCTTGACCCAACCCGTCACCATATAATGGTACATCTTTTTGTGTTACGGATCAAGGGATCAGAATACTCTTCGTCAACAAGAAGGAGGAGATCTTTGGCATTGTGCTTATCGGGACTCATCAACTTATTTGTAAGTATCTAGAGTCCAAGAGGACACTTGTGATCATTCCTTTGTAGGATTGGGTCTTAAGTGGTTCTCACCCTTTGAAGTCCTTAATGAGGCCTCCGGCGGGAGTGTACGTGGTGGGTGCGTTGTGTGGACCCTTGCTTTGTGGAGAGCATAAACATCTGGTTGAATGTGAACCAGCAAAACCTTAGGTTTGAGGTCAACCGCTGTGAAACCTCGGGTTTGAGGTGAATCATGTAGAAACCTCCGGTAGGGTCTTATGGAAGATTCTTGGCCAGTGTACCTAAAAGTGGGTGCATTGTGTTGACCCTTGCTTGTGAGAGCATAACCAGTCAGCCTCAGTGTAGGTTGTATAGGTTGAAGGTGAACCTGTTTTAAAACCTTAGGTTTGAGGTGAACTGCAGTGAAACCTCCTTAGTGAAATCCGGCACACTCTTGGGATGAGTGCGTCTGCTGGGAGTGGAGTAGACTAATTGTCGAACCACTATAAAAATGACTGTGTTTGAGATTGTTATTGTCTTTCATTCATGTGATTTTCTTATATGCTTATATATCTGATCATCTGAAATCACACCTCATACACACACAGTCATATCCATCACAATCTTGTTTGCACTATTGCTTATTCTGTTTATTCTTCAAGAAGTTTGTGATTGGATCCTCTACAGGGCTTGGAAGCCAGTAGAGTTAATTTTGAGTAATCCTAGTCTATACTCTTTGTTGGGATTAGTGTGATAGAATTTTTAATAAATCATAAAAACTTTAAAAAGTCCTATTCACCCCCTCTAGGACATATTGGCATATTCCGACTTCAATTAAAGCGGTCTCACTGCAATTTCAAAGGTGTGTGATAATGGTGCACAAAAGAATAGTAGGAGGTATAGGAAAGATAACATGATCAATGACAATATCATTAGCCTTACCGAGGCTTACCATGAATATAATGCAGTCAGTACTGCGCGCCATACCATGGCGATGCATAAAGGGGCTTATACAACCGATGCAAATACGATGCAAAGGGATGTCAGTGCTCATATCCAATCACATATCAAGTATGTTTCCAATCATAAGGAAATCACCGGGGTCCAGTACACTAATGGATGACTGCTGCTCTCCAGACCCGCAAAGTCAAACGAGCGAAAGAGACTACACTACCCGCCTATGGACAACTAATCACCAACAAAGCTCGATGGCAGTGGACCCATTTACGAGTTGGTCAGACTCAGCCAAGCAATGCCTCCTCACACCAGGCGGGTAAGACCATACCCCTACCTAATCGACTACACGACAGTGTGTAAGAGCCGTATCCTAGTCCGTACTGTTCCGTAGGCTTCCGCAGTCCTTCCGGTCAAATTCCAACAACCCTCGACTCGTATTCGATATTTGCGCGTGATCTTAAGTCGAGTCCTGCATACTGAAGTCTGCTCGACTTGAAACTTGTACCTTGGCGACCGCGCCATCGCCGTGGTTCCAACACCGCGACTCGTACACCGATCCGATACCCGGGCTAGGAGATGTAGGCCCGCGTTCATTCTAAAAAAATGCCGCGCGTTGCGAATTTCGAGAGAATTTCTACAACTTATCCCATCAATCAATCAATCAATGTCAAGTACACTCCATACCCCAAGTATAACAACCCATCCCTTCCCATTCCCAAAGTCAACTCTCTCTCTCTCCACCCATCCCTTTCTTACAACACCCATCACCCATCATCCCATCCATATCATTCCATCACCTCTCTCTCTCTCTCATTTCTCAAACCTCCCAAGCAACACCCCACGTCCAAGCCTTCCCAAGCTCTCCCAAAACAATAAGTGTGGCCCACCCTCTCATCTCTCATCACCACCATCAAAACTCCATCATCCACCATCAAAAGTTGAGCATAAGAGCTAAGGAAGCTAAGGGACCAAGAAGAAGGCCGATAGGTGGGTGATCTACCGTCAATTTACATTTGAGGGCCCACTTATAGGTGGGACCCATTATGATGTATGTGTTGAATTCATGAGGGGCCCATAGTGGCGGGGCCCCTCCATCACCTTCGCTTGCATCTTTCTTTCTCTCTCACTCTCTCTTTCCTTATTTTTTTATGATGATGTGACCATGCGGCTCACCCGGATAGACCCCACCATGAAGTAACCTATCCACGCCATCCACCTTCGTGCGTCTCACCTGATGGATGTGTTTGATCTAGACATCCAGTACGTTACCGGGCTTAGACGGAAGGAAAATGCAAATATCGAATCGATCCAAGGTAGGTGGGCCACGTCCATGTGGGACCCACCATGATGCCTGGGTTGTTTCCACACCGTCTAGCATCCAGGGACGCTGGACATGGCCCCACAAGTGTGGTGTGAACTGGCGTGGGTGCGGCTAACAGTGTGGTGTGAACTAACGTGGGTGTGGCTAAGGTGATGCATGGACCACTCATGTGGCCCCACCTTGGAGTATGGGTCTAATCCATGCCGCCCATCTCGTTCCTCAGCTCATTTTAGGCGTTGAGTTGAAAAATGAAGCTAATCTGAATATATGGTGGGCCATATTAAAGAAAATAGTGATCCTTACTATCAGAATCTGTTAGGGCCTACTCTGATGTTTTTACACACCAAAATACTTTGAATATTGGGCTTGTTTGGTGCATTACGAGCCATAAATTTAACAAGTGGAGTGGATCCACCTGATGCGGGTCCTACCATGGAAAAACCATGAGAAAACATAAGAAAAAAAATTTAAGCATGCAAGAAGAAAGGCCGTTATCGGCAAGAAGTCTGTCACTGATTGCTGCTTGTGGGACACAATGGCCAGGGACCATTGGGTCCCAGCTGTGGGCCCCACCATGATGTGTGTAGAACATCCACTTCGTGCATTTGGTAGGTCCCCTTTGGGATAGTGCCCCCCCCCCCCCCAAAATAAAAAAATAAAAAAAATCAGCCTTATGTGAAGCTCTAGTGGCCCACGTCACAGGAAACAGTGGTGAATTGAACGTTTGCCATTGAAACCCTTTTGGGTCAGAGAAGTTTTGAATCATTATGAAATTTATTTTTCCTCTGCATTCATGTCTGTATGACCTTATTAAACAGATTGGATGGGAGATAAATGTTATGGTGGGCCCCACGTGGGACCCACTGATGTATGTATGTATATCCACACCGACCACACCTTTAGACGGTGGGACCCACCAATGATGTATGTGTTCTATCCACACCGACCACACCTTTGGATGGTGGGACCCACCATGATGCATGTGTTGCATCTAAACCATCCACTCCTTTTTGCAAGCTCATCTTAGGCTATTGTTGGAAGAAAAATGAGACAGATCTAGGATTAGGTGGATCACATTACAGAAAACAGTGGATTTGAATGTCTACCACCAAAGTCCTTAGGCTTCAACGTTTGGACCTATATGATATTTGTTTTCCCTCTAAATCCAGGTCTTTTATAACCTTATGAATAGGCTGGATGGGGAAATAAACCCTATAATGGGGCCCACTGGAATTTAACCGTGGAAAATCATTATCTCCACTGCTAGTTATTGTATGGTCTAGTTGATCTTTTGATATGATTCATTATATATATTGATTTCTAAAATAGATGAGTTAGGTTCGGCCTATTTGAACTCGGCCCAATCGACTAGGCCCATTCAACTCGGCCCATTCAACTTGGCCTAGTTAATTCGGCCCATTTGACTAGGCTCGATGTGATATATGAGGCCCGATGTTGAGGCCCACCTGGATATATATGAGGCCCATGTTATGCAGCCCATTTGATGTATTTGGAGCCCTTGGGTCGAGGCCCAATAGGATGTACATAAGGCTCATTAGAATGTGTGATTCCACCATGGTTTATGTAATGATGTTAATAGCAGGTCATGCATTGGGAGCAATGATGGTTTGATGCCCACATTGTAAGGATGACGTTAGTTAAATGTTCGCATTATCACTCTCCCTAGGGCCCATTGATAGGCCCATACATGTAGTGTGTAGGCCATCTATACCCATCTTCGTTATGAACAGAACCCATCACCATATAACATGTTTAGTATACATCCATGATTCATGCTCCTACGCATCATATGTATGCTTGATATGATGAGTGATTGATCATAGCATATTCCTTCCGGCAAATTGTTTATGGGCTCCCTGATAGGCGGAGTTGTCCTATATGAGCGCGCGGTACGCATAGGATTGTTGCATGTCTGGTAGGGTGATTCATGCACTTGCATTTATATGATTGTGATTATTGTATCCTAGCGACATTAAGGCAATAGCCTCCACAGACACATCGTAGGTGGCTGGATTGGATACTGGAAGTACTGTTTCTAGCATCGGGGCGTCATAAATGTCCCTGAGTGAAAATCCCTAAACCCAATAATACCAGAGGATAACTCCAACGTCGAGACTGAGTAGATATATGAGCGCACGAGGGCCGTTTACCAGTAGGCCACGTCTCCTACTGTGTCGTGGTCGGTTAGAAAGGGGTGTGACCTTACCCGCTTGAGTGAGGGGGCAAGTTCTAGGTTGAGTTTGACCAGCTTGAGGAATAGGTCCGCTATCGATGAGCCCAGGCCCAATATTGGCAGACAGATAGTGAGGTCTCTTTTACTCACCCAGTTGTGCGCTCAGATAGGGGAGACAAGCTGGTGTAGAGTGTACTAGACTCTGGTGATTATCTAGAATGAGAATTGTACTGACATTTGATGATCTGTATTGATATGTGGATTTGGATGAGGATGGGCATGCTTGGGTTGCATCTCGCATTGTATGGTCTTAATATGACCAATAACATTCATATCTTGCACCGTATAGCCTTGGTACGGCTGATTGCATTCATGTACCTATCAGCATGATCCGCATTACTCTGACATTGCATTTTGAGCACGTTCATACTATGCACATACTTACACCACCCTCTAAGCTTTCTATAAGCTTATGCACGACCGTTGGGTGCAGGTGACGCTAAGCAGTAGCAGTTCAGGAGAAGGAGCGTGCTGCAGAGCTTCCAGAGTTTTGGCTTTATTATCTTGTATTTCCCTTCATATGCAGTCTACCTTAAATTTTTTTTATTATAGTGGATTTTGTGGTGGTGCTCTTATGGTTATTGTTCATGGGTTATGCTTATGGTTATGTTCATTATGAATCAAATCCTATTTGAAATCCTCCTTGTAGGATCCTAGGATCGGAACCTGGTGTATGGGTACTGGGAGCCGAGAATGGCATACTGTGGAGGTTATCAGCGCCGGATTTGACGATCGAGAATTTTGTGAGCCCAAGAACAACATCACATGTTTGAGGCGTGATAGAAGTTGGTATCAGAGCATAACTTGAAAATAACCAAGAACAACATCACATGTTTGCTATGAATTTAAGACGATTAGGTTCCGAGTGCATAACCTTCCGATTGAGTTCCTTAACATGCGATTCTCAAGTTGATTGACGTCCTTATTCTTCCTATAGGACATGCTGCCTAAGAGAGCGACTCGAGTGACTCCCGCTCCACCACCTGAGACTCCCGTGTTACCACCTGCGACTCCCATTCCACCCCCTGAGATCCCTGTTCTCCAGCCTGAGGATATCGTTCCTCCACCTAAGATCGATGCGGATTCGACCATACCTGTGAGTGCTTCTTAGTTACAGCAGATGTTGCAGGCTGTGACGGCTGCACTTCAGGGATAGGGCAGACACCCACTTGTTTCGTTAGCCCAGGTAGAGCAGGAGCGTGCGAGCGTCCTTCTTTGAGAGTTCAGACAACTCGATCTTCCGTGTTTCCAGGGCGAGCCAGATCCGACTGCAGCTAAGAGGTGACACTCTGATGTGGAGAAGATTTTTGATACTATGACATGTATGACCCAACAGTGAGTCCAGTAGGCAGTATTTCTTCTCCAGGGTGAGGCCGAGCACTGGTGGACCTCCGTTACCCGTGTTGTAGGACCTGATTATGTTTGGACATAAGAGGATTTCATTGATCCATTTGAGCAACAGTACTTCTCTGACCACATTCGTTGTTAGAGAGCATTATAGTTCAAGACCTTGGTGTAGGGAGACATGTCCATGGTGCAGTATGCGGCCCGTTTTGTGGCGCTATCGAGGTTTGCGATGTATTTGGTCGATGACGAGGGGCGAAAGGCCCGCCGTTTCGAGAACGGCTTGCGTTATGGTCTTCGAGGCTGTGTTATTGGGCATGAGCTCTGGACCTTTCAGGCGGTAGTATGGAGGGCTCAGATTTATGAGATCGAGTGGGTTTACCATATGTATAATTCAACTAAATCTCAAAAGAAAATAAAGGAAAAAATAAAAATAAAAACAAAACAAACTCTCTCCTGTGCTTCACGTCCCAGCTCTTGGATGATTTTCTTCTCTCTCTCTCTCTATTTTCGTCTTTTATAGGCTAATGAAAGTCAGTCAGCATGGAGAAGTCAGCTCCGAATTGGACTGCATGAGGCGATCGTTTCCTCTGAAAGTATTTATGCAGGCAGTGAGCGTTAGACTGTTTACGTAGTAACTGAGGCTGCACTAAATCCTCACTTTCTTTTCTTCTTTTCCACAAAACCAACGTCCCTTAGGACATTTTTGGATGGTGTTAATGATGGTCGGTTCAGATCGGACATCCGATCGTCGATTGTGGCCCACCCATGTTCGTACACAGCTCTGTTTCGCAAATAGAGCTTCGTCGACGCGTTGCTGCGAAAGATGGTAGGCTCGTGATTGGTGGTAGACAGTGAATCCATTATGTTCATTGTGTTCCTCTCGAAAAACCGTTTAGATATGTATGGTTTTGGATCTAAACAGTGGTGTCTCTCGGACATTTGTTTAGTGCCATCCAACCTGCTTCGAAGCCTTTATATACATGCAGCATCCAAGAAAAGCAGGAGACGAATCAAGGTACGGTTGGTTTGACCTCGTGAACTCACTGAACGGTGTGGATCTTCAAAACATGTGATGATGGTGGCCCACCAGGATTCGACTGCAACTCCCTGTTGCGTAAATTTGAATTTTCAATTTTGGTCGAGTCAACGACGGCTGACCGTTTTCATCGGTCCAGTGCACCTCCTTTGCATGTGAGCTGTGCATACTCACGTCATGTAAAGTGGATCCCATCTTGATGTGTGCAGGAAATTCGCTTCGTCCATTCGTTCTATCATATCATTTTAGGCATTGATTCCAAAATCGAGGCAAATCAAGAGATCATGTGGGCCCCAGATCAAAAATTTATGGGCTGATCTGTCCGTTGGCCCACTTCCACAAGGTTCCAATAGCTGATTTTTGACATGTACAGTTAATTTATGGTCCCCAAGCCATTTATGAAGTTGTTAGTCGAACGGACGATGGAAACCCTATAATCTTGCATTTTGGACATCTTTCAGGCCACTTGAGCTTCAGTTTCTGGGTTTTCTTAGAAATCCGGCGTTGATCTTGGTCCCCTGGAGTCTGTCCGTTGCCTTGGTGAATTCTGAACGTTAAATCCATACTTTTAGCCTCTTATTTCAGTCCAAGCTTGTAATTATACCTTGCAGCACAAACACGGTTAAATTGGGGCGTTAAACAGTACCGTGTTCGTAAATCCAGGCAATAACTGGGGTCTAATATGCAATATTTGACCCTCAATAAAAGTAAGTTAATTTTCACTAAGCACATTGAAAAACATGGTATATAGACTTATACTCTGATTCGATTAACAAAGAACTTACTTGATTGGTTACCTATGTGATTTAGCTCTAGGATTGTTAAAATCTCACATTCTTGTCTTGTCTGTGCCAATTCATACTAGATTGCACAAAAGATTGTTTTCTGAAAAAGGTTTTTAAACTGAGATTGAAGATTATTTTTTGCATATTTTGCTCGGGACTAGCAAAATGTTGGTTGAGAGTTGTATTGAGGGTCAAATATTGCATATTATTCCCCATTTATTTCTTGGTTTTACAAACATAATATGACTTAATGGTATATTTTACATGTGTTTGTGTTGCAAGGTGAATTTAAGAGCTTGAATTAAAAAGAATGTTAAAAGCATGGATTTAGTGCTCAAGAATTGCTAAAGCAAATAAGGGATCTTTTGAGACTAAAATTAAAGATTTCAAGACTCCAAGATCCAAGAAAACCAATTGGAGAAGGAAGGAAGTTGAAAGAACAAGCGCAGAAATCATAAAGACTGTGCTATCGAGAACCGTTCGATAACATCAAAGATCTGTTCGATGACATCAAATTTATGAGGGAAAATCGAGTTGGTTGTTGGACATATTAGGTGCCTTTCTCGATCAATCGAAGACATGTTCGATGACTCAAAGGAAGGTGCTTGATGACATCGAATTTATTAAAGAAATTAAAGCAACTCGCTGGACTGTTTTGAACACATTTTCGATAACTTAAAGACCTGTTCGATGGATCGAAGCTTCATTCGATGACATCAAAGGACAGTTCGATGACACAGAGACTTACGCAGTGTGAAAGAAGAAAATGCGCGATTTTTGGATTCAAACTCCTCCGATAATATCGAAAGGTGTTCGATGACATCGAAGGCGTTACACAGACTACGTAAATTTGATCTAGTTTTACGATTTTACAGAACTTTGCTTATAAATAGGGGTTTCCTAAGTCTTTTTAGGGTATTTAAGGTTTGGAGAAGTAGAGTAAAAGGGCGGAGCCGCTTCCCAAGAGTTCTTCTTCCCTTCTCCTTAGTTTTTAATGCTTTCTTCTAGGGTTTTTAATCCAATCATGTCTATGGTTGGTTAGATCCCTTAGTTAGGACTAAGGGTGAAGCTTGTAGCGTGGTTGTGATGTTTTTCTTGTTAGATTCTTTTTATTATTGAACTCCTTCGATTCTACTTTGATATTAAAAGAATACTTTTAGTGTTTAATGGTTTGTTGTGACTGAAATTATAATGGATTTGTAATAGCTTAAAGTATCTTCTTTAGCTGTTTGGAGTTTGTGAAAATAGAAAATCCTGTTGTTCTCTATCGTCCCTTGGGCATGGCTGAGTGATGGAATCTCTTCTATTCTTCACAATTCTCCCATGTTGGTTGTTAGATCGGTATATCATGTTTTCTACCATGGTCTGCTGGGCATGGTTAGGTGATGGAATCACTTCCAATCCTCACAGCTTTCATCCGTTGAGAATTAGGTCAATGAAAGTTCAGATATGAGTTTATTGAATATCTTCCAATTGGATAAGATAGGACTCTAATTCCAATTGAGAAACATCCTAATATCTGCAAGTGGATCCCTGGAAACCCTAGTTTTCCACCTTTAAATTCTTAAGTTTCTAAATTCATCATCTCACAATTACTCTATACTTTCCTGATTTAGATTAAATTTTTTCCTAGTTTTGATTCTAATTACCCTCAGAATAAATACACAAGATTAGTCCATGTGGATTCAACCTCGGTCCCACCGAGATTATTACTACATCACGACCTTACACTTAGGGTTGTGAACACGAAGAATGAATTGAAGTGCCAAAGGACTGAAGAACCAAAGTACAAAAGGAAGAGAATGAAAGATTCAAAATAAAGTTGCAAACAGAGGAAGTTCAGAGGTTTTCAATCCCATCGATGGGAGTTCGATGCCATCAAGCGAATTTCGATGGGAGGTTGATGCAATTGATTATAAATCAAGAAATTAATGAATTTTTCAAGTTAATTGTTGGCCTTACTAATTTATGCCATTGAAGGAGCTTTGATGCCATTGATAGATTTTTCAATTTTGAGAAACCATTGCTAGACAGTTTTTGTATTTCTACTCGATCCCTCAAGGAGATCTTTGATGCATTGATGGTGTGAGCAACTATATAAATTTAAAGTCGATTCCAAGTCGGTGCGAAAAAGATGGAGTTTCTAATCTATTTAAGTGGGTATTTAGGACGTTCTTAAGGATCTTCTAGAGTTTGGAAAGGAAGAGAAGGCTTAGGTGGAGTGCCAACAATGTTCTTCTGTTTGATTTCTTCATGAGTTCTAGTAGATCTTTTATTTTTGTTTTGTTCTAAGATGTTAGCTATGATAGGCTAATCTCTTAGCTAAGGTTAGGGGATGAATCTTATAGTTAATTACATTATTTAGTTTATTTGATTCAACAAACAATATATTTGAATTATAATAGTAGTAGATTGAAGGTTATTTAGATATTACTTTAAAGTGTTTGAGTTGTTGATTTCTGGATTTATTTTATTATTATTATTTTTTTTTTGGTGAAATGTGGTTACAATGAATGCTTTAATGTAGAAATTATTTATCCTGAATTAGAGAAGGAATCAATCTATATAATTGATTAATCTGTTGTCTCCTAAGGGTGCTTTAGACACTCTTGATTCCCTACGATTGAGATCTGAATGCTTTATGAGAGAATGCTCGATCGAAATCATGTTTTAATTGGTGTTGATGATTGGTTTAATAGAATAATCTTCTGATTGGATAGAAATGGACTTTGATTTTAATTGAGTTATAAAAATTGAATCAGTGAATTAGGTATTGTGATTATTATAAGTGGATTCTTGTATCGTTAGTCATTTTTATTATTTGTTTTAAAACTCTTTTTTATCTCTCTGAATTAAAAACTGAGACCAAACCATTACCTTTAGATTAGTTCTAGGTTGTGTTCTACATTCTCTATGGATTTGATCTTGGTCTCACCGTACCGTTAAACTAGTTAAAATTATATCGCAGTCCTGTACTTAAGGTTGTCATCCTTTTGGATAGATCATAGTACGATAGTGTACCATAACTAAGAGAGTACATCTTCATCTTCATCTTCTTCCATCTTCTCTTCTCTATAGAGAGAGAAGTACTATACAGAGAGATTATTATCCATCTTCATCTTCATCTTCTCTATTAAAAAATGTGAGACATGTTGGCTCCACCATGGTGTTGGGCTACACTACTTGGAAGATTTAAGATGACGCCCACTATTACAAACGTAAAAAATGTGTGTGGTCCCCCATAGTGTATATATGCCATCCAATCTATTCATCTGATGCTCCTTACTACAATGAAGGAATGCCTAGAAAATCAGGACATTCTAACACTCAAGTTGGCCACACAAAGTGAATTTAGAGGTTTTAAGCATGATTTTTTTTTTTTTTTTTTTTTTTTTGCTTCATTCCTTATGGTGTAGCTTGCATAAGACTTGGATTGGATGGATTGATTTTTAGGATCCATGGTAGAAATATGGTAACACACTTGATGGATGAGGTGGATCTCATGCATGTTGACCCTCAGACCATGTAGATAGTAATGGTCACATCCCTCTACATAGGTCGGCCAACCCAACTGGTGGAAGGATTGTTAAAAAAAGAAGCTAGAATTATTAAAAAGCTTATTTTGATCATTCAAATGAATCATCTTTGTTGACTCTTTGAACAAGTGTATAAAAGAAGGTCTCATGAAATGTTCGAGCTAAATTTATAATTAGACGAATAATAGGTGGATAGTTGTGATTATATTATAGTTACAAGTGCTCCACTGGAATTTTTCCTACAATTTTATCTTATATTTTGGAGAGAAAATAACACTGAAAAATGCTAATGATTAAATTAGCTTTAAGAACTCCATACGAGAGTGGCCGCCACACATGCATTAGATTTGAACCACTCATCTTTAATCACAATGTCAACCATCAGTTGGAATTTTCTCTAGCTGTCCTTTGGTAATAGTTAAAAGTCTTACATTCATAGGCTAATATCATCTAACCATCATGATGTTTAGGGTGGGGCCCTCCATTATTTGGCACAGGATGAACGCTTTGGATTTTGTAATTGTGTGCCACACATGACATGGATATTCTTATCAATATACTAACTAGGAAATCTTTATAAATGTGATGTGTTCATGAAATTAATCATGGTTATGGTGTTAGGTATGCATCAATGTTACATGGTTGTTACAGAAAAGAAAAGAAAATTTCCATGATTTAGACATTCCAATTGCATGTTTAATTAAAAGAAAATTTATTCATTAGCCTATGTGTATTGATCACTACAGCATTGAATTTTGCATTCACCCCTCTCTCTTTTGCATGCTGAGTGTTGGGGACCTTGCACAAAACCTTAGGATCTAGCCTCCCGAAATAAACCAGAATTATGGAATAATAATGCAATGAACTAAATCAAACATAAACCACACCACACCAGGGATTTTTATGTGGAAAACCCTCAAAGAGGTAAAAACCACGGGACCTCGTCCAGATCAACAATCCACTATAAAGCAGAACGTTACAATCGATCACAAGCATACACCGCTTGAATCAAACCTTCTTCACTCAAGCAAGAGTGGATAAACAGTAAAAGAAACAAAAGAAAAACAAAGAGATCTCACCAATCACGAGGACTTGGAAGCCTGAGATATGGTAGATCCCCTCTACGAGCATAGCCTCCCTTCCACAAGCTTCCTCTCTCTCTTTCTCTCTCTCTCTCTCACCTTTGATAGCCATAAGCCTTCCCAGAAAACCTTTAGGAAACTTAGAATGCCCTGGAATGCACCCCAATCCCGGATACACCCCTTTATATAAGTATAGAAAGAGGTAGAATCCAAATAGGAAACAAAATCCGCAAAATCTGCGTTTCCGCAATCGCATCTGCAGAACTCTTCGATGCCATCGAGCCACTCTCGATGACAGCCTCAATATCATCTGAAGGTCTCTCGATGATATCGACACAGGACCAAAACTGTCCAGCGACCAGGGGTGAAAAATCTAACAATTATCGATGCCATCGAGCCACTCTCGATGATAGTCTCGATATCATCTGAAAGTCTCTCGATGATATCGAGAGGACCAAAAAACAGTCCAGCAACCAGCAGTGAAAAATCTTGCAATTATCGATGATATCGAAACCTGTTCGATTTCATCGATACCAACAATGAAGAGAAAAATCTCCATCAAATCTCCTCCTTTTCGACTCAGGAGGAATCTTCTTCAAGCCAGCTTGGTTTCTACAAACCTCAAACTTGCCCTTGAGCAAAGCTTTGGTCATCGTGTCTAACCCATTATCGTCCGTGTGGACCTTCTCAAGCTGTAACACCTTATATTCCAAAATATCCCCGATCCAGTGATACCGAATCTCTATGTGCTTCGACTTGGAGTGCTGACTTAGATTCTTGCTCAAGTGTATAGCATTCTTGCTCAAGTGTATAGCACTTTGACTATCGCAATAGACCACGTGCTCCTCCTACTTCAGGCTAAGTTCCTGTAGGAACCTCTTCATCCAAAGCATCTCTTTACATGCCTCTGTGACTGCAATATACTCGGCCTCTGTCGTCGATAATACTACGACCTTCTGTAGCTTGCTCTGCCAAGAAACTGCTCCCCCTGCAAATGTGAACATGAACCCCAATGTAGACTTCTTGGAGTTTATGTCACCTACCATATCTGCATCTGTGTAGCCCTCTAACATAAGTTTTCCGTCATCATAGCATAGGCTCAACCTGGATGAGCCTCTTAGATACTGTAGTATCCATTTCACCGCTGCCCAATGCTCTTTGCAGGATTGGCAAGATACCGGCTGACAACATCAATCGCATATAATATGTCTGGGCATGTACACACCATAACATACATCAAACTTCCTACAGCTGACGCGTAGGGTATCTTCTGCATCTCATCCACCTCTGCCTTCGTCTTGGGACACTGTCTGTCACTCAATCTAAAGTGACCATCCAATGGAGTACTGACCGACTTCATTGCATTCATATTGAACCGCTCTGGGACTTTCTCAATATACCACTTTTGTGATAGTCAAAGCTTCCTGCTGCTTCTGTCACGGGTTATCTCCATTCCTAGGATCTGTTTAGTTGGGCCCAAGTCTTTCATCGTAAAAGACTTGCCCAACTCCTGTTTCAGCCTGTCGATCTTCTTGATGTCTTTTCCTATGTTGAGCATGTCATCAACGTATAACAACAGAACTAAGAAATCACCATATAAGAACTTGCGCGTGAACACACAGTGGTCCGAATCCGTTCTGTCATACCCATGTTTCAACATAAATGAGTCGAACTTCTTGTACCATTGTCGTGGAGCTTGTTTCAGCCCATACAAGCTCTTCCTCAGCCTACACACCATATGCTCTTTGCCTTTGACTTCGAACCCCTCTGGTTGGTGCATGTATATTTCTTCTTCCAGGTTACCATGGAGGAAGGCAGTTTTAACATCTAACTGCTCTATCTCCAAATCCATGCTAGCTGCCAACCCAAGCAACATCTGTATGGATGTCATCTTCACCACTGGTGAGAATATCTCCTCGAAGTCTATGCCTTTCCTCTGACCAAACCCTTTCACCACAAGTCTGGCCTTGAACCTCATGTGTGAATTCTTCTGATCGATTTTTTTTTCTGAACACCTACTTGTTGCTCAAAGCTTTCTTGCCCTTAGGCAATTTCACCATATCATAAGTGTGGTTCTTATGCAAGGATTCCATCTCTTCTTGCATAGCTTTCAACCATTCTCCCTTATGCTCGCCGGCTAAGGCCTTAGAATAATCTTTTGGCTGCCCCCCATCAGTGAGCATAATGTACTCATGCGGTGAGTACCTTTTGGACGGCTGTCTGTCCCTAGATGACCTCCTCACCTGTGGCTCAACAGGTGGATCAAGTGGGGGCTGCTCCCCTGGTCCATCTTCTGAAGGAACTCCCTCGTTCTCTGTACCTTGTTGTACTCCCCCTTCATTAGGCACCACGGGAAGAGTAACCGGATCCATGTCCTCTAGCTCACCTGAACTATGCTGGTTCTTCTCTAGCTTATCAATGTCTTTCATACACTGATCTTTAAAGAAAACCACATCTCTGCTCCTGACGAGCTTATTCTCGGTCGGATCCCATAATCTGTAATCGAATTTTTTATCACCGTACCCTAAGAACACGCATTGTCTGATCTTCATATCAAGCTTGGACCTCTCGTCCTTTGGTACATGAACGGATGCCCTACATCCAAACACCCTGAGATGACTGTACGGTGGATCCTGTCCAGTCCACATCTTCTCAGGTACTTCTCCATTCAACGGGACTGATGGAGACCTGTTTATCAAATACACCGCCGTGTGCATTGCTTTTCCCCAGAACATCTTGGGCAATTTCGCATGGGATAACATGCATATGATTCTCTTAACAATGGTGCGATTCATTCGCTCAGCTACACCTTTATGTTGTGGGGTCTTGGGATCTATCTGTTCATGTCGTATACCCAGGGACTTGCAGTATTCATGAAAGTCGTCAATGTATTCACCACCATTGTCAGTGTGAATGCACTTCAATGATCTACATGTCTCTCTCTGGACCATAGCATGAAACAATTTAAACACACCTAAGACCTCGTCCTTGGATTTCAAAGCATAAACCCAAACCCTCCAGATGTATCATCTATAAAAGTAACCAAATACAATGCCCCACCCAAGGTTTTTATCCTCATAGGACCACAAACATCAGAATAAACCAAATCTAATGCATGCACTTTGTTAACATGAGAAATAGTTTTAACAAATGAAACTCTATGCTGTTTTCCTGATAAACAATCAAGACATATTTTGAGAAGTGTACCTATCACGTCTGGAAGGAGCCGATTCCTTGCTAGTAGCTGAAGCCCTTTTTCACTCATGTGGCCTAAACGCCTGTGCCACATGTCAATAGCTGAATCTTCCGATGCGTTCAACCCACCCTTGCACATATTAACACTTGCCTTGTAAAGGGTGCAACACTTCTTTCCTCTGGCCACGATCAACGAACCCTTGATAAGCTTTCATCGCCCACCAGCAAACTGGCTTTCATAGCCATCATCATCTAACCTTCCCGTCGACATCAAGTTGAGGCGAAGGTCTGGGATATGCCTCACATCCGTGAGAACCAATGTGCAGCCCACGTCGGTCTTCACATAAATATCGCTGACTCCCACGATTTTTGATACGCCAGAATTTTCCATCTTCATAGTCTCATAGTCACCTGACTTGTAGCTTGTGAAGAAGTCCCTGCATGGAGTCGCATGAAAAGAAGCTCCTGAGTCTATCACCCAGTCGGTGTCCTGACTCGTAGCCATGAGACATACATCATGATCTGTAGAAAGAATAACTACAACGTCGCCATCTGAAGCGACCGCAGTGGAATCTGATTCATCTTCCTTCCCTTTTCCTTTCTTGTCGTTTTTCTTACCACGACATTCATGCTTGTAGTGGCCCTTCTTAACACAATTTCAGTAATCAACATCTTTTTTATTACTTGACTTGTCTCTTGATTTATCTCGGGCCTTCCTGCCTTTCCTGTTCTTTCCTCTTCCCCGTTCTTGTGTCACAAAGGCCTCTTACTAAGTAGACCCCTGAGACTTCCTCCTTGTCTCTTCATTGAAGAGACAACTGGTTACCTGTTCCATGGATATCTTTCTGTCTGGTGCGGAGTTACTTAGAGATACCACCAATGTCTCCCAACTGTCAGGCAATGAACTAAGCAAAAGTAAAGCCTGCAATTCATCATCCAGGACCATCTTCAAAGAGGAGAGTTGGTTCATTATATTGCAGACCTCATTCATGTGCTCGGCCACGGAACCACCATCTTTGAACTTGAGATTCACAAGTCGTCTTATCAGAAAAATCTTATTACCGGTTGTCTTCCTCTCATACAGCCCTTGTAATTTCAGTCATTGGCTAGCGGCTGAGGTTTCTGTAGACACATGGTGGAACATAGAATCATTCAACCATTGTTTAATAAACCCCACCACCTTTCGATCCATCTTTTTCCAATCATCATCAGTCATATCCTTTGATTTTGCTGAATTGCCTGAAATTGGAGAATATAGGTCCTTGCAATAAAGCAAGTCCTCCATCTTAGCCTTCCATATGGTCCAGTTAGAACAATTGAGGCTGATCATCCTTGATGAGCCACCTTCCATAATTCAAAACTGATCCTACCCGTTCAATGAACTTAGCTCTGATACCACTTTGTTGGGGGCCTTGCACAAAACCTTATGATCTAGCCTCCCGAAATAAACCAGAATTATGGAATAATAATGCAATGAACTAAATCAAAACATAAACCACACCACACCAAGGATTTTTACGTGGAAAACCCTCAAAGAGGTAAAAAACCACGGGACCTCGTCCAGATCAATAATCCACTATAAAGCAGAACGTTACAACCGATCACAAGCACACACCACTTGGATCAAACCTTCTTCACTCACGCAGGAGTGGATAAACAGTAAGGGAAATAAAAGAAAAATGAAGAGATCTCATTGATCACGAGGACGTAGAAGCGCTGAAATATGGTAGATCCCCTCTACGAGCATAGCCTCCCTTCCACAAGCTTCCTCTCTCTCTCTCTCTCTCTCTCTCTCTCTCACCTTTGACAGCCCTAAGCCTTCCTAGAAAACCTTTAGGAAACTTAGAATGCCCTAGAATGCACCCCAATCCCGGGTACACTCCTTTATATAAGTATAGAAAGAGGTAGAATTCAAATAGAAAACAAAATCCGCAAAATCTGCGTTTCCGCAATCGCATCTGCGGAACTCTTCGATGCCATCGAGTCACTCTCGATGACAGCCTCGATATCATCTGAAGGTCTCTCGATGATATCGACACAGGACCAAAACTGTCCAGTGACCAGGGGTGAAAAATCCAACAATTATCGATGTCATCGAGCCACTCTCGATGACAGTATCGATATCATCTGAAAGTCTCTCGATGATATCGACAGGACCAAAAAACAGTCCAGCAACCAGCAGTGAAAAATCCTACAATTATCGATGATATCAAAACCTGTTCGATTTCATCGATACCAACAATGAGGAGAAAAATCCCCATCACTGAGAGATACATATCAATGTTGTAAGTACAATTTACAGCTATTCTAACCAACAAATGAAATTCAAGTTTCTTTTAGTTCATTACTGATGTTCATTAAATAGTAGTTTTTATTTTTGAAGAATTAATAAATTGAATATTTTATTAGGTCATTTGAGATGTTGGAGTAAACCGAGGAATGCTGACCTGTCCACTAGTTCTCACTAGTTATGGTGATAATTTTTTGAGAATTCATCTGATGTGATATGACCCAAAATTTGATCATGCAGCCCCCCATGGAATCCCCATAACCCAACTTTTACCTAATCAGCAACTTTGGTGGGCACCAATTTTTTGGATAGGATAAAAGTTGGGACTTCAAGGGTTCTATGGGGTGATGCATCACATGTACCGTTTAGATTTTGGGCTCATATCTCATGAAATTCATGTGAGAATTGGTGTCTAGGTGAACATTCCTCAAACTAAAATAAAGACAATTTAAACAATTGATATAATTGGAATAAAGCAACAAATACTCACCAAATATAAAGTCATCAAATGATTACATGGTAAGATTCAGTATTTTATTTGCTATATTAATGTTGATAGATCAATACTGCTAAATCGATGTCTTGGTAGGTACGATGTGTGAGTTGTTGAAATTAAAAGATGTTGGTCCGGTTACATGGACTTTTAACAAAAAATTTATTGCTACGTGTAATTTCCAAGCTATCAATATGACCATAATTATACTAACCAAAAATCTAGACTATTATATTCTAGTGCACCTTATTCGTATTTGCCACATTTTTTGTTCATTCCTTTGTTATGGCAGGTACATTAATTTGTTGGATGGATTGGATGTCACTCACATACCATATGGACAATGTAATTCTTAACTTCAAAACTTTTGAAACAAAGAAACAAAGAAAATGGGCATTTTGTTAATTGCTCTCTTGAAACTGGGTGTCGATGGGCCGGGCTCCAGCATGAAAAATCAGAATTTTGAATAGGGCTAGTCAGATGACCCAACCCGAAACAGTTCAGAATCCGGGCCGTGACGTACCCCACTCCTGGCCCGTTGACAGCCATACTTGAAACCCAAACGCAATGTGATATTTTCAAATTTTTTTTTTTTTTTTTTCAGTAAAAAACGACCAAAATGAAAATCTTCAGAGAAATTCTTGGGCCTTTAAATTACCATGAACCAGATTTGTCATCATGTATAATGGGCCCATCTTCTAGCACCAAACATGTATGCACATATGTGTGAGATTTGAGTCATTCATTTTTTGTCCCCTGGTGAGTATTCCTTAGCTCCTAAAAATGGTAAGAAACGGATATCCAATGGTCTTTGTGCATTTGCTGCTCACCTTATGGACAGGTCGGTCTGATTTCTAGGAGCACTAGGGAATAGTCTGATGAACGCCCCAGATCCCTTACAAGTGTGCAGCTTTGGTAGGTAGATTGCGTTTGTATGTGGCTTTTGAAGATGAGGCATTTGGAGTTAGGATCTTCTTCTTCTTCTTCTTCTTCTTCTTCTTCTTCTTTTTTTCCCTCTCCTTTGGATTCCTTGTACATGTGATAGCCTCCACAGGGAATGCCCAAAACTCAGTATCCCGGGCAATTCTTAACCATCCACATATATGGATGGATTAGGAATAATTCGATTAATGTACGAAGTCCCAACACATGGTTAGGAGTCAGATTGGTTTTAATGAATTGAAGTAGATTTTTTTTTTTTTAAAAAAAAAAACATATGATGATATCCAAAGAACATTATATATCTTTTGCATTTGTTGAGCTACTGGATTAAAGGTAGCTATCGAGTGCAGGTTAGATATGGGTTATCTTTGCCCTTTACTTGCTTTCTTAGCAAACTATGTAGGTACATTATTAGTGATGTTATCTAGTGCTAAAATGCTAATATTTAGACTTTTTTGGTCAGGTTGCCTTCTGCTTGATATGTGTAGATAGTGTATATAAGATATCAAACCTTTCATTTATTGTTGATGATGCATTTGATGCCAACCAATTTGGATGGTTAGAAAGCTTTGGTTCATTGGATTTCAAAATATAATTAATGGAAAATGTGACCAATGGTTTTAGCAGTCCAAATCATGGTAAGCAAACTCAATCACCCACTTAGGACAGTTCAACCGTTATGGTTTTTTGTTAGTCCCAATTGCATAGAATTCTTGATATGTGCATATAAATCCTCTTTATTTTATGACGTTTATAATCACCTCCATGTATAGTTCTGCTTCATGATTTCTCTATATACTCTAATATAAAAGATCCGCATTCTCTTAGAAATGGAACATTTTACCCCATTTTATAGTACACTAGTTGTTGACATGTGGGCCACCATGATACAACATTTGAAGGGACATGTTCAACACAGTTACTTTATGAAAATGGTACATCCAAAAATTATTATAAAAATAAAAAATAAAAAATTCAACCATCACATGGCTCACCACGTTTTGGGTAGTTGTCCATTGTTTGTATGGTGTGACTCACATAATGATTGGATTAGCTTATTTTTTGGGTGGCCTGTTTTTTATGCTAGAGTGACATTAAAGGATGGGTTGGAACAGGTTCCTACAATTTGTCCCAATAAATAATAAGGCCCGATACAGTATGTTGGTTAAGCTTAACCTACAAACAATGAATGGAGCGTACCGTGGTGTATGCATAACATCCAATCCGTCCATCATGTGTGCCCCTCATGTTATCCTCGTGTAAAAACTCAGGTGGGCCGCACCTCACAATTTTAGAGATTTTGGGCATGGTTTTAAATGATGTGCCCACCCAAGTTTTAGAATGGCCTGATTTTTCAACTGTGCATTCATTGGGTGCATCTTCCAAATTGATTGGACGGTATAGATTTTTTTTTGTTCAACAGTGGCCCCACACATAATCCTAAAGGTTTTAACAGTGAGCGTCCCCATCTTACCTTCTCATTGCCCTCCTCAAAGTCTCACACAGCCGTACGGTTTTGGCTCACTTAAAAGTATCCTCCTTCAAATAATGCGGTTAATGAGGAATTCAAATGATGGTAATCATGCACGAATTTGCAGTAATGCCTTTCTTATGTGTTGTATCAACACCGTCCATCTTTTTTTGAGAGATGATTTTAGTACATGAGAAAAAGAATGAGGTAGATTGAAAACTGGAGTGGACCCACCACATAAAACAACGGGGAAAGTGACACCCACCATTGGAACCTTCTTAAGGTCCACCCTGATGTTTATTTGAGATCCAGCCTATTCCTAAGTTAACACAGACATTAAAGAAGGGAAAACACTAATATCAGCTTGAACGAAAACTTTTGCGGTGCTTAAAAGTTTTTAATGGTGAGCGTCATTCTCTCCGCCATTTTCTGTGGTGGGGTCCACTCAAGCTTTGGATCTGGTTTATTCTTTGGCGCATCCTCTAACATGATCTCTCCAAATGGATGAACGGTGTGGATACAAAACACACATCATGGTGGGACCCACAGAATTAGGTGACGTCACTTAGCAGAGGGTCTTGCTACTCATCCTGTTCGTAGCTAATCCGCGTCCCTTGACCTGGTGTTGAAACTCACAAGTTAACCACTGAGGCAAGGGTGAACTTGGCTCAATGTATTTGGATGATTTGTCTTCAAGGATATTGAAGCTATGTGGGCTCATTGAGATGTCCATGAGAAATCCACCATGTATCTGAACTTGGCCTTGATCCCAAAATGAGGCAGATCCAAAATTCTAATGGACTACACTACCAGGAATTTGTGGGGAGGAACACTCACCGTCGGAACTTGTATTGGGACAATTTTTGGATAAGGTTAATATTTGTGTTTTTAGTTCGTCCTAGTTAGATTAATAAGCTTATAAATGGTTTTAATGTCACATAAACATTATGGTGGGCCTTGGGATGGTTTTAATGATGGGCATTTCCATCTCCACATATTCTTGTGAAGGAGTTCACTTAAGTTTTAGATCTGCCTCTAAAAAGCCATACGTCCAATAGGTTGTTTGCCTCACAGCGGAGATCACTATGCAATGATCAATCACATCGAGTGATAGCACCTGCATGTTGGTATTTATCAATAGCTAAACATTGTTTTTTTATGGTATAACTCATCTGATGAGTGGATGAGGTAGATTTGTACACAAGATGATCGTCCTGGTAGCTAGGGCTAACCTATTGTAAGAGTTGGATATGGTACGTAAGTTCTTGGCTGGTAGACAAAAAATTCTGGAAATCTAGCGAATAACTTCTAACATATTCACCACATTCAACTTTTTTAATAAGGTCTATACTGATGTACACCCAAGGCCTACTCATATTTAAAATTTTGAAATTATGTATTAATTTTAGGGTTAGTTTTATTTTTTCATTTCTTCTATGTTAAATAGCTCATTATTATTTTTTATACATGTTTGAAAGCTGATGAGTGTTTCTGTTTGAAAAACTCACCCGAAAATGGCTGACTTAAATTTATAGGCCCTACTGTGATGTATGTGGTGATGCTATCCTTTTGTTTTATCAGTGCATTTTAAGATATGAGCAAAAAAAAAAAAAAAAATAGACCCAAAGCTCAAATGGCCCACACAAACATGAAACTGTGGTCTTAAAATATCCACAGTTGAAGGTTGTTTCCCCCACATTAATGTTTATTTGTCATCTAACTTATTCATGAAGTCGTACATACATGAATAGGAAAAACAAAAATATCTCATGAAAAGGAAAAACAAAAACATTAGCTTGAGTTACTTCTGCAGCCCTCAAGAAGTTGGGTGTTCAATTCACACTATTTCTTGTGTTGTCGTTCACCTGAGTTTTGGATCTGCCTCATTTTGGAGCTCATGCCCCAAAATCAAAATCAAGTAGCATAATGGTATGGATAAGCCACGTACATCACATTAGGGCTCACACCCCTCTTTGATTTCTAGGATTTACAAAAAAAAAAAAAAAAAAACCACCCCATTAATAATCATTTATTAATATTTCTATTCCTGTGGAGATTAGGGAGAAAGAAAATTTAATATGTCAGGAGGTATTCCCATGCTGAGAAATTGGGGAGAACTGGTTTTGTCACTATGCTACGAAGCGCACGTCCATTTCACTTGACAAGGATGGTTTGTTTGCGTGGTTAGTGCTGTTTGTGCGCTTTTGACCATTTCTAAGTAGAGTTCCTAGTTAGCCGGACACGCTTGGAATATATATATATATATACATCAATCCAGCCCATCCAAATCATGGGCCACATTTGGAATTGGCATATCATGAAAATCCAATCGATTCTAGCCATCCAATGCCGTCGATCAGATGGATGATCAAGCAGATAAGTTCAACAGTCCAACTTCAGCGCCTAATATCAGATGATTAAATAATCCAATTTGTGCGATTTTTGGGCTATGCCACAGAGACAACAGGGACCATTACTTGGACGGTCTGGATTGATGTACATTTTCTCCGTGTTTATGGTATAAGAGTTACCACAGTTTAGGAGGTGGGGAGGGAAACTGCAGGAACGAAAAGGCTCTTGTAAACATCGTTGGGGAAATGAAGATGTGGACGATAGGTTTCCCACTATAAGTTGGACAAGAAGTGGAATTCATAGCGATTTGATCGAGGAAAGAGATAGAAGAAGTGATCTGAGGGACACGTGTCCACAGACATGTACGAGAGGTATGGGTCAGTCAATCAACGGTTGGCGTTTAGGTCGATCGGGTCCTGATTATGTTTGAGTTTTGGTGGGTCCGGTTCTTTTCGGGTCTGAGTCTTCGATCTGAGGATCCAGGCCCGATCCAAACCTGAGTACTCAACAGACAACAGGTCGAATAAAAGCATTTATATGGCCAGGCCCACCAAATGGATTAATTAGATTGCACGTATGTGTGTCACTTTGACACATGAGTGGTGTTTAAAGTGATAGCAAACTTCATTTATTTCTTAGAATAGATAATATATATTTAGCATATGAAATGTGTAATAAATAATTAACTGGACCAGACCCGATCCGATCTGATTGTAAGTAGGTTTAAGATGGTCGATCCAACAACCCACTTTTTAACCAGGACCAAAAAGGTGGACCACATCCCAGCTTAATTTCTAAATGGATCTGAAAAGATTGGGCCAGGAACCGTTGAAATATGGTGTCGATCGTATGTTTAATGGGTTGGATGTTATGCACATGCCACATGGCCCCACATATCCAGAGCTGTATGTGAGTCGAGTCAGCTCCTCGCTCGACTTGATTTGGAAAAGCTCGACTCACCTCAACTCAAAATTGAATACAGACAGAGTTGACTTGGATTTTGGAACTTAAAAAAATTTTGAGCCAAGTTCAAGCATGTCTGAGCTCGGCTCGACTCGGCTCGAACCTCAAGTCAAATCGTCTCAGATCGAAACTCAGTTATTTTGATCTTGATGCTGCTCGCCAAGTGTTTGATGAAATGACTCAATGAAGTGTTGTTTTGGATGGGTACATTCTCTGCAGATTCCGTTGACGGTGAAAAATAGAAAGGATATGCAACAAAGCACTTAAAAAAAAAAAAAAAAAAAAAAAAAAAAAAAAAAAAACCCTTTCCATTGTAAGACGTTCCTCATGTTTTGTTTTTTATGATGTTGTGGAGTGTTTGATGAAATACCTATGAAATGTTGTTGCTGTTTGCATTTTGTGAGAGATTAAAGATGCATTATATGTGCTTGAAACACTATTTGAACTAGCTTAAACTACTGACCAAACCGAGCCAAGCTGGCCAATTAAGAACGAAGATCAAGTTGAGCTGAGTTTGAGTTAGGGTTAGCTCCTGGCCAAGCTGTGCCGAGCCAAGTTCTGCCGAGTCTTTATCTTCACCACTTCAAAAGAAAAAAGATTCCTCAACATTTTCGAGGTAAAAATCTGCAGAAAATAGTCAAAATAAGTGGATATTTTAAATCTCTGCCATATTTGTCCGTATTGTTTTATGGAACCAACGGTGAGAGTTGTAATTGGGATTGACTGGGCCATCCCCATCAAGTTAATAGTACGGTCTAGCCCAGAAGACAAATCCTCGGCACATCAATGTCCATTTTAAATACGCCGGGTCGGACAGACAGATCCATTAATTATAATACCTAAAACCAAAACCATGGTACAACCAACGTGGCTCGAGGGTCAACCCAAAGTGGGCCCGACCTTTACTGGGCCCACCTCTCGACAAGCTAACCTACTGTCATTTAATTTGCACCAACCAATTGATTCTTAAAGAGTCATTGGCAAACATTGAAAAGCGTAACCGTAGATGTAAAGGAAGTGGACGTGATCACAACCGTTAGATCAATAACCACACTGATCAGGCGAATCCTAACCGTCCAAATCAAGGACTTTAGTCATGGGCCATCAAGTAAATGTATTTTTTAGCTATGGAACCATATGGTGGGCCCCACTTGATACTTAATCCGACCACATAGTGTGTGCCACGTCAGTAGATCAAGGACAGTTCTGTATACATCAAACGAGTCGGAGGGCCACGGCCAAGAGTTTCATATCATTATCTGTAAGAAAACCCTAATGCTACGATGCTGGGCATTATACCAAAATTAGGGTGCAGGATGCTTCCCCTACCGTACACGTGGCATGGACGTGGAATCTGACCTGTCAAAATAGTGGGACCCATTGTTTTTTATTTATCAACCAAAAATTATACTGAAACTATGATCTTAACTAGTCAAATCGTGATAATCTAATGGACGGTAGAATCTGAGAGTAACAAACGGTCCAAAGTAAACGAAGAGATGTTCGTCAATTAGGGCTTAGGTCTTGCAATCAACCTTTTCTTGGGGTACGGTGGATCCATTACTTGGACGGTTTGGATTTGAGTTACCCGCCATGTGTACAGATGGGGTGCCCGCCACGTCACTGTACTTGTGGAGTACTGCTAGGAGGCTGTCATTCCTCTGCAACGCATGCAAAATCCATGGAAGTAGTTTATTCAATTCCTTTTGACTTTGAAAACTTAATAAATTTCCAAATCGTAACCATTCAACCATAATCTAACCATTCATTGAAAAATCACAGCCTTTTGATTGATCAATCCTACTGGGGCCCACATAAGTTTTCGATCAGTCTTATTTTTATTGATTCCTTCATCCTAGTGAATTACACATGAAGAACGGCAATGATGAAGGATAGGCACCATGGTGGCCCACTGGAAAAAACTGCGGTTCTCTTTCCATCACCTCTGTTCTCTGTGGTGTGATCCACCTGAATATCGATTCTGGATATTTTTTGGAACTTTAGCTTATAAGCGAGAGGAGAACCTGATGAACGGAATGGATTTGACATATACTACATGGTGGGCTCAATGTAGCTTATGTGTTTTCCGAAGCTGCGTAAAAGAAGTGCTGTAGAGAATTCTGGTTCTTCTCGACGGACGCGGATTGGGGAGCGAGGAGTGCACCACGCGTGGTGTGGATACGCTGTAGGGCCCACCGTGATGTATATGTATTATCTACGCTGTCCATCCGTTTTTGGAGATCATTTTAATGGTGTAGATCCAAATTGAAGCATATGCAACTATCAAATCAACCACACCACAGGAAAAAGTGGGAATTGAGCACTTACCGTTGAAAACTTCTTGTGGGAGGTAGAAGTTCTGTATCAAGCTGATATTTGTATAATCTCTTCATCCACGTCTTTGTAACCTTATTAACAGTTTGGATGACAAATAAACATCGTTTCGTGCCATAGAAATGTTTCAACGGTATACATCATTATTCGCAATTTTTCTGTAGTGTGATCTACTTGAGCCTTATATATGCTTCAATTTTGGATTAATAACCTAAAATGATGTTTAGATAGATATGGACGGCGTGGATAAGAACATACATCACGGTGGGCCTCACAGAGCATCCCAACAACGGTTATCTCTTCATTAAGCAAACCGCGTTGAAAACGGGTACTCATCAAAATTACCAAAAACCCAATAAAATTACGATAAAATCCATCCCATCCAGGGGCAGTTTCGTGAATCACAAATCCAAAATCCAAAATTTCGGATTTTCTTCCCTACTTAAAAGAAACCTTTTATCTCTCCTTCTCTCCTCTCTTCCAAAAAGAGAAAGTAATTAAAGAAAGAAACAGTCATTGGCAATGATAATACCAATGGAAATAAAAAAGAAGAACTGAAGAAGAAAAAAAACGCACCCTTTTCTTGCAATCTAAGCATACACCTGATTTATACCCCAAAACCTCCCTTCACAAGAAATCTGACACACTCGCCCTCCCCACTCAAGATTCCGGCCATACCCACATCGGAAAAATGGCCTCCAGCTGCATCTCCAGCTGCGTGGACGCGCATGCACCAGTCAGAGCCACGTACGTCAACCTCTACAAGTGGCCTGAGTCCGACGCTGAGTTCGTTAGGTCCGTGACTCGTGGTTCTGCCCGTGGGGCCTACAGCCACCACCACCACCACAACCACCCGAGGGTCGTGGACAGTTATTCCTGCAGGCAGATGTACCTGAGGAGCTACACCTTCTCAAGGAAGGAGACCGTACACGAGAGGACCACCAAGTGTTTCGGGAGAGTACGGGAAAAGGTGGTCCCGCAGGCTAAGAAGGAGAAGAATCATGCTGGTAGGAAGTTTGTGGGGATGAGGAAGGTCGGAGAGATATCTTGCGCCGCTTTGTGTTCTATCTTCCACCGCTTGTTATCGTGCACCACTAGTGTAGATGTTGTGGACCGTTAAAACTCGTGAGTCCGTTTTTTTTTTTTTTTTTGGGTTTTATTTATTTTGAGAGATGGGTGTTTTAATTTTATGGTTATTACATGGGTAAATGGAAGATGGGTTTTGTAGAAGATGATACGTGGCCCACTTACTTGTGCAGTATAGATGTGTTTTCAATTCTGGTGAGTGGGCCACACGTTTCGGTAATCCAGACCATCTATCTGTTGAGTCTCAATGTGAATTTGGACCGCTAGGCAACAGATCGAAAGGTTGAGATTGAATAGACTATCAAAATTTGGACCCTACAGATCA
The DNA here is from genome assembly GCA_030180095.1 of Magnolia changhungtana. NCBI lineage: Eukaryota > Viridiplantae > Streptophyta > Magnoliopsida > Magnoliales > Magnoliaceae > Magnolia > Magnolia changhungtana. The sequence goes on along the minus strand of JASAUF010000203.1, from coordinate 1,914,732 downwards.
ATGGCCTGGATCATTGAATCGTGTGCCCCATTCGTCCGATTTTAAAACTATGTGTACTGTGCAAAGATGGGGTCCACGTAATATATAATTCCCTCTCTGTGAATGTGCTTGTCCTGAGTTATATATATCAGATTAATGAAATAAGCTGTAATTTTAAAGTTAGTTTTCCTTGTTGAGTACCACAAAATTAGTATTTTTGGTGGGTTTTTCTCATTTTTTAATTTTATGGTTTGATTGGGAGAGAGAAGGATCATGTGAAAAAATGAGTCGATGGTGTTGAGGTAAAATGATATTTCAACCCCTGAGATTGCCATTGTCAGATCTTTGCTTCTTTAAAAACAATGGTAAACGGTTCACATTCAGTTATTGTATGGCCCAGCAATGAATAGAACAAGCCTTACATGGTGGCGCCCACTTGATGAACGGCTTGGATATAGTGAGTGAATCAACATGCACCTAATCTCTATAGTGACAAGTTCACTCATATGGTCTGCCAAACACTTTTTCTTGGGTAGGATATGTTGGGATTATAACCGTCGGATCTAAGGCTACTTTTCAATGGCAAAAAAATGATTTTTTAATGTGGGCCTCACCGTGGACGGGTCATAACAAATACAAAAGAGGAAACTCTCGTAATGGAATACCTGGACTCGGATTGGGACCCACCATGATGTGTGTTTTATCCACACTGTCCATCCATTTTGTGGGGATTGAACAACGCTACGGTTGAAGGCTTCTTTTTCTTTTAAGAGAGATGCTCTTGTGGTTTTAGATTTGTTGGTTTACCTGAACATCTCAATCTATCGATCTGAACCGTCTATTAAGTTTAGAACACAATTTATAGACTAACGTGCAAAAATCTCATCAATCAGATGATCCAACCCATCCTTGATTTGGTCTTATTTTCTACGACTATCCTTCTTCCAAGCCTTGGGTCAGATGGCTGAGACCGCTTAAAACATGTGATTCTTTATAATGTAAACAATCCATAATGGGTTCTAACAAATTGATGGATTAAATTGTTGATTGGACTTATTTTTATATAAACCAACCTCAACTGTCCATATTAAAGGCCATTGATCAAATGGTTAATATTTAACAGATTAGTTTGATGTGTGAATGGTATCCCTTGAAATGTGCACTGGGCCTAATGAATATTTTGTATCATTGGATTATCTGTCTTGAGTGTCCCAACGCAGCTAAAAGAGTTATATCTTATAAATATTTTAAGAGAATTGGAGCATTATCTTCTTTTAATATCGATTGTCTCTTTATGGCGTGTTTGGACGGGCCCATCCCATCGGATTAGATTGTATTAGGGTGGATGGCAATTAATGATGGCTGCATCAGTGGATTGCATGGGATTGTTATATCCAGGGAATCTATCACCGAGTACGTTTGGCCCGCCTGGCCATTCCCAGGATTATGCCCGGTCAATCCCTTCCAATCCGTCCTCCCAAACATGTGATTAAGAGGTATTGGGTGGATTTCAAGGTAATGATGTGATGTCAGTGGATTGCTGGTAATCCCATGGGATTGCTCCAATCCAGGCAGAAGTTCAACGTGCCTGTTTGGCACGCCCGGCCAATCCTGGGATTGCTCCTTCCAATCCCTTCCAATGCAATCTAATCCCATCCAGTCTGCCCGGCCAAACAGGCCCTTAACCGTTGTTTGGTGGGCCATTGATTGAAAGTTTGCAATCCTCCTCCCCTGGGAATTCTAGGAGGTGTCACCATCAGAATTGGATTTTTTTAAGAATCTAAAGCGTACCTAATGTCTCCATGCGCATAGTGCGCATGCATAGAATCTTTTACCGTACAGCTGGTTGGACCAGTAGCTTATATATAATTCAACTAGGACACCTTTCCACGCAACTTTTGTAGGATGAGCTCATCTACAGCATGGTATGTACGGCCATAGTTTAAAAACCCGGAAAAGTGGACTCAGCTCGCCTGAGTCACCTTGACTCGACCAGATTTCACCAAACTCGATCAGAAAAACTCAACGCAACAGAATTAGAGTCGACTCGACTCAATTAGGTTTCGAGTCAAATGGAGTTTTTTAAAACTATGTGTGGCCCACCATGATGTGTACATGACATCAATCCGTCCATCATGTGTGGCCCCTCATGTTCTCATTAGATTCTTAAAATTAGGACCATGTTCGTGGACCACATCACTTAAAATCATGCCTAAAACCTTTAAAGTCACGTTGTCGCATACCTGCGTCTTGAAGGGGCCTGATTTTATTTTTTTTTGGGGGTGTCCATTCATATTGGTGGTCCTTATATTCTAAATGTATTTGATGGCACGTACAAAACACGGTGGACACTACACAATTTGAAAGGTTTTAACAGTTCACTGATCAAGGCCACTCATGGGAAAAGATTGCATGCGTGTGCATAGATAGCGGCCTGCACAAGTTTCTTTCCTTACAATAGTGAGAGGCATCAAGTAGGCAAAAATCAACCTTTTAATAATACTAGGATATATGGCACTTCCAACGCACATGTAGGGTGTGGGGTAAGGTATAAGGGAAAGAGAAAATTAGAGAAAGTGATTGAGAGAAAGAGAATGACTATGCACCGCTGGCTATACTAAAAAAGAGAGAGAGGCATTTTGAAGATAAGGCAACCCATACATATTTGCAACCCATAACTATTTTTTCTGGTGATGTAATTCACTATTTTCCTCTTTTTTTTTTTTTTTTTTTTTTTTTGGGACAGATGTCCTAAGATTAGCCTGTATAGTAGGTGTACTGTATGGCGTTAAATTGCCATCAAAATGTCCTCATAGAACTTTCTTTGCATAGTTTTCTTGTACCACGCTTACATGCGGCTATAAATAAAAGGACAAGAAAAGGGAGAAGGCTACCCTACTCAAATTATTAAAAAGGCAAAAACATCCCTCAGCAGAAGGGCTACGTGCACTTAGATTCTATCTATTAATGCCACTTATGTTATATAGTATATGTTGCTATTTAATTTGGGCACACGACCATAGGTATAATGAACGGCCCAATTTGGGTTGAACATGTGCGATTAAATTAGGTGTCGGGCATGTCAAAGTTTTATTCAACTTGAATCAAAACTGAACAATTGTGACCCCAGGCAGCCAATTAATTAGTTAGATTAGGTGTAGAGCTGTGAAGATTGGCAGGACTATTTGACCACTAATTGTTATAATGATCAAGCGATTTAAAAAGGTGAGGGTTAGTCCTTATGAGTGAGTCCTTTTTACCTCGAAGATACAACTTTTCTTTCAAATTGATATTTTAGATTGCGTTTCTCAATAAATATAATAAAAGATAAATAAATTAAAAATAAAGGGCATGATTGTCAATTTTATTCATTAGAATATCAATGCAATACAACCGAAAAAAAAGAAAAGAAAATAAATAAGTTGAGGAAACTACCTACAACAGTTTGTGTTGGTGAGAACAGTCATAGTCTCTACGGTGCTATGGACCTAGGCAGTTGTGAGATGGTCTTGGAAATACTTAATGACGTGAGACGTTTTTGATACAAGGTCAGCAGGACGTAATAGTAGAGTTACCAAGTAAGAACTCAAGAACTCAGTAATTTAGGGATCTAATGACGAGGTTGTGGATATTTATGCTAATCTACTAGCGGACTACATCGATGGGTTGGACATTAGAGAAACTAGGCTAAGAAGCTAAATTAAGGACTTTATGCCCGATGTAGCATGGTGTTGGACATAGTTTGAGAAAATTAAACTAAAAAAACTAATAAATGTTCATGGAGGATGAAAGAGATAGGCAACATAGGCTGAAATTTTGTATGAGATTGTGTTGGCATGCAACCCCAAGCTCTTCTTTAAGTGCTAATCTTATAGGCTTCTAAGAGGTAATGGTCATACATAAGATCATGTTACTTGCACAAGAGGATTTGGATTTCGTAGCAGACGTATCTTACTTGGATTTGGAGTCATTGTTGTGTTATGCCATTGTAGACAATTTGCTTCTATTTCTAGATGACACTTTTCACTATTTGCTCCAACTTTCTTATGTATTTTGAAAAGATCTCAAACATTTTTCAGAAGAGTTTTCTTTTGAATTAAAATCTTAGGACAGCCATGCTAAGTGATTGTTGGCTACGAAGAATCTAATAATGGCAAGTCATTGGAGAAACATCCTTTACATGCTAAGTGTTGTGTGTGCCTTGTGTCCGTTGGTCACGTGTCATGTGAGAGTCGGCCGTATGACACGAGACTAATTTCAAAATCAGATAGTTGTTTCAAAATCCACGCAATTTCAAAATCAAGTAGTTGTTTAAGGCTCTTAAGCCCATTCCTCCCTCCACAAATGGATAAAAAATCTTTCTTGGCAGGTAGACATGTAGGAGATAGAGATTGCTTTGAGGCCCCAAAAAAGTAAAGTATTGTTTAGTGTTATTGATGCAGAAATCCGGTTAACCCTCCCTAGACTTTCGAGTACCTACATACGGAGAAGACAAAGGAGACTGTGACTGTAACAAGGGACCCTCTATTAATGCCTAAGTCAGGTAGGGAATCTAGGTTAGATAGAGAAAAAGGTTTTAGGCTTAGGATTGTATGTACCTTTCACCGTTAGGGATGTTCCTATTTATAGGTGAGGAGAGGCGGTGACATAGAAGGTGATCTCCCTGTTTAGTAGAAACGTTTTGTAGAGGGATTTGAATCCCATGAGTATTGCAATGATCCTGTAAGACCCATATCCTAGTCTGTATCATTCCGTAGACTCCCGCTATCTTCTCTGTCGAATTTCAGCAACCCACGACCTGTAATCGGCATTTGCATGTGACCCTGAGTCGCACCTCGTAGATCTGAGTCGGCTCGACTCAAAACTTGTACCATCGCGACCGCACCATCGCTTTAATTCCAATGCCGCGTCTTGTGCACCGATGTGATACCCAGGCCAGGAGTTGTAAGCCCCCATATATTTCGAAGAAACACCGTGCATTGCGAATTCTGAGATAATCTCTATAACCCATCACATCAATCAATCAAGTACTAGTTAAGTACACAACTCATGCCTCTCCCATCCCTTTATTACCAACAAAGATAAGCAACTCATACCCCATGCCACCTCACCCCCCATTAGTCAATTCTCTCTTACACACACCCATCCCTCTCTTACACTACACATCCCTCTCATCCCATCCTTTTTACACACATCACTCCTCTCTCATTTCACTCCATCTCATCTCATTCTCCACCATTTTCAAGCAACTAAGGAGAGAAAATAAGCTAAGTGTGTGGCCCACTTCCTACCCAAAATCCCTCATCCTAGCCCTTCAATTCTCATCTTCCACCATCAAAGAGAGAGCTATGGAGTTTGGCATTCCATAGAACCAAGAAGATCTAACAGTGGGTGTTTTTATAGGCTTAGATTTATGTTTTGATGATGGGCCAAGTGGGGCCTACCGATTGAAGGTATGGATCTCACTTTAGACCCTAGGTGTGGCCGATGGCCTACCATGATTCACATGATCTTTCCATGATGAGGCCATTATCCATAGACCCCATCATAATGTTTAATTTCCTTGTATGAAAAGGGTCATCTAGACCTTTCATTTTGGTGGAGAAGGGATCTCCACCATTGATTTTGAATGGTGGGCCTACATGTAATGGGATCCACTTGATGTATGTTGTAATGTATGAAAGAGAGGGCCCATAGTGCCGGGGTCCTTCCATCACACGCGTCTCTCTCTCTCTCTCTCTCTCTCTCTCTCTCTCTCTCTCTCTCCCTCTTCCCTGATTTTATGGCCCGCTTATGATGCATGTATTCCATCCATATTGAGCACCAAGTGGACCCAACCGGGGCCCACATTGCAGCCACCTTGCTGCCCCTTCTGGAAGGCCTGAATGAGGGGAAAACACAAATACCAGTAGATCCAAGGCTGGTGGGTCCCACACGTGTGGACCCACCTCCATGATGTATTTGTTTCATCCCTGCTGCCCTTCCATGCAAGCCTGGACATGGGGCCATCCACCCCATCCAAGCTGGGGCATGAGACCCCACATTAATGTATGTAATGTATATCCACTCTGCCCGTCCATTTTTTGACGTGTGGGGTGGGGCCCACCCCACACGTGCTGCACGTGTGGGATGGGACCCACCTTGATATATGTATTATATCTCAACCATTCGTCCTGACGTCCAAGGCCTGGACGCTGGACTCTGGACATTAAAGGGCTCTGGCCGTTTTTTTTTTTTTTAATATAAAATATAATATTATATATATATATATATATATATATATATATATGTTATATACATATCTGGTGGCCCCATGTGGGAACCCACCTGATGTAGGTTAGTCATGGATGTATGGGTCTAATCCACATCGTCCAGATGACGGGACGGTGGGACCCATGCCATGATGTATCTGTTGTATCCACTCCGTCCACTAGAAGGTGGGACCCATGCCATGATGTATCTATATTTCCACAGTGTCCGTCCGTTTTGGGATGGTGGACCCCACCAGTAATGTATGTGTTACATCCAAACTGTCCATCTAATTGGTAAGCTCGTCTCAAGGCCTGAGACTAAAAATGAGGCAGATCTATCAGGTGGACCACACTACAGAAAACAGTGGAGAGTTGAACGCCTACCATTGAAATCTTTTAGGGATCACAGAAGTTCTGGATCAATATGATAACAGATTGAATGGAAAATAAACGTTATGGTGGGCCCTGAGAATTTTAAACGGCGAAAATCATTATCTCCACTGTTATTTGTGGTATGGTTTAGGTGATCTTCTGTTATGATTCATTTATGCTCTAAAATAACCTCTTAAAATAGATGAATGGTGTAGATGGTGCGACCCGTGGATGTGGTCCACTTGATGTATATGAGGCCCATTAGTACGGCCTATGTGATGTGGCCCACTTGATGTATATGAGGCCCATTAGTGTAGCCCATGTGATGTGGCCCACTTGATGTATATGAGGCCCATTGGTGCGGCCCGTGGATGTAGCGCACTCGATGTATATGAGGCCCATTGGTGCGGCCCATGTGATGTGGCCCACTTGATGTATATGAGGCCCATTGGTGCGGCCCGTGGATGCGGCCCACTTGATGTATATGAGGCCCATTGGTGCGGCCCATGTGATGTGGCCCACTTGATGTATATGAGGCCCATTGTGATGTATTTGAGGCCCATGGGTTGAGGCCCAATGTGATGTATATAAGGACCATGAGTGAGGCCCAATGAGACGTATGTGAGGCCTTTGTGTGGGGCCGAATGTGATGTATATGAGGTCCATTGCGATGTGTGATTTCACCATGATATATGTAATGATGTTTATTACGAGCCATGCCTTGGGAGCAATGATGGTTTGATGTCCACATTGTAAGAGCAATGATGGTTAAATGTCTGCATTGCAACTCTCACTAGGGCCCATTGTTAGGCCCATACTTATTGTGTGTAGGCCGTCTAGGCCCATCTTTGTTATGAAGATAGTTCATCATCATATAACATGTTTTGTGTAACTCCATGATTCATGCCCATATACATCATATGTATGCTTGATATGAGGAGTGACTAATCATAGCATTTGTCATTGGGCAGATTGTTTATGAGACTCACTGATAGGAGTTGCCCAGATGAGCGCGCGTTACGTCCAGGATTGTTGAATGACTGGACACCGTGATTCATGCATCTTGCATTTGTGTGACATGATCACTATAAGCCTTAACAACATCAGGGCCGTGGCCTTCATAGGTACATTATGGATGGCTAGATTGGATACTAGAAATATTGGCTCTAGCACTGTGGGCACATAGAATGTCTTTGGGTGAAAGTCATAGAACCTTTTTGGTACCAGGATATGCTCCAACGTCTAGACGGAGTGGATACATGAGCACACGAATGCCAAATACCAGTAGGCCACGTCTCTCACTATGTCGTGGTCGGTTGGAAGGAGGTGTGGCCTTATCCGCTCGAGTGAGGGGGCTATAAGCTAGGCCGAGTATGACCAGCTCGCAAATGGGTCCGCTATCAATGAGCCGGGTAGGTATTGGCAGACTACTAGTTAGGAGGATAGTGTGGTCTCTTCTACTTGCTAGGCGTGTGGCTAGAGAGGCAACAATCAGTGTGGAGTGTACTAGACCCCGATGATATTTTAGAGATGAGGTGTATTGTTATGTAGATTCAAAAAGAGGATCGGCATGCTTGCGTTGCATCTCACATATGACATTTGGCTACGTAGGCCTCACATCGCATGGCCTTGGTATGGCTAACAACATTCATGCCTTGCATCGCATGGCCTTGGTATGGCCCATAACATTCATGCTTTACATCGCATGGCCTTGGTATGGCTGATAGCATTCATGCCTTATATCGCATAGCCTTGGTACGACTGATAGTATTCATGGACTTACCAACACATTTTCGCATTACTCTGATATTGCATACTTGACACTTGCCTTGCACACACACTTATACCACCCTCTAAGTTTTTCGTAAGCTTATGCACGACTGTTGAGGGTCAAATATTGCATATCAGACCCTATTTATTGCCTGAATTTACGGACATAGTACTGATTAATGGTTTAAATTAATCGTGTTTTCGATGCAGGATGTATTTTAGGAGCTTAAACTGAAATTTGGTACTAAAAGTGTGGATTTGACGCTCAGAATTCACCAAGGCAAGGAACGGACCCCATGTGATCAAAATCAGTGGAATTACATGCCAGAGACCTGAGAAAATCACGAAAACTGAAGTTCAAGTGGCCTGAAAGTCGTCCAAAATGTGAGATCGCAGGGTTCCCATCATCCGTTCGATTCGATACTTCATGCATGACCTAAGGAACACAAATTAACCGTACACATCAAATTTGAGTTCTTGGATCCATGCGAAAGTGGCCCAAAGGCTAGATCAGCCCCTAAAATCATGATTTGGGGCCCACCCGAAATCTGGATATACTTCAGTTTTTGTCTGAACACGTTGAATGCGGTGACAAAACAGGTGGTCGGATTGGATTCTTCATAAATAGCACGAGTGGACCTTTATATGCACGAGTGTGCATAATGTGCACATGCACTCGACGTGCGCAGCAGCAAAGAGTCGGTCAAACCGACTCTTGACCGAAAGTTTCAAAGAAGGAAATTCCTTCTTTCAGCGGTTATGTAGGCCCTTCGCTGGGTGATCGTGTGACCCACTTTCAGCCACCATGCTAGTAATCCGGACCAACCATTCGAGCCAGGAGGTCTAACCGACTGTACAAAGAAGTTCTTCCAAACCCCATACTTGCATACAGAGGAAAATACTATTCACAAGCAGGTTGAACGGCGGATAGAGATATTTGATGGGCCGCAACAGAAGACAGGAAAAATATACAAAACGGACAGGATTTTCATTATACAGACACTGGCAGCTTTGGATTCACTATGAAAACTAGGTAGTGGGCCCACCGACATCACCAACGCAAGAAGAATCACGTCCTCTGTTCGGTGGAAAACGGTCAGGCAACAGGTCGTGCGGGTCGGTGGGCCTCCATCATGGCTCACACAAATGATCCGAGCCGTCTATCATGTAAAGGGGATTGAAAGATTCAAACCCACGCAGACCTTTGTTAACCATGCACACGTACGTGCCCGATACAGAGGTCACAAGCAAGTTGTTTTACATCGTCTAAACATGTTGTAGCGTGATTTCTTCCGTGGGTCACACCGAATTGAGCCCAAAACTGTCCCTTCCCAGCCGAAACTTCAAGGAAAATGCAATAGATGGAGTGGATTTCTTGATGACTGATCAGGGGCCCACCAAGTAACGCAGCAGGGATCGGAGCTCTTTTCACGCCTACAAGCCGCCCGACTTTTGTGGCCCATCGCATGATTTTTTTGGTGATCGATGGCCAATCTGGGACCGTCCATCGTGAAGACAAGTCAAAATTCGGCCCAAGAAGAAGTCCTTCTTCGATTTTTGTGTGGACGCCACGAATAGCAAACGAAAATTTAAAATCTGCCGCTCGCACACTATCGCGTAAGAGCTTCTCCCGGAGTTCCCGTTCGCAAAATAGATTTCATCACTCCTCCGCCCATATCGCCTATAAAAGGAGAAGGAGCGCTCAAGTTTGGGGATCGGCGAAATCTTTGGGAGCTTGGGCTTGTGGAGCGTATGAGAGAGAGGGAGTAGAGTAGTATTTTTATTATTAAATTTTATTGTTCTATTGTTTTTATTTATTTTTCTTTAAGGATGTTTAGCCTCACCATGTCTATGTGTGGCTAAACCTCTTAGCTGGGGCTAAGAGGTGAAGCTTGTAGCGTGATGGGAGGCCTCTTTGCTTGTGCCTTTTGTTTAGACTGATCGATATTGATTTGGGTTTAATTAAGGGAATGTTTTCAGTCTTTAATGGTCTGTTGTGACTGAAATTACAATGGGTCTGCAATGGCTTTGAGCATATTCTTTTTCCTCTTTATGTTTATGACATCAGGAAGCTCTGTTATTCACCATCGTCTCCTGGGCATGGTCGGATGTCAGTACCCTCTCCTGATTTTCATGGCATGTTGATTGGTTGGTAATTAGATTAATTCTGTTGTTTGCTTTGTCTCCTGGGCATGGTTTGGTGATGGAATCCATTCTAATTCATATACCTCTCATCTCTTGAAATCTACATTAATGGCAGTTCAGTTAATTTTTCTGATTTTTAATCCAGGAATAAGATCTCCCTGATCTCTACAAGTGGATCCTCTGAATCCCTAGTTTTCTTTCTCTGATTTTTCTTAAAGTTTTAGATTAATTATTTCACCATTATTCCTCAAATCATAATTGGTTTAGATTTCATCTTAGCCTAGTTCTAGATCTGGTTATTTTTATAAAGCGTACAGGTTTCAATCCCTGTGGATTCGACCTCGGTCTTGCCGAGTTTATTACTACATCACAACCCTATACTTGGGGAGTGAACAACGACCGTTGTATGCAAGTGACGTTGGATCGCAATAACACTGAGGCAGGAGCGTATAGCTAAGCTTTTGGAGTTCCGATATCTATATTTGTATTTCCCTTTCCACATTGTACTCAAAGTTTTTAATATAGTGGATATATGGTAATGTTGTTTTGTGACTTGGTTATGCTTATGGTTATGCTCCATTATATATATATATATATATATATATATATATATATATATATATATCATATTGAAAATCCTCCTTGTAGGATCCTAGGATTGGAATCTGGCATATGGGTGACAGAAGCTGAGAATGGGGCACTACGAAGGCTGTCGGTGCCGGATTCAGCGATCGGGAATTCTATAAGCCCGGTTTATGAGTTTAGGGCATGACAGATCCTCCGAGATCTTTGGCAAAGATCTCGGATAGACCTGTACTACCGTAGTTCCCCGAGATCTTCGACTGGATTCTCGGGTAGAGTCAGTTGAAGCCAGGTCGGAACCAGTAGCCAAGTCGGAACTAGTAGAAGGGCGCGGCGGGAGTCCGAGATGGAGAGTTGTTCCGAAGAGGGGTTCAGCCGACCTAGGTTTTCTTAGCGAGTTGTCGCCCAATTTCTCTTGGCGTCGAGCAGTTTACTGGCCTGCCGACCTACCTATAGAGGTTTTTGTTAGAGAACTGAGGTCGAGCTCCTTTCCTACTTGAATTGGGGATCGGGCCGAGGTCTTTATCATAACAGTTGTTGACCGACCTCGTGGCGCGCACGGATGTCCAACCTGACCTTACCTTATCGGTCAATTCGTCTTTACTCATAACAAGTGTTAAATAGGAAAGGTCTCCTGGCAGTTGGATCAAGATAAATGTGAATAGATCCACGTGGGCAAACCCGGGGCCCTCGAGAAGTGGTGGCGTGTATAAAGGATCAAAATGAGAATTCATTTTCGCACTTCTAGTGGTTATGAGAATGGTTTGAACGTTCACGCTGAAGTGAGAGCATTAGTGGAAGGTCTTTCCCAATGTGTTACCTATGACTTCTCAAAGATAATGGTGGAGAGAAATTCAAAAATTGTGGTGGGCATGCTGAATAAGGAGCGACCCAAAATGTGGAACATGTGATATTGGTGGGCCCGAGTGGACTCTTTCAAGAGGGGTGTAAAATCTAACCTTGTTCATGCATTGAGGGAAGTAAACAAAATAGCAGACGGCTTGGTCCATATGGGCAATGACGCTCAGATTAACAGGACCTTCCTCAACAAGTCTAATCTGCCTAGAGCCATTCGAGGAATTCTCTTTCTTGACCACGTGGGTCTGGGGAGCTTCAAAGAGGGTTGGTGCCCTCTTAGGTGCTTTCTCTTGTTTAGTAGGGACATGATAGGTGGGCCGAGGCGCCTTTAGAGCTTTAAGCCCGTCCGAATGTATAGTTTTCAAGTTTTAATGGAGAAATTATTCTCTAAAAGAATGGGCTTCTTTATCTTCTATAAGGTATTATACAATTTTCAAATTGAAAATTTATACTTTATTGTTGATACTTTGTACAAGTGGGGCTTATAGATCAATCGTTCAATCAATAGATTTTATGGGCCAAAACATGGATGGCCACACACCAAAACTCTCCGATATTGGAGAAGTGCTCACCATCAATCAGCCATTCAATCAATAAAAGGCTAGGATATTTCAACCTTTGGGATTTTTGGTTCACGGATCATCCAATGCGAGTGGGTGCATGGTGGAAAGGGGTGGAAGAGATCACCATTTTCTTGCTCTATAATATACATTGAATTCATGATGAACCTTGAATATGCAAGATAGAAAAAAAAATCTATAAAAGAAAAAAAATATATATTATTGAAAATCATGAATAAAGTTTTCTTTACAATTTAATCCATGCAGATTATATAGCCCTAAACCTTAAATTCTTACTCTATCATATATATATATATATATATATATATATATATATATATATATATATATAAACAGATTGATTCAAATTCTAATTAGAAAGAGTTTCTAAATTGATTTAAATTCTTTGGATGACTCGAACCAAGACTTTACTTGTAACCGAGACTTTTTTTAAAAAACCTTATAACACCCTAGAAGTTATAAAATTTGAATTAAAACTAACATTTAACTCTTAAAATAACCTTATTTTGAATAATTACTCCACAACTAGTTTCCTCTAGCATTAATTGGGATGTAGAGCTCATCAATAGCTTCCAAATGGTGCATAAATGCCCCAAAATAAATAGTTACAAAGTTATGGCTCTAGAAAGCTATAGTGATTGTTTAAGCCATCTTACACTCCATCGAGTTTTTGCCTAGTTTCTTTCAATCCTAGCCATAAATGAGATGACTTTATTTTGCATCATATCACTATGGAGGTAGAGTTTTATGATACTCAAGCAGTATACCATCCACGCCATATAAAAAATGTGTTATATTTGATGTCTTAAATCAAGTCACATACAGGCTATGTCGTTGCCATTGACAGTCTGTGCGATGTCACCTTCGATGACATCGAACAATGCTCGATCCCATCGAGATTTTCTAAATTTTCTCCAGTTGGTCGCTGACCTATCTGGACACTTTTTCGATGTCATCGATGGATGTTCGGTTGAACCTTTGATGACATCGAACATGGATCGATGCAATCGAGATTTTACAAAAATCGGGTTTTGTCTATGGTAGTTTGGGTGTTAGTTTAATGCCATCGACTTGGCTTTGATGCCATCGAAGGATAAGTTTCGATGACATCGAAGGGCGTTCAATGATGTCGAAGGGCGTTTGATGACATCGAACGTTTTGTGCAGAATTTTATGGATCTGCCGGATCTACGAAATTTGTTTCCGATTTTGTTTAGGATTCTCCCATAAGCTATAAATATGGGTGTAAACGACATTGGAAGGAATTTTAAGGGTTTCTAAAGAGTCCTAGGGTTTCAAAGGGGTGTATAAAGGGGAGATTCAAGGTTGTTCGAATCGGGTAAGCTTTCTCTTTGTAATTTCTGCATTTATAGTGATCATATGTCGCTTTGTGCCGTGGTTTTTTCCCGTAAGAGTTTTTCCACGTTAAAATCTCTATGTTCTCTTTGTGTTTGCTTGGTGCTATTTGATCGTTATCCTAGATTCATCTCTATGTGCTTCCTTGGTTCCCTCGATAAGTAGTATCGGAGCGTACGTTGGGGCGCAGGCTTTTTTTTTTTTTTTTTACACACGCACGCCCACCCTCACAGACTCACGCTGTAGTGGGATTTCACCACCTACAGATACTCGAACCCTTGACCGAGTGTTAAAACTCTTGAGAGTCTACCACCAGAGCAAGAGTAAGGATCTGTTGGGGTGCAGGCTTAAATCTGAAGGATTAGTCTCAATGGAAAACACTAAGTATGATATTAAGAAGTACTCAGGGAAAAATAAGTTTGAGTTATGGAAGGTTAAGATGATTAGCCTATTAACTAAACAAGGTGAAGATATGGCTCTTGAGGAGCGACCATCGTCTATGAGTGACGAAGACTGGAAAACTCTTAATAAAAATGCATCCTCTATACGATTATGTCTCACGGATGAGGTGCTCTACAACGTTCTGAGAGAAAACTGCAGCACGTTTGAGGGCAAAGCTAGAGGACTTTTATACTAAAAAAGTCCACTAAGAATAGCCTACGCTTGAAGCTACAGTTATTCAACTTCAAGATGGTTGAGGAAGGAGATGTGGAGGCCCACATCAGTAACTTTAATAAGTTGATTTGCAAGTTGCTAAACATTGAGGAAGTGCTCAAAGCGAAGATCAGGTATGTATATTGTTGAATTCTCTTCCGGCATCGTATGAGTCATTTAAGGACTGATTTTTGTTGAGGGTCATATATTGCATATTGGACTCCAATTATTACCTGATTTTACGTACATGATAATACTTAACGTCCTATTTTAATCGTATTTTTGTTGCAAGGTGAATTTAAAGAGCTTGGACTAAAAAGGGTATTAAAAGCTTGAATTTAATGCTTAAAAATTACCAAGGTAAGGGACGGACCCCAGGGGACCGAGATCGAGGAATTTACATGTCAAAGATCTAAGAAAATCAAGTAATTGAAGTCCAAGAGGCCAGAAAATCATCTGAAACGCAAGATCACATGGTTCTCACCATCCGTTCAGCCTAAAACTTTATATCTGGCCTGAGGACCATAAATTAATCGTATATGTTGAATTTTGGTCATTGGATCCTTGTGGAAGTGGCCCAACGGACATATCTGCCCACAATACTCTAATTTGGGGCCCACCTAATATCTAGATATACTTCAATTTTGGTCTCAACCCCTTAAATGAGTTGAAGAAGCATATGAACGGAGCAGATTTACCATATGCATCATGATGGGACCCACCTTAGGTGCGCATGTGCACAGCACCTGAGCACGCGTGCAACACCGGATCACAACTCCAATCAACGCACACAAGACCCGATCCCTTTCCTCTGTTTACACAGCATCCGCAAGGTCGGACGTTGTGATTGCGTTGTGGGCCACCATCTTGAGCTATTAGTCCGATCTAGACTGTCCATTCGACGCCCAAAGGCCGTCTGACCAAGGCCTAGAGGAGGATATTCTAAGGGAACAACAAGAATGGTTTCCATACATTCAGACGCAGGTTCGATAGTAGGAAAAAAAGTCTCGTGGCCCACACCGAATCCGAGCCAAAATAGTCCATCTTTGACCGAAAATTCGAGGGGAAACCAATGAATGGGGTGGATTTCTCTGAAAAGTCCGATCATCGGCCCCACAGGTTACGCAGATCTATTTTTTCGCATGTAATCACAGGAAGTGCGTCCGTGGGTGACCCGACTTCTCCAGGTGTTGTGTGTTCATAGATGTGATCGGCCAGACAATCTGGATCGTCCAAACTTCCCCCATGGGACTTCCGACTGGATTGGATCCCGCATCAGACCTCCGTTTGTGCTGCAAAAGAAGGAATTTCCTATGTTGTTTCTACTTATAAAAGGAGAGAAGAGAGAGAGCTTTGAACCATCCAAGGACGTGTGGATCCAGGGCAGTCGTGGAGGCCGTGCATGTGGGAAGAAAGAGTTTTTCCTCCTTTTCTCATTTAGTTTTCTTCCTTAATACTTTGAAGAGTTTTTAGCATGTCTATGATAGGCTAAACCTCTTAACTAGGGCTAAGAGGTGAAGCTTGTAGTGTGTTGGGTATCTTCCTATGGTTTTGATTCATGTTAAGTTTAATTGACTTTATTTCTAGTTTGATTAATAGGAATGCTTTCAGTTTTTAATGGTTTATTGTCACTTAAATTACAATGGATCTACTATAGCTTTGAGCATGTTCTTTTCATTATTGAGATTATGAATGTGGGAGCTCTGTTGTTCACCATCGTCTTACGGGCATGGTTGGATGATGAAATCCTTCATAACGTTCATAACTCTCTCAGATTAGTTGTGGATTGGTTAAATTTTGTTGTTTACTTTGTCTCATGGGCATGATTTTGTGATGGAATCAAGTCTAATTCACATCCTTCTCATCTCTTGAAAACTAGATTAAAGGAAGTTCAAATTGGATTTTAATGAATTTCTTCTATCCGGATGAAGATAGGACTCTAATTCCAGTTGTGTTCTTGAATTTAGCATAGAACTCCCTGATCTCTACAAATGGATCCTTAGCACCCTAGTTTTCCACCTTTGAATTTTACAACTTTTAGTTTAAATACATCACAATTCTTCTCGTAAATTCTTCTGATTTAGATCACATCTTACTCTAGTTCTAGTTCTAATTACTTTCAAAATACGTATAAGGTTCAGTCCCTTTAGATTCGACCTTGGTCTTACCGAGATTATTACTACATCGCGACCCTACACTTGGGGTTTTGAATAATTGTGCACCAGTAATAAGTCTCTGAGTGCGGACACCGTTATCTCATCACTTCAAGGGAAGACCATGAGAAAGATAAACGACGGCATAAAGACAACTTCTGATGCACTGTTTATGAGAGTCAAGAATACTAAGCGAGGTACAAGATCTTCAAGACCGAGATCCAAATACAAGGGCAAGGACAAAGGAAAATTAAAGTGTTGGAACTGTGGGGTGACTGGACACATGAAGAAGGATTATACGAATCCTAAGGCAAATAAAGAAAACTTAGCAGCTTCTTCCAAGAGGCTAATATTGTCACATCTGATGAAGAGACAAACACAAGTGATGTGTTGTCAGTGTTTATGATCAGATGCTTGTACAATGATTATAAGGACGAGTGGATCCTTGACACAAGGGCGTCATATCACATGACTCTTCATCAAGGTTGGTTCACCAATTACAAGAAGTGTGATGTGGACAGGTCTTTATGGATAATGACAATGCTTAGAACGTAGTGGCTATTGGTATGGTGTGCATCAAGATGTTTGATGGGATGGAGCGTAACTTGATTGATGTTAGGCACGTTCCTGATATGAAGAAGAGCTTGATTTCTCTTGATGCACTCGAGGCTATAGGGTGTAAGTTTAACAGCGTCAAAGGTGTCCTTAAAGTTTCAAAAGGGGCACTCGTGGTTATGAGAGCGCAGAGGCACGGAAACCTTTGCAGGTTGATTTGGAAGCACTTCAGTTGGTGGAGCGGCAGCAACTGTTGCGGAGTCCACGTATGCACGTATGTGGCATGCTTGTCTAAGCCACATGAGTGAGCAGGGCATGAAGGGACTTTCTAATAGATGTTTGATTCCACCTTTTAAGAATTCTAATTTAGATATATGCGAATATTATATATATGGTAAACAATCTAGATTATCTTTTAAAACTGAAAAACATGTATGTAAGGGAGTGCGTGATTATGTGCACTCTGACATATGGGGGGCATCGCTAGAGGTTTCCGTTGGAGGGTCATCATGGTTTGTTACATTCATTGATAACTACTCTCGGACAGTTTGGGTTTACTTCATGACACATAATTCCAAAGTTTTCACCACATTCAGACAATGCAAGACAATGATGGAAAAATAATCAGGGTGAAAAATAAAGGTTTTAAGGACTGACAATGGTAGAGAATTTACTTGCACTGAGTTTAATGAATATTACAAAGATGAATGGATCATTAGGCACAACACTGTACGCCACACGCCCAAACAAAATGGGGTAGCTGAATAAATGAATCAGACTCTATTGGAGAGGGCCCGATCCATGTTAAGTAATGCTAGGTTGGGCAAGGACCTATAGACCGAGGCCGTTAACACGACTTGCTATTTGGTGAACTGATCCCCTTCTACAGTAATTGATTTTATGATCCTAGAGGAAGTGTCGAGTGGCCATGAGATAAACTACTCAGACTTGCGCATATTTGGTTGTGAGGTTTGCTTGCATGTACCATCAGTTGAGAGAGATAAGATAGACCATAGAGTCAAAAAGTATATTTTTGTTAGCTATGGTGTTGGTGTGAAATGTTACATGTTATTTGACAAAGTCACATGCAAGGTTATCACTAGCTGTGACATCAAATTCGATGAAAGCTCCCTATTCCGCAAGAATGATCAAGAGGACCAAGATAGACCTGAAAGGCTGATCGTAGACATCCAGGTTGATGTTGGGGGCCTTGCACAAAACCTTAAGATCTAGCCCTCTAGAACAAACCAGAATTATGGATAATAAAGCAATGAAAATAATCAATGCATCAATCACACACCACACAAGAGTTTTTTACGTGAAAAACCCTCAAAGAGGTAAAAACCACGAGACCTCTTCCAGATTAACAATCCACTATGAAGTGGAATGTTACAAACTTCTTTACTCATACAGGAGTGGATAAACAATGAGAGAAATAAAGAAAAAACGGAGAGATCTCACCGATTACGAGGACATAGAAGCACTGAAATATAGATTGCACAGTAGATAACCTCCACAAGCATAATCTCCCTTCTATAAGCTTCCTCTCTCTCTTTTCCTCTCTCTCTCTCTCTCACCTTTGATAGCCCTAAACCCTTTAGCAAATCCCTTGTAAAGCTTTAGGAAACCCTCTTGTTGTACCTAGAAAGCCTTTGGAACTCCTATTTAAAGTTTTAAAAAATTCATTTCCGCATCCCAGTTGCGAAAGGACTTGCGACACGAAATTCGCTCAAAATTACGGAACGAATCTGCATAACTACGACTGGTTGTGACGAACCTTCGACTGGTCGAGAGCCACCCACGACCGGTTGAGTACTTCCTACGACCGGTTGAGCACCCCGGAGATAAATAGTCTACAATCGCGGGACTTTGAGTCGTGCCTCGACTCGACTCCATGACTGGTCGACCATCAGCCTTCAACTAGTCGAGCAGGGCTCACGACCGGTCGACGAATGGTAAAAAAATCCATCAAATCTCCCCCTTTTTGACTCAGGAAGGATTCACCTTCTTCAAACCAACCAAGTTTCTACAAACCTCAAACTTGCCCATGAGCAAAGCCTTGGTCATCATGTCTAACCCATTATCGTCCGTGTGGACCTTCTCAAGCTGTAACACCTTCTGTTCCAAAGTATCCCTGATCCAATGATACCGAATCTCTATGTTCTTTGACTTGGGATGCTGACTTGGATTCTTGCTCAAGTGTATAGTACTTTGACTATTGCGATAGACCACGTGCTCCTCCTGCTTTAGGCTAAGTTCCTGTAGGAACCTCTTCATCCAAAGCATCTCTTTACATGCCTCTGTGACTGCAATGTTCTCGGCCTCTATCGTCGACAACGCCACGACCTTCTGAAACTTACTCTATCAAAAAACCGCTCCCCCTGCAAACGTGAACATGAACCCCGATGTAGGCTTCCTAGAGTCTATGCCACCTGCCATATCTACATCTATGTAGCCCTCTAACATAGGTTTTCTGTCACCATAGCATAGGCTCCCCCTGGATGAGCCTCTTAAATACCGCAGTATCCATTTCACCGTTGCCCAATGCTCTTTGCCAAGATTAGCAAGATACCGGCTAACAACACTAACCGCATATGCTATGTCTAGGCGTGTACACACCATAGCATACATCAAACTTCCTATCATTGACGCGTAGGGTATCTTCTGCATCTCTTCCAACTCAGCCTTCGTCTTGGGACACTACCTGTCGCTCAATCTGAAGTGACCATCTAGTGGAGTACTGACTGGCTTCACTGCATTCATATTGAACCGCTCTAGGACTTTCTCAATATAACGCTCTTGTGATAGCCAAAGCTTCTAGCTGCTTCTATCATGGGTTATCTTCATTCTTAGGATCTGTCTAGCCAAGTCCAAGTCTTTCATCGCAAAAGACTTGCCCGGCTTCTGTTTTAGCCTGTCGATCTTCTTGATGTCTTTTCCCATGATGAGCATGTCATCAACATATAACAACAGAACTAAGAAATCACCATTTGAGAACTTGTGCGTGAACACACAGTGGTCCGACTCTGTTCTGTCATACCCATGTTTCAACATAAACGAGTCGAACTTCTTGTACCATTGTCGTGGAGTTTGTTTCAGCCCATACAAGCTCTTCCTCAGCCTACACACCATATGCTCTTTGCCATTGACTTCGAACCCCTCTGGTTGGTGCATGTAGATCTTTTCTTCCAGGTCACCATGGAGGAAGACAGTTTTAACATCTAACAGTTCTATCTCCAGATCCATGCTAACTGCCAACTCAAGTAACACCTGTATGGATGTCATCTTCACCACTGGTGAGAATATCTCCTCGAAGTCTATGCCTTTCCTCTGACCAAACCCTTTCACCATAAGTCTGGCCTTGTACCTCGGCTATGAATTCTTCTGCTCAAACTTCTTTCTGAACACCCACTTGTTGCTTAAAGCTTTCTTGCCCTTAAGCAATTTCACCATGTCATAGGTGTGGTTCTTATGTAAGGATTGCATCTCCTCTTGCATAGCTTTCAATCACTACTCCTTATGCTCGTCGGCTAGGGCCTCAGAATAATCTTCTGGTTCTCCCCCATCAGTAAGCATAATGTACTCATGCGGCGAGTACCTTTTGGACGACTGTCTATCCCTAGATGACCTCCTCACCTGTGGCTCAACAGGTGGATCAAGTGGGGGCTGCTCCCCTGGTCCATCTTCTGAAGGAACTCCCTCGTCTTCTGCACCTTCTTGTACTCCCCCGTCATCAGGCATCATGGGAGGAGTAACCGGATCCATGTCCTCTAGCTCACCTGAACTAGACTGATTCTTCTTTGGCTTACCAATGTTTTCTATACACTGATCTTCAAAGAAAACCACATCTCAGCTCCTGACGAGTTTCCTCTCGGTCGGATCCCACAATTTGTAACCAAATTTTTCGTCACCGTACCCTATGAACACACACTGCCTGATCTGCATATCGAGCTTGGACCTCTCGTCCTTTGGTACGTGAACGAATGCCCTACATCTAAACACCCTCAGATGACTGTACGATGGATCCTGTTCAGTCCACATCTTCTCAGGTACTTCTCCATTCAACGGGGCTGATGAAGACCTGTTTATCAAATATACCGTCGTGTGCATTGTTTCTCCCCAGAACGTCTTAAGCAATTTTGCATGGGATAACATGCATCTGATTCTCTCAACAATTGTGCGATTCGTTTGCTCAGCTACACCATTATGTTGGAGGGTCTTGGGAACCATCTATTCATGTCGTATACCCAAGGACTTGCAGTACTCATGAAAGTCGCTAATGTATTCACCACCATTGTCAGTGAAGATGCACTTCAATGGTCTACCTGTCTCTCTCTCTCTCTCTCTCTCTCTCTCGACCATAGCATGAAACAATTTAAATACACTAAAAACCTCGTCCTTGGATTTCAAAGCATAAACCCAAACCCTCCTAAATGCATCATTTATAAAAGTAACAAAATATAATGTCCCACCCAAGGTTTTTGTCCTCATAAGACCACAAACATTAGAATAAACCAAATCTAATGCATGCACTTTATTAACATGAGAATCAAATTTAATAAATGAAACTCTATGCTGTTTCCCTGATAAACAATCAAGACAGGTTTTGAGAGGTATACCTGCCACTTCTGGAAGGAGCCGCTTCCTTGCTAGTAGCCGAAGCCCTTTTTCACTCATGTGGCCTAGACGCCTGTGCCACATATCAATAGTTGAATCTTCCGCTGTGTTCAACCCACCCTTACACATACTGACACTTGCCTTGTAAAGGGTGCAACACTTCTTTCCTCTGGCCATGATTAATGAACCCTTGATGAGCTTCCATCCCCCACCAGCAAACCAGCTTTTATAGCCATCATCATCCAACCTTTCCATCGACATCAAGTTGAGGCGAAGGTCTGGGATATGCCTCACATCCCTGAGAACCAATGTGCAGCCCACATCGCTCTTCACACAAATATTACTGACCCCTACGATCTTCGATACGCCAGAATTTCCCATCTTCACAGTCCCATAGTCACCTGACTTGTAACTTCTGAAGAAGTCCCTGCATCGAGTCACATGAAAAGAAGCTCCCGAGTCTATCACCTAGTCAGTGTCCTGACTCGTATCCATGAGACATACATCATGATCTGCAGAAAGAATAACTACAACGTCACTATCTAAAGTGACCTCAGTGAAATCTGATTAATCTTCCTTCCTTTTTCCTTTCTTGTCGTTCTTCTTACCACGACATTCATGCTTGTAGTGGCCCTTCTTGCCACAATTCCAGCAATCAACATCCTTTGTGTTACTGGACTTACCTCTTGATTTATGGCAGGCCTTCCCGCCCTTCCTGTTCTTTCCTCTCACTCGTTCCTGTGTCACAAGGGCCTCTTGCTGAGTAGACCCCTGAGACTTCCTCTTTGTCTCATCATTGAAGAGACAACTAGTTACCTGATCCATAGATATCTTTCTGTCTGGCGCGGAGTTACTTAGAGACACCACCAATGTCTCCCAACTGTCAGGCAATAAACTAAGCAATAGCAAAGCCTGCAATTCATCATCCAGAACCATCTTCATAGAGGAGAGTTGGTTCACTATATTACTGACCTCATTCATGTGCTCGGCCACAGAACCACCATCTTTGAACTTGAGATTCACAAGTCGTCTTATCAGAAAAATCTTATTACCGGCTATCTTCCTCTCAAACAATCATTGTAATTTCAACCATAGGCTAGCGGCTGAGGTTTCTGTAGACACATGGTGGAACACAGAATTATCCAACCATTGTCTAATAAACCCCACCGCCTTTCGGTCCATCTTCTTCCAATCATCATCAGTCATATCCTTGGATTTTGTTGATATGCCTAAAATTGGAGAATATAGGTCCTTACAATAAAGCAAGTCCTCCATCTTAGCCTTCCAAATGGTCTAGTTAAAACCATTGAGGCTGATCATCCTTGATGAGCCACCTTTCATAATTCAAAACCGATCCTACCCATTCAATGAACTTAGCTTTAATACCACTTTGTTGGGGGCCTTGCACAAAACCTTAGGATCTAGACCTCCAGAACAAACCAGAATTATGGATAATAAAGTAATAAAAATAATCAATGCATCAATCACACACCACACAAGAGATTTTTACGTGGAAAACCCTCAAAGAGGTAAAAACCACGGGACCTCGTCCAGATTAACAATCCACTATAAAGTAGAACATTACAAACTTCTTCACTCACGCACGAATGGATAAACAATGAGATAAACAAAGAAAAAATATTGAGATCTCACCAATTACGAGGACATAGAAGCGCTAAGATATAGATTGCACAGTAGATAACCTCCACGAGCAGAATCTCCCTTCTATACACTTCCTCTCTCTCTCTCTCTCACCTTTGATAGCCCTAAACCCTTTAGCAAATCCCTTGTAAAGCTTTAGGAAACCCTCTTGTTGTACCTAGAAAGCCCTAGGAACTCCTATTTAAAGTTTTAAGAAACTCTTTTCCGCATCACAGTTACGAAAGGACTTGCGACACGAAATCCGCAAAATCGCAGAACGAATCTCCGTAACTACGACTGGTCGTGACGAACCTTCGACCTGTCGAGAGCCACCCACGACCAATCGAGCACCTCCCACGACCGGTCAAGCACCCCAGAGAGAAATAGTCCACAGTCCCTGGACTTTAAGTCGTGCCTCGACTCGACTCCACGACTGGTCGACCACCAGCCTTCGACCGGTCGAGCAGGGCTCACGATCGGTCGACGAAGGGTTAAAAAATTCATTATTTGACACAGATGATACTCAGGTAGAGAAAAATGCACAGAAAGAGGTATAAGAGCAGGTGGAGCAGGTACCTATGAGAAGAAACCCACAGTGTGATCACAGGTTATCGGTAAAATACAGGGACGACTCTAATATTGGATATGCCCTCATTACAGATGAGGGGGACCCATCTACTATTCATGAAACTCTTAATGAGCCTGATGTAGAAAAGTGGAAGGCGGTTATAGGCAATGATATGGACTCGTTACACAAAAAAACACATGAGAGCTAGTGGAGCTTCTAGTGGGTCGAAAAGCAATCGGATACAAGTGGTTATTCGAAAGGAAATATGATAGATACAAAGCGAGGTTGGTAGCGAACGTGGTATGCTCAAAGAGAAGGAATTGACTTCATATAGATATTCACGCCAGTGGTTAAGTATCTATTAGATTCGTGTTGGTGCTGGTTGCCCAATACGATCTCGAGCTGAAACAGATGGATGTTAAAAATGCATTCCTACAAGGGGAGTTGGAAGAGCAGATCTACATGAAGCAACCAGAAGGCTAAGAAGTTAAAGGGGCATAGAACAAAGTTTGCAAGTTAATGAGGTTGTTATACGGCCTGAAACAATCGCTTAGGCAGTGGTATAAAAAATTTGATTCTTTCATGTTGAGTCAGAAATTTATTCGGAGTGAATTCGATCACTGTGTCTATTACGAGACACTGAGTGATGGAAAATTCATCATCCTATTATTGTATGTTGATGATATGTTGATTGTCAGTCATGATATGTCTGAAATCAACGTACTGAAGACTCAGTTATCAAGGACATTCGAGATGAAAGATCTGGGGGCTACAAAGAGGGTTCTTGACATATATATCATAGAGAGAGGAAGGGGAGTAGGCTTTATTTATCATATGAAGAATACCTTGAAAAACCACTGAGCATTCCCCACATGGCTCACTTCAAGTTTTCCTCAGAACAATGTCTTAAAATAGGTGAAGAAAAGCAGGATATGTCTCTTGTGACTTATTTGAATGCGGTTGACAGTTTAATGTATTTCATGGTCTATATGAGACTAGATATTTCACAGGCAATCGGTGTTATGAGCAGATATACGTTAAACCCCAGCAAGCAACACTGGAAAATGGTGGAATGACTACTTCGATACATTCAAGGTACAAAGACTACGTCTTAACTTTTAAGAAGACAGGAGCAAAGTTGGTAGGGTATGTGGATTCAGACTACGTAGGCAGTGTGGATTCCAAAAAGTCGACTTCAAGTTACTCGTTTGTGCTAGCGAGTGGAGCAATTAGTTGGATGTCGAAGCTTCAGTTTGTGGTACCTCTTTCCACGACCAAAGCAGAGTATATAGCACTGATGGAAGCATTAAAGGAAGATGTTGGGCTGAGAAGTATGATAAATCAGTTAGGGCTTCAACAGGAGTCGTGCCGATTAACTGTGATAGTGAGAGAGCTATCAATTTGGCTAAAAATTCTGTTTACCACTTAAGTACTAAACACATTGATGTTCGTCACCATTTTATCCAACAGGTGCTTGAAGAAGGAGGTGTAACACTGGGGAAGATTCACACCAGTGTGAATCTGGCAGACATGCTCACCAAGGTCATTTTTACGGAGAAGTTCAAGTTCTGTGCGACTTCTCTGGGCTTGGCGATGGCGTAAAAGGAGGACAGAGTGTGCAGAGAAGCGTTGATGGAACCATGATGTAAGGCAGAGATAAGAGAAGATGACAAGATGCTACATGTTTGAAAATTGAAGACATGGTAGAGATTGTTATGTTTGACGTCTTAAATCAAGTCAGATACAGGGTATGTCGATGCCATCGACAGTCTGTTCGATGTCACCTTTGATGGCATTGAACAGTGCTCGATCTCATCGAGATTTTTTAAATTTTCTTCAGTTGATCGCTGACCTATCTAGGCACTTTTTCGATGTCATCGATGGATGTTCGATTGAGCCTTCGATGACATCGAACATGGATCGATGCAATCGAGATTTTACAAAAAGTCAAGTTTTGTCTCTGGACATTTTGGGTGTTAGTTCGATGCCATTGAAGGATAAGTTTCGATGACATCGAACGTTTTTCATAGAATTTTGCAGATCCGTCGGATCTGTGAAATTTGTTTCCGATTTTGTTTGGGATTCTCCTATATGCTATAAATATGGGTGTAAACGGGATTGGGAGGAATTCTAAGGGTTTCTAAATAATCATAGGGTTTCAAAGGAGTGTAACAATAAGAGATTCGAGGTTATTCGAATTAGGTAAGCTTTTCTCTTTGTAATTTCTACTTTCGTAGTGATCATCTGTTGCTTCGTGTTATGATTTTTTCCCACAAGGGTTTTTCCATGTTAAAATCTTTGTGTTCTCTTTGTGTTTGCTTGGTGCTATTGGATTGCTATCCTAGATTCATCTCTGTGTGCTTCCACAGTTTCCCCAACAAAATGTACTTATGGTAACCCATTGTCACTAGGCAACAGTGCAAAATTCAAATTAGTTGAACAATCCTAATTACCTCTTGTTCAAATTGGACCATTTTCATTTTTAACCATCCGATGTAAAGATAATAAAATAAGCATTTTTATTTATTTATTTTTATTTTTTTTGTTTTTGTTTTTTTGTTTTTATTATTATTATTTTTTTTTGGGTTCACGATGCATCTAAACGGGAAGTGGGAACCATAATATGCCATTTCTAAGTAATTTCTAAGGGGCCACACTCTTCTAGCTAGAGTATCAAAGTTTTAGTGGGCCCGAGCATTTATTTTATAAAACGTCATTATTTTTTCTATACGGTGGTGTAAGTAGCATCATTGGATTACGTTTCTTCAGGGGTGGAAGCTGAAAAGCAGTCATTGGCTGCACTGCAAAATAATAATAATACCACCCACCAATGTACTGCTTGTGGCTGGGACACACTCATCCAAAAGAAGTTAATCGTTGATTTTCACGCAAGCAAGCGACAGATAAACGGTTGGTGGGGCCCATCGTAAGGACTAAACATGTATAATGAAACTATCCAGCTGTTCCTAGTAGCATATATATATATATATATATATATATATATATATATATATATATATATATATATATATGGACCTATGCCAGAACAGAAATTGACTATATGAAATCCTTGGGCCCTGAATCTCTACTAGGGGCCCATGATTTGGTGATCGAGACCTTCCGTTTGTTGGGCCCCACTGGATGGGGATGACCCAAAAATCTCTTGAATCCAGGCCATTCATTCTTTTGCCTTTTTAGTCACTAGATGCTGACCACAGCTTCATATATATATTTTTTTATTGTCTATCGACAGGCCACCAATCTAATAGTTGAAGTCTTCACGTAAGAGAGATCTATAAGTGGGTTGTCTATTCGTGATCAGGTCCATCAGATCAACAATTCAGATAACCAAAATGTGGGGCCCACCTAGACATACACAATGGTTGAGTACACTTGACGCATTCTCTTCCTTTATCCACGTGCATTCAAGCAATGTTACTTTGAGAAAGAGTTCGATACTCTGGCAGACTGTGACAGTTGATAAGCAGGCAGTAAGAAATTACACACATGTAATTGAAGCAACTCAAAATAAACTGTTCAAATTGTGATCATCCCTAATTTAGATTTGCAATAAATAAAAAGAATTACATCTATTCGACCATCTAAGTAGAGCATTTGTAGCAAAAAGATCCAACTGCCCAAATTAAGCAATCAAGTATCCAAGAATCAGATATTTAGATTGTCCAGCTAATTTCACTCTGGGATCATGATTTACTACGGTAGGTCCTGCTATTTGGATGGTTTGATTTGAATTTATGTATGTCACGTGTACAATTTTTGACTCCCTGCGCATCAACCATCACACTCTAGCAGAGTTTCAATTAAGTACAAGTTTTACATTACACACATGGACACGTCTTAGGATTTCTTGTGGTTTCTGTCTAGTGATGTGAATTAGATTGGAAGGTTTGTCGGAAGAAAAAAAAGACAGCTGGAAAATCAAGAACTTGGACTTGATTGGGTCAATCCGCTAGTCAAGATGCAGACTACTTGACTTGTGGACATATCCTGCCACAAATTTTAATCAGGACACATATTTCGTGGGACGTATATGTTTGGTAAATATGGACCGTTCATCTTTTTCCCAAATGTCCATTTTCTCTTACAGGTGAGGCAGTTGTTGAGCGCAATGTCCTGAATTTTAAGCATAGTTTTAAAACTGAGTACTTGACTCGGCAAGATTTCGAGCTGAGTCATTGTAAAGCTCGGTTTTAAGCCTGACTGGACCTCAAGTGAGTGTGACTTGGACTCAAGAATAATAACTGACAAGCCAAGCGTCATGTGTTTGATATCATTCCATTATTTTTATATTTTATTTCTTTTATAACTATTTAAAATATTACAAATAATAGAAATTTAATTATTAAATATCAAGTTCAAATAAGTAAACTTGCTCCTGAGTCTTCCAGTCAACCAACCCAAATAGATATCAAGTCGAGTTGAGTTTTTGAGTTTTTAAGCTATATGCTTTTAAGTAGAGCTGTAGATGAGCCAAGGCTAGCCAGTTGTTGAGAATTATTGTCTAAGTTCTAATTTAATTATGATACTTAGTTGTTAAGCTAGTTTTTGTTGAGTGCATGTTAGCTAAAAAAATTTCTTTTTAAAATTGTAGTGTTAGTAGGATTAGAAAATAACGAGCCATCTTCTATACAAAGGCCTAATTACACAGCACATGTAAAAGCTCTCTCTCTACCTATAGACTTGCTAGTGTGATTCTCTACACTATTCATCATGGTGTAGTTTGGGTTGGGCTTGAACCGAAATATTTGGCATTCTCTTCTTTTGTTTAATTACTACTTGCCTAAGAACGCCTCACCAGAATAGGATTGCTAAGAGAAAGAACCCTCATGTAGGTTGGGGGCAGTCGGGGTATGATGAATGAAAATAAATAGCTGAAAGTTTATTGAGCTGAGCTGTATATATTTGAATGTACAATTGTATGTCATTGCAACCTGGTACGAAGGTCCGATATTAAATAATTTAAAACATTCGAATATTTGGATACGTAACTTATGTGAAGCATAGTGATGAAAATTATAACAAGCTTGATGAGAATGCTATAAAGTGTGTGTGTGTATTATTTATCTGAGAGAAAAACATACTGATGTTATGATCTTCTAATTTATTGTATTGACAAGAGCAACGATGTGAATTTTGATGAGAAATGACAATGAAATCAAGCTTTAAATAATGATATAGAATATTAATGACATTTATTGGATATATAACCAAATACAAGACCGTCTACTTCATAGTTATCAAAGTAAGTAGAAAGATCTTAATTCACTAAATCAAATGAAAAATGAGTTTATCGCCTTGTCAATGTAAACAAACCAAGAACAATGGAGGTTTGAAGAGAATGATTCTCCTTCTTCTTTTCTGTGTATTTGAGACAACCCAAAAGGGTTTAATATATAGAAATTACAGTCATGTATATAAGGAAAAATAATAAAACCAAAATCCTATATGAACTATACAAGGTATATAAGCTATACATGGAAAGGGCTATACAAGGAATGAGAGCCTGTCTAACATCCCCCCTCAAACTAATGCGGGTCATCGACAAGTAATAGTTTGCCAACTAGAAATGAGTGACGAGCAGAAGTGAGGACTTGGTGAGAATGTCTGCAATTTGATCATGAGATGCAACATGTGGAAGAGAAATGAGCTCAGATCAAATTTCTCATGGATAAAATGACAAATAACTTCAATATGCTTCGTCCGTTCATGAAAAACCGGGTTAGAGGCAATCTTTGAATAGCACTTAGATTATCAACATGGAGTGGAGTAGGATTAGAGGAATGCCCAAGTCGGAAAGAAGTCCACGTAACTGCAAAGCTCACTACACGCAATGACATCGCCCGATACTCGCCTTTTCTGCTTGATTTGGAAACAGTGGTCTGTTTCTTACACTTCCAAGAGATGAGAGAAGTGCCGAGAAAAACACAGTAGCCAGTAGTAGACCGTCGTGTGAGAGCGCATCCGGCCCAATCCGCATCCAAATAAGTACGAAGGTCCAGAGTTGCCATGGAGGAGAAGAACATGGATCGATCAAGAGTTCCATGAAGGTACCTTAGGATGCGCAACACGGCAGTCATATGAAGAGTCCGAGGTGCAGAAACAAACTGACTGACGACTTGGACAGCGTAGGCAATATCAGGGCGAGTCATAGTTAAGTAAACCAGACTCCCAACCAAACGACGGTATAAGTCGGGCTGTGCAAGGAAATCACCATCGTCACGACCATATTGAACGTTAAGTTCAAGGGAGTCTGAACTGTCTTCTGATCCGTCAATGATGCCAAAGCAAGAAGATCCTTGGTATATTTACGCTGGCTGACCAGGATCCCTCGCTTAGAACGTGAAATTTCAAGCCCAAGAAAGTATGTGAGATGGCCGAGGTCTTTCATCTTGAAGGAGGATTGCAGAACTTCCTTTAAAGCCGAGATACCAGTAGCATCGCTACCAGTCAGAAGGAGGTCATCAACATAGACAAGAACAATGACAATTCCTCGAGCAGTGGTGCACAAAAATAAGGATGGATCATGACTACTTTGAGTCAAGCCAAAGCATCAGTAACGACATTATGAAAGCGTTGGAACCATGCCCGAGGTGCCTGTTTGAGGCCGTATAGGTCTTTCTTTAAGCGACATACCTTATTGTCGGGAATTAAAGAGCCAGGAGGAGGTTTCAAATATACGGTTTCTTGAAGATCTCCATGCAGAAAGGCATTTTTCACATCCATCTGAGCGAGTGGCCATGAGCGAACAGAAGATATAGCCAGAAGCGTACAAACAGTTTTCATCTTGGCCACAGGAGTGAAAGTCTCATCGTAATCAATTCCGTATTCCTGTTTGTATCCTTGAGCAACAAGTCGAGCCTTGTATCGATCCAACGATCCATCAGACTTGAGCTTGACAGAATAAACCCATTTGCTACCAATTAGCTGTTGGTCAGCCAGGTCGAGTGACAATGTCCCACGTATGATTTTCATCCAATGCCGCAAGTTCTTCTGCCATAGCCTTCTTCCAACAATCATGAGTGACTGCCTGAGAGTATGAAGTAGGAATAAACAATATCCAGAGTAGCATTCATGGCGGACATAGAGCATATCAAGCGATCAGGCGCCGATGTTCACGAGCGAACGACGTATCGAGGTAGGTTCGGGATCCGCAATGTGCACAGAGAGATTTGGGTTGAGTAATAGGTGATGGATCTATACGTGGTCGACGTGAGTAAACCCGCAACGACGAGGAGGAGTACTTGAGGCAAACGGAATTTCGGAAAGGTGGTTAGA
Source organism: Magnolia changhungtana (assembly GCA_030180095.1). NCBI lineage: Eukaryota > Viridiplantae > Streptophyta > Magnoliopsida > Magnoliales > Magnoliaceae > Magnolia > Magnolia changhungtana. The sequence goes on along the minus strand of JASAUF010000203.1, from coordinate 1,883,355 downwards.
CCAGAGAGTATGGAGTTGGCGGAGGAGGAAGAGATAAATGGAAGGCAATGTGTTCAAGAAAAACAATATTTCGTGAAACCCGAACACGACGAGAAATAAGATCATAACATCGAAAACCTTTCTGAGTTTCCCCATATCCCAAGTACATACATTTGACCGATTTTGGAGATAGTTTGTTACGTTCACGTGAAGCCAGGTGAACATAATATATACAAAAAACACGAAATGTAGAATATGCAGGATGTAAGCCAGTGAGAACAAAGTACGGAGATTTACTGTTCAGAACTTTGGTTGGCATCCGATTGATCAAGTAGATTGAATGTAACATTGCTTCTTCCCAGAAAGAACGAGGAACACTCATAGCTGTCATCAGGGTGTTGGCAGTTTCAACAATATGACGATTTTTCCGTTCCGCTACCCCGTTCTGTTGTGGAGTATCAGAATAGGTGGTCTGATGAATAATCCCATGACCTTGAAGAATGTACGGAATTCAGTTGAGATACATTCCCCCCCTGAGTCAGAGCGGAGAGTTTGAACAGGAACCCGAAATTAAGTTTCCACCATAGAGTGAAATAATTTGAATTTTTCAAAAACCTGTGACTTTGATTACAAAAAGTAAATCCAAGTGTAACGTGTGAAATCATCAATGAATATAACATAATATCGTAATCCAGAGAGAGACATAATTGGTGATAGACCCCAGACATCCGTATGCACAAGTTCAAACATAGAAGATGATTTTGTAGTACTCAGAGAAAATGGAATGCATTTACTTTTTGAAAGACAACAGGAAGAACAAGAATAATCCAAATCATTTTTATTAAGAGAAATATTCCCTAACATGCCGAAGAAATCAATGAAGTAACCGATCGAATGTGGATGGCCCAAAGCGAAAGTGCCACAGCTTTCACAATTATTTGTCAAGTAATATCTCGATGAAGATGAAGAAAAGAAACAACAAGCCGAGTGACAGATGGATTAAAGTCCAAGATGTACGAGAATTTTGCCGCCTACCCTTCCCAAGTACCTTCCCGTTGCGGATCTTTGCACAAAACAACAATTGGGAAGAAATATGACCAAGCAGTTATTGGATGTGAGTTGACTAATGGAAATTAAATTGGAAGAAAGGTTAGGGACATGAAACACATCACGAAGGGTGAACTGGCGATGAGTAGAAGGAGAGAAAGTCAACGATCCAACAGACTGAATAGATAGTCTAGTACCATCCGCAGTGGAAATAGCCTGATTGCCGGTGTAGGGACGAATGTCACGAAGATGGGATACAAGACACCGGTCATATGATTGGAAGCACCGAATCGAAGAACCATGTAGAAGATAGAGATATACCCGACATACCGCCGCAAAAGGGCCTGAACGATTTGTTGGAGCATCGCAGAGTCAACGGAGATGAAAAACCTTCTACGGAAACCGTCGATGGAGAATCACTAACAAAGGCTCGAGAAGAAATAGTGGCGTGAGTAACAAAGAAGAGCACGACCACGCCACGACCATGACCACCACGTCCACTACGAAAAGAAGAAGCATAGCACCTGTATGACAAATCCGAATACCATGAACAGTCCGTCGACAATACGCGCACCATTCTTTGCATTGAGCGACAACATGACCCACCTTGTTGCAGCCGCGACAAGTTAAAGGAGTGGAACCACGTGTTGGTGTAGTGGTAGACACAACAAGCACCATATCAGATGATCCCGGAGTTGAGGAAGGAAGAGAGAGACTTTCAGTCGTTGTTCCTCGCCCAATAAATCATTAATAACCGAATTCAATGAAGGAAGAGGGCTACGGTTCAAGAGAGCACACAATGCTCAAACTCGGACGCAGCTTCATAAGGAATTGTCGTACTTGCGCATTCTCGCGCATAGATTGGAATATCTTAAAATCATGAGGAAAGGTTGGATCCATCATAGCTATTTCTCGTCCAAATAGTGACAATTTTGGAGTAAAATGATTGTATACTATCATCACCCCGAGTAAGGTTAACGAGATCCTGTTCTGAGCGATATAACCGGCCGCATTACTCGTTGATAAATTGTCTGAGATGCTCCCACATTGCCTTAGCGGCGATGAAGGGTGAGGCCAATAGCAATGGACCGATCGACCGAATCGAGGATCCAGGTAATAATCATTCCATTATTCATGTCCCAATAGAAATTTAATTTGTAAATGAAGTGGGGATTGGAGTAGATCCATCAATGAGTCCCCACAAACCCCGACCCTTGAGGAAGTTCTCAAAATGGATGGCCCATAGAGAATAGTTGGTACCATCAAAACTACAACGTGGGGCCTCCAGTACGTGATGAGTTCTTGTCCATTGATCTAAGTAATGTAAAGTACTTACAGAGATGCAACAGAAGGCGTTAGGTGTACCGTACAGCAGGATATACCCAAGCAATTGTAGTTTTCGGGGCGGTGTAATAACAACAATTTCTAAAATTGAGTGTAGTCTGGAGCAACAAAGAACAAGATCTTAGAGTAAAAGATCGTATCTCGGAGCAATAGCAATAAAGAACTGTTCGGACAAGGTGCGGACCAGATCTCGGGAACAAGATGGAAAAAATAAAGAATCAAGAGTAGATTTGGTTTAGACAAGCGAACGAAATATTTGGCATCCTCAACAATAACTACGGAACAGCCTAAGATCCGGAGCAGTGGACGAGCAAGGATGAGTAGATCCGAAGTAGAAGGGGGGCGTCTGACGAGCGGTCTGGGCGCAGGGGCGCGACGAGCGATCCGAAGCGTGACGAGCGGATCTCGGGCGAATCCGGGAGCAGATGAGCAGGATGAGTAGATTTGAAGTAGAGGGGCGCCGGACGAGCAGATCTGAAGCAGAGAGGCGTCGGACGAGCGTATCCGAAGCGGTGGACGAGCGGATCCGAAGCGTAAGAGGCACCTGATGTCGTAGGATCGGCCGGACGACGCAGAGGTGCGGCGCATGATGCAAGGGTGGTTGGACGACGCAGCAGGGGGGGTGGCCGAACGACGCAGGATAAAGTCGTGCAAGAATGGTGACCGGATGATGCAGAGCGCTTATGATCAACTTGGCTCTCCGATACCATGTAAACAAACTAAGAACAATGGAGGTTTGAAGAGAATGATTCTCCTTCTTCTTTTCTGTGTATTTGAGACAACCCAAAAGGGTTGAATATATAGAAATTACAGTCATGTATATAAGGAAAAATAATAAAACCAAAATCCTCTACGAACTATACAAGGTATATAAGCTATACATGGAAAGGGCTATATAAGGAATGAGAGCCTGTCTAACAGTCAAGTGGTGATGTAGAATGAAAATATCCTATCCATGAAAGGATTCTTGTTAAAAGAATTATGGATTATTATATCAAAAATATGCACCACACTCACATAATGTAGGTCATGAATTTCTATGAGTGAACCTTTGAATTAAGAAGTTGTTGATGATAGCAAGCCATGGAGGAAAAGATAGGTGTACATTACAAAAAGATAGGTGTACATTACAAAAAGATAGCACATGAAACTTAGTTGAGCTTTCGGAAGAAAAATATATTTGTTATAAGTGGATGTACAAAATAAAGGAAAATGTTATAGGTGAAGCCGAGCACTACAATGCGTGTTTAATAGCTCAAGGTTTCTCTCAAACTTTGGAGAAGACTATGATGATACATATAGTCTTATGGCTAAAATCTCAAGTGTATATTATTTATTATAACTGGCAATTGCAAAGTATTTAATTCTTCAATAAATGAACATGAATAATGTCTTCTTAAGCAATGATATATATATATATATATATAGAGAGAGAGAGAGAGAGAGAGCGATGTGAGAGATTTATAAATCTTAAAAAATTGAGGCACATGGACAAGCTTAAAAATGCTTGATGTGATCTAAAACAATAACCTAGAGCTTGGTATATAAAGCTTGGAGCATTTTTTTCTTTCAATTTATTTTATTTCTGTTCAACCGATGCATGCACTTTTGTGAGCTACTCTATAAATAATTCTTTCAATTTATTTTATTTCTGTTCAACCGATGCATGCACTTTTGTGAACTACTCTATAAATAAAATGATTATATATATGTTATCTACGTATATGATTTTGATCATCATAGGTAATATTGCTCTAGAGAGGCAAAGAGTTAGAAATTTTCATCTCTCCCAAATGTTATAAATGAAGGATTTGAGAGACCTTCAATAGTTTTACGGTAATGAAGTGATAAATGATAAAAGATGAGTATGTGCATCGGCAAGTAGCTTTCTATAACACCCTGAAAATCGGGGGTTAAGCAAAGCTCAGCTCCCGAGTTCCAACGCATCACTTATGCAACATAGATAATGATGATTATGATGAGTGCCTTGAAACATGAATGGGATTAGACCAAAACAACATATCATATTCCAGAGACAGTTAAATTACGCAAGCGGAAGACTGTGATAGATATATAAAATTTATAAACTGTTGTAAGTCTCCAGAGTATGAACATGTTACCAGGTTAAATATAGATATGTATACACCAAAAATGAACAAAATGAATATACATAGCTGTTCCAAAAGTGCAAACTAAAGTGTAATGGCGTCTAATCAGTAACCCTGTAATCCCGTCGATCAGAAGATGGTCTACATAGACCCGCCTAATAGCTGCACACAGGAGAAACCCTCCTCATCACCATAAAAGTCCGGCTCTACTTCGCAAGCATCGTCATCATCTGAAACTAAGACAGAGTCTGGTTGGTGTGTACAATACTGTCCTGTAACGTGAGAGTGAGTGATCAACTCAGTGGAACTATAAAGTAGAGGTTAACATGTTATCAACTTAGTCAACCAGTAATGATAAAGCAGTACAATCAAACATTTCTAGATACTCTTATTAATGCAAGGATGAAATATATTCATGATGTATGCCCTCGCCTACACTCCCTCGTGCGACACCATCTTACGGTCGCGGCATGCTTTCTTCCCTCTATGCTCTTCAACCCGGGGTACATGCAGTGCGATGTTATGAGCATGATTACCAAGTTTTTATTAGTCCTTTTCATACAGCAGGATTGGAAAACTAAGGTACCTTTCTTATATCATTTCCCAAACAATGATCCATTCTAGGGTCGTCAGTCCTAGTAAATCACATACGATAAGCAAGTTATAGGTCACTACCACCAATGCCCTACCAACTAGCAGATATTTTCGAAGGCTCATCGCCAACCTGACTGGGGACCACAACCAGGCTGCACCGGGGTAGGCCTATTTCATACTCTAGTGTTACGGAAAGTCTCGTCACCTCTACGCAGGCCCAGAGTATGCTCGAGGTCACTACAAAGGGCTCGTTACCTTATCAGTGTAGGCTGACAGGTCAAATACAACGTCCCATACCACCGTATTCGACTTACAAGGTGGAGTTGCTCAATGGTCACTACGGGAAGGCTTGTCACCCCAGCGTAGGTCGACAGCTCGACCACGGTTTCTCATATCACCATGTCCGGCTCATGAGTTTTAGCGAATCGAGGTACCACGGTTAAACGGGTTTTTCACTGGTAAGTTGGTACCTTAGATTCAAACAGTAGCATTCATACATGGTGAACGTACATCGGGTCAACCGGGTTACTTGACAAACTTGACTGGTATGAGCATACGTCGAGCTGATCGACATGGAGCGCGTAAGCAACTCCGTGTGGCCTAACCACCGCCGATAAGCAGCGTACGACTCAGATTCATCGGGTGTGTCCGTCGTGGTCAAGCAGTTCAACCACCGTTTACAGACATTTACCGATTGCCTGGACTACATCGTACCAAACGATAGCATTCATATGTAGTGATCCAGAATAGCATGTGACAACTGAAACCAGATATAAATCTTACTCGAGCAATTTAACAAAACACATACTACACATATTATCAAACATAGACATTCCATCCATACATCACATAGTAATAAGTTAGGCTATATGAAGGATAATATAATCATAGTTAAGGGAATTGAGAATCCTATCTCAACACCCACAATACATGCATTTAAACAAGTATTTTCACATTCAGGCATTTTATCAAACACTTAGCCTACACATATTACACACATGTAATAGACTAATTATAACATACATCCTGGCAAACCATTTTTACCAAAGAGTTGTCACATACACAACAAGCATATATCCATAGGTAATAATCATGGCAAGCACAAATTCAAATTCCATATTCATTCAGACATATCAACAAACGCATAGAATACACTATATTCAACATACTTCATATATATGTGTAAAGTGCGGGAAACATCGTATCTAAGCATGTGATAGCGTTCAAGTTAGTCATAAATCATTACTGACATTGAAAGCCTTGAAAACCATAACCTAAACATTTATAGTCCGCGCCTTACGCCGTAGAAGCGTAACGAATTCGATAGAGACTCTAAGGCTTCGTCAATGATGGAATGACAACCTATAACACGAGTTGAGTCAGCTATTTCGCTATTAGCGACAATTAAAACCCTAGATCAGATTAGGGGTTGGATTTCTTACCTAAGAATGGGATCGGTAGCGCCGGTAGAGCAATACGGAAGTTGTGGTAAGCCACATGGAGTGATGGGATTGAATCCCAGGAATGAACTCCAACTCTCTCTCTCTCTCTCTCTCTCTCTCTTTCTCTCTCTTTCCTCTCTTCTCTCTCCTAGGGTTTCCCAAATTCGTATGGGATGAGAGAGTGAGGGCTTAAGGCCCTTATATAGGCCTAAAACTGATGGAAATGGCCCCAGGGCCAAGGTATACTTAGGTTATAGCCAAAGGAGGCTTGTTCCGATCCAACGGAGCACTTCTGGAGGCCCCCTTTCTATGTGCGGTCAGACTTAAGCTCCCTGACCATGGATCTAGGGCGAGTTATGTTTTCGGTCCGATCGGATATACAGATCGATCGCGGCGGACCAGTTTCAGTTCGACGGTCACCGAAACTCGATCAGGGCCACAAGTAGATGCTTTGTATGGGAAATTTCTCTTGATCTGAGGGTATATTTGGGTCAGATTCTAATGGTTTGAATCCTTATATTCAGCCCGCAAGCGACAAGTCTCAGATTACCAAAAATCAAATTTTATTTCTAAATATATTCACGTTTCTCAAACACTTCGCTCTAGGCTCAAGTTGTCCATTTCCAGACACTATCTAGATTTAATTTCCGAGAAGGTTGTCAAGCCCTGCAAGGCAGTCCTAAACGCTTAGTCTCGTAGTCATAAGACTTTTGATATGCGGTCCAGATCCGATACGGAGTTTCAATGTGCTCCCGAGAATAACTGGGTAATGAGATTGATCCTAGATTTTAGGGTAACCTAGCGTCAATGATTCTACAAGTTTTGGGTCTTACAGATCATATTTAAAATGGTTCAAGCAAATTTCGTAGCTAACCTAGTTTAGCACTTAGTTAATTCCATCTAATTTCTATAGGATTTAGTCCTAAGTGATTTCTGCCTATGGTGTACTCGGGTCTTTGTGTGGATTTTTTCGAGGCATTACAAAAGGGGATTTGAGGCTTTAGGATTGAGTTCTGAGAAGTCATTTAAAGTGTTATGATCGACTCATTGCCCAAGGACGTCTTACTCCAGGTTGGAAAAAATCCGAGGTGTTACAATCTACCCCCCTTAAAAATAATTTTGTCCCCGAAATTGGCTAAGGGTAATGAGTAAAGATTTCATTATTTCTTTTGCATAAGTTTTATCGATTTCAAGTTTCTACGCGTGGTAGGGTGTATATTGTCCATGCTCGTCTGGCTCACTTTAGTCTATCCTGCTTAAAACTTTTTCGCCCTGACGTTGGCTACGGCTATTGTAATTCATCTTGTACCCTTTATTAAGCCTATTCTTTAATATGAATTGGTTTAATACTTGAACCCTAATTGGTTTCCTTCAATAACTTTGTTCTTAATATTCTAAGGAAGGCTCAGCTCCTTTTGAACCTAACCATTGGTATAGCCTGGATCAGTTACCTTCGATCCTGGGCCAGTGGGGCATGGGTCCACCACGCTTCCGCTGCACCACTCTGATCCAATAAATGCATCGCCTGACTTAACTAGATTGGGCTCATAATGTTCTACCCCCCTTAAAATTTGTTTTTACTTTCAGGGTTCAAGATCTATGTCCTGATCCGTATGTCGGAACAAGGTGTAACCTAGGACCTATCCTTGACATGGTCTTCCTTCCATCGATGATGTGTACTATGGCATTGGTACCTCTGGTTATAGAAAGAAGCTAAAACGATGTGTGTTGAGGTTGATTTTTGGGACAGGTGTGAGTTTATGGTAAGATGTCTAATTCTACCCAAGAAGGACTTTTACCACGGTCCCGACTTACCTTATTTAATCATGTCTAGCTTAACAGGCAGGCTATCTTTCTAAGTTCATATGCACAATATGTATGCCAACATGGCATGTGATTTGGGACCTAATTCCTAACTGTCTGTTGCCCATTTGAAAAATTCCTTGGGCCTAAAGAGAAAATCTATATTGGCTATATGTTCTTAACACTTCTCAAAGACGAAATAATAAACTTTTAGTTGCAAGTGGTCGAGCTAACACAGAAGGAAAGTTATGTAATGGGTTTTAGTCGGATACATGGACCTTCTGCCTAGCCATGACAAAAAGTTTGCCGTATCAATTCTTAATCCTTGTTGATCCCGATTTTTTGCTTAATCAGATCATTGAGTTCATTGGTAACTACCAGGATTGAAAATTCGATTCAAACCGTGAACATTTCGCTTATATATAGTTTCTCTACTCCGTGGTCCCGATTGTAATCAGCCCTTGAGAAGGCAATTCTAAGGAGTGTGTTGATTTGACCTAACGTTCAATCCAAGGGATATATATAAGTTTTCCATATAGTTTCTATGTCAAACAAGCTTCCTAAGAGTTACTAAAGAAGCCTATAAGCATTAAGGGGATTCAACGAAGGAATAAGGTCTCACTCCAACCTAATCAAGTCAACTACTAAATCTATCTTTCAAATATCTTAGCATAATTAATCTTTTACATTCCTTAGTATAACCAGTAGCCTAGCCTTAATTTAGGAGTAGCGGTAATCCAATAGCTTATGGGCTAGATGATTTCGTACTCTTTCAAAATCTACGCTCATACGCTAGATGATTTTATACCGTTTTTAATACAAGAAATTATTTTTATTCCTTAGGGTCAAAAGTTGTCTGATTGGAATCGAGTTGCCCGAACTTGAATTTATCTGCACTCGAGCAGTTCACATATGCTCATACCAGCTAAGGAGGTCCTAGAGTTCACGTTATTAGTTTATTAGATTTCTCATACTGTCAAAATTTTCAAAATCGAGGACTACTAACTTAGGTCCAAAACTCTAAGGGCCTATTTAGCCAGTGGTATCAAGTTGTATTAAATGGGATTGCATTGCTAATCCCACCTCGGGATTGGGAGTGACATGTTTGGTAAGAGGGTGGGATGGGATTAAAATTAATTTTTATAGGCTTTGAAAAATGAGCCTTGTATTGGAAAGTGTGAGATGGGATTTCCAAATCTCATGATGATGAATTTCTAAGTGTAATGTGAAAGAAAATCCTGAGATTTACTTTTAATTGCATACATTCCGAACATGGTATTGGAAAACATGGGATACACCCAATCTAGGGACAACACCTTACACATGCATTTGTTATTACTTTTACAATTCCATCCACCTTAAACTCACCTAATGCAGTTGGCCGAACGGGCCCTAAATGTCCCAATATTTGGAGGTTGTAAAGGTTATGAGATACAAAAATGTGGGTTTTGAGCTCAAATTAGAGAAAAGGAAGAAGGTGAACAACTATGAGAGAGAGGTTTGAAAGGGTGGCGTGAGTGGTGCACGAAAATGGAAGGAGAAACTCTTTGAGGGACGATTTGAGTGAAGATTTTTGGGTTTTCTTAAGAAAAGGAGAGCTTGGAGTGGTAGTTTGTGAAGGAGAGGCGTCATAGGGGGGGTTTAAAATGAAAAACCCTGCATTAGTGGGCCACATAACCCCAAAAATGCGTCGGCCTGAGTCGGCTCGCCCGGCCAGTCTCGTTTGGTGGCGAGGCGAGGTCCTCGCCGACCTCTGGACCTTCTGGCGAGGGGTCGCCAGTCCGGTGAGGTCCTCCCCCTCCCTTGGTTCAAAAACGTGTGGGGCCCACCTTGGGTCCCCCTGGACTTGTTTGGTTTGGCCCCCAACTCCGATTCGAGTCGTTTCGGGTCCTTTCGGGTATATTTCTGATGTACAGCTGCACATGGAGATTTTTGAAGGCTAGGATGGGATCAACCATGGTCTAAACCCGTCGCTTAATGGTCTAAGAAAGGTCCGAGGTCGCCTCAAGCTATCATGGATGTGTACGGACTCGATCTCGGTGATCGATATCGATGAACTTCACTAATTGGTGAAATCGGGGAAACCTAAGCTTATTTCTACATTTTTCTTGCACCCACCTATGTCAAAAAATGTCAGCGTACATCGTGTGACCATAACCTAGGTTCGGTTTAATCCAAATCATGCTCTGATACCATCTTGTAATGCCTTGAAAATCGGGGGTCGAGCAAAGCTCAGCTCCCGAGTTTCAACGCATCACTTATGCAACATAGATAATGATGATTATGATGAGTGCCTTGAAACATGAATGGGATTAGACCAAAACAGCATATCATACTCCAGAGACAGTTAAATTATGCAAGTAGAAGACTGTGATAGATATATAAAATTTATAAACTGTTGTAAGTCTCCAGAGTATGAACATGTTACCAGGTTAAATATAGACATGTATACACCAAAAATGAACAAAATAAATATACCTGGGAGTTCCAAAAGTGCAAACTAAAGTGTAATGGCGTCTAATCAGTAGCCCAGTAATCCTGTCGATTAGAAGATGGTCTACATAGACTCGCCTGATAGCTACACACAAGATAAACCATCCTCATCATCATAAAAGTCCGGCTCCGCTTCGCAAGCATCACCATCATCTGAAACTAAGACAGGGTCTAGTTGGTGTGTACAATACCGTCCCGTAACATGGGAGTGAGTGATCAACTCAGTGGAACTATAAAGCAGAGGTTAACATGTTATCAACTTAGTCAACCAGTAATGATAAAGCAGTACAATCAAACATTCCTAGATACTCTTATTAATGTAAGGATGAAATATATTCATGATGTATGCCCTCACCTACACTTTCTCGTGTGACACCATCTTACGGTCACGGCATACTTTCTTACCTCTGTACTCTTTATCCCAGGGCACATGTAGTGCGATGTTATGAGCATGATTACCAAGTTTTTATTAGTCCTTTTCATACAGTAGCATTGGAAAACAAAGGTACCTCCCTTATATTATTTCTCAAACAATGATCCATTTTAGGATTGTCAGTCCTAGTAAATCACATACGATAAGCAAGTTATAGGTCACTACCACTAATGCCCTACCAACTAGCAGTCTATTTTCGAAGGCTCGTCACCAACCCGACAGGGGACTACAGCTAGGCTGCACAGGGGTAGGCCTATTTCATACTCTAATGCTACGGAAAGGCTCGTCGCCTTTACATAGGCCCAGAGTATGCTCGAGGTCACTACAAAGGGCTCATCACCTTATCAGTGTAGACCGATAGCTCGAATACAACATTCCATACCACCGTATTTGGCTCACGAGGTGAGATTGCTCAATGGTCACTACGGGGAGGCTCGTCGCCCCAGCGTAGGCCGACAGCTCGATCACGGTGTCCCATATCACTATGTCCAGCTCATGAGTCTTAGCGGATCGAGGTACCAAGGTTAAACGGGTTTTGTACTGGTAAGTCGGTACCTTAGATTCAAACAGTAGCATTCATACTTAGTGAACATACATCGGATCAATCGGGTTACTTGACAAACTTCACTGGTACGAGCATATATTGAGCCGATCGACATGGAGCGCGCAAGCAATTCCGTGTGGCCTAACCACTACCGATAAGCAACGTACGACACGGATTCATCGGGTGTGTCTGTCGTGGTCAAGCAGTTCAACCACCGTTCACAGACATTTACTGATTGCCTGAATTACATCGTAGCCCCAATCACACTCCAAACGATAGCATTCACATGTAGTGATCCAGAATAACATGTGACAACTGAAACCAGATATAAATCTTACTCGAGCAATTTAACAAAACACATACTACACATATTATCAAACATAGACATTCCATCCATACATAACATAGTAATAAGATAGGTTATATGAAGGGTAATATAATCATAGTTAAGGGAATCGAGAATCCTATCTCAACACCCACAATACATGCATTTAAGCAAACATTTTCACATTCAGGCATTTTATCAAACACTTAGCCTACACATATTACACACATGTAATAGACTAATTATAACATACATCCTGGCAAACCATTTTTACCAAAGAGTTGTCACATACACAACAAGCATATATCCATAGGTAATAATCATGGCAAGCACAAATTCAAATTCCATATTTATTCAGACATATCAACAAACACATAAAATACAATATATTCAACATACTTCATATATATGTGTAAAGTGCGGGAAATATCATATCTAAGCATGTGATAGCATTCAAGTCAGTCATAAATTATTACTGACATTGAAAGCCTTGAAACCATAACTTAAACATTTATAGTCTGCACCTTACGCCGTAGAAGTGTAACGAATTCGATAGAGACTCTAAGGCTTCATCAATGATGGAATGACAACCTATAACAAGTTGAGTCAGCTATTTTGCTATTAGCGACAATTGAAACCCTAGATCAGATTAGGGGTCCGATTTCTTACCTAAGAACGGGATCGGTAGCGCCGGTAGAGCGGTACGAAAGTGGTGGTAAGGCATGTGGAGTGATGGGATTGAATCCCAGGGATGAACTCTAACTCTCTCTCTCTCTTTCTCTCTCTTTCCTCTCTTCTCTCTCCTAGGGTTTCCCAAATTCATATGGGATGAGAGAGTGAGGGCTTAAGGCCCTTAAATAGGCCTAAAACTAATGGAAATGGCCCTAGGGCCAAGGTATACTTACGTTATAGCCAAAGGAGGCTTGTTCCAATCCAACGAAGCACTTCTTAGGGCCCCCTTCTATGTTCGGTCGGACTTAAGCTCCCTGACCATGGATCTAGGGCAAGTTAAGTTTTCGGTCTGATCGGATTTATAGATCGACCGCGGCAGACCAGTTTCAGTTTGACGGTCACCGAAACTCGATCAAGGCCACAGTACACTGCCATATATGGGAAATTTCTCCTGATCTGAGGGTGTATTGGGGTCAGATTCTGACGGTCTGAATCCTTATATTCGGCCTGCAAGCGACAAGTCTCAGATTACTTAAATTCGGATTTCATTTCTAAATATATCCATGTTTCTCACACACTTCGCTCTGGGCTCAAGTTGTCCGTTTTCGGACAATATCTGGATTTGATTTCTGAGATGGTTGTCAAGACCAGCAAGGCGGTCCTAAGCGCTTAGTCTCGTGGTCATCGGACTTTCGACGTGCGGTCCAGATCTGATACGGAGTTTCAATGTGCTCCCGAGAGTAACTGGGTAATGAGATTGATTCTATATTTTAGGGTAACCTAGCGTCAATAATTCTACAAGTTTTGGGTCTTGCAAATCGTATTTAAAGTGGTTCAAGTGAATTTTGTAGCTAACCTAGTTTAGCACTTAGTTTATTCTGTCTAATTTCTAAAGGATTTAGTCCTGAGTGATTTCTGCCTGTGGTGGTACTCGGGTCTTTGTACGAATTTTTTTTAGGCGTTACAAAAGGGGATTTGAGGCTTTAGGATTAAGAAGTGTTATGATCGACTCATTTCCCAAGGACGTCTAACTCCAGGTTGGCAAAAATCCGGGGTGTTATACTTTCCTTCATCTTAGAGTTGAGGTATTGGTAGGATTAAGAAATAGAAAGCTCTCTTCTACACAAGAGTAGGGGTGAACATCGAGTTGAACCGAGTTCAGCTGGCCTTAGCTCGACTCGGCTCGGCCACTAGCTGACCTCAGCTCGAACTCGGCTCGGCTCGGTTCAGTCTGTAAATGCTATGTTTTAGAACTAGCACCCTGTGTTGTCAAATTTTGTAGTGATAAACCACTTGAGAATGATTGACTTGTTTGATAGATAGAAAGTTTACCTTCAAGTTCAATAGATGGAAAGTTCACCTTCATTCGAAGATGAGTTTCAAGTCATTTACATCAACATCAAAGTGCTTCTATTACTTCAAATCAAAGTCCATATTCAACTACAAATACAAAATCGGGTTCATACATAAGACCGAGTGCAAGTGCGACTGCAAATATTAGTACAAGTCCAAGTGCATTACATGATCAAGTACATAAGCTCAAGTTCAAGTTTATAAGCTCAAGATCAAGTACACAAGTTTTAAGCTTCAAAGTGTACAAGATAAAGCTTCAAAGTACCTCAAGTATATTATCTACTGAAGCGACTGATGTTATAAGTTTTATGCTCACATTTAAGGTATACATGACCCTAGAAAGACCTTAGGCTTAGGTAATTAATGTTGCATATTTATATTGGGTCAATGTGCTTATTTTAGGCTTTGCTTCGACTAGTCCTAGTCATGGTTCGACTAGTTCAGGCACTGGCTCGACCAGTCCAGGGTTTTTCTCGACCAGTCCAAAAATTTACTCAAATTTTTGGATAACTCTAGTGGTTCTTCGACCAGTAGAGTACCCTGCTCGATCGGTTGTGGAGAATGGCTCGACCAGTCAATCAGGGCTCGACTCAAACTCTAGCAAGGAGATTTTTACCCACTCGACCAGTCGATCAGGCCACTTGATCAATCGAGTGACGGGTTTATCCGATCGTGCCAGAAATTTTGAAAATTGATTACTGCCAAGACTAGTGGAGGCAGACCTTAGACCAGTCGAGGGAACTGAATTACAGCCTATAAATAGAGGACTTTTCTCATATTTTTTTTTAAATTCATTCTAAGCCAATTCAAGCCACCTCTCTGAAAACTAAGTCCCCGCTATTGTGAAGCTATTATATGGTATTTAAGATTCTTTTATATAGTTTTTTGGTTTTAAATTTCTTGATATCTTGTTGTTTAATCTTATTTGATAAAAAGGGAATTGTTCTTTAACCCTTTTTGAGATCCAAGAAATTGAATCCAAGTACCCAAAGGTTAGATTTAATTTAAAATTCATCTAGACCTAGAATCCTTTCAACTGTGAGATAGAACATTGAACATCTACATCTACAAAGAAGCGGTTCTACCAGCTACATCGAAGAAGAATCTTCAGATAAGTATTTTTACAATTTTCTATATTTGGTTTGAGAGATTCAGCTAGAAAAATTTGCTTTTTGGTTTTGATTAAGATCAGTCAGGAAAATCTCAGTGTGGGGTTTTTTATTGTGTAAGCCCAATTGAAAAACACATCTGTAAAGGTTTTAAGGTGAACTTTGGAAAACCGTCTTTCATAGTGAAAGCCAATACCACGTGGGTTGTGGATATTGGGATTAGAGTAGGTGTGGCCGTTTGTGAACAGTTGGTGTACACACCAACCCACTATAATTCTTAGAGTTGTGGTGGATATTATTTTTTGATATTTGTGTGTGAATGCTTGTATTTCTTTTATATACTTGTGGTAAATGTTGTAATAGCTAGACTTGTTTCTTTTGCCTCTGTATCGGTTTGAGTTTTTGATACTTACTGAAGTTCTAGAAATCAGGTTGTCCTACCATAAACCTTGGTTTTTGGTGTAAGGTTGTCCTTAGAACAACATTTGTATCAACCTCTCAATACTAGTGCATTTGAGGTTGCTATTTATTTTAGTTATTTACATTTTATTTTTATTTGGCGTAGTCCTATTCAACCCCCCCCCCTCTCGAGGACTGAGAACTCGACCTTTTCAAGTAGTATAAGAGCCTAATTGCTTATTCCATTGGATTTATTTCCTAAGCTAATCGATCTCGAGCTCAAAATATGTCAAATTTTGATAGCCTTTCTATTACTAGGCCACCAACATTTGATGGTTCTACTTATGCTTATTAGAAAGTCAGGATGAGGATCTTTTTTAGGTCCATTAATGAAAGCCTGTGATAAGCCACAGTGACTAGATGGAACCCACCTGCGTCTGAAATTCTAGGCACTAATGGAACTAAGTCTCTTTAAAAAAAAACACCGTATTATATGTGGACTACTCTTAAGAAAAATGAGAGCACTGCTAATGTCAAAGCTTTAAATGCAATCACTTGTACACTATCACCTGATGAGTTCAAAACAATTATATCTTATGATACTGCAAAATAAACTTGGGACATCCTTAAAATGACACACAAGGGAATAACTATTGTCAAAAAGTCTAAAGTTCATATCCTTATCACTAGGTTTGGGGAATTCATATGGAAGAAAATGAATCATTCATGGACTTTTATACAAAACTAAATGACATAGTTAACTGTATGTGGGGTCTTGGAGATAGCATCCTAGAAAGCAAAGTTTGTGCAAAAATACTGCAATCACTTCCTAAGAGATTCAATTCCAAGGTGACCGTTATTAAGGAACTTAGAGACACTGATAATATGAGGGTGGAGGAACTTGTTGGTTTACTTCAAACTTATGAGTTGAATTTCAAAGCTCCAAAAAGTAAGTCTATATCCCTTAAATCATCCAAATGTATTTATCAAGATAGTAATAATTCTGATTGTGAAAACTCAGAATATGATATGGCCTTATTAGCTAAAAAGTTTTATAAGATTTTTAAAAATAAGAAGAGAGTTAATTTTCAAAAACCCTCTGAGAAGAAAAAGAGTAAAACTAAAAACTGAAAATCTCTAAAAGATAGTCAGTGCTTCAACTGCCATGAATATAGATATTTGACAAATAAGTGTCCAAAAAGGGACAAGTCAAAGAGAAAAGGCATGTTAGCCACATGAGATTTATCGTCCTGGTCTGAAGCTTCTTTTGAGTCGGATGATTCAGAACCCAATTCTACAAGTGAAGTCAAGGCTTTAATGACTCTAGCTAGAGTCACTTCCATAGATAGTTGTGATACATCTGAATATGAAAATCTGAGAAGCGACCTTGAAAATGAAGATGATCTTCAGGATGCCTATAATGCCCTATACAGGGAGAGTTGTAAAATAGCTGCCAAACTTAAACTTCAGAAAGAGAAATTTCTAAAATTAAAAGAGGATTTTAAAAACTCTATTTTAGAAAAGTCACATATTTCTGATTGTTTTAAAAAGAAAAAAGTTACTTAAATTTCAAAACATTTGAACTAGAAAAACTAAGATTAGAGAATGAGAAACTAAAACTTGAAGTTTCTTCCCTCTTAAGTTCAAAGGATACATGGAGGTATGCTTAGGGAGACCCTAAACTTGAAAAGTTACTAACCGCATCTAGAAAATGTGGAGATAGATCGGGTCTGTGTTATGATAAAAACATGCCTCTAAAAAATAAGAATGTAACTCCTAAGTTTATTAAAGGAGAATCCTCCAACTCAAAGAGAAAAGGCTTGAATTAAAATAGCTTTAAAAATCCAAAAACTTTTCAAGTTCCCAAAGTTAATGCCAACCATATCAACCTTAGAAATCAAAATTATAACCCTTTAGCTGAGAAGATTGTGGACTTACTCAAAGAGCTTCTAAAATCTAACTCGAATGTGAGAGTTAATAATAATTATAAACGAAGGAAAACCAACAGTGCTCCAAAACCCAAAATGATAATGAAATGGGCTCCTAAAGTTACTTGTCTGGTTGCCCACACCGCCTTCAAGGCTTCAAGTGAATCAAAGTGGTACTTAGACAGTGGTTGCTCAAGACACATGACAGGTGATAGAGATTTGTTCACCGACTACAAAGATATGTCTGATGGGTCAGTCACTTTTGGTGATGGTAGCAACTGCAAAATAATTGGCCAAGGTATGGTTCAACTTTTTAACCTTCCTCCTTTTGAAAATATTTTATTTGTAGAAGGTCTTAAGATCTTTTGAGTATTTCTCAAATCTGTGATAACAAGCATAGTGTTAAATTTACTAATCGAGAATGCAAGATCTCAAATGAAAAAGGTTGTGTGATATTGAATGGTTGTAGAAAATCTGACAATTGTTATATTGTAAGTGATTCTAACTTGTCTAAATAATCTTTTTAAATGGTCCAAACCTATGAAACCGAATTATGGCACAAAAGCCTTGGACATGTAAACTACTAAAATTTATATAGATTAAGTAAGGCCGATCTAATAAGAGGTCTACCCAAGTTAAAGAAAATGGATAAAATATGTGGCGCATGTCAAATCGAAAAACAAACAAGGAGTAGTCACAAGAAAGTAAACTCATTTGCCACATTTAAACCTCTTGAACTTCTCCACATGCATCTTGTAGGACCAACTATAGAACAGAGAGTAGAGGTGGTAAGAAGTATTTCTTGGTAATTGTGAATGATTTTACCATATTTATGTGGGAAGTATTCATGAGAGAAAAATCTGAAACTCTCGATAAAGTGAAAATGATACTCAAGCATATCCAAACTGAGAAAGAAATGAATATTACTTATAAGATCCGAAGTGATCATGGATCGAAGTTTGAAAATAGTAATTTTAAGAAGTTCTATAGCGATCATGGAATATTGCATGAGTTTTCAGCACCTAAGACACCTTAACAAAATGGGGTTGTTGAAAGGAAAAACAGAGTGCTTCAAGAAATGGCTAATGTAATGTTGAATAGCATGAAGTTACCTAAAAATCTATGGGCTGAAGCTGTTAATATTGCATGTTATATAATAAACTGAGTTTACATCAGAAAATCAAAAAATAAAACAGCTTATGAACTATTGTTTAACAAGAAATTCACAGTTAAATACTTTCGAGTTTTTGGAAGTAAGTGCTATATTTTGCGTGACCGCAAAAATTTAAGGAAGTTCGACACTAAAAGTGACAAAGGGATTTTCTTAGGATATGCTCTAAATAGTAGAGCATATTGAGTTCTCAACAAGAAAATCGGTGTTATTCAGGAGTCTATAAATGTGGTTATTGATGATCATCTGAATACACCAACGTACCAGTTCAGAAGATGATGAAGTCAATATAATAGAAAAACCTAACTCCTCATTTAGTCAAATCAACATTGAACTATGACCAGTCAAAGACCATCCTACTAATCAAATCCTAGGTAATCCTCTCACTGGTGTGCGTATTCAAAGATAATTAAAAAAACGTATGTAATTATGTGTGTTTTACTTCCCAAATCGAGTTGGCCAATGTAAAAGAGGTACTCACTGATGAAAATTAGATAGTTGCCATCCAAAATGAACTAAATCAATTTGTTAGAAATGATGTATGGTATTTGGTTCCAAGACCATCTGATAAACATATTATAAGAACCAAGTGGATTTTTAATAATAAATCTGATGAGTTAGGGAATATAATGAGAAACAAGGCTAGACTAGTTGTATAAGGGTACACTTAAATAGAAGGATTCGATTACGATGAAACCTTTACCCCAGTAGCTCGTCTTGAATCCATCAGATTATTCATATCAATTGCATGTTTCAAGAAGTTTAAAATCTATCAAATGAATGTCAAAAGTGCATTCTTAAATGGTGATTTACATGAAGAGGTCTATGTTGAACAACCTAAGGATTTTGAAGACCCTAAACACTTTGATCATATATATCGCCTTTAAAATGCACTTTATGCTTTGAAACAAACTCCCAGGGCATGATGTGAGAAATTGACTAAGTTTTTACTGAGTCATAATTTCACTATGGGGAGTGTTGATAAAATTCTGTTTGTTAAGAAACATAATGATCACATACTTATAGTATATATATATATATATATATATATATATATATATATATATATATTAATGATATTATCTATGGTTCTACATGCTCTAACCTGTCTGTTGAGTTTCCAGAGTTGATGAAGTCCAAATTCGAAATGAGTATGGTGGGAGAACTGAATTACTTTCTCGGTCTACAAGTGAAACAACTTAAAAATAGTATTTTCATTTCTTAAACTAAATATTGGTTTTGAGAATGGTAAAAACTTTGATACTCCTATGAGTATAATTCTTAAGCTTTCTAAGGTGCAACAGGTAAAAATGTAAATCCTCGATTATATCGTAGTATGATTGGTAGTTTATTATATTTAACTGTGAGCCGACCGGATATAGCATTCATCATAGGTATCTGTGCTAGATATTAATCAGATCCGAAGGAATCTCACCTTATATTTGTCAAACAAATTATTAGATATGTCACAAGTTTGGTTAATCTAGGCCTATGGTATCCACATGATACTAATGTTCAATTAGCTGGATATACGGATGCTGACTAGGTTGGGAATACAGATAATAGAAAGTCTACCAGTGGCGGAAGCTTTTATGTTGGGAACCGTTTAGTTTCCCAACATAGCAAGAAACAAAGTTTTGTATCTCTATCCACAGTTGAGGTTGAATATATTATAGCCGAAAATACTTATACCTAGCTGGTGTGGATGAAAAGAATGTTAAATGACTATGGGATTGTGCAAGATACTATTATACTGTATTGCGATAACTCCAATGCAATCAATATTTCTAAGAATCTCATCTAGCATTCCCGTACAAAACATATTGATATTAGATATCATTACATTTGGGAATTAGTGGAAGATAAAATTATTTCATTGGATTATGTTCAAACTGAAAATTAACATGCAGACATTTTCACTAAACCACTTGACAGAAATAGGTTTTCTAAATTAAAAATAGACATTGGTATGTGTAATTCGAACTAAGTTTATTATGTTTGCATATTTTATTTTTATATATGTTTACGCAAATTAGTTGTTTTTTACTATAATAAATTATGCATTTTTGTGCTTATACGACCAGTCGAGTACATACTCAATCCGTCGAGGCTCGACGGGTCGAGTATGTACTCGACCAGTTGAGGAGCACGGTTGGAGGGCCTTTAAGTGTGTTGAAAATCTCTTTTTCTTCATTTCTTTCATCTTTCTCATTTGCCCCTTCTCCAATCGGTCGAACCCACCTTCGATTAGTGTTTGGTAAGTGTCATGCCCCAAACTCGGAGATCGGGCTCACAAAATTCTCAATCACCGAATCCAGCGCTGACAGCTTCCGTAGAACCCCATTCTCGGCTCCTAGCACCCATACGCTAGGTTCTGATCCTGGGATGCTATAAGGAGGATTTTCAACATCAGTTTAATTCGTAATAAGCATAACCAAAGGCATAATCCACAAACAACAACCAAAAACTCCATCACATTTCCACTACGATAAAAAACTTTACAAGTACAATGAGCATAAAGGGAAATACAATGAAATTGACAAAAAAGCTCCAAAATGATGCACAGCTGCTGCTCACGCCTGGCTTTCTTCTGCATCAACGTCACCTACACGCAACGGTCGTGCAGGTGATGTTGGGACGCAGCAACGCTGAGGCAGGAGCACAGAGAAGATTATTTTGGAGCTTTTTTTATCAATTTCATTGTATTTCCCTTTATGCTCATTGTACTTGTAAAGTTTTTTATCACAGTGGAAATGTAATAGAGTTTTTTATTGTTGTTTGTGGGTTATGCCTTTGGTTATGCTTATTACGAATTAAACTGATGTTGAAAATCTTCCTTATAGCATCCTAGGATCGGAACCTGGCGTATGGGCGCTAGAAGCCGATCGAGAATGGGGTTCTACGGAGGCTGTCGGTGCCAGATTCGACGATCGAAAATTTTGTGAGCCCGGTCTCCGAGTTTGGGGCGTGACAGAAGTTAGTATTAGAGCATAACTCGGGAATAACTAAGAACAATATTACATATCTGGTATGAGTTTAGGGTGATTGAGTCCTTAGTTCGGATAGCTTAGCGATCTTTTATTACCGACCCTTAACGTGCATACCTTTGAGAGTTTCCAAGCTGATAGGCGCCTTCGATCTTCCTGTAAGACATGACATGCCAGAGAGTGATCCGATCGACCCCCGCACCACCACCTGAGACTCCCGCACCACCGCCTGAGACTCCTGCACTACCACCGACTATCCCTGCTCCACCACCAGAGATTCCTGCTGCCCA
The DNA here is from genome assembly GCA_030180095.1 of Magnolia changhungtana. Taxonomy (NCBI): domain Eukaryota; kingdom Viridiplantae; phylum Streptophyta; class Magnoliopsida; order Magnoliales; family Magnoliaceae; genus Magnolia; species Magnolia changhungtana. The sequence goes on along the minus strand of JASAUF010000203.1, from coordinate 1,861,334 downwards.
GCATATGGATGCAGCTCCTCTACCAGAGACCGGTGCAGATCCGATCGTATCCGTAAGTGCTTCCCAGTTACAGCAGATGTTGCAGGCTGTGATCGCCGCACTACAGGGGCAGGGCAGACACCTTGTTATTTCACCGAAGCAGGCCGAGCAGGATCATGCGAGTGCCCTCCTTCAGGAGTTCCGACGACTCGATCCCCCTCGTTTCCAGGGCGAGCCAAACCTGACAGTAGCTGAGAGATGGAGCGTCGATATGGAAAAGATATTCGATACGATGGGATGCATGACCATTGCGTGCAGGTGACGTTGGGACGCAGCAGCGCTGAGGCAAGAGCGCAGAGCAAATCATTTTGGAGCTTTTTTGTCAATTTCATTATATTTCCCTTTATACTCATTGTACTTGTAAAGTTTTTGATCATAGTGAAAATGTGGAGTTTTTGGTTGTTATTTGTGGGTTATGCCTTTGGTTATGCTTATTACGAATTAAACTGATATTGAAAATCCTCCTTGTAGCATCCCAGGATCAGAACCTGGCGTATGGGTGCTAGGAACCGAGAATGGGGTTCTACGAAGGCTGTCGGCGTCGAATTCAACAATCGAGAATTTTGTGAGCCCGGTCTCCAAGTTTGGGGCGTGACAGAAGTTGGTATCAGATCATAACTCGAGAATAACTAAGAACAACATTACATATCTGCTATGAGTTTAGGGTGATTGAGTCCTTAGTTCGGATAGCTTAGTGATCTTTTATTACCGACCCTTAACGTGCGTACCTTCGAGAGTTTTCAAGTTGATAGGCTCCTTCAATCTTCCTGTAGGACATGGTGTGCTAGAGAGTGACCCGATCGACCCCCGCACCACCACCTGAGACTCCCGCACCACCGCTTGAGACTCTCGCACTTCCACCGACTATCCCTGCTCCACCACCAGAGATTCCTACTGCCCAGCATATGGATGCAGTTCCTCTATCAGTGATTCCTACTGCCCAGCCTAGGGATGTAGCTCCTCTACCAGAGACCGGTGCGGATCCGACCGTATCCGTGAGTGCTTCCCAGTTACAGCAGATGTTACAGGCTATGACCGCCGCACTATAGGGGCAGGGCAGACACCCTGTTGTTTCACCGGAGCAGGCCGAGAAGGATCGTACAAGTGCCCTCCTTCGGGAGTTCCGACGACTTGATCCCCCGCATTTTTAGGGCGAGCCAGACCCGACAGCAGTTGAGAGATGGTGCGCCGATGTGGAAAAGATATTCGATACGATGGGATGCACGACCGTTGCGTGCAGGTGACGTTGGGACGTAGCAGCGCTGAGGTAGGAGCACAGAGCAGATCATTTTGGAGCTTTTTTGTCAATTTCATTGTATTTCCCTTTATGCTCATTGTACTTATAAAGTTTTTTATCATAATGGAAATGTGATGGAGTTTTTAGTTGTTGTTTGTGGGTTATGCCTTTGGTTATGCTTATTACGAATTAAACTGATGTTAAAAATCCTCCTTGTAGCATCCCATGATTGGAACCTGGCGTATAAACGTTAGGAGCCGAGAATGGGGTTTTACGAAGGCTGTCGATGCCAGATTCGGAGATCGAGAATTTTGTGAGCCCGATCTCTGAGTTTGGGGCGTGACAGTAAGTGCATTATTTTTAATTTTCTTTTGGATTTGGGTTCCTTGAGTCTCATATTGCTTAATTCTTGCTTTTATTTCAAATTTTCTTGTGATTTTCTTAGTATATTTGAGAAAAATCTGTTGGGTTTGAAACCCTTGATTCATTTCTTGCATTTTCTTGTTGATCCTTGCAATATAAGGTAGAACTAAAAAGAAATCTACTAGAGCATCTTCTTCTCGTTCTCCACCCGAATAAGACCCAAAATATGTGTGGGATATTCATCTCGACAACATTATTGTTGAGCGTACCATAAATGACAACCCCCTTGCACCATTTCACATTATTCCCCTCCTTATAGCTGTAAGATGGGACAACATTTTGAATTGGGGCGGACTGACATACCGCTCCATTGCGGAAGGAATGTATGCTTGTATAGGTGATGTTTCTATTGAAGAATTGACCTTCACTATAATGTTTAAAGAAGGTTCATATAAAGTAGATAGTCACTTAATTTCTGGTTTGTTGGATGTCCAAGTGAATAATGATGGCATTTTTATTTTAACATTAGCTGAAAAAATGTGAGTCGAAAAAACTCTCTTTAACAAGAAATTTGTGCAACATGGACTTGGAATGGAGTTCCGAGAATGCACTCTAGGCCAACCAAATGTTGCCCAGATACAAAGTGTTGCATTGTATCTTTATTTCCAATGTCTATCTTAGATTTGGAAACAAGGCCGAACTGACTTCTTTTATGGTTCGGTTCCTTCATTCAGTTGTGTTTGGTATTCCTGTGTGTCTTCCTTATTTAATATGTTATGTCATTATCCAATTTCGACTTCACCCTGGTCATAGTAATATTCCTTTTGCTTATTTGATGACCGCATTTGCCTTGCACTGTTGTGTGGTCATGCCACCTGGTGAAGCTCCTACTTCACATCTTCCATTCAATAATTCAAATTACAACAAGATAAATTTGAAGTTACCTCCTGGTCAAAGAGATGGGGAGGTTGAGGAAGTTAGGGAAGAAATTGGAGAGGAAGATGCACTGCCAACTATGCCGACATGAATGACATTTTTGATGAATAGGAATCAGATTACGTAAAAGATGATCTTGATTTTCAGTCTTCTGGTTTTGATAAGTGCCTTCGAGCCTTAGAAGAGAAGGTGGATGGATTGCAGATATCCCAAGAGAGTCAAATGAAATATATGCATAAGTATTTTAGACGCATTACTAAGGGAGTGCATCAAATTGATCCAACCATCCCACTTCCTTCTTCTTCTAGCTCTGATTAGTATTGTTTATTTGATATTTTGATTTTGCACTTGTATTAAGGATTAATTCTCACTTTCACTCGTTGACTATTTGATACCTGGACATGTATAACTATTAGATGTTAATGCTTTCATGCTTTATGGCTTAATCTTCTACACTCTTATTCTCTTTCTATATATCCTAAAATGCTTATGCTTTATTCTATATGTTTTCCTTTGTCATATTGTGACAAAAAGGGGGTGAATTTGTATAATGTGGATAATGGATAATGTTTTGTGCATGTGGATATGTTTGGTGCATGTAAATGATGTAGAGATGTGTGTGTGTGTGTGTGTGTGTGTGTGTGTGTGTGTGTGTGTATTAGAAATGTATTTATTAATACAGGTTTCTAAGGTTATATTAAGAGGGAGTAGATTGAGGGGGAGTTTTGAAGTCTTTTCAAAAGATTGATTTGGTTGTCAATCTGTATATTGAATAGGTTGATTCTCTAAATTGGTTTTGTCACAAATTTGATAAAGGGGGAGATTGTAAGTGCTATGTTTTAGAACTAGCACCCACATTGTCAAATTTTGTAGTGACAAACCACTTGATAGTGATTGACTTGTTTAATAGATGGAAAGTTCACCTTCATGTTCAATAAATGGAAAGTCACCTTCATTCGAAGATGAGTTTCAAGTCATCTACATCAACATCAAAGTGCTTCTACTACTTCAAATCAAAGTGCATGTTCAACTGCAAATATAAAATCAGATTCATATATAAAACTGAGTTTAAGTGCAACTGCAAATACTAGTTCAAGTCCAAATGCATTACATGATCAAGTACATAAGCTCAAGTTCAAGTTTATAAGCTGAAGATCAAGTACACAAGTTTCAAGCTTCAAAGTATACAAGATAAAGTTTCAAAGTACCTCAAGTATACTATCTACCGAAGCGACCGATGTTATAAGTTTTGTGCTCACAAATAAGGTATACAACCCTAGAAAGACCTTAGGCTTAGGTCATTAATGTTGCATATTTATATTGGGTCAATGTACTTATTTTAGGCTTTACTTCAACTAATCTTAGTCATGGTTCGACTAGTCCAGGCACTAGCTCGACCAGTCCGAGATTTTTCTCGACCAATCCAGAAATTTACTAGAATTTTCGGATAACTCTAGTAGTTCTTCGACTAGTCAAGTACCCTACTCAACCAGTCGTGGAGACTGGCTTGACCAGTTGAGCAGGGCTTGATTTGAACTCCAACAAGGAGATTTTTACCCACTCGACCAGTCGAGTGACGGATTTATCCGCTCACGCCAGAAATTTTGAAAAGACTAGTCAAGTACCCTACTCAACTCGAGAGCGTGACTTGACTTGAACTCCAACAAGGAGATTTTTACCAACTCGACTAGTCGAGTGACGGGTTTATCCGCTCACGCCAGAAATTTTGAAAATTGGTTACTGCCTAGGACCAATCAAGGCAGACCTTAGACCAGTTGAGGGAACCAAATTACAGCCTATAAATAGAAGACTTTTCTCAGATTTTTTCATTCATTCCAACCCAACTCAAGCCACCTCTCTGAGAACTAAGTCTCCACTATTGTGAAGCTATTATACGGTATTTAAGATTCTTTTATATAGCTTTTTGGTTTTGAATTTATTGATCTCTTATTGTTCAATTTTATTTGATAAAAAAGAAATTGTGCTTTAACTCTTTATGAGATCCAAGAAATTGAATCCAAGTAGCCAAAGGTTGGATTATTTAATTTAAAATTTATCTACACCTAGAACCCTTTCATTTGTGAGATAGAACTTTGAACATCTACATCAACAAAGAAGTGGTTCTACCGATTACATCGAAGAAGAATCTTCAGATAAGTATTTTTACAAGTTTCTGTACTTGGTTTGAGAGATTCAGCCAGAAAAATTTCCTTTTTGGTTTTGACTGAGATCAGTCAGGAAAATCTCAGTGTGAGATTTTATTTTATTTTTATTGTGTAAGCCCAATTGGAAAACACATCTGTAAAAGTTGAACATTAAAAAACCTTCTTTCATAGTAAAAGCCAATACCACGTGATTGTGGATATTGGGAGTGGAGTAGGTGTGGCTGTTTGCGAATAGTTGGTGTACATACTGAACTACTATAATTCTTGAAGATGTGGTGGATGTTGTATTTAATATTTGTGTGTGAATGCTTGTATCTCTTTTATGTACTTGTGGTGAATGTGGTAATAGCTATATTTGTTTCTTTTGCCTCTATATCGGTTTGAGTTTTTAATACTTACCGAAGTTCTAGAAATCAGGTTGTCCTACCATAAACCTTGGTTTTTGGTGTAAGGTTGTCCTTAGAACAACGTTTGTATCAACCTTTCAAGACTAGTGCATTTGAGGTTGCTATTTATTTCAGCTATTTGCATTTATTTTCTACATTTTATTTTTATTTGGCATAGTCTTATTCAAACCCTCTCTCTCTCTCTCTCTCTCTCTCTCTCTCTCTCTCTCTAGGACTGAGAGCTCGCCCTTTTCAAGGTCAGCAACTCGGGTTAGTTCAAGCCAAGATCGAGTCGGGTTCGCCTGTGCAACATTTCCACAAACACCTGAACTGCACCTTCGAAATCCCATTGTATGTAAAACAAAAGCAATGATTTTACGGGTATTTTATCAAACACCTTATAAGCAAAAAAACCAAGAAAAAACGGTATTTGTTTCATGTACATACCTTTCTTGCCACCAGCCACACTTCGTTGAGTCATTTTATCAAACACTTGGTGAGCAACATCAATAGCAAAGTAACCGAGTCACCGAATTGGTTCGATCCGAGTTCAATTCGAGCTGGATTTGATCCGAGTCGAGTCGAGCTAGGGCCAACTTGAACTCATTTTCGAGCTCAAAAAATCAGCTCAACTCTGTTCGAACTTAGCTTCGAACTGAGTCAAATCGAGCTTTTTCGAGTCGAGTCGAGTGAGCTAACCGAGCTAGCTTGGTTCGTGTACACCTCTACATAAGAGTTAGTTGAGTTAGTATGTACGTACACAATATGTTTGTAAAAGCTCTCTCTCTCTCTCTCTCTCTCTCTCTCTCCATAATCTTGGTTGTGTGATTCTCTACACTAGTCAGTCTCCACCCACTTTAGGCTAGGCTTATATTAAGTCAATGGGTTGAGCCTGGGCCTTAGAGAGAATCCTGATTGGTAAATGAGTTGAATTTGGGCTATGTCCAAGATCCCGTTGGCTTTATCACTAGTTCATTTAAGGTTCTAAGGGCATTTATCAACCAACAACAGAGTCGAGTCATTGTGAAACTCACTAAAGACGAGTCTGACTCAATTAGACTCGGACTAACTCGCAAGCTTTGATTCAAGAGAATTTAATTAGAAAGAAAAAGTGTAAGTGATGCAATTCAAACTCAACATGAGTGGCTAACAGTATTACCCATCTAACCACACTTCTATGTTTGAAACAGTATATTTATGTATTCATAAAATTTAGGTGTTTATTAGTAGTTAAATTATCTTAGTTTAATTATTAAATATTGAGTTGACTAAAATCAAGTATTCGAGTTAACCTGACCCGCTTAGATATCAAGTTTAGTTTTCAAGTTTTTAAACAATGTAATGAACAGCCCAGATCTTGCACAAAAATTAGTGGCTGGGTTCAGCCTCTGGCCAGACTCGGGTGCGTATAATTCTACAAGCAGGCTCAGTTCTAGGTTTTAACAGCCCTATATTTGAGCCAGGGCAAGCTCATTGTAATACCACTTTTATAATATAAAAGGACAAGATCTCACACGTTTGCCACAGAAATTATGCAGTGAATCATCTCTTCATTCTCAATTAGAATTTTTCTGTTTAAAATAAAAATAAAATATATATATATATAAAAAAAAAAAAAACTTACTCATCAACTATACACGTGGAAGCATTGGAGAAGGAAAAGCTTAAATACTCTTAACTGGATATAATGGAATTCATAAGCGTACCATTGGAAATCGTACATGTTGCGTAAATATAACTTGAATCAAACCACTGATTTCAGCTCCACTTTAGATGAATTAGAAACCTAAAATTAGACAGAATAATGTCTCAATCTTCCTAAATGCTGTACATCTAATATATACATAATGGTTTATATTAAGCAATGAAATAGTCATTAGCTAGAGATTATTGTCATTCAGTAAATCAGATTTTTTGTGATTCTAACCTGCATAAGTGGGACCTATGATTCGATGTTTATTTTGAGTCACATGTACGCATTGCATAGAATATCTAAGTAGATTATTATCATTTGAGTTTGATGGTTAAGTCCGAGTGCAGACTATTTGTTCATCATTTTACCAACCGTCCATTTCATTGCATGTGTGGCCCACTAGGTGAAAGAACTAACTAGATTTTTAGTAACTGGTAGGACCGGTGGATCCTCAGTAGTCAGTACTTAACATGTTTTTTTTTTTTTTTCATGGCCCATGAAGCCATATCCACTGCAAAACTTTAATTTTGTCCGTTAAGCTTAACCTACAAGATGATGTGTGGGGGCCATCATGATTCGTTAATGACATCTAATCCATCCATTATGTGTGTCCCTCATCTTCTCTCTGCAAACCAGAAATCAGGCCGATCCAGAACTCTGTTGGGCCACACCATGTGATTTTAGAGGTTTTAGGCATGATTTTGAATGTTGAGGACCACATTGAGTTTTGGATCGCTTGACTTTTGGATACTGAGGAGAACACAGATTGTCTCACATGATGGATGGTAGATGTCACTCGATCGTTACAGTTGGCTTCACACATCACGGTGTAGGCTATAAAAGCTTAACGTACAAAGCTTTATAGTGGCTCTGTCCTCATGGCATGTTGGAGAAAGTGATGTAGAGTGGGTCGCGGACAATTTCAAGGCCAAGATGAATCAGAAAATCCCCTGCCAAAACAGAAGTGATCCGGACCGTCAGACTTTAAATTGGGTGTATCTCACAATCCAGATGAGTTATTCGATGTACCATATATGATTTTGGGGTAGGACGAGCTATTTTAGCCACCCAACTGGGCTATATGGGGTTTCCCATGCCGAAATTGTAAAATACTATCATATCGACTTTAAATTTTCTGTTTTATTTTCGTTTTTACTATTTATGTAAGTTTTAGTTTGACAATAACTCTTCATCCGTTGGGCGGCTTTAAGATTTGCGCCCAACATGAAAAGTACTTAGAATAATTAGGAGAACATCATGGTTCAGCCAAATAGGAAACTTACTATTTTTGGCCAAAAACCATGTGAACTAGTAGACATTGCGATTGTCTATATAAATAATAAGTTTACTGTTTTGCGATTTCTAGGAGTTTTAGTTGTATTTTGAGTCCGAAACTTCTCTCATGACTTAGTATCCCTATTTTGATTCCGAAACTTCTCTCATGACTTAGTATCCCTATTTTGATCCCCAATTAACTGAGTTCATACTTTGAAGATCACACTCCGGTCAAATCCTTTTAACCATCTACTTGGTAAATATTTATCCTTATCCTTTATTTTTCTCTAATTATTTTATTTCCTTACTGATTATATTGAACTTTATTATAAATCAATGAAACCACCTATTCAGCCTTTAGTTTTTAATTGTTTTTATCCATTACTACACTAGTGAGAAACCTAAAGCTTGCAATCACCGTTAAAAGAAAAGTTCTTAGCTCAAGGCAAAATGAATCCATTCAAAAGGACTAACCCCACCCACCCTCCCTTGTAAATCGCCTAATCGGTGCAACATTGGTTCTTGAACAGTCAGTTCAACCTTCACAAGTCTGATCCTACAGCTGATTTGGTACTTAGGTCGCAAGCGTTCAATCGAACTTACATTGAGTACAATTCCGGCACGCCCACGCTATCCTAATTGCACACATTTGATTGAATGTGGGTTGTTCATTAACACGTGTAGCCTCAAGGGAATGACTTACAACCTTGAGAAAAAAAATAAAAATAAAACCTTGCTTTTATACTTTTAGAAGGGGAGAGAGAGAGAGAGAGAGAGAGAGAGGGCTCCGGATGATAGACAAAAAACATCAAGGTGGGCCCAACGTGATTACGATCCATATCAAACGTACCACTTGATGGATCACCCATGTCAAAGGAGGGGCCCATATGATCGATGGTCCACATCTAAGGTGGGCTCCACATGATGGGTGTTGGACATTGAAGGTGGGTCTCACATGATAGATAATTAACATTGATGGTAGGCTCCATTTGATAGATGTCCTACATCAAGATGGGCCTCATATAATGGATGATCCATATCAAAGTTCGGTCCCTAATGATAAAAGGCCCACATCTAAGGTGACTTGCTCATGATGGATGATCCACTTCAAATTTAGGCCCTGCATGATGGACGATCCACATTAAAGGTGGGCCTTGCATGATAGATGATCCAATCTAATGTCTAACACGATGGAAGGCCCGCATTCAAGGTGAGCCGCACATAATGGATAGTCCACATTAAAGGTGGGCCTTGCAAAGTGAATGGTCCACATTGTAGGTAAGTGCCACATGATGGACAGTTCACATTGAAAATAGAGCCAAGGTGGGAGAACATACATCACAGGTTAGCCTCAAATGATGGACGGCAGATATTAGAAGTGGACCCCACATCAAAGGTGAGTCCGAATGTTGCACAATCTACATCATAAGTGATGTTTGAAAGTAATTCATGCATGTTGTAGTAGTTTCTTTTTAGAAATATGTTGCTTGCCCAACGTAATTATGAGTTGAATAAGTAGAAATCAAGATCAGTTAATTGGGAGACAAGTAGCTGAAGTAGAAAAACTTATAATCTAAATGCCCTCTAAACATTCACACTCGAGTCTTACTCCAATACAAAAATTGCACTCGGAGGTGGCTTACTTCCCATGGTCAGCACTATGAGGCTATAGCTTAATTGGGCCACTAAACTATGCTCAAAGATCGAGCCTATGCTGGAAATATAGGCCTAAATTTAGGCAGAGATATTCTAGCCCAATGATAAATGGGCCGGCTTAGCCTGTTGTCCCTATCTATTCAGTAAACGTGCATGTTGCCATTATATATACAGAAAAGAATGGATGGTTTAAACGTATTTGTGAGCAGTACAGTTCTTATTGAACATGCGTGTGTAGTTTAAAGGAACTCTTAAATGAGAGGTCATATGTTTGAATGATCAAAACCATTTATATAATAAGACTTTTTATAAATAGAGGGAATACTCCTGTAAATTTTTTTAGATTAGAAAATTTTAACCCCTGGACCATTTCACTCTTTTCTTTACAGTGTAGCTAGCCCAGTCCGGCCTGACGTTTTAGGGCCAAGGCTTTTGTAGCTTGAACAGGGCTAGGGATGGGGGCTTATAGGACTAGGATCAAGCTAGGGTCCAACCCCTAGTTAAGCTTACAATGCTATGCACTTATGTACTACTGTACCGTAAAGTGGTTTATATGATCATTAACCTCTTACTGGAATACTCTATTATGCTCGTTTCACACCTTTCATGCGGTGTGAAATGGTGAAAATCATTTTATCCGTCCATACGGTGGGAACACTTATATTCACAGTCCATACAAAATAATTAACTCGAAGACAAAAAAAAAAAAAAAAAAAAAAAAAAACTAGGTGGGCCACACCAATGAAACAATGTGAATGTCGGCCTAAAACTTCTTAGTTCATGCAATGCGTCGAACTGAGCATCAGATCAGGCTGATTTTATTTATTTATTTATTTATTTTATTTCAACCCTGTGAGCCACACTGGATGAACCCGTTTGATGAAAGATACAAGCCATGTGACTCTACACACAAACCTATGGTTGGCATCTTGTCTGACACACCTCAGTTGTCTATCTGGATGGTTTTTGGATCCATGGCGTAGACCATTGATGGATGGAGTAGATGTTACGTAGAGAACATGGTGGGCTCACAGAGCTTGGGTGTTTTATGCGCTGTAATAAAACAGGTGTTGTAGAGGATTCCGGTCCTCATTCCTCCTATTTAATAAATGGCTTGACGAATAATTACTCAGAAGGATCATGTCAGGCACGGAGTTTCCCTTAAGTGGGCCCCACTCTCATGAACGCGACTTCTTGTGGTAAGCATGCTTGGCCTGCTGTACTGCATTACTTGGAACTTGGAAGCAATCTATCTATTTTGCTTTTCTTTTTTCTTTAAGTGGGCCCTAGAAGTTATAACATCCAACCACAGCGAAATTTCATGATTGGTGTCTACTCCAAATATCCAAATAGTGTCCAGGTTGTGGAGTATAGCGCAAAAATCACACCGATATCAGATGATGAGAAAGATAATGGTCGACAATCAGAACTGAAAGGGAGAAATTAGACGGTTGAGATGGTTCGATCAGTGTGATTATCAGCTGATGTTCCCTCCTCAGTGAGTCCCGTGACTTGGACGGTCTGGATTTTTATACATGCATGTCCTCTCCAATGGATATGTTGCTTATAACAGTTAACTTTCTGTGTACTGAACTCAATACAGGTTGTCAGTACCATTCCACGCACCGAAAGTCCCCCATATTAGGAGAATCTTATCCATTAGATAAGTGGCCAGAAAATAAATAGACGAGAAAAAAATAAAATAAAAATGCAGGAATGTTTCGATACTTCTCATTCAACCAAGATAGAGGCCAATCTTCCAATTTGGGAGATTATTAGCGAGTGGGCCAACAATGATATGATCAGTGACATGGACGGTTTGGATCATGGAACCATGCTTTCCACTTGTACAAACGGGTAGCAGAACAGTTATCCACAAGTAGGGGTGTACATCGAGTCCAATGGAGTCGGCTCGATTCAGCTCAGCCACTAGCTGACCTCAGCTCGAACTTGGCTCGGCTCGGTCCTCGAGCCTGACTAGCCCGCTCAGCTCGGTTCAGTCAGCAGCTCGGGTGCCGAGTTCCTTTGTGCAGCATTTCCACAAATACCTGGACTGCAACTTCAAAATCCCACTATATGTAAAACAGAAGCAATGGTTTTATAGGTATTTTATCAAACACCACCTAAGTAACATAAAAACCAAGAAAAAAGGGTATTTGTTTTATGTACATACCTTCCTTGCCACCAGCCACACTTTGTTCGTTGAGTCATTTCATCAAACGCTTGGTGAGCAACACAATAGCAAAGTAACCGAGTCACCGAACTAGTTCGATTCGAGTTGGATTCGATCCGAGTAGAGTCGAGTTGGGGCCAGTTCGAACTCGGCTCGACTCGGCTCGAACTCAACTTCGATCCGAGTCGAATCAAGCTTTTTCGAGTCGAGCAAGCTAACCGAGCTAGCTCGGTTCATGTACACCTCTACCCACAAGGATAAAACTGTAGAATGGACCTACATCTAGGGTTAATTTATCCCCCAACAACTTTATACATAAGTTAACATGTCATTTGTCTTAAAAATTTTAAGGACTGTTTGGTAGATTTTATCTAGTTTTATTTAATCACAATTTTGTACGAGGAATATGATAGTTGGTCGTCAAGAATATTTTCAATCCTTTCCAGAGAGGAATATGAACTTTAATAGATAATTTCAGTTAATTAAAATGAGTTCATTTAATTTTAAGGCTTCTACTAAACTATCTTTTCAGGCTTTATGACGTAAGGATGAACGTGATGAGGATAACTACTCTGAATCCACGGAGCTTCTCTGGACTCCTCACAGAGACTTCTCGAATCCATGAGAAAAGAAAGAAGGAAATATAAATAAATTCTAATAAATTTGAACTTGATTAATTCATTCCTAAAAATGAGTTCACAACCCTTTAAATAGGGTACCAAGCAATGGGAAAGAAATCAGAATCAAACTACAACTAAAACTCCTAGAAATAGCGACTTACTATAAATAGTAAACTTACTATTTATAGACGATCGTGATGTCTACTAGTGCGCAAGGTTTTCGGCCAAAAATAGTGTCCTATTTGGCTTCACCAAACCATTCTCCTAATTATTCTAAGCTCTTTTCACGTTGGGCGCAACTCCTAAAGCCCGACGGATGAAGAGTTAAAATCAAACTAAAACTTACTATTTATAGTAAAAACGAAATTAAAACGGGGAAACGATCATCGATCCAGGGGTTTTTCACAATTTCGGGTTGCGTAACCCGATGTAGCAGGGTTGGTTGGCTAAAGTAGCTTGTTCTACCCCAAAATCATATATTTTATGTCAGCTAACTCATTCTGGATTGCGAGATATGCCCGATCTAAGGTCCGACTGTCCGGATCACTTCTGTCATCGACCGAGCCTTTTCTGATCCATCTTGGCCATGAAACTGTCCGCGACCCGCTCTACATCACTTTACTCAAATGATCTTAGACCAAAGTTGAAGGTGGTTTTTTTTTTTTTTTTTTTTTTTTCTTTGAAGATATAACAAAACTTTTTAATGATTGCAAATTCTTTTAGAAGCTATGAATTGCAAAGTAAATGACCCATTATTATCACTTTCCACCGTCCACCAGTAAAGAAAAATAAGTAAAGTAAACTGTAATCATAACATTTTCACATTACAAAACTACCATTTTTACTGCTGATTTGTGGGTGAAATAAACGGAGTGGCAAGTTCATCGTTGCAATCAAATGTAAGTGATGTTATCACATGATTACAAGAGTAAATAATCATTACCCGCTTACAACCATTTACCATTGTAACTGGAAAACCAAACAAGCCCTAGTCTCTTATTAAACTTGCATTTGACCACCGAATTACTCATCAGATTATATGATTAAATAAATACTGTAAATTATAATGATGACACATTTATGTCTATCAAAGAGGCCTTATCACCATTCCTCATTTTACTAAGGATCAGCCCTGCCCCACAAGCAATAATTACAAGTTGGTGCAAATATATATTCTGAAATTAAGACAGTATGGACATCTTATAAAGGTTATGACTGTATAATAACAGTTTCACTTTTATGATGGTGGGATGGACAACCATATGAAGCAATAAATAGGCCACCGAAACAATACTAATAAAAGTGAAGAATAATAAAAGAAAAGATGGCAATAGAAGGTATTACAGCTCCACTGTACATGTAGTGGGAAACGTAATCTAATAAGAGAAATGGTTGCAAGTACCATCCACTTATCAACAATCCCCTATATTAGTAGAAGGGATGTTTATCAAAATGGCCCCATGGGTTGACCAATGTAAGTCTTTGATCCAGCTTTTCATTTCCTTGTTTTTTTTTTTTTCCTCTAACTAGTTTTGAAACTTTCTATGAACAAAAATGCCCCCAAGGCATAAGGAGCCGAGTACGATTGTTACATCCTTGAGAAGGTAAAGAGTGCATTTCCAAAATATGGAGTGGGGTCCCACTATATCATGAATGGGCCTACCCAACAGGAGATTTGATCCGCTTATTTTATTTGGTCAGACCTAAAATCATAGAAAGTATTAGTTTAGTCTGATAAAAGCCCTTCATGGCCCACAAAATCAGTTAACGTCAGACATTCATTCACAATTGTTTCCTTTAGTGTGGTCCACCTGTGATGAGGTTTTCCCTCATTCTTAGGCTCAAGCCTTAAAATTAAAACCCCAACTGAATGGATGATGCGAATATCAATCATGATGTCTGGTGGGCCCCACAAAAGCTATTAAAATGGCATTTTATGGAGCCAAAGACACTATCGAGACCTACTTATGATTTTTATTTTTTTTTAATAGAGGGGACCACCACCAAACCACAAATGTTTAAACTCGACTGTGGGGTCACCCAACTCTCCGACCAACCTCCAACAACCAACCGATGGAGCATTATCTTCCTTCAACCACCCACATCAACAACTTAGGGCTAAGCGACCATCCAACGGAGAAGTTATGAGCTTTCCAGAGACATTTTTTACTCTCCGGCTAAGTTTTACACTCTCCGACGACCACTGTCCCTAATATGATGGCCAAAGGTAAGAGATTAATTAGATTATGGCAGTTTGTTTTTATTTTATTTTTATTTTGTAGGATATCAATTGGAAATGATTATGGCAGGGATCTTTCATTATTGGGAGAATGATTGAAGTTTGATAGTTTGATGTGCACAAGGATCCGCAAAGAAATATTGATTTTTTTTTTTTTTTTTTTGCGAGGAAGCCCATTGAAATGTCAACGAGAAGGCATATTAAAAATGACAAGATTCACGATGAGAGTCCTACTAAAATTGAACAACGGTGATCCCTAATGGATGATAACGATGATCCTTGTGAATTACAGCGGCAAACCCGTTGAAAATTCATAACGAAGATCCCTTCAAAAATGCACAACAACAATCGTTGTGATCCATGACGACGATCCCTAATAGATGACAACTGTGATCATTGTGCATAACAGTGGTGATCCCCATTGAAAATCTACAACAACGACACCTAATAGATAATAATGGCAATCATTGTGAATAGTAGTAGTGCTCCCCATTGAAAATCCACAACGAAAATCTTTAGAAGATTACAACGGTGATCCTTTTGCATAGTAATAATGATCTAGCTGAAAATTCACAACGGCAATCATTTACGGTCCATGAATTTATTATGCTATTTGTTAATACGTTATTTGTTATGCACTTCAGATTTGAACAATTCGAGAAAATCGAGTCTGTACTTGGATTACGAGATCACAAAAGTATCTTAGAAGTGTTCTTTTCATTTTATATATGATTTGAAAG
Source organism: Magnolia changhungtana (assembly GCA_030180095.1). Lineage (NCBI taxonomy): Eukaryota > Viridiplantae > Streptophyta > Magnoliopsida > Magnoliales > Magnoliaceae > Magnolia > Magnolia changhungtana. Next base: position 1,845,812 of record JASAUF010000203.1, on the reverse strand, counting down.
AAGAATTTAAGAAGTGCGCTATCAGGACAGACATCTTTAAAAAGTCATGTTTTAGTTATTTATTGAATTTTAATAAATCTTCCTGGAGTGTTTAGGGCTAGGTATCCATTATCTAATGCAGAGGCACCTTGGTCACCTCCTATTTAATATTCAGGGCACCATCCTCACTTCACTGAGATAGACTTCACACCTTGATTATAGGCCTGAGGTTTGGACCCTTTGAGCTGATGGAGACTAATGGGCATAACTAAGGCAGTGAGATTAAGATGAAGTATTTCCCACGGCCACTTGTTGTAAATAAGAATTTGGTTGATGCATTTCTTTCACTCAGTAGATCAAAGAGACATATGGATGCAGCCAAGATAATACTTCTAAAGTGCATGAAAAATCTATGAGTTGAATTGCTCGGAAAGAATGGGTTGTAGATCGATATATATATATATATATATATATATATATATATATATATATATATATATATATATATAGTTAATAAATAATTTAGATGGTTTTAATAAGTACCCTTGGGGCACTATAGGATACATAATTTTGAAGGATGCTATGAATAAAACAATTAAGAGCAACTACCCTACTTCATAAAACATATTAGGATGCATTAATCCGTTACATGTATTTATTTTATAGATTTCAATTCCACTATATTCTTTTATTTGCACATTTTGATTCTAATATATCATTCCTTATATTATTTCTTATTTTCCCTCGTTCAAAAGGTATGGGTGTCTGGACGTTTCCTATACCTATCTGGCCCTAAGGGGTGGGCCATAAGAAGAACTCCTAGCATAATTCTTAGAATTCTAAACTAGGCCACTTATGAAGTCATGCGATACAACTCAATTTCAAAGGTCTTCACGAAGGTGCCGGTAAGTTAGAAGCTTCATTAGTTATTTCTTTGAAGTATATTATGGTGATCTTTGTAATTGATGTGTGTTACATATTTTTACAAATGAGGGTAGCCGAGGAGTTCATTCCCATAAAAATGAGGAGTAAACTATTAAGGGTCAAATATTGCATATTAGACCCCAGTTATTGCCTGAATTTAGGAACATGGTACTGTTTAATGGCCCGATTTAATCGTGTTTGTGATGCAGGGTGTATTTACAAGCATGGACTACAAAAGAGTGCTAAAAGCATGAACTTAATGCTCTGAAGTCACCAAGACAAGGGAAGGACCCCAGGGGATCAAGATCGAAGAATATAAATGCCAGATATCCAAGAAAATCAAGTGACTGGGTCCAAAGGGGCCTGAAAGTTGTCCAAAATGCAAGATCACAGGGTTCCCACCATCCGTTTGGCTCGAGACTTTATATCTGGCCTGAGGATCATAAATGAACCGTACACGTCAAATTTTAACTGTTGGATCCTTGTAAAACTGGCCCAATAGACATATCAGCCCACACATCAGCAATTTGAGGCCCACCTGATCTTTGGATATACTTCAAGTTTGGATTCAATGCTTAAAATGAGATGGATAAGCAGATGGTCGGTGTAGATTTTATAAAAACATCAAGGGACCCACCTTATGTGGTTGGCGTGCACACAGTGCACGTCCACTCACGTTACACCAAACTATTAATGTAGTCAAACTGCGTATTGACCAAGCATTGCAAAGAAACGGCAACTGCCATATTTTTGCCTACAAACAAAGGGTGCGGGTGATTCTTGTGGCCCACCACTGTACCGCAACGATCTGATCCGGACTGTCCATCAGACTTCTACGACCCATATCACTAATACATAGGTGACGGAATTGCAAAAGGCAAGCAAGGATTGGTTCCCAACCGTTTAAAAGTAGGTTAGATGGCTGTCAAATCAAGTAGGTGGGCCATATCAACAGCACTCCAAAACCATTCATTCCCACCCAAAATCTCGCCACGAAGCTAATGGACGACGTGAATTTCACAAATATCAGAAGGAGTGGGCCCCACCGATAGCCAGCACACCTTGCACGATCTCTGTTACGCACAATCCAGAAGAACCGGACATTCTGGAAAGATTGTGTCCCACTGTCTTTGATCGAATGGGTAATCTAGACCGTCCATCTTGAAGAACGTCCAAAACCGTCCAGGGGAGCGTTGTTTTAGCCACTTTTGATGGACACCATGAGGACTAGCGGGAGAAACTTTTTGCTTATTTACGCAAAACATGCGCAAGGACTCCCAGCCGATGAGTTTTCAAAATCTGCTGGTGCGTAAGATTGTGCACAACTGACTTACAGCCGACTGACAAAAGTTTCCTATAAAGGAACAAGAGGAATCAAATTTGGGGGGGGGGGGGGGGGAGCGAGCGTGAAGCAGAGAAGCTTGGACGTGAAGCAGTTTCTACAGAGTTTTGCTTTCTTAGTTTTCTGTTTAATTTCTTTATGATATTTGAGGTTCATCTAATCATGTTGGGCTAATCCTCTTAGCTAGGGCTAAGAGGTGAAGCTTGTAGCGTGATGGGAGAACTCTTTGCTTGTGCCTTTTGTTTACACTGAACTGATGTCGATTTTGGTTTAATTAAGGGAATGTTTTTAGTTTTTAATGGTTTGTTGTGACTAAAATTACAATGGGTCTATGATAGCTTTGAGCATGTTCCTTTCCTTTTTATGTTTATGACGTCAGGAAGCCCTGTTGTTCACCATCGTCTCCTAGGCATGGTCGGATGATGGTACCCTTCCTAACCTTCATATCATGTTGATTGGTTGTTAATTAATTTAATTCTATTGTTTACTTTGTCTCCTAGGCATGGTTTGGTGATGGAATCCATTCTAATTCATTTATCTTTCATCTCTTGAAAATAATATCAAAGGAAGTTCAAAATGATTTTCATGGTTATATCTTCCAACTAGATAATGATGGGACTTGAAGTCCAGTTGAGTTCATGAATCAAGCGTAGATCTCCCTGATCTCTACAAGTGGATCCTCTGAATCCCTAGTTTCCTACTTTTGAATTCTATAAATTTTAGTTTCATCTTTCACTATTATTCACTCATATTTACCTGATTTAGATTTCATCTTAGTCTAGTCCTAGTTCTAGTTAGTTTCAGATTACGTACAGGTTTCAGTCCCTTGGGATTCGACCTCGGTCTCACCGAGTTTATTACTATATCACAACCCTATGCTTGGGGATTGAACAAGTTTTTAGCGCCGTTGCCAGGGATTGACGGTTACATTATTCTAGATTAACTAGATTTGGGATTAGTTTAATAGTAGGATTTTTTCTAATTTTAGGTTAGAATTTTTTCCATTTGATTTCTAGAAATTAACCTATTTTCCTGTTTTATAGGATTTTGAGATAGAAACTTCCAATTTGATAATCACTTTCTAATTTCTTTATTTTTCTATTTTTAGGAACTAGTTTATTTTTAGAGATTTTCCTCTTTTACTTTTGGAAACTAGGTTAGTAATTTCCCTTTTTAGAAACTCTTTCTAATTTAGAAACTAACTCATCTTTCCTGTATTTTATTTTTTAGAAATTTTTAATTCTAGGTTTTCTTTTAGAAATTTCTTACTCTCTACTTTAGGTATAGAGCTTTCCTAATTTATTTTAGGAAATTTTCCCTTTGTAGAAACTAGTTTACTTTTTAACTTTAGACTTTCTTAGAAACTAACTTGTTTTGGTTTGTTTTGCAGGTTTTTAACTTAGGAACTCCGATCTGATAACTTTTTTCTAAATCCTCTCTTTCTTTCTAGATTTTTATTTCATTTATCTCTTTTAGGTCTAAGTCTAGAATCTGAATTGAGGTTATGACTGCAAATCAACCTCAAGCACTACCTCCACCTGAGATTGAGGAAGTTCATAATAAGAATGAGGCGCATCAAGCACTCCCGCCTCGTACTTTATGAGATTATTTACAACCGGCGGGGGTGAGTACACCCTCATGCATGGTTTTTCCAGAAAATATGGGATACATGAATATCAAGCCAGGGGTGATCCAACTCCTTCCTAAATTTTATGAGCTTGAATCTGAAGAACCGTATCTACACTTGAAAGAGTTTGATAAAATTATAACCACTTTATATTTTCCAAACGTGTCTGAAGACACAGTTAGGCTGAAACTCTTTCCCTTTTCTCTAAAAGAAAAAGCTAAGACGTGCATGGTTACATTCACTACGTCCTAGATCTATTAGCACATGGAATGATATGCAAAGGGAGTTCATAAAGAAATTTTTTCCATATCATAAAACGAACACCCTTAGAAAATCAATCATGAACTTTGCCCAAAGGGAGGATGAAACATTCTTCCAATGTTGGGAGTGGTTTAAGGATCTTGTCAGCTCTTGCCTACAACACGGTTTTGAAATGTGGCGCATTATGCACTTTTTCTATGATGGGCTGACATCTTCCATGCGCCAATTGGTCGAGACAATGTGCAATGGAGAATTTATGAATAAAAATGTCGATGATGTGTGGGATTACTTGGATAGACTTGCTGAAAATGCACAATCATGGAACACATACCCAAAATCGAGTACCACTTCTAAGCCCACTCAATCAAAGGAAAGGGGCGGAGTATACCTGCTGAAAGAGGATTATGATATCAATGTTAAAGTGGTTAATCTCATAAAGAAATTCGAGGCCATAGAATCAAGGAAGGATAAGGGTAAGGAAGTTGTTTGCGGTATTTGTGGTTGTAGCAGTCACACAACTGAAAATTGTCCAACTATATCTGCCTTTCAAGAGGTTCTGATTGAGCAATCCAATGCCGTAAATAATTACCAAAGACCTTTCAATGGACCCACCTCTAATGCGTGCAATCCTAGTTAAAGAAATCATCCAAACTTCAGTTGGAGGTATGGACAAACTGTTACCCCTCAAGGTTTCTTCAGTCAAATTCAAAATCAAGGGAAACCTCAAGAGGATCCAGTTCTAAAACACATTCAAGACCAAGAGCTATTGAACCAAGATATCAGATCAGCAATAAGATCACTTATATCATCCATTCAAAGGATAAAGTCACACATAATGATTGGGGGAAAGGGGATGCTTCCTGCTCAACCTCTCCCCAATCCCAAACCGCAATATGAGATAAGTGATCCAAGCTCTTTGGATCAGATGAAGTAGGCTAAATCTATTACTACTCTTAGGAGTGGGAAGACCATTGACAAAACTATTCCAGTTATGGCTGAAAAGACTAAGGACCCGAAAGAGGATAACAATGATAGACCTAGCATTGCTTCACAAGAATTAGAACCAAAACATTAAGAGAAGCCAGTTGCTCCATTTCCCCAACGGTTGGTTGCACCAAAACCTCTCTCTAACTCTCAAGATATTCTAGAGGTGTTGAAACAAGTGAAATTCAACATTCCTCTACTTGATGTTGTAAAACAAATACCTTCATATGCCAAATTCTTGAAAGACCTATGCACGACCAAAAGACGGCAAAGTATTCAAAAGAAGATCTTCTTGAAGGAGAAAGTGAGTGCCATCCTGAAGCAAGACGTGCCATAGAAATTCAAAGATCCCGGTACCCAACCATATCATGTGTAATCGGGGATTATCAAATTGATTACGCACTTCTTGACTTAGGAACGAGCGTCAATCTGATTCCTTACTCGATATACAAACAGTTAGGTTTGGGTGAATTAAAACCCACCCTAACCACACTACAACTTACTGATCACTCTGTTCATGTACCAAGAGGGATAATTGAGGACGTGTTGGTCCAGGTTGATAGATTTTACTGCCCTGTAGACTTTATCATCCTGGACACCGAACCCATTAATAACATGAGCATTCAAATTCCCATCATTCTTGGTCGCCCATTCCTTGCCACTTCAAATGCAATTATCAATTACAGGAATGGTGTCATGACTATGTCTTTCAGGAATATGACATTGGAGTCAAACATCTTTTTCAATAACAGCAGAAATTTAGAAGATGATGACGATTTCCACGACATTAACATGATTGATTCTTTCGTGGAAGATAGAACGTCTCTGACCTTATCCTCTGACCCTCTAGAGATGTGCCTGGCACACTCCCATGACTTGGATGATGACATGATTAGGGAGAGGTGTGCCTTGCTTAATACTGTGTCGGTACTTGAAGTTAACCAGTGGAGGCCACAATTTGAAGAATTGCCCCAAACTGATGTCGTGCCTCTATCATCTAACCTTAAGTCACCGAAGCTTAACCTAAAACCTATACCCTTTGATTTCGAATATGCCCATTCAGGTCAAGAAAAGACATACCTAGCGGTTATTTCATCTCACCTTGAGAACAAACAAGAGAGTATGCTCATTTCTACTCTCGAAGAAGATAATGGAGTTATTAGACATATCATCACAGATCTCGATGGGATGAATGAACTCCTTTCAACTGAATGTTTCGACTATTTGAATGATGGCTTGACACACTTTGTAGATTCAAATGATCTCATGATATAAGAAATAGTGGATGCCTCGCAAGACAATACCTCGGTAGTCGTCACGGACCGAGAGAACCCTTATTTTGAAGTACCTCCTCCCCCAGATCCTGAATGTTTACCATTAAAGGAGGAGCTAAAAATTGAACTAAAGAGTGAAACTTTGGCATATGTTAAGACTACACCACCTACTACAAATTTTTCTAAATTTCATCTACTTGTAGTCGCTGATTCATCATGGTGTATTAACTTCAAAATTTTATCTGTCACAGGTGAATCGTATATACTTTGGATACTTCAGATGATTAAAAGAAAACTTTATACTGAGGTCCCTCAATTTCTTTGGACATTCACGCTCCAGGACATCCAAGCTTACTACAAAACGGGCTTTTGGATGATCTTGTTAAAAAACCTTCTGAGAAATTTACCAAGATACTGACCGACGGAAGAACCTGGATGCATGATAGAGTAGATTTTTTGTGCTTCCACAGTTGAGGATTCAAATTTATTATTTTCATAGGATTATGGTAGTTGGCTTTATGCTATTCTAGGTTAGTCGGTTTTATGTAATTAGGTTAGTTTGCTTTATACATTGTTTTAGGACAGTTTGCTTTTATTGGTTTCTCTCTTATGCTAACCTGCCCTTACACTGATATCTTTGGAAAAAGCTTCTGATTCCTTCGTCCAGGTACTATCTTCTCATCACTTCTCATTTACTTTCGATGTTCCATGTGCATTGCATGATCATACCTTTTTACATTGAAGACCATGTAGATTTTAGGTTGGGGGTGGGAGATTAGGTTCCCTAATCAGTATTTTCTTAGTCTTGAGAAAATATTATGAAAATTTTTAATTTTTTCTTGAAATTCGTGTGAATTCGAAGTGATTTTGATGGCCTTTGATTCAGAATTATAAGATACGTAATGTTGGATTTATGACTCTTAGATTCAGTTATTTATTACATTAGAGTTCAAAGTTGTAAACATTGATTGAGTCATGATTTCACATGTCACATCTCGCTTCCACATTAAGGTTTCAGTTTGATATTGAAGGATTAACTTGGTAATCACTAAGCATGTAAGGAACCACCCGAGAAAATTTGCCCGTCATGATCAATTGAAGAAAAATAAAATACTGAGAAAAAAAACAGATACCTTTGGAAAGGGTTGGGCTAATCATCTTCACCATAGGTTTGCTCTCGATAGATGTAGATTTAATTCCACATGGATGATATGTGAAAAGGATTGGGTGTATGGTCTTCACCATAGGTTTGCTCCTTATAAGTGAGGATTTGATTCCCCTCCTTGGCGTTACTTTTAATGGAAAAATCAAAAGCTGGAAGAATGAAAAAAAAAAAAGAACTGTAAGGAAAGTTCTGGTTTAGGTTAGGTGTCCTGAATGCTCATTCGATCATCAATGTATCATGGAAATCGATAATTAAATCTCTTAATGATGGTAAGCCGAGATTACATTATCCACCCATGGAACTCAATGTTTAAAATTGTTCTAATTGATGGATTAATACTTTAAATTTGATTATAAAGTTTACCATACGCTTGAGTCCAGGAAAAAGTAATAACTAACATTCATGAATCTTAGAATTCTAGGATCTGGATTGTTTCTCAAAAATCACTCGAGTTTAGAAAAATCATCCTGTAATGCTCAACTTATTTTTCGCATACTTTGCTAGGGACTAGCAAAATGCTGGTTGAGGGTTGTGTTAAGGGTTAAATATTACATATTAGACCCCAGTTATTGGCTAGATTTATGAACATGGCATTGTTTAATGGCCCGATTTAATCGTGTTTATGATGCAGGGTGTATTTACAAGCCTGGACTACAAAAGGATGCTAAAAGTATGAAGTTAACGCTCTGAAGTCACCAAGGCAAGGGAAGGACCCCAGGGGACCAAGATCGAAGAATATACATGCTAGATTTCCAAGAAAATCAAGTGATTGGGTCCAAAGGGGCCTGAAAGTTGTCCAGAATGTAAGATCACAGGGTTCCCACCATCCGTTTGGCTCGAGACTTTATATCTGGCCTGAGGATCATAAATGAACCGTACACATCAAATTTCAATCATTGGATCCTTGTAGAAGTGGCCCAATGAACATATCAGCCCACACATTAGCAATTTGAGGCCCACCTGATCTTTGGATATGCTTCAAGTTTGGATTCAACACTTAAAATGAGATAGATTAGCAGATGGTCGGTGTAGATTTTATAAAAACATCAAGGGACCCACCTTATGTGATTGGCGTGCACACAGTGCACGTCCACTCGCATTGCACCAAACTATTAATGCAGTCAAACTGCGTATTGACCGAGCATTGCAAAGAAACAGCAACTGCCGTGTTTTCGCTTGTGAACAGAGGCTGCGGGTGCTTCTTGTGGCCCACCACCGTACCGCAACGATCTGATCCGGACCCTCCATCAAACTTCTACGGCCCATATCACTAATACATAGGTGACGGAATTGCAAAAGGCAAGCAAGGATTGGTTCCCAACCGTTCAAAAGCAAGTTAGACTGCTGTCAGATCAAGTAGGTGGGCCATATCAACAGCACTCTAAAACCATTCATTCCCACTCGAAATCTCGCCACGAAGCTAATGGACGGCATGGATTTCACAAATATCGAAAGGAGGGGGCCCCACCGATAGGCAGCACTCCTTGCGTGATCTCTATTACGCACAGTCCGGAAGAACTAGACATTCTGGAAAGATTGTGTCCCACTGTCTTTGATCGGATGGGTAATCTAGACCGTCCATCTTGAAGAGCGTCCAAAACCATCTAGGGGAACGTTGTTTTAGCCACTTTTGATAGACACCATGAGGACCAGCAGGAGTGACTTTTCAGTTATTTACGTAAAACGTGCGCAAGGACTCCCAGCCGACGAGTTTCCAAAATCTGTTGCTACGTAAGATTGTGCACAACCGACTTACAGCCGACAGACACAGGTTTCCTATAAAGGAACAGGAGGAATTGAATTGGGGCGGGGGGGAGCGTGGAGCAAAGAAGCCTGGATGTGAAGCAGTTTCTACAGAGTTTTGCTTTCTTAGTTTTTTGTTTAATTTCTTTAGCCTAATCATGTTGGGCTAAACCTCTTAGCTAGGGCTAAGAGGTGAAGCTTGTAGTGTGATGGGAGAACTTTTTACTTGTGTCTTTTGTTTACACTGAACTGATATCGATTTTGGTTTAATTAAGGGAATGTTTTTATTTTTTAATGGTCTGTTGTGACTAAAATTACAATGGGTCTGCGATAGCTTTGAGCATGTTCCTTTCCTTTTTTATGTTTATGATGTCAGGAAGCCCTGTTGTTCACCATCGTCTCCTGGGCATGGTCGGATGACGGTACCCTTCCTAACCTTCATATCATGTTGATTGGTTGTTAATTAGTTTAATTTTATTGTTTACTTTGTCTCCTAGGCATGGTTTGGTGATGGAATCCATTCTAATTCATATACCTTTAATCTCTTTAAAACCATATTAAAGGAAGTTCAGATTGATTTTCATGGTTATAACTTCCAACTGGATGATGATGGGACTCGAAGTCCAGTTGAGTTTATGAATCAAGCGTAGATCTCCCTGATCTCTACAAGTGGATCCTCTGAATCCCTAGTTTCCTACTTTTGAATTCTATAAATTTTAGTTTCCTCTTTCACCATTATTCACTCATATTCACCTGATTTAGATTTCATCTTAGTCTAGTCCTAGTTCTAGTTAGTTTCAGATTACGTACAGGTTTCAGTCCCTTAGGATTCGACCTCGGTCTTACCGAGTTTATTACTACATCACAACCCTACGCTTGGGGAGTGAACATAAACTGATGTCATTAGAGACATCATAAGATACTACAAGGAAAAGGAGAATGTGAAGGATGTCGAGAAGAATGAAGAGAAAATTGAGTTGAGGAAAGAACTAAGGACAAAATAAAAAAGTTAAATGGAGAGGAGGTTATGAAGAAGGATGATGGGGAGTTGAGGACTAAGAAGAAGATGGGCACGAAGGAGATGGTGATGAGAGATGAAGGGAAGGGGGAAGTGGGGAAGGAGTTGAGAATAATGTTATAAAGCACATGAGTTTCTTAAATTTAACTTATATGCATATCTTAGTAGCTGACCAATAATACTTCTTCAATAACTTGTCCTTATACGTTAACATCATATTTGAAAAAATATGGTAAGCGCAATAAGTATGATTTGTGTAAGGGAATATGACTTTTACTTCACTAATAACAAGACATAAGATGCCTCCAAATGCTCCATGCAAAAAGTGAAGGAACCAGTTTCAACCGTTATTTTTCTCCAATTCCCCGATCCCATAAGCTACTAGGAGGATGTGATTATCTACATCCAACACCATTGTCATAAAATAGTACATGTTATTGTGCAGCACGCCAACAACGCAGTGAGCCTAGATCCAATCTTAGGCCTCACCCACAAACGATAAACAGGAAGAAATATAAACTAGAAAGGAATAAAAGCATTCAAACAAACCACAAGACAAGATATATGTGAAAAATCCCAAACTAGGGTAAAAAACCATGGATGCAAAATTTCACTATGAAGAGAAATGAAGATTACAAGGCAGTATACTAACCTCTCCCTTGGAAGTACAGAGAAAATCCCTTGCCCACACCTTAGATTAATTTCCTAATATTCCTTAACCCTAGAATAGCCCTAGGGACCCCAATTTATAGTTTTGGCAACTTCCCTTTCGCATCCCAGTTGTGAAAGGACTTGCGACATGAAATCCGTAAAACTCCTTTCGCATCCCAGTTGCGAAAGGACTTGCAACATGAAATCCGCGCATGTGGCTCCACTTCTCAACAATCTCCCACTTAGAGACACATCGCCATAAATCTGTCTTCTTCATCCGGAGTGCACCACCTCCCCGTCTTCAAGTCTGAAAACCAATCAAAGCTCAACAGAGCTTCAGCTTCTCCCTTGTGACTACCTTGGTCAGCATATCCGCAGGATTCTCACTTGTATGAATCTTCTCCAGAGTAATTGATCCATCTTCCAGTAACGAACGTATGAAGTGATATCTGATGGCAATATGCTTAGTCCTTGAATGAAAGGCTGAATTCTTAGCCAAGTGTATTGTACTCTTACTGTCACTGTACAGCTTGCAATCTGCTTGCTTCTTACCCAACTCTTTCATAAAACCTTGCATCCACATCATCTCCTTGCATGCTTTTGTAGCCGCAACATATTCTGCTTCTATCGTACTGATGGATACTATCTGTTGTAACTCAGAGACCCAACTGACTGCAGCGCTACCCAGAGAAAAAACATAACCTGTAGTGCTTCTTCTGCTGTCAATATCTCCTGCCAAATTTGAATCCACGTAGCCTTGTAACTTGATTTTCGATCCACCATAACATAGCCCTACGTCCTTAATACCTACCAAGTACCTAAGGATCCACTTCATAGCTTTCCAATATTCCTTCCCGGGGTTGTTCATGAACCTGCTAACAACTCCCACTGCTTGAGCGATGTCTGGCCTCGTGCTCACCATAGCATACATGAGACTCCCAATAGCTGACGCGTATGGAACTTTAGCCATGTAGTCCTGTTCCTCCTGCGTCTTTGCACCTTGCTCCTTAAATAGCTTGAAGTGGTTGGCTAATGGATTGCTAACCAGCTTAGCACCTCCCATATTGAATCGATCGAGTACCTTGGTTATGTACTTTGCCTGTGACAAAACTAATTTCTTATTTTCCCTATCACGCTTTATCCTCATGCCTAAGATTTGTTTTGCAACTCCTAAGTCCTTCATGGCAAATTCTCTAGATAATTATTTTTTGAGATCTGAGATGTCCTTCATGCTTGAACCGGCCACAAGCATATCATCAACGTACAGAAGAAGGATGATGTAAGACGTATCAAACTTCTTCAAGTAACAACAGTGGTCTGCATGACATCTCCTAAAACCATTTCCCAACATGAAACTGTCGAACTTCTTGTACCACTGCCTCGGGGCCTGCTTCAGGCCATACAGACTATTCTTCAGTCTGCACACATTGATCTCATTACCTGGTGCCACGTATCCTGTCGGCTAATGCATATATATCTCTTCTTCAAGGTCCCCATGAAGAAAGGTTGTCTTAACATCTAGTTGTTCTAAATGTAAGTCCTTTGAAGCCACTATACTTAAGACCACGCAAATTGTAGACATTTTCACTACTGGTAAAAATATTTTAGTGAAATCGATACCTGCCTTTTGTTGAAACCCTTTCACAACCAATCTGGCCTTGTACCGTTTCGAACCATCGTACTCCTCCTTCAGTCTGTAAACCCACTTGTTATGAAGAGCTTTCTTACCCTTGGGTAGAGTGACTAGCTCCCATGTACGATTAGACTCAAGAGAGTCCATCTCATCATCCATGGCCTACTCCCACTTAACCCGTATATCTGACTGTAACGCCTCTTCAAGACACTCTAGCTCACCATTATCTGTTAGTAGTAGATAATGTAAGGAGGGTGAGTATCGGACCGTGGGTCTCCTCTCCCGAGTAGACCTCACAACCGGTGTATGCGGCTCCGCCTCATCCTTTGGCGCTGTAACACCCATGTCCGGTAACTCTTCCAACTCTACGAATTCCTTTTTCTTGGCCTTATTTTCCTGCACACTGTCCTTATGCATCACTTTTTCATTGAAGACTACGTCCTTGCTTCTGATGATTTTTCTATTTTCTGCATCCCAGAACCTATAGCCAAAATCATGCTACCCGTAGCCTATAAACGTGCACCTCCTGAACTTCGTATCCAGCTTGTTTCTGTGCTCTGCATCAATGTGAACATATGAAGTGCAACCGAACACTCTAAGATGTGCAAGGTTCACTTCCTTCCCAGTCCACGCTTCTTCTGGTAGCCCACCATCCAATGGTACTGAGGGACTTCTATTGATGAGATATGCGGCAATATTCACAGCATCTGCCTAAAAGGTCTTGGGCAACCCTACATGTAACCTCATGCTCCTGGGGCGCTCAAGGATGGTCCTGTTAATGCGCTCAGCCATACCATTCTGCTGTGGTGTCCCTGGAATCATTTTCTGATGTTTGATTCCATTTGCTGTACAATACTCCTTAAACCTCTTATCACAATACTCTCCCCCATTGTCAGATCTGAGATACTTTACTGTTTTACCTGTCTCATTTTCTACCATAACTTTTCACTTCTTAAATACATCAAATACATCAGATTTATGTTTTAAGAAGTAGACCCACAGTTTTCTACTAGCATCATCAATAAAGGTAACAAAATAACGTGAGCCACCAAGAGATAATACCTGTGCCAGTCCCCACACATCAGTATGTACAAGCTCCAACAGATATGTCTTTGGAGCGCGTCCCGTCTTCTTGAAGCTTACCCTCTTCTGCTTGCCATATACGCAGTCCTCGCAGAATTCCAAGTCAATAGACTTCAGCACAGTAGCTTCCTTTTGACAATAGCACTTTCATCCCTTTCTCACTCATATGTCCCACCTCGATGCCATAATTGCACATTCACTCCAGTTGATGCGATCGCGAGTGAACTATACGATCCTGAAGTCACGTACAAAGTACCTTCCTTTTTGCTTCGAGATATTACCAAGGCACCTTTTGTGATCTTCCAGGAGTCACTGGTGAATGTCGTCACATAACCGATATCGGCCAATTGTCCCACTGAGATCAGATTACGTTTCAAACTTGGTACATGTCTGACATCCTTCAATTTCAAGACCGTTCCGTCTTTCTGATTTACATGAACATCCTCCTTTCCAACAATATTGCACGGCTCATCATCACCCAGGTAGACTCTCCCAAAGTCACCTGACACATAATCTCGCAGAACTTCCTTACACGAAGTGGCATGAAACGAAGCACCCGAGTCTATAACCCAAGACTCATTCCCCACATTAAGAGACAAGATCAACGCCTCTGTGTCGCTCTCCTCAGACAGATTCACTGAATCCTTCCCGCCTTGAGAGCTTCCTTCTTGTTTCTTGAGCGCCCTGCAATCACTTTTCATGTACCCCTTCTTCCCGTAATGCTAACACCTGTCTTTGTCTTTCGGTCCCTTGGACTTCTTCCTCGACTTAGAATACCCGTGTTTATTGTCTCCTTTATTCAGCGATCTTCCTCTTCCTTCAACGTTTAGAGCATTCCCTGAGTCCCCTGAAACTCCTAATGCCTTCCTTCTAGATTCTTCACTGAGAATTAGACCGGCCACATCATCAAATTTCAACTTTGTTGACCCTGAAGAATTGCACACAGCAATCACCAAACCATCCCAACTGTCTGGCAAACTGGATAAGATCAATAATACCCTGACCTCATCCTCAAAAGCAATGACAACGGATTCCAACTGGCTCGTGACTGTATTGAACTCGTTTAGATGTTCTGTCACGCTCCCACCATTTGATATCTTCATGTTGAATAGTTGTTTCATAAGATGAACCTTGTTGGATGCTGAGGGCTTTTCATACATGGTGGCTAGGGCTTCCATTAATTCTTTTGTCGTTTTTACTTTGGATATATTGAAGGCGACGCTCTTAGACAAAGAGAGTCAGATCGTTCCTAAAGCCTTCCTATCCAGTAAAAACCATTCATCATCTGTCATCTTTTCTGGTCTCTTCTATTTTCCTCCTAGAGGAATATAGAGGTCCTTCTGATACAGATAATCCTCCATCTACATCTTCCAGAAGGAAAAGTTTGAACCATCAAACTTCTCAATTCTAGTTTTCTCATCTTCCGCCATCGCTCCCAATAGAACTAAACCAATAGCTCTGATACCAGTTGTTGCGCAACACGCCAACAACACAATGAGCCTAGATCCAATCTCAGGCCTCACCTACAAACGATAAACAGAAAGAAATATAAACTAGAAAGGAATAAAAGCATTCAAACAAACCGCAAGACAAGATATACGTGGAAAAACCACAAACTAGGGTAAAAAACCACGGATGCAAAATTCCACTATGAAGAGAAACGAAGATTATAAGGCAATATACTAACCTCTCCCTTGGAAGTACAGAGAAAATCCCTTGCCCACACCTTAGAATAATTTCTTAATATTCACCTTAACCCTAGAATAGCCCTAGGGACCCCAATTTATAGTTTTGGCAACTTCCCTTTCGCATCCCAGTTGCAAAAGGACTTGCGACACGAAATCCGTGAAACTCCTTTCGCATCCCAGTTGCGAAAGGACTTGCGACACGAAATCCGCGCGTGTGGCTCCACTTTTCAACAATTATTATACTTCTCTTCCAAATGTACCCTTTCAACACAAAATCTTTCAAAAAAAAAAAACTTCTAATACATTGTTTGAGTGTGATGAAACATCTTTCAAAGTTGTTTACATCTTTATTTATTTGTTAATCCATGACAGTATTGTCATTTTCTTTTGTCAACTTGTAAAGATAGGCCAAGAGAAAAGTATATGTTTCTTCAAAAGATCCCCTAACCTCATTCATTGCAATCTCCTTACCCTTCCATGCTTTCATATATTTGACTTCAACTCTGTATGTAGTTGACATTTCATACATAATATCATTTGGCCTGCATGCTAAATTGGACTTCATGTGACTAACGATAAATTTATTGTTAATCTTATTGCTTGCTTGGCGATGATCTGTCATTGTCCCTTTAGAAGTTGTATTATGTTCACCGCTCCCTTTTCCCTCAGAAGTTGCCTAATGATGACCTATTACCTTAAAATACATGCTACATGTGTGTTCAGATTTGTATATATCTTTATTTTGAAAACACTGGTGCTATCTAGTAATGATGCATGTACCCTCCAATCGTAATTTTATATAAGACATTTAACAATGTATCTCTACTTTTTTATTTATAAAACTTATAGTAGAAGTGGTTTCGCATTGCAAACTTCCTCAAAATATTTTTCAATCGACTCTTATCCTTAAATATCTGTCCAATGACAATTTCATTGGGATCGTCGACCAAATTCGGATATCCCAAAACATTCATATTAATGAATGTAGCATCATTTGTACATATGTTCAGTGGCAACATTTCAAATGATACAACCATAACATTTACTAGAATATGACTCGGTACAATTGATGATTTAGGAATATCTGCATGTTCTTCCATAAACAGTATATTGAAATTCAAGTTTAGGTTTCATGGCCGCTCACAACTATTGACCTTTAGATCATATTCCACTACATTGGATGACGGCCTGGGATATCCATATTGTCCTCATGATCCAAAAAGCGAAATGATGGCTTCTCACAACTAACGACCATTGGATCATGTCTTAGTTCTTTGGATTGTGGGCTTGGAATATTTGTATAGTCCTCACTATCCAGCAAGCGAAAGGATGGCTAAGAGCAACCATCTACCCTTGGATCATGTCTCAGAGTATTGGTTGATGGGTTGGGGATGTCTAAACAATCTTTACTATCCAATAAGCGAAAAGTTAACCGCTCACAACTGTAGTGCCTTGGATCATGTATCGGTGCATTGGGTGATGGGTTGGGGATGTATAAACAGTATTCATTATCCAACAAGAAAAAAGTTGGCCGCTCGCGACTATTGACCCTTGGATCATGTCTTCGTGCACAGGTTGATGGCCTAGGGATATCTACCCCAACCGAAAAGGGGCAAATGTAAATCATATCTCTAAATCAATATCCACAGTTCCATGTTGCTCATTCATATATACGAACTCGGGTTATTGGACAATTGTTGTAGACCTCCCTTTCTCTATATAATTAGTATTTGAACATTAGGGTTCTAATCGGAGAAAACCATACGTACAAGGACATCTTCATCGTCCTATATAATGTGTGGAGGGAGTGATATGAGACCATTCCCAACATACACGACCTTCATTCTAACATTATACTCATCGGGCGTTATATTATTAATTTTGTACAGTGTAGCTATGAAATCCTCATATGTAATTTCAATGCTCAGAATGGCACATTTACTTTTCCCACCCATGATAATCTCTCATATTCATATATCAACTCCCCATTATAATAGCATAATATGGCCCGGAGAGCCATGATCTTCAAATTTTCTTAAACTTGAAAAAGAAATTGTGAGACTATTAGACATAGTAAAATCATATAAAAATTTCAAAATAAAAAGGAAAAACAACGGGAGGGCATTCTTATCTATTACGGATCCCTGTTGAGATTCTACAATGAGATCACTAGTGAAATTCACAAGGATTATCGTTGGGATTTTCCAGCATAATGCCGTTGAAATGAACAAGGAGTGTCATTGTCATTTGTTATGGATCGCTATTTGGAATTTCCAATGGGATCGCAGTTGAAATGAACAAGGAGCATCATTTTCATTTGTTACAAATTGCCATTGGAATTTTCCAACGGGATCACTGCTGAAATACAAAAGGATCGTCGTTATCATTTCTCATGGATCGTCATTTTGCATTTTTAACAGAATCGTCGAAAGGAACGTCGTTATCATCAGTTACGGATTGTCATGTTGCATTTTAATAGAACCGCCGTTAAGAATGTCATTGTCATCAGTTATGGATCACTGTTGTGAGTTTATAGTAGATCGTCATTGTAAGATATACAATTCCATCTTCGTAATTCAAAATTAAAACACCTATCTTTATGTTGATTTTGTCCCTGAAAAGCCAGTGAGTAATGCTAGCCCCATAGAAGGGATGGTGGTCATTGGAGAGTAGAAAAGCTAGTTGGAACCTGAAAATATAATCGAAAATGAAAAAAAAAAAAAAAAAAAAAAAAGATGTATTATTCTTGAATAATTAATATAGGTCCCACAAGATGAGAAATGTATGTCGGAAGTTCGCTGAAAAGTCGTCAGATGGTTCCCCTCTCTAAAAAAACCTCGAAAAGAGAAAATGGGTCCTCGAGATCGGCTTGGCCCAACAAAAGGTCATATGGTCAACTTCTATGGGGCCCACATGTTGTCGTGAGTGAAATCCATGTTGTCCATTCGACTGGGGATTTATTTTCAGGGCATGGGCCAAAGAATGATAGAAAATCTCATCATAGGTGGACCACACCAAAGGAAACAATTGAGAAATGAAAGCCCAACATCATGGTCTTTTTGGGCCACAAAGGTCTTCGATAGAGTTAAATCCATATTTTTTATGTTGCATGATTTTCTGAATAAAATAAGTGGATAAGATCTTCCGTGAAGTGGACCCATTCTTAGTTTTGTAGGACTCACTCCACACTTAAAAAGATGATGCCTCTTAACTTCTTAAGCACTAAGCATCTAATGAATGCCAACCTTACAACGGTACTATTTTTGTCCCTAGAAAGTTTTAAAACTTGTAAAAGAATAGAAAAAATAAATGGAAAGTGGAATCAGAGAATAGTATCAATCCAACTTTGAGACCATTTTGGTTTTATATATATATATATATATATATATATATATATATATATATATATATATATATATATATATATATATATATATATATATATAGAATCTATCCATCGAGATAGAATTAGCCATAAGATAGTTGGCCATAAAAAAAGCCGGATTGTTTCACAACTCCACATTCAACCAAGATAAATGCCGATCTTCCAAATTGGGAGAATTTTAGTGTATGGGCCATTCAAGATATGATTAGTGATATCAATGGTTTGGATCATGGAACCATGCACAGTTATCCATAAGGATAATCTACTCGAACAACCTTATACACATGTTTTCTATACAAATGCGCTCACAACCCACACACATCCATGCACTCACACCACAATGGGATTTTACCACAATGGGTACTCGAATCCATGACCTTGTGTTGAAACTCTTGTGAGTCTACCACCGAGTAAGGACCCAAACAAACTTATACATATGTTAACATGTCATTTGTCTTAAAGTTATTAGGTCCTGTTTAGTAGACTTTATCTAATTTTATTTGATCACATTTAGGTGCAAGGAATATGATCGTTGGTCGTCAAGAATATTTTCAATCCTTACCAGGAAGGAATATGATCTCTAACACATAATTTTAAGTAATTAAAATGAGTTCATTTCATTTTTAGGCATCTTCCAATTAACCTTTAAGGCTTTACTCGGATGACCTTTGACTCAAAGTTGGAGGATTTACTAGAGGAAATAACAAAACTCCCTAAATTACAAATTCTTTTGCATGTCTCTAATATTTACACTTGCATTTGACTACCAAATTACCTACTGAATTACATGTATAAACAAATACTATAAAATCATAATGATTGTACTTTTATATTACAAGGTACGTTGCCGTAATTCACTATCCAAAGAAGCGTAATCACTCTAAAAAGGCCTTATTGTGGTTCCTCATTTTACTAAGGATCAACCCTCACCTATTTTTAAGACATTAGCTAAAAACTTTTTAACCTTACAATCCTTGCATTCACATAGGCTATGTTTACAAGTTGTTCACACAAATATTCTAAAATTCTTTTTAGAAAATATGATCTTTTAGAGGCTACGAACACATAATAAGAGTTTCACTTTAATGATGGTGGGATGGATAACTATATGAAGCAATGGGTCAAGTCAAGGAAACAATGCTAACAAAATTAAAGAATAATAAGAGGAGATGACAATGGACGGTATTACAGCTCCACAGTTCATGCAGTGGGTTACATAATCCAATATTCTTTTCCATAAATGGCTTCAACTATGGGTGGAGATTCAAGCGTAGTTTGGTAATTTGATTTTTAGAGTTTTTATTTATTTTATTCATCTTTTTCTTTTTTCATTCATAAGTTGGATAAAGCAGCTTAGATAAACATAAAGTGCTCCTTAAGTGGCCCATGGATTTTGAAAAGAGACTCGCATAAACTCTGTGAGCCTCACCATGGCGTATGTATTTTATCCACGATATCCATTTAATTTGTTAGATCATTAGATCATTTCAGGACATGAGCCCAAAAATGAGGCAAATACAAAACTTCGATGGCTCCTGAGAAGTTTTCAATACTAGATGTTCAATCCACACTATTTTTTGTAGTGAGGTTCACTTGGGTTTTGGATCTGCTTCATTTTTCAGCTCATGCACTGAAATGGTCTGAAAAAAAAAAAATTTGAATGGACGGAATGGATATAGCACATACATCATGGTCGGGCCCAACTGTTATAATGTTGAGTTTTGATTTTGGAGGTGAAATTGGACTTTAAACAGAACTGAGAGCATTTGTCACAATTATTTATTTATCACCCTTTATATACATTTCCACACCAAACAGGCCTTAAATATCCTCTTTTCAAAATCCTACTCGTTCAATGAATAGATTTGGAAATTTCAAGTGGGAAATAGGAATTTTCAATTTCAAGATTGGGAGAGGGCGGAAAAGTTTGGGCCTAGGCCCAATGATTTTGCAGTCTTGGGCCGGGCTCAGGCCTTGGGTCTTACGTATTTGGCAGTGCTCGGGCCTAGCTTAGCTCGGCCCATTTCCACCCCAAGATGCAAGTTATGTAGGGTCACTTACTAGTGGTTGCACAAAGTTCTGCCCTGCAGTGGCCATTTTCAAACAGTTGTTCATCTAAGAGAAATTCTCTTACCGTCGGTTTTGCCATTGGGCTTTCAGCACCGACCCAGCAGGGAATGGGCTTGGGCCTTTAACTTTAGGCCTCTGGGCTACCCTAGGTTTTGCAGTATTTGGTGTTGAGGCTTAGTGAGCCTGGCTCAAGTTATATTTGTGACTAATGGCTATTAGCGACGTGCCAAAATTGAGGCTTGGTTATAATAAACGGACGAAACCCAGGTATAACTTTCAGGTTCGATTAGGCCGTTTGAGGCCCAACTCCAATATGGAATGATCTGGCCAATTACCACCCTTAATCTCAAGCCTATGATCATCAAGAAAAGAGAGTGTGCAAAGGTCCTTAAACTGTGGTCCCTACTATACCAATGTGGTTTTCTTATAAAGCATTAATTTGAAGTTAGTAGGAGGTGGGCCACACCAATCAATGGCTGCCTTTCTTTGTTTCCAAGAGTTATCAGTTGGCTGGACGAAGAACCTGTGCTAGGTGGGTGTGCTAAACCCAATTGTGTTATACAGGCCTTAATAGGCTGTCGGGCCCACGACAAAGTTAATGGCCTGTTTGGATGCAACTTCCACAAATGGGCTTTTCGTGTCTTATCTCATCCTTTGGTTTTGAAACCGACAATTTCAGATGAAAATCCAAATGACCCACAAAACTAGGGTTTGGGGTCAAAATGTAGGTTTTTCTCCACATACCAGACCCTAAATATGTCTGGGGAAATTGTTGTTGAAACTGCAGATGTACAAACCTATGTAGAAACCAGGCCCATAGTCAAGCCCACAGGGCTTGAAAATAAAACCCAGCTCATGGAAGGCTACGAAGAATAGTGACCATCCATTGGGCCCATTGGAACCTGGGCCAGTGGAATGATTACTCTGGTTCTGTGCTTACCCATGGTTATTTTACTCTTGGTCCATTTTCAAGCCACAAATCAAGCTGATTGGATGCTTGATGTGTGTCATCACTGGGCCTTATCTCACCGAAGAGAGAGGCCCATCACTTGATAGGCTCCAACTTCCATCCATGTGCCCTGTTTATAATAGTTATTGCTTTGAATCCTTAAGGCAAACCAGAAGCTCTGTAGGGCCCACTTCCATGTTTTGTGCACTTGCGCCAGCTCATCTTAGGACGTGATCCAAAACTCAAGTGGGCCATACCACATGGAACAGTAGGGATGGGACAGCCACCATTGAAACCTTCTAGGAGCCCACCATGATATTTATAAGGTGAGTCCCGCCTAGATGAACAGAAAACCAAATATCATGCTGATTCAAAACTTTGGTGGGCCTGAAAAAGTTTTCAGTAGTTGGCATCCCTATCCCCACCGTCCGTTGTGGTGTGGCCCACTTGAGTTTTGGATTGCCTAAAGTTTGGGTTGGCTTCCTAAGATGAGCTGTTACACAGAGATTGAAAGTGGACTCCTCAATGGAAGGTAGGGGTTGACCCTTGCCTGGCCCCGGCCTAGCCCTAATCAGTCATCTAAAAAAGCCCAGGCCCGGGCAATGGCCCTGGACCAGGATGAGCCCTGTAAGGAAAATGGGTGACATGATCTAGGGCCGAGATGGTGGGATCTAAGACAAAGCCCAGCCTAAAGAAGGCTTCACACAGGGATGGGCGTGGTGAGGTGGATCACCGTCTTCCCTAAGGGGTTAACTACTCCGAATCCACAGAGCTTATGTGGACTCCTCACAGAGATACCTCGAATTGACAAGGGAAAATACGAAAATAAAAATAAATTATAGAAAATTTCAAAATTTATTGGTAGATAATAAAAATAAATTTACAATCCTTTAAATAGATACCAAACAGTGGAAGAAGTTTCATAATCAAACTCCAACTCAAACTCCTTAAAATTCATAACTTATTATAAATAGTAAATTTATTATTTATAGTGTCCTGTCTCCTAACTTTTCTAAGCACTTTTCAAGTTGGACGCAACTCCTTAAGCTCAAAGTATAAAGATTTATAATCTAACTAAAATAAATAGTAAAAATGAAAATAAAATGGATTTTCAACCGTTGATATGATGGAATCTCGCAAATTCAGCGTAAGCAACCCAGCATTACCATGTTGGGTGGTTAAAGTAGCTTCTCCTACCAAAAAATCATATATAGTACATTGACTTGCTCATTCCAGCTTGCAAGATACACCTGTTGTAAGGTTCATACGGTTCACCTCCGCCTCCAGGTCTTCTCTAGTCCATTTTGCACATGAAAGTGTCCTGGACCTGCTCTACATCAAGGCTAGGCCTCAAAGCCTGACGAGGCAACCTAGCCCATTGACACCCCTATTCATATGAGGCGTGTGAAATCCAACTCGTGTACACACCACACATTTTCCATCATAGCAGGTAGGTCCATGATCCATTCCAGCCATTAGAAAGGCTACAAAAGAAGCGTACAACTCTAAAAACACTTGCCGAAGTTTTCTAACTGTAGACACCCTCACATAAAACCAGCACATTTTGAACGAAAACGGTGGTAGCATCTTGGCATTTGTCGGACGACTGTGGTAGCTTCACGCCATTCGCACAAATGCGGTTGGAATTTGTGGGTTCAATTTTCCACTAGCCTCGTTAATACCTTGGTCTGGGCTCGGTTTATACGAGCCTTTGGGACAAACCTGGGTTCAGGTGATGAACTGGACCTTAGCCTATATCATGGTTCAGTTTGCATGAAACTCGTTTTACGAGGCCTGCATGAGCCGAACCTGGTTAAATCTCTTACGTGTCTCTCTCTCCAAATGCCTGTTAAAGAACCCCTTATTAAGGGAACTGCACTCAGAGAGAGAAGCCAGAGTCCAGAGGTTGAGAGACGAGAGGCCGATAAGCCAGAGGAGAGTCTGGCGAGAGGAGCAGAGGTCTAAGGTGAGAGAAAAAGAAAAGAAAGTAAGGTACAAAGGTAGAGGCAGAGCTTTCGCCCTTGACCTCTGCCATTCCAAAGCCAGCAAGCTTGGCTTACCTTCTTTTATCTCAGTCTCTTTCATTTTTTAAATTTCGTATATTCTATTTTAACTTCAAAGCTAACACTATTCTATTTCAACTTCAAAGCCAACGTTGTATTCTCGATCTATCATTTTCTAGTCATTATAGTCAACCCCATGCTTTGAACACCTGAAGTAGTAGGCTCTATTCTGACATTATGTAAAGTATGTTTTACAGTTGTCTCTCTTAAATATCTTTTATATTAGAATACGTGACTTAAAAGAGTAACAAAAAACTCAATTTATCTTTTATGTTCTAGACATTTAAATCTGAGTATTTTACTAAAAGTTCTGTGAAAGCGTACAACATAGCAAAGTAGATATTGTGTTTCACACGGGCCGTAAAAGGGTGCCTAACATCTTCCTTTTCCATAACCGTGGCCCTTACCCAAAATCCATGACACATACCTATCCAAGAGTCATTTGAGTAAGGAATTCTTTAGTTTTTTCGATCTCATAGCGATTCCATGGATTCTAGCCAATTATAAATTTAGAAGCTTCATTGTATCTAGTGGCAACTCTAATTGATACATAGACATGAGTATGTTGCATGATATTTACGAATGGTATATGTAACACCCTGTACTTTTTATACTCGGTTGTTACTTTGGATACCTAATTAATATATGCATAGGAACATGTAAAAATTCACTCTATACACCATTGCCCAATCACCCATTAATCCACCCATCTCGACTGTCTGATCTTGGTTAATAACATCCATACACCTTCACTTAGTTAGCTGTAAAGCTCTACGAGCTACTTAAACGAAACTTTAGTACTATATGATCGTTAACCCTGAATTAAAACAAATCTAATTCCCCTAATTCATATCAATCAAACGAAGACGTTCGTGACAATCTAAATCATACAAATAGTTGGCCATTAGACCTAGATCTTGGTGCAACTCATGATCATGCACAACCATCTTAAGTGTAGATCTAAACATGGATGTACAACGTACATATAACATACAAGCAATACGAACACTTGGACCTTTCATCAACGTCAAGGACGATTGAATAGATAGACTCTGTAGAATACCTTTAAAGACAACTTGAACCATTCACAGTCGAAATCCGAGCCTCGACCTCAAATCCACACCTAAACCATACTAACTTGCTAACTAACCCTTAATTAATGGTTAAAATGTCCTTAAATGTTGTTGGAGATCTATGAGATCATTGACAAACTGGTTTTTGTATAGCTTAGTAGTTGAATGATCGGTAAACATGCGGTTTGGCGAACAAAATCACTTAATGTGGCCCATCTGAGCCTTCAATCTGCACCATCCTTAATCAGAGGACCTTTTTCTTTTTGGAACCCCTAAAGTAAATGGATGGAGTGGATTTCCCACAAGCATTACAGTGGACCCCGCCTAGTTGTGTGTGTACCAGTGTACGCATGCACTCGCAGCACACTGAACCAGTCAATCAGTCAATCAGGTGTTGACCCGATAAACACTTAAAAAGGAGTTTTCTCTCTCCTTTCTTTTGTTTTCCTTCCCACGCTCCATTTAAACGGGCGTGGTGGACTGATCAATCAGGTGGGCCCCAGATGAGATCAAATCTTAGATCTAAACCATCCATCAAGTGCATCTCTCAGATCCAACCAAAACCCACCTCCTCCCACATGTGGATGCACGTGTGCATGTACACGATCATTAGCACAAATCGGTTATGTGCGAACGTGTTTCCAAAAATGGAAACTCCATTTCTTCATCTGTTTGCCAGGTTGGCAATCCGAACGAAGAGAAGTCCTTTGATCTCAACTGACCACCTAGACGAATCTGAGCCCCGCAATCCTGCCATTTTAGGGCTTGTAAAGCTATGTAGAAAGGTGGAAGGAATCTTTCCCTTTTGAGGTGGATTCATCCTGACTATTCTGAGCTTCTAGAAACTCTTCTAAGGCATCAACAACATCCATTCTAGGGCGAGCTTCAGCCCATTCGATGGTAAAAGGGAGCTCCACGAGAAATCCACCTTCACGTGAGAATTTGCACATGGTGGAAAATACCATGACCCATCGCTTATACAGGGATGTTGTGATGAACGATGGGCCCCATGATGAATAACGGTCAAATCACGACCCTCCAAATGCCTCAAATCGAAGGATGACTCATTAAACCAAGGATCACCATTACCGACCGGGTCATTTCCTCTATTGGTTGAAAGAACCCATCACCTAGTGTTGGGGCCCATTTTCTGATCGGGGTCGTCCATCGGGAGGACCACGATGTCAGAAGTCTAGATGTGGCATTAGATCAGTTCCATGCAAGCTAGATTTGACTATAACATCATAAAAACTCAAAGGATTAAACGATTAAAACTGTAATTAATCCAACAACTAGTTGGGTTCGAACCCTCTAGAAGAGGATTAGTAAAGCCTTATAAAAGGTTGCCTTTTAAGGCAACCCTTTCTAAAAATAGAAAACATAAGAGAGAAAGACACCACCGCATTGAGTTGAGCTGAGTAGGTCTAAGTCTCTGCAAGATCGGGTGGAGTCCCAGGTCTCACTTGGTCCTTCCAATAGAAGGAAAGAAGCAGAAGAAGACAGCAGAGAAGATGGAGAGAAAGTAGAGAAGAAAGAAAATGGCAGAGAAGAGAAGCAGAAAGAAGACAGGGAGTGCGAGCTACTGCTCGTCGTGCCGCACTAACTCGACTAGCTGTCAAGTCATTGGATAGGTCCAGGTTTGCTGGATGAGTTTGGCAGAGAAGAAGAAATGAAGAGTAGAGAATGGAGGAGAAGTAAATAGAGGAGAGGAGAGGGGGTTGTTGTCGGTTTAAATCTACCTGTCACACACCACCTACCGAGTCGAATCGGCCATTTCCCTGCTAAGGATGGGTCGAGTGACTCCGTCCAGGCCCCCGCTCCACTCTGAAATCCATCGTTATGGCTGGAATCCCTTCTCTTGCCTTTGTCCAAGTTGGGTTCGAACGTGAGTTAGGTTCGAGTTGTGCAACTCGTCCCTGAGTTGGCTCAGTTCGTTCCACTGAGTCGGCCCACATTGGTCACCTGTTTCGACTGAATGGTGGTTAAACTCACTTGCTGCATGCTTGGTAGAAGATTAGAGAGAGAGAAAAAAAAAACCGGTCTCTACTGAGTTGACTCAGATGACTTTCGAGTCCAGCCCAATCAGGACCCTATTCTAGGGTGATTTTCAATCTTGATCGTTGAGTTCTTTTCTATCAGCGGAGTGACTTCATTAATGAATTATCGACAACTAAGGAATCGATTTCCCCAGCTTTCCATATTTGCGTCTTCACTTAGGTGAGGCACCTGAATTGCGTCGATTCAAGTTGACCCCTTTTATTGCAAATCAAAAGGTAAACGATCTCCATGCCTCTAGTGTAAATTTCAAATGTAATCCAAATTCAATTAGTTTAAATTGTATAATTATGTTAATTATCCAAAAACTTAACCCTGGATGTAGATTTAATATTACTAAATTCATGATCAAGACCTTAGTGATAATCCTAATTGTTCATGGTATATTAGGCTAGAACCTATCCATAGAGTACGAATATGCATTTTAATCTACCTAGAAGAGAATCTGCATCCTAAGGTGAGGATTACCTTCAAGCTTTTACATCATGATAATTATTTTAGTTCACTTATTTCATTAATTGCTTAATTTAATATTTAGTAAAAATGATGACAAATGCTAGTTTACGTTTGAGTGAATTCTTCCTAAATTATTAATATTGGATTTACATTCAAGTATCTGAACATTCTATATATTACAAAATTCTTCATCCCGGTTTAAATGAAACATTTCATATGGATAAGCGTTATTGATATTTTATGTGGCTTGTTTCACCACTTATGATTACTGTATGGATGTTTGGAGATCCCCGTACTAGTGGTTATTTTGTTTAATAAATTAAATGGAGTTTTTGTTGTGGATTTACCATCTTATGGACCATTTGTTGCTTAGGTGGCTTTTGGGAAAATCCATTTTTATCACATCCTTGGGATGGACTGTTTGCCCTATGCGGCTTAATGTAATATTTGCCCTATGTGACTTTAATTAACCATCTGCATATAACCATGCAATTGTAAGTTCCACTTGTAGAACTATAATTGGCCACTAGTTAAATAGGTTACCTTTAAGCATCCTATTTGTTAGTCTCATAAGCCAGGGATGGTGGAATAGAACATTATGCCTGAGCTGTCGGCCTATACTGGTTGACAATCTCCCCATAGTGACCTTTGAGCTTCCTTAAAATGGTTGTTTAAAATTAGAATAATAATGGTTGGGCTAATCATGTATCTTTATGGCATACAGAATTTATCGGGTGTTCGATACAAGACGCGGAGTTTTCTTATGTCACTACGGGCTGTACCCTAGAATATTTTACCTCGTGATCCTAAGTTTTCATTGCGTGCATTCAGCTATCATAGGTTGTCCTTTTCACATGGACTTTTTCGAGTGTCTAGTTTTCCTTGAACGTATCATAGAATACTCTTCCAGGAAACTAGCTTACCTTATGTGTCCTCGTTGCATAGTTTTTTTTGGGTGGCTAGCTAGTTCTCCTTGGGCGTACATTTGAGTACTTTTTCGGGTGGCTAGTTCTCCTTGAGTGACCTTTTTACCAGCTGGATGTGCATCCCTAGGTCTGTGAGCATGTGCATGAATTCTTGCATTTAAATAAGAATATCTTTGTAGAATTTATTCAATATATTCGTATCTAGTAAACTCTATCTTATTTCTATAATGATCATCATGAAATATTTATTATGGACTGTTTCTGATAACTATGTTTAATTATCTCGATGATACGATAAATCTTCGGGGTTATACCTCACTGGGTAGGCATTGACGCTATCAAACTGTATTCAGTGTGCAGGAGATGCAGATGATGCACATGCTGATGTTCATGTGGAATAGGAGGAGCCAGATGATCTTACAACTCGAATATTTGGTTATGTATGTTTGGACTTACCGCAGGACTGCTCGATTAAATCGCTCATATGAGGGGTACCACCAACAAATTAATTCAGGTTATCCCATTAAGGTGGTCGAGTCTGGTTATGTTTGGACCAAGTGCGGGCCGTTAGGCCAAATAGTCTATTTGTACTTGGCAACAATCTGTGCGGGTCATGCAACGGCCAAGGAAGGTCAGAAAAATCTAAAAATTGGGGAGACCATGGACCTCACTAGGCTTGTGGTCTGTCACGGACCACGGACTCGGCAGACGCCTAGAAATTAATTATTCACGCCATCCAGATGGCACTTGCCAAGTGCGACTCACGCTAGCCTTGGCCTAAGGATTAGCATTCTAAATCATCTGGCCATTTTTAATGAAACTGAGATATTAGGCATTGCAGTTATAGGATCTCTTCTAAATTTACATTGATGTCCGAAAATATTTTTCCACGCCCGTCCATAAAATCTGAACTCCGATCGTGGAGTGGTGACCGTTGATCGCAAATCGGCCCCTGAGATAAAACCCCACATCCATTTGCCTCCAAATTCTATCTTATAAATTTCATGGCCATGGGGCCGTCAGAGCCGCCCCAACAGCCAGAAATGGACCTCACAGAGCCATTTAAAGATCGGAACCGTATGATAAAACCCCGCATCCGTTTCCCTTCAAATTTTGCACAGGCCCTCATCGGGCTATGAGATACTTTCACTCCAAATTTGTTGACCGGGGGGGTGACAGGGCAGCCCCAATAGCCAAAGAGGCGTCCCATAGGGCCATCGAAGGAAATAAATAGAACTTAAGGCCATTTGGCCCAAAAATGCAAGATATAAGATCCTTTAGCACCCATTCTCACCATTTTCCAGTAATAAGAGAGAAAAGAGAGAAGAGAGAAAGAAGAGAGGAAGAAGTGAGAAGAAGAGAGTGTAGAAGAAGGTGGGGCCCGAGGAACTTGGAAACTTGGTGAATCTCCTTCCTCTTCCCCATACCCTCCACTACAAGCACCACTTCCAAACGATTAGGGAGGTTACCACCTACGTTTTCTAGAAATCCTTTGTGTTAAGATAGGCTTTGCATGTAATCTTAACATGTAAATGCATTTGACTCAGGACCTCAGCCAATCAACCTGCGAGTTCAACACTTCTAGGTCATTTTCTCAAGCTCTCAACGATCCATAAGTGCGAACTATTATCCTTAAGTGGCCGAGTACCAATTTTAGGATAAATTTAATAATTATGAATGTTAGGGTGATGTGCATGAGTAATCTAGAGAAAACCTAGCCAAAAATCTACATGATAGGTCTACCCAAATTACATGAAATGATTAATTGTTGTTTGTATGTTCTTCAACATGATTGGGCATGAAATGGGTGCAGCATGTTCATCTCATCATGATTCTTGCATGATTTTCCCTGTAGCATGCATGATTGCATTGTTCCTTGTTGTATTCTTGTACTATAAGTGATATATTGTTCTTGGTCTCTTCGATAACCTAGCACCACACACATACACATTTAATTTCATGTTATTGAGAGTAGTTGCATTTATATCAAAAATCTAAATTTTCATGCTCGATGTATAGTATGCATATGACTCCACTTGTACTAGAAGATGAACCCTTAGTTGTTGAAGTGTTATTAAATACAATCCAATTTCTAGGTTGGTCAGGGAACTGAGATTAGAGAAGGTGGTCCCATTGGTAGGACCATCCCATGGCTAGACTAATGGATTTAGGTGGATGCGAATAGGTGACAGTAGTTGGACTACATGGGTCGCTTACACCTGATGTTGTCCGTTACATACTCGCCTGAACTTGGATGGTATAGTCCGCTTACTGACCAACTATGTTTGTTAACCATGCCTATTCACGCTTGTATGGAACCTGGGACACCTCTCGTCCACTGAAGCCCACTGACAACTGCTGAAAATTGATCCACTGTCTCGAGAGCTAGGCATGGTGGAATGAGACACTGTGTCCGAGCTGTCAACATACGCTCGGGTGACGAGCCTCTCCATAGTGATCATGAGCGATCTCGCTTCCCAGCACTCTATATGTGCTTGAAATCGGGGATGGGGACCCCGATGGGATCAAGAATCGTGGGGCGCTAGCCTCACACGTTGAGGGGCCCTGGCCTTGCAATTGGTTGAGGGCATTGATACCGTAGGGTGTACCTATTTCCCCAATTTGCTAGATGAATGAAATTAATTAAAGACTCGGCTAACATGATCACGATAGCATCACACTAGTTAGGTTGGCGGCTCGACAGTTGAGGTCGCAATGAGGAAGCGTTGGTCATGCGCGATCCTAGACGAAGTCACTCGAGGCAGTGCTGTTGCAAGGTCATGCATCATATTATAATCCATGCATATGCATTAACAAGATTAGTTAGGGATCTGTGAATGTATGTTTTTCATTAAATTTATCATAGAATTGACACTTGATGTAACTTAAGGCTAATAGCACCCACTGAGTTGATCATTCACTCCCACTCTAGGACAGTGTTTTAAAACACCAACCAGACTCTTCATTAGATGTAGATGATGTTGAGTACGTCGAGCCGAGAGGCACGAGCATAGACGAGGAGGATGAGCTATCTTACTTTCAGTTGATGGGCGGGTCACCGTAGATTGAGTGGGGTAATTATAGATTGCTGAGTAGTGGACTCAGCGCACTATTCTTTTAGACATATCATTTTTGTATTTTGTCGGGCGATGCCTTGTGCAGCCTGTTGATATTTTTTATAGACCCGTATACATTAGTCACTTTCATTACAGTAGACCAGTTGTGATTGTGGTTTACGTTCCAATCAATTACATTCTGATCATTTAATCAAATTATATGCAAAACCTTAAAATTTGATTGAAAGTGATACCCAAGAACTTGGGAGTCGAGTGTATACACGACCCTCAAATTTCAGGGCGTTACAAGTTGGTATCAGAGCAATGGTTTGGAATCAATTAGACCGTGGACAATAAAATCACTAACGCTTCCACTGACTTGAGAGGGAACACAATCGAGATACCAAAATGATAGGAACCACCCCAGGCACCTGAATCGACAATTTTAGGCGAAAGATATGACTTCCGTGGAGTTTGAATTAAGGAGCGAGAGAGAGTGGTGAAGTTAGGGATGGATCCGAGAGTTTCACAATGTCTTAGCCCACTTAGGAATAAGCCTGAAACTAAATGATAGAATGGCCAAAATCATTCTCCTAGACCAAATGAGCCAACGCCGAGCTAAATTTGATGCTTCTGACCCATCCGGGGATGAAAAGCTATAGTTAAACAAAAGTTTACTATAAATAGTAAACAAAATGAGTTTTTGACCATTAACTTGATGAAATCTTATGAAGTAATCAGGTTGATTGGGTAGAATGAATTCTCCTACCCAAAATTCATATATGGCATGTCCCGAGGGGCATTAAACACGCCCCCTGAGGCCGGAACCCATTTGGCCTACCCAGTCGGCGTGACCCTCGCCCGGACAAGCAGTGTAGGGCATGGCCCCCGCCCAGATAGGAAGTGCAAGGTGTGGCCCCCACCCAGCCGGCGTGGCCCCAGCCCTGGCCAATGATGCGTGGCCATTTTTTATGATCCAAACTCATGTGGGGCCCACTTTTATTGCACTTTAAAACACAACCACCTCATTTCTCTCCCTTTACCACACTCCATTCCTTCCAAACCTTAGAGAAACCTTCTTCCCCTCCAAATCTCAAACCCACTCTCAAGAAAAACCCACCTCTTAACCACTCCATCTCTCCCAAACCATGTGTTGAGGGTCAAATATTGCATATCAGACCCCAACTACTGCCTGGATTTACAAACATGATACCATTTAATGCCCTATTTTAATCGTGTTTGTGATGCAAGGTACATTTGCCAGCGTGAACTAAAAAAGATGTTAAAAGCCGAGATTTAATGCTCAGATTTCACAAAAGCAAGGGACGGACTCCAGGGGACCAAGATCGACGAATGTACATGCTAGAGATCTGAGAAAACCAAGAAACTGAAGTTCATGGCCTGAAAGTCAGCCAGAATATAAGATCACAAGGTTCTCACCATCCGTTTGGGTCGAATCTTTACATGGCCCAAGGACCATAAATTAACCGTACATGTCAAAATTCACCCTTGGATCGAATGTAAGTGACCCAATGGACAAGATCAGACAATAACCATTAAAAAAATATCTTGGACATCCTTGGGAGATCGGGACCCGAACTGAACCAATGGAAAGAGAAAACTTGTTCACTCCCCAAGTATAGGGTTGTGATGTAGTAATAAACTCGGTAAGACCGAGGTCGAATCCACAAGGACTGAAACCATGTACGTCCGAAATTAACCAACTAGAACTTAATCTAAATCAAATAAATATGAAGGAATAATGGTAAAAATATTAATATAAAACTAATTAATTTTAAAGGTAGGAAACTAGGGTGCTAAGGATCCACTTGTAGCAATTGGGAAGTTACCTTGTATTGATTCAAGGATACAACTGGAATTAGATCCATATCCTATCCAGTTGGTGAGAAGAGATTTGTCAGATCTCTGAATGTCTCATGGTTCTAATCATCAACAAATATGATTGGCGTAAATTTGGAAGTGATCCCATCACCTAACCATGCCCAGGAGACAATGGCAAACAACAAAGAATTTACCAAACCCATTCAATCACAGGAGAATTGTGAAAGTTAGAAAGTTCCATCACCCGACCATGCCCATGGGACAATGGTGAACAACAGGTCATACTAATTTCACAATCTCAATAATAGGAAAAACATACTTAAAGCTATCGCAGATCCGTTGTAATTTGAGTCATAACAAACCATTAAAAAACTAAAAATATGCCTTTATAAATAACTAAAATCCATAAGAATTCCACAAAACATGAATTAAAGCCAAGCAAACGTCTCAATCATGCTACAAGCTTCACCTCTTAGCCCTAGCTAAGAGGTTCAGCCTAACATAAATGGGCCGGATCCTTTAAACAAAATAAAACATTAAAAAAAAAAACAAAAAAAAAACAAAACTCCGTGTCTCTCTCTCTCTGCCACGTCCAACCCAGCCGCCGATCCCCTTAGATCTGAATGCCCCTCTCTCTCTTTCTTCTTTTCCTTTTATAGCACGTAAGGGTCGGTCGTGAAAAACTCCACAGGAACGCAGCTTCGTTCGCAGCAGAGGCGGTTGAAACTTCCGCAAACGTTACGCACAACAGAGCATACGTTGAACGTTGGTGGGCCCCACTTCTTGGTGTTAGGTGAAAGATCCACGCCATCCATTAAAATCTCCTCAAAAACCCACGCCATCCATTAAAATCTCCTCAAAAACCCATTCGGGAAAAACCGGTTTTGGATTCAAAACGTGGCGGTCCATGGGATCTTTCTTCCGCCGTCCATCTTGAGTTTAACGGCTAGGATCTTCCTATAGCTTACATGGGGTCAAACTGACACCTAGGCTAGAGTAAAAGGACCCGTGGGCTCCTGATGAACGGTCCAGATTAGATCTTTTTTGTATGGTGGTGGCCCACAAGAATCGTCCGCAAGCCACAAAGAATTCCGCAAGACAGAGCTTCGCATCCGGCTCTGTGATGGTTGATGGGCCCATGGATGAAGTCAGTGGGTAAATCCAATACGTCCATTGCATTCCTCTCCAAAAAATAATGGGAAAAGATGGATTTTGAGACTGTTTCGACGTGGCCCACAGATTTTCTCCTCTGCCGTCTATCCTCCGTTTGAACGACTGGTTTTAGATCCTCACAATATTCTGTTATTCTGCAACCTAGTCAGTAATAAAAGGCTCGATGGGAGACCAATGGACGGTTTAGATCATGAAAAGGGACGATGTGTGGGGCCCATTATCAAAACCCAATCACATGCATGTTCGTCACTGGACGTTTTGGCACTATTTGGATGTTTTGTACAAAAAATAGGTGGGGCCCACTTCTGATGCCTGTCTTAGAAATCCACTCCCTCTACCGGCTCCTGTACGTAATGTTGGCCTATGGCCTCTAGTTTAAAGTAGATCCAACTTCAGGGTGGGCCACACGCTCATGGACAACGTTCACCGTTAAAAACAAAATCTGCTTCACGTAGCCATGCATGACCATATATTTACAAATTTGGCATCATATTTTGTTATAACTGATCCATCTCCCAACGTCCAAAAGAGGTGAAATTTGATGGGTATCCACACTTTTTCCATCGGTTCGCATCTCCCAAGGATGTCCAAGATATTTTTTAATGGTTATTGTACATCTTGTCCATTGGGTCACTTACACCTCAATTTTGACATGTACTTAATTTATGGTCCTTGGGCCATGTATGAAGATTCGACCCAAACGGATGGTGAGAACCTTCTTATATTCTTCCCAAACCTCTCTAGCATGTACATTCGTCGATCTTGGTCCCCAGTCCGTCCCTTGCTTTTGTGAAATCCTCAACATCTTTTTCAAGAAAACCCACCTCTTAAAATAGGGCTTAAATGGTATCATGTTCCATCTCTCCCTCAACCCATCCTCAAAGGCTTACATATCCAACAAATCCCTCTTCCTCTTTCCCTTCATACTAACCTTTCCCTCTTCTTCATCTCACTCTATCATTCCCAAAACACTCCCAAAACCCATCCTCAAAACCTATTCCTAAAACCCATCCTCAAAACCCATTCTCAAATCCATTCCCAAACCCTTTCCAAAATACATTTACCAAAAAAAAAAAAAAAAAAAAAACCAACATCAAACCCCATTCTCACAACCATTCCCAAGAATCATTCTTAAAGTCCATTCTTAAGACTCACTCTCAAACCTATTCCTAAGTTTCTTTTCCTTCAAAAAAAAATCCACCTATACTTTCCTTCGAAAATCCTCACATCTAATCCACCTTTAGCCAAGGAAGATGGCCTTCCTTGCAACCATTGCTCCCTCTTTTCTATCCCGGTGATCCTTTCCAAGGAGGTGGGACGAGCCGAGAAAGACAGAGCAAGAAGAGGGTCAATCCATACGAAGGGCCAAGCTAAGAGCGGTGAAGCAAGCGCAACGCCGGTCCAAAAGGGAAATCGAATCCAGAAACCCGATCCAAAGGAAGAAACGATCCCCAAGGGGAGCTTGCAACACGAGCCGAGCAACTGCCAGTTGAAGATTTGGGAAACTTTCGCATGCCCAAGGTCGCTTTCGAGGCCTCCGTAGAGGAGCATTTGTTTAGTAAATCTTCTCTACTCACTCGTCTTATGAAGAAGGGATGGGGTCCCGTGTTTTATGGAAGTGCACGGGTTGATGAGGGGCAAGCTAGGGCGTTCTACACTCGAATTAGAAACCCCTAGTTCACACCCCTGGGTTTTAATATTATAGTAGAAGGCTAAAACATCCACTTCAAAGTGGAAGAGATTTCTAAAATACTTGGAGTACCTCAGGGGGAAGTGCATATTGATAAAGTGAATGTGGAATCGCGTCGAAGTCACGACAAACTAAACCGCTTCTTGTGCGATCGAGTGACTCAATGGACGTGGGATGTTGGCCTTTACGCGATAGCCTTGAACTCCTAATACCGGCTACTTCACCGTATTTGTACCTACAATATGTGCCCGAGGTTGAAAAATCGCACTGAGTGCACCCGCTATATGGTGGAATTACTATATCAAGTGGGTCATGGAGCAGATGTGTGCGTCCCCAACATAGTACTCCGCCAAATCGTGAGGGCCACTAGGGGGAATCGAAAGGACGCGGTTCTTCCATTCGGCCGCCTGGTATGTCATATGGCCCGCCAGTATGGGATAGGCGGATCGAACGGGAATCCCGTATCGATAGAAATCTGGGGTGATAAGATGTTAAACTTTATGAGAATGGTTCCCAAACAGAGACAGGCCCACATTAAAGAATTTGGGGACGCTGATGAAGAAGAAGAGGAAGGCGATGAAAGTGATGAGGATGAGGAAGAAGTTGAAGATGTTGAAGAGGCTGAAGAAGCAGAGGAAGTTGGCGAAGGGCCACTCATCGATCCAGAGAAGTGGAACAAGAAAATGTATCAGGCCATAAAGGCCTTGATTTGCTGCAGTAAATGGGAGGAAGCACCCCCGTCCTCGTCCAACCCAGAAAATAGTAGTCTAGCTCTACTTATAATTGGTAGTTTATTTTGAGTCAGTTAGAATTACTTCTGTATATTGAAGGATAGTTGGAACTTTTTGCTTTGATTAGGTTGTATTTTCCTTATGTTCGAAGTATCTAGTGACACATGTAATTCATGCTATAAGATATAACTGGTCATGCAAATAGCATTTTGAATTTAATATGAACGTATGGATTGCCTTGAAATTATCTTCTTGCCTTGTGAATGCCATGTATGTATACTTACTTATACTTATGAATGGAACCTATAGGTCTTGTATATTTGTGTACGACCTTTATATGGACGATGCTCTAGTTTTTAACCCTCTAAGGAACATCTTTCTAAGAAATGCGTTCTCGAGGTGAGGGTCTTTTCGTTCGCCTACCTCACGGCGGCCTAGTCGAGAGGGATCACTCCGCTCCCGATGACCAATAAGGCTACCAAGGGGCGGCCAATTCCTAATAGTACTACCCAAGAAGCGGCCCCGGAAGTGCTGCCAACTCAGGCCACGACATCCACACCTCCGACAACCCCGATTATGGACCAAATGGGTCAGATGTTGCTTCTTATGTAACAACAACAGCAAATGTTAGCCACCATGATGGGAACCATGGCCCACAACATGGGTGTGCAACTATCAGAGCAACCCGTCATGGCCACGGCTGCGGCCGCCACAAGCAACCTATTTGAGCGATTTCAGAGATTTAGGCCACTTACTTTCGCTGGCACTCACCGCCCTGAGGAAGCCAAGCATTGGCTAAATCGAGTTACCAAGTTGCTTAGACCTCTCCATTGCTCTGAAGCTGAGAGTGTTGAGTTGATCTCCTACTTCTTTGAGAATAAGGCCGATGTATGGTGGAAAAGTGTACTTAGAACCACCCCCACGGGCTATGTATGGACATGGGAAGCATTTGAGACCCACTTCTACTAGAAATACTTTACGCAGACATACCGCAACGAGAGAGAGAACGAGTTCCTTCGCCTCCAACAAGGAGGGATGTCCATAGCACAATATGAGAACCGATTCACTGAACTGTTATGCTACGCTCCTCAAATTATGGCCGATGAGCAGACTAAGATGAGGCATTTTACTGAGGGTCTTAGGAGCAATGTTCGCTCTAAAATGTGTTGAGCAAATATCAGGACCTATGCCAAATTAGTTGAGATGTCCCTTCAGTTGGAACAAGATGAAGAACGAGTCTCCCGAACTCGACTACAGCTGGGCCTATGGAACAAGACAGAAGGGCAATCCTTAACCTTCATTGGAAAAAGACCATGCCCTAGCTCTCCTCCCAGGCCTGCATCCCGTCCGGCTCCTTTTGCATGGCCGAACCGCGTGTGCGACTACTGCAAGAAGATAGGCCACTCTGAGCTATTTTGTTTTTTAAGAATGAGGGACCACGGCTTCATGCCCCCTCAACGTATCAATAGACCCCCACAGCAAGCTATGCAGATTCCTCCTTTGAGGGTGATAGGACCGGACCAGCAATTTCGTTGCCCTCCTGCACCTCAAGTTAGGCCGCCGCAACAGCCTATGCAACGACCGAATCTTCCGCAACAAGCTTGAGTTCACGCATTAGTGGCAGAGGGCAAGGATGCAGTCACATCCACTCCCATGGCCTTTGAGGTGATAGCCCACATACAAGGTACTCCCATATTCCTCTTGGTGGACACTAGGTCCACTACTTCTTTCATATCACATGCAACCGTTAAGTGCTTAGAGTTATGCCTCACTCCCATCATAGGAGTGAAAATCATTGCCGCCGTCGGGACCTTCTCAGAAGCGATGAGGATATGTCGTGACTGCCCCATAGACTTGGGAAGCAAGGTGGTACTCGTGAACCTGATAATGACCAAGATTTTCCATTACGACGTCATCTTGGGCATGGACTGGTTGACTGTGATGAAGGCAGAAATTGACTGTGACACTCTATAGGTGAAGATATGCGAGGGCGAAGGTGCCTCCTTCACATTCCCAGTACAGGTCAGACTCAAACGTAGAATTTTTTGTTATGCTTCATTGGAGAGGGTTATGATGGACCCTCGCTAATATGCACCCCCGTGGTCCAAGATTTTATAGACGTGTTTAAATCTATACCTAGGCTTCCTTCTCGACGAGAGATAGACTTCACAATCGATCTAAATCCGGATGTCACAGCCATCTCTTTGTCGACTTATCACATGCCCCCTGTGAGATGGAAGAGATTCGAACTCATATTGACAACTTGTTAGGGTCAGGCTTCATTCGACCCAGCGTCTCACCATGGGGAGCCCTGATCCTATTTGTGAAAAAGAAGGATGGCACATTGCGATTGTGCGTAGACTACAAGAGATTGAACCAGGTGACGGTCCGAAATAAATACTCGTTGTCCAGAATTGGCGACTTGTTCGACCAGCTGAGAGGCGCTCAATACTTCTCAAATATCGATCTACAATCAGGGTACCATTAGCTACGAGTCAGGAAAGAGGATGTGCAGAAGACAACCTTTAAGACCTGCTTTGGCCACTATGAGTTCCTAGTGATGCCGTTTGGACTCACTAATGCTCCAGCGATATTCATGGATCTCATGAATATAGTCTTCAGGCTGTTCTTGTACAGATCTGTCATCATATTCATCAACGGCATATTGGTGTATTCAAGGAGTCGCGAAGAGCATGAAGAACATTTGCGAGTGGTCCTTGAAACCCTTAAGAAAAATCAGATATTTGTACAATTTAGAAAATGCGACTTCTGGAAGGAAGAGGTCAAACTTCTAAGGCATGTGGTGTCTAAGGAAGGCATATTTGTGGACCTCGCCAAGGTGGCAACCGTACAAGATTGGAAGCAACCGAGTTCGGTTATAGAAGTAAAGAGTTTTCTAGGTTTTGCAGGCTACTACTGGAGATTTATTAAAGATTTTTCAAAAATAGCCTGACTGTTGTCCCAACTTATGTGGAAGGACATTAAATTCGCTTGGAATGAGAAGGCAGAGGCGGCTATCCAAGAATTGAAGGATAAACTGACATCGGCGTCGATGCTTATGTTACCTGAGAAAGGGGTCAAGTACATCGTCTATACCAACGCCTCTCACGTGGGCTTAGGTTGCGTACTCATGCAAAAGGACAAGGCAATTGCTTATGCTTATCGGCAGCTAAGGAAGCATGGGGAGAACTATCCTACCCATGACTTCAAACTAGCGGTGGTAGTCTTTGCTTTGAAGATATGGAGACATTATCCCTATGGAGAGGAGTTTGAGCTCTTCTGTGATCATAAGAGCCTCAAGTACATCTTCACTCAAAAGGATCTGAACATGAGACAGTGTCGCTGGATGGAGATATTGAAGGACTTCAAGTTTGAAGTCTCATACCACCCTGGCTAGGCTAACTTGGTGGCGGACACCTTGAGCCGCAAAAGAACACTCGAACTTGCGGCCCAGTTGATGGTGAGAGAATGGAATATGGTGAAATTTGTGCGGGACTTCGACATGAAGCTAACTATGGAGGAACTGTACAAGGTCATAGCCCACGTTCATGTCCTGCCGCTAATTATCGGTAAAATCATTAAAGCCCAAGAAGGCAATGAATTGTTAAAAAAGATGAAAGAAAGAGCGGGGAATGATTTGGAATTCGAGTGGAGAATCGATTCTGATGGAGGATTGCAGTACTAAGGCCATCTTTGTGTCCCAAATCTCCATGGACTACGGGAAGAAGTCTTAAAGGCCACCCACAACTCCAAATTGGCAATGCACCCTGGTAGTACCAAGATATACCGGGACCTAAGGCGAAACTATTGGTGGGACAACATGAAAAAGGAAATATCAAAGTACGTGTCTCGATGCCTCACTTGTCAATAGGTCAAGGTCGAGCACCACCGACAGTCGGGCCTCTTGCAGCCCATGCCTTTAGCTGAATGGAAATGGGACTTCATATCTATGGATTTTATGTCCGGATTGCCCAAGACTAGGAAGGGGCATGACTCAATATGGGTGATTGTGGACCGGTTAACGAAATCAGCCCATTTCCTTCCAATAAAGATTTCTAGTTCCGCTGATGACTTAGCCAAGTTGTATATCGAGAAAATAATACAACTTCATGGCATCCCGTTAGAAATTGTGTCCGACAGAGACACACGATTCATGTCAATTTTTTGAATGCGCATCCAAGAAGCTATGAAAGTGAAACTAAAGTTTAGTACTGCCTTCCACCCCCAGACTGATGGACAAACTGAACGAGTGAACCAAATATTGGATGACATATTGCGGGCTTGTGTGTTGGATTTTCAGGAGAGTTGGGATGACCACCTCCCTTACGACGAATTCGCCTATAATAATAGCTTCCAGGCTAGCATCGGCATGACACCTTATGAAGCCTTGTATGGACGCTCGTGCTAAGCTCCACATTGCTGAAAAGAAATTGGCGAGAAAAGCTTGCTAGAGCCGGACTTGGTGTGAATAATGACAGAAAAGATTGAGATTATTCGACGCCACCTCCTAACGTCACAAAGTAAATAGAAAAGCTACACCGACACAAGGTGGAGGAACTTGAAATTTGAAGCTGGGGACCACGTATTTCTCAAGATTTCAGCAATAAAGGGTGTTGTGCGCTTCGACAAAAAGGGGAAGCTCACGCCACAATTCATTGGGTCCTTCCAGATCCTGGACCATGTGGGTCTAGTTGCTTATTGCCTGGCCTTACCCACGCCGCTCGCCAGAGTGCACAACGTCTTTCATGTCTCAATGTTAAAGAAGTACGTCCCCGACCCTTCG
This sequence comes from Magnolia changhungtana, assembly GCA_030180095.1. Taxonomy (NCBI): domain Eukaryota; kingdom Viridiplantae; phylum Streptophyta; class Magnoliopsida; order Magnoliales; family Magnoliaceae; genus Magnolia; species Magnolia changhungtana. The sequence goes on along the minus strand of JASAUF010000203.1, from coordinate 1,804,188 downwards.
CACATCATCAAGTGGGAACATGTGGAGCTCAAGAAAAATGCCACATATATTCTCTGACCCACTCGAATACTGGATATGAAGGAGCAAGTCCTACGCAATAAGGTGATCCCATTAGTCAAGGTATTATAGACGCATCATGATGAAGAGGAGGCCACTTGGGAGACAGAAGCAGAAGTCCGCAAGCATTACCCAAGCATGCTTTAGCAATATGAACAGGTACAAATTTTGAGGATGAAATTTATTTATAAGGGGGGTAAATTGTAACATTTGGCCCAACCATAACCGTGTCATGAGGCGTCCACGTGGGATTTGCTACAGGACTGCTCGTGTGAGGGGTACTAGTAACAAATTAACCCAGGTTATCCCATTAAGGTGGTCGAGTCTGGTTACGTTCGGACCAAGTGCGGGCCGTTAGGCCAGATAGTCTGTTTGTACTTGGCAACAACCTATGCGGGCCGTGCAATGGCCAAGGAAGGTCAGAAAAATCTAAAAATTGGGGAGACCATGGACTTCACTAGGCTCGTGGTCCGTCATGGACCACGGACTCAACAGACGCCTAGAAATTAATTATCTTTTTAGCCACGCCGGTTTCCCATTTCTCGGATCATCTAAGCCCATATGGTAATTACCAAAGCGCGCGACATCATTGCCTTTGGTATCATCTACCTTGGCCTAAGGATTAACATTCTAAATCATTTGGCCATTTTTAATGAAACTGAGATATTATGCATTGCAGTCGTCGGTTCATCTTCTAAATTTAGTTGCATTTATATCAAAAATCTGAATTTTTATGCTCGATGTATAGTATGCATAACTCCACTTATACTAGAAGATGAAGCCTTAGTTGTTGAAGTGTTATTAAATACAATCCAATTTCTAGGTTAGTCAGGGAATTGAGATTGGAGAAGGTGGTCCCATTAGTAGGACCATCCCGTGGTTAGACTAACGGATTTAGGCGGATACGAATGGGCGGCAGTAGTTGGACTACATGGGTCGCTTGCACTTGATATCGTCCGTTATGTACTCGCCTGAACTTGGACGGTCTAGTCCGCTTACTAACCAAATATGTTTGTTAACCATGCCTATTCACGCCTGTATGGAACCTGGGACACCCCTCGCCCACTGAAGCCCATTAACAACTGCTGGAAATTGATTTATTGTCTCGAGAGCCGAGCATGGTGGAATGGGACACTGTGTCCAACCTGTCGGCCTATGCTGGGGTGACAAGCCTCTCTGTAGTGACTGTGAGTGATCCCGCTTCCCAGCACTCCCCACGTGCTTGAAATAGGGGATGGGGACCCCGATGGGATCAAGAATCGTTGGGTCCTGGCCTTGCACGTTAAGGGGCTCTGGCCTCGTAACTAGTTGAGGGCATTAATACCGTAAGGTGTACCTATTTCCCCAATCTACTAGATAAACGGAATTAATTAAAAACTCGCTAACATAATCACGATCGCATCGCACTAGTTAGGTTGGCGGCTAGACAGTTGAGGTCGCAATGAGGGAGCGTTGGTCATGTGGGATCAAGTCGCTCAAGGGAGTGTTGTTGTGAGGTCATGCATCATATCATAATCCATGCATATGCATAAATAAGATTAGTTACGGATTTATGAATGTATGTTTTTCATTAAATTCATCATAGAATTGACACTTGATGTAACTTTAGGCTAATAGCACCCACTGAGTTGATCACTCACTCCCACTCTGGGACAGTATTTTAAAACACCAACCAGACTCTTCAATAGATGCAGGTGATGGTGAGCACAACGAGCCGAGCGGCGTGAGCATAGACGAGGAGGATGAGTTATCCTACTTTCAGTTGATGGGCGGGTCATCGTAGATTGAGCGAGGTAATTATAGATTGTTGAGTAGTGGACTCAGCGCACTATTCTTTTGGACATATCATTTTTTATATTTTGACGGGCGACGCCTTGTACGGCCCGTTAATATTTTTGTAGACCCGTATACATTAGTCGCTTTCATTACAATTGTGATTGTGGTTTATGTTCTGATCAATTCCATTCTGATCATTTAATCGAATTATATGCAAAACCTTAAAATTTGAATAAAAGTGATACCCGAGAACTTGGGAGTCAAGTGTATACACGACCCCCAAATTTTGGGGCGTTACACTATGGGTTTCATTGGATCTAGATAGACTTTGAATCTTAGCCTTCACATGTTATTAGCCGTATTAACTAAGCGTATAGTGTGTGTGTGTGTGTGTGTGTGTGTGTGTGTGTGCAACCAGTTCTCACGAGAACTTGTGAGAACTTTTTAAGAACTCATCCAATAGTGGGGACGATTGGGTAAGCTAGGCCCTAGGATAAGATCAATATGATGCTGAATATCTCGCATGGGAGGCAGTCCATTGGGAAAGTCGTCGGGTCAAATTTCTTTGAATTCATGTGACAATGGTTTTAGTTTCTCGGGAATGTTTATGGGCTCGATTTCTTTCCTTTTATAATTAATGCATAGACTTGTCCCATCTCCTTGAATTTCTCCACAATCCCGTATAGTTAGGAGAGATCACCCTTTCACTTTAAAAGTTTCGTGTGGCTCCTCTGGGTCCATAGGGGCTAGTATAGTTTTACGACCGTTATTGATGAAAATGTACATATTATCTCGTCTTTTAAGAGTGGTGTCACGGTCGGATTGCCATGGTTGACCTAGTAAAATGTGACAGGTCTCCATGTCAACAATGTCGCATATGATTTGGTCTTTATAATGCTTACCAATTGAAAAAGATATAGTGCATTGTTCAATTACCTTTGTATCACTGACTTTCTTAATTTAGCCGATCGTATACGGGAAGGGATGATGTTTTATTTTTTAGCTGCAATTTTTTTCATGACCTTTAAAATGATGTTCTCATTGTTCTCGTTGTCGATGATCACATCGCGGACTTTTTTATGCACCATATACCTTGTTCGAAAGATATTGTGTCATTGTGGGTGTACCTCCTTCCTTGACGTATACAATAACTACCTCACAACTAGCGACTCACCATGATCCTGCGGAACCCAATTTGCTTCATCAATTTTATCATTTACGGTATACCCCAAATCATCATGTTCAGGGTCTTCTTCTGGGTTCTCGGTGCTACCAACATTAATGGCAAGGTTTGTCACTTGTCACTAAGGGCAAGTCTTTAATAAGTGACCCGGTTGGATATATCGATAGCAGAAATTAGGCCATGGCTGACCATAAGGGCTCGGGATCCTCTTCCTACCGGTAGCAATGGTTGTTACTCTTTAAGATCTTCCTACCGGTAGCAATGGTTGTTGCTCTTTGAGATCTTACTTGTCCACTTACCGTCTCTCGGTTCGCAGGTGTAGGAGATTGAGGTCGTCCTCCTAAAAGTTCTTTCCCCTTGGTCTATGGACCTCCTTGTGAAGTACCTATCGCTGCTACCCTACTTGTAGGATAGATTCGAGTGTTGGTGCGCTCGAGCTACGCTTCCACTTGAGTGGCCAGCTTGATCACTTCATTCATCGTCTAAACGGGTTACATCTAAATCTAATCCTGGATCGCAATATGTAATCCGACATTGAATCAGGCGACTTGCTGTGATTCGGTTTTGACCAAATTGTTCTGTGCTACCAAGCAGTAGAATTCTTCTATATAATCTCTCACCGACTGACTACCCTATTAACAATTTTGGTATTGTTAGAATAATACATGATCGTAGTAACTAGGGGAGGAATCACGCGCAGCAACTGCTTCATCCACTACCATGTGCAGATTGGTGCTTTCATTTGTCTTATGCATGCGAGCTAAAGTTGCTCCCACGAATCTAAAGCTCCGCTCTTCAACTTATAAGTCACAAGCTTAAGTTTCTTCTCTTCAGCGACATCCATGTAGTCAAGGAAGTGTTTGACTTAAAGCAGCCAATCGAGGAAGTCCTCAATGTAGAGTTGGTCGTTGAAGCTAGGGAGATAAACTTTCATCTTGAAGTCGCGGTCCATCCGTTCTTCCCGATCGTCACCTCGTCCGGGATGTTGGAGGATCATGCCGTCAATCTCCTCGTCGCTAGATCCCACCTCCTTAGGTGTGATCCTAAATTAACTGCCTGCATCACCCTGCGGTCGGCGCAATTATGAATTTCAGCACCTACCAGGTCATATCATCACCACGAACACGATTTACCCTAAAGCCTCTATCATGTTATCGACAGCAACCTGCAGCCCTTGCATGACTTGTCAATTCTCTCATTGTGCCACTTTAAAAGCTGCCACTATTAAAATAAAATTCCTTTAGCACTATCCATGGGAATGTTGTTTGTCCCGTCATTAGAAGCCATAGATCCGAGGAGAATGCATCACTATGATACCAAACTAACACAAGGGAGAACGTGATGAGGTTAATCACCGTCTTCCTCGATCGATAAATACCTTGAATCCACAAGGTGCTTTTGAATCCACAAGAGAAAATCTCGAATCCGCAAGAAGAAATAAATTTTCTAAGAAATTTTAATTGATAAATTGAATAAATAATAAAAATAAGTTTAATACCCTTTAAATAACCCTAAACAAACCCTTAAAATGTAATCAAAGAGTTCTAATCAAATAAGGAAACAAATTCCAAAAAACATGTAAATTTATGTCGTCTATCGACCTGTCGAGTCAACAGGTAAAACAACCCAAAAGTGTCCAGAAATTTAAATCGGAAATTATATAATTTTCAACCCATCGACCCATTCTGTCAACCTATTAATTAGTCCTGTCAACCTGTTAAACAATATTTCAACCTATCAAACTGACTTGTGAATAGTATTTCGACCTATCTAAACTGGCAAAAATAAGCTAGGAAGCAATTTGGACTTTTGAGTGAAATTTCGACCTATCGACCGGTCGAACTATGTTGAGTGTGGTCGATCCTTCTTGGCTTCTTTTCTTCGGTCAATCTTAGCCATGAACGAATATGCAACCCGTTCTGCATCACTAAGTCTTGGATCTACATAACTTTTTATTCATACCCTAATATGCTATGACAAAAATGGATGAATGGGGTGGATGTCACATGGTTAACATGGTGGACCCCACATCATTACAGGTAGGGGTTAGAGGAAAGTTGCATCTGTTTGGCATCACCAAACATGAGAATTGTTAAGCTCATACTACATGTTTGCTATTATTGCATGTAGGTCCAAGATTCAATCCATCTATTAGAAAGGATCCACCATATTGATGCTCTAGTCCAAGAATTAGGTTTATCCACTCATCAGGTGGGCCATAATATGCAATAGAAATGTATGAGTCTAATAAGTTAGAGTTTAGCGTATAATAACTAAACAATTACTTTCATATGGTTATTGAATATTATAGATAGTCAGACATTTACTGTGCATTAGAAATGAAAAATATCCAATGATCATATTTTAAGAACCAGTGTCCAAAAATGGGAGGTTAGGATTTCAATAAACCTAATTTTCATAGTCTAACTTAAAAGCATTGTGATTCACGATTGAGTCCGTTTAACTGGGGTTAGTATTGTTGGCACTAGGTTTGTTTTTTGTCATGTGTGGTGTGTGAGGCGTGCCAGTACCGATTATGTGGCTCGATTCAAACTGAACAACTTTAACCCCCAAGTGTCGAGATAAATAAATACGTCGAATGCGATTATATATGACTGAGACTTGAGAAGATTGATCGCCAATTCAGCCATTTACATAAGATTGTTATCAGATAATCAAGCAATTATCGGAAGGTGGAGTTCTTCCTCCGAAGATGGGTTGCAACTTGACTTATATGTTAAATGACTTTTTAACTACAAGATTTGTCAAATACAAAGGGAATACTTACAGTCGGTTATAAGGAGCAACTGCAAAATGCCTTTCTTAAAATAGAATTGTTTGTATTGAAACAGAAAATAGTCCAGGGTAAGAGCGTAAACTTGAATTACGGCTAAGATTACCACTACTAGGATATACCTAAGGTATGATACGGAATGATAAGATAAATTTGACTGGTTTGTTAGATTGGTATGACACGATTTATTCTTGATTTTCATTTCTATTTGTAAGTATCATTTGCCCCTTTTGGAGGCTTCTTTCTTTATTCCAATGGTTATGACAATTGAATTGTTGTCATGTCATGTCAATCTTCCAAATCTTTATTCCTCTTTGTATTCGTCTAATCGTTCCTCTTCTCTTAACTGATTTCCATCCCTTAAACTTCTCGGCCGCGCCTCATCCTCTGATGACATATATCATCGAGCTCAATGCGGTTGTAATTTCATAGAAAGTATTTTAAATATCTTTAAAAATCTTTAGCATGCTATATACTTCCCATGCAGCTATATATGTAGCTTTTATTTACTGGCTATTTAAAAAATAGAAAAAACTAGGGTACAACAAGTATATACCAAGTATATCATTTCTAAGTGCCTGCGTGTTTTGATACTTCCGATATCATATATGCCTAAGTTACCTTTCATCGTCTTCGTTGAACTGTTTCTAGTGCATTATGCCTAAGTTATCTTTCATCGTACGTAGAAATGTTTCTCGTGCGTTATGCGCACCTCATATTTGGAATTTGCTTTTTCGTGCGTTATACCTAAGTTACCTTGTCTTTGGAAATGTTTCACGTGCGTGGGATGGACGGTTCAACAAAAGGTTTGTGGGCCCACCGTGATGGGTGTGATATCCACTCATTCCATAATATATGCATCCTTTAGAAAAAGCCCAAAAATTAGGCCGATCAAAAATTCAAGTGGCCATACCATCGGAAAGAGTGAGATGGGATGCCTACAAATATTGAAAGGGCCCACCCAAGTACTGTTTCCCTTCATCCAAAAGAGCCTTACATTCTCAACGGGTTGAATGGCATATAAACATCAGGGTGGGTCCCATGAAGGTTTCAATGGTGGGAATCCACGTCCTTACTTTTCTCTGTAATGTGGCCCACCTGAGTTTTGTATTAACCTGATCTTTGGGCTCGCCTATTAACACTATCTGTAGCACATGATGGTCCATTTGGATGTCAGAAACAGCTACCGGTTGGACCCACAGAGCTTTTTAGGCACCGGCCCCCAAAAAGGGTGGTGCTTTGGTGGATCCTCCAGGTGGGTGGGGCTCACTGTGATGTATTTACCTTAAATCTACGGTGTTCATCAGTTTTGAAAGATTATTTTAGGGTATTATCCTAAAAATGAAGCAGATTCAAATCTGAGGTAGACAACACTACAGGAAACAGTGGCGATTAAATCCCCACCATTAAAAACTCCTTGGGAGCTACCGAAATTTTTATTTTCCATCCAACCTTTTGATAAGGTCAAAAATACCTGGATCAAGGAACCACGAAAATATCAGCTTGATCCAAAAATTTCGTGGCCCACAGGAAGTTTTTGATGGTCATACACCACTGTTTCCTATGTTATGGTGCAACTGAGATTTGAATCTGCTTCATTTATGCGATCATGCCCTAAAATGAGCTGTCAAAACGGTTGGACGGCGTAGATGTAAGGAATATAGATCAAGGTGGCCCGACGGTCAGCGATCCATCCACCTCGATCGGTGGTTTCGTAGATCCACTGAAACCGCGCCTCTCGAAAACTGTCGCAGAATTCGCGTCTGAAAACAGCAACCCAAGTGTGAGCTGGCGTGCTATTTTGCCACAACCGTTTGATTGAACGGTTATAGATAACTTGCAGATATGGCCGGAAAATATACGGAGAGGAATTGTTGGTTTCTTCCAGGGGCGGATTAGGTGCGTCCTGGCCTCCCACAACACAGTACGGCCCACCTTGATGTATGTGCAGTACATCCACGCCGTCCAATTCTCAAGTGGACCACACAACAGTAAACTGTTGTGATTGACCATTAAAAATTTCCTGTAAGTCAGAAAAGTTTTAGATCAAGTGATATTTGTTTTTTTTTCTCTTCATTCGTATACGTGTGACCTTATCAAAAGTTGGATGGCAAATAAATATGATAGCGGCATAATGAATATATTTTTTTTAACTGTGGGCGACCCACCACTATTTTTTCCGGTAGAGTAGTCCACCGGAGATTTGGATGTGCTTCATTTTTGGGCTTATGCCTTAAAATGAGCCAGAAAAAAGGACAGCATTGATATACTGAAGGTGGGCTCCACGGTCAGGGCCGCACTGTGTAGGGTGAGGACTAGGGGTGTACATGGGTCGGGCTGAGTCGAACTGGCCTCAGCTCGTCCAGGCCCGTTCAACAGCCACACAGGGCCCGAACTCGACCAGGCCTAGTCACCAGGCCAACATCTCCAGCCCGAACCGGGCCCGGCGCGAGTTTGGGCCAGTTTCGAACCTTCAAGTTCGGGCCAGTTTCGAACCTTACATTAAGTTCATGGGAAGGGCTTTGGCAGGTAATCCGCATCCCATTACAAGGCCTTCGATCAACGGTTTAGATAATTAAAATATAGACTCCACAAAAAATCTAACTAGTCAGGACATTTACATACATTTACATACATTTGACAAAGCATAAAATAAAATATTTTATACAAATTAAATACAGTCATACACGGGTCGGACCGAACTGGGAGGTATCCGAACTCGGCCTGAACTCACTTTTGGGCCTAGAAAATTGGCCCGTCCTGACCCGAACTCAGTTGTGGGTCAAGCCGAGTCGAGCTTTTTCGGGCCAAGTCGAGCGAGCTAACCGAGCTAGCCCGGTTTGTGTACACCCCTAGTGAGGACAGGGCCACAACCAATCTGCACTCGTTTCTTCTGTTTGTCCAAGTAGGGCCATGGATCAGTAATCCAGACCATTGGCCTGTACCCATTGCGGTGTGTGTAGGTGTGGAGATGCGCGTGTTAAAAATTATTTAAAAAAAAAAAAAAAAAACTCAATTTGTGGGTATGGAAATGGATCAACGGTCCTAATTTGGCGGTGAAGAAGGCAGAAGATTGACAGCTATATTCTCCCAATCTGGAGGACTTTGTAGAACAGTCCATTAGTTGAGGGTTCAATCATACCAACGGTCTGGATCATGGGGCCACCTGCCCTGATTGTACATACTGTAAACCCAACTATACTGGGCTCATCATCTGTCAGGATTGCGACTGGGCCTGGCTGCGCCAGGGGTTGTCCTGGTCCAACCCACAAGCGAAGGACTTAAATCCAGCCAGCCAGAATAGGACTCTATTCTGGCTTGGCTGTGCTGGGCCCACCACCGTAACATTGAACTATCAACGTTCAAATAAACTGACCAGGTTGGGGCCACGGTCTTCAGGCAGATACAAGATATGTCCAATCATGGATGTTTTGGACCATCTGATTGCTGTGATTTTTTTATAGTAGTAGAAGAGGAGCATACTCGACCTAATAGACGGTCCAGATAGGTGATGTGGATGAGTCTGCACACAACTATGTGCATGTGAAAGTTTACATACACCTAGCTTAGATAATTTCTCAGTATTGTATAGCAACAAAGGCCACAACAAATGAAGAAATGTTTCTGATGAGTAAGCTTCACACAAAATAATAATAATAATAATAATAATAATAATAATAAATCTGCTATTCTGGTGGGACATTTGAACCGTGGAAAAGGTGGGCCATACCATGAAGGTCGCCTGGAATGAGAATTGACAATTTACTCTTCAGGTGGGGCCACTTTGTATGGCTGTAAAAACGCTTTGCCCAAGTTTTCTAGCTCATCCAGCATGTACCTTTTGGAGTGGACCAGAATAATTTTAGGAAAACGAGGTCAGATCAACCCTTGGATAGATTTGATGTCAGACCTATGTGCCATGTTTCTACGTTTGTATGGCTATACACTCTATATGGAATTAGCAAATTCATGCTGGGAAGGACATGATGAGGTCAATCACCTTATAGAATAACTACTCCGAATACGTGAAGCTCTCATAGGGCTTCCTTGAATTTACAATGGATAAAAATAAAAATAATTTCTAATAAATTTGAAATAAATTGATGAATGATATTTTTTTAAAAATAAATTGATGAATGATATATATATTTTTTTTTAATGAAATTACAATCCTACAGATAATGAGATCAAATCTAGGACAGAATTTGACTCAATCTCCAACTCAAACACCCTACAAATGTGATAATATTTATAGATGACATCGTTTCTACTAGAATTAATGATTTTTGGCTAAAAATAGTAAGTATTCAATTTAGCCTGTGTTATTCTCCTAATTTTTCTTAGCCCGGGTAGGGCTCCAAAAACTCAAAGGATAAGAAGTTATGACTAAACTAAAACTTATTATTTATAGTAAGAATGAAAATAAAAAGGCTTTTGATCATTGATACGATGGAATCTCCCAAATTTGGTGTGCGCAACCTCGAATAGTAGGGTTGGTTGGTTAAAGTAGCTTCTCCTGCTCCAAAATCATATATAATACATCAAAAAACCAATCTTATTTTGCGAGATACAGCTGTTCTAAGGATCCGACGGTCCAGATCATTTCTGCCTTCAATTGGGCTGCTCCTCTTTGCCATGAAACTGTCTATGACCCACTCTACATCACAAATTAACCTTCCCAGGAAGAGAGTGAGTCTGTTGAAGACGATTGTTAAAAATGGGGCTGAATGTGGTTAAAAAAAAAAAAAAACAACAGAAGCATAAATGTAGAAAATTATTTTTTAAAAAAATTGATTAATTAAGAGACTAACCAAACACACTTAAAACTTAAAAACATGATTTGATTTTAGCAAAGCCAATCTACCGTAAGAGAAATACTTTGATACTCTTGAGGTGAAATTGCTGAAAAAATTGCTTATGTGGCATGCAGGTAATTCAAAGTAAACTGTCCAAGTAAGAAATAAATAATTGCTCTTATCTGGTTATTGAAACATTAAATTGCTTTTTTTTTTTCTTTTACACACATGCGCAGACCCCACACACTCACGCTAGTGGAATTTCACCACCTATGGGTGATCGAACCCTTGACCGGGAGTTGAAACTCATGAGAGTCTACCACCCGAGCAAGAGCAAGGACCCGAAATATTAAATTGCTTGATGTTTACTGAGCAGTAGAAATGAAAATTATCATATGATGTTATTCAAGAAATCAGTGTCCACAAATCCAAGATTAGGATGTTTAATAAACCTAATTTTCATAATTTAACTTAAAAAAATTCTGCTGTACAATTGAGGTTAGTTTATGCCAAATGTATCATTTCTAAGTGGCTGTATATCATGCATCACATGCAGCCAGAGTATCAAATAACTTTCCAAATGTTATTGTATGTCTAAATTACCTGCTCATCTTCGCGGAAACGTTTCTAGTGCTTGCGAATGGATGTGTATTTCGGAGGTCTGTGGGCCCACCATGATGAGTGGGTCATACGATTCGAAAGGGTGGAAATGAGATGCCTACCACGCAGATTGGGTAGTAAGACTGAAAATGAGGCAGATCTAATGATGTAATGGATTATACAGTGGGGATTAAACACTTACTGTTGGAAACTTTACCAGGCCAAGAAAATTTTGGATCAAGCTTATATTTGCTTTTCCCATTCATCCATGCATCTGTGACCTTATCAACAGGTGGGCCCTAGGAAAGTTTTAGCGGTCAGTGTTATTATCGCTTCCGGTGGAGTCATTATCACCACTGCTTCCTGTGGTGTGGTCCACTTAAGCTTTGGATCTACCTTTTTTTTGGGCTTGTACCTTAGAATGATATGGAAAAATGGATGGATGGTGTCGATAAAACATATACATCACAGTAGCCCCTAAAATCCGGGTAGTACCCAATCCCCTTCCAGCTGCTTACAATTGCAACCTTTTGGGGCCACAGAAGTTCTGTTTCGGCCCACTTAGGTTTGAAGCTGCCTCGTCTTTGGGCATGTGTTCTAACGCAAGCTAGCGCAAATGATTGTGGGAGTAGATGTCAGACACACGCAACGGTGGGCCCAATAGAGCCTCTTGCCCTACGGCCCCCTCAACTGAAGAGGATTGTATCCGAACCCGGTTAAGCCGTCCGACCAGAGCTCCTGTGAGCCCAACGTTATGTATCTGTTTATCCACTCCGTCCATCCAATTTCTTAGATTATTTTAAGTTTTTAGCCCAAAAATAAAGCAGATCCAACGCTCAATGGACCACACCAAATAGTGACCTTGGTTTGCATTATATGCAAGAGTCATGTCTGGTGTGGTCCACTCGACCGTTGGATCTGCTTCATTTTTGGGATCCTACAGTAAAATGATCTGCGAAAATGGATGGACAGCGTGGATAAACAGATACATCAAAGTAGGTCCCACAAGAGCTTTGGTCGGACGGTTTATTGTGCAACCGGGGGTTCTGACGCAATCCGCTCCCCTACAACAGTTGCAGCGAATTCACGTATGGAATAAGCAACCAAAGTATGAGGTGGCTTCCTTCCCAAGAAAGGCTACTTTTGCCAAAACCGCTAGATTGAACCTGAACGTGGGGCCACCTTGATGTATGTGTAGTATATCCACGCCGCCCAATCACTACTGTTTCCTTTAGTGTGGTCCACCTGAGATTTTAATCTGCTTCAATTTTGGCTTATGTACTGAAATGAGCTGAAAAAACGGATGGACGTTGTGGATATACTACAAATATTTTAAGGTGGTCCTACGGTCAAGGACGTTCCATGCTTCTTCAGTTTGTCAAGTGGAGCCATGAATCAGTAATCCAGACCATTGGTATGTATCTATGCTCCAAACCCCCGCCCCCTCTCCCCTTAAAATAATCTCAACCTCAATATGTGGTATGGAAATGGATCAACGGTCCTAAATTGGCGGTGAAGAGGGCAGAAGATTGGCAGCTAAGTTCTTCCAATCTGGAGGAACTCTGCAGTACGGTCAATTAATTGAGGGTTCAATCATACCAACGGTCTGGATCATGAAACCACCGAACCTTATTGTACAAACTATAAAGCCAACTATACTGGGCTCACCATCTGTCAGGATTGCAACTGGGCCTCCAACCCACAGGCGACGGACCTATATCCAGCCTGCCAGATAAGGGAATTTGCTCTGGCTTGGCTATGCTGGGCTCAGAACCCTAATATGTAATAGGTCTGTCAACCGGCCAGGCCTGGGTAGGTCTCAACCTGGATTTTGAACTGTTTTGGGCTGGGCTGTCGTGCTGGCTTTATTTAAAATTCTTATTTTAAGGGCCTGAGCCTGGCCAGTGACAACCCTAATAATGAACCATTGATGTTGACTACATTGATCGTGTTGGGCCCACTTGCGGTTATCCTCGGGAAGATTGATGCTAGATATGTCCAAACATTAGATGTTTTTGACGCAGGGAACAACATGATGAGTTCTACGGCTGTGTTCTTCAGACAATGATTTCTCGAATAAACAAGAGAAATAAACTAATTTTTTTTGATATATTATTATAAAAATAAGTTTTGAATCCTTAAATAATCTTAAATAAATTCTAAAATGTAATTAAAGGAATCTTAATCGAATAAGAAAATAAATTCTGAAAAATGTGTAAATACTTGTGTCCGTCAACCTGTCTAAATGGCTTAAAAACATTCAGAGGCTAAAATTAAAAATTCTTTGTAGTTCAATCTGTCGACCCATCTGTTAACCTATCGAACAGTATTTCGACTTGTCGACAAGATCTATTAACCCGTCAAAACTAGCAGAAATTGTCCAACAACAATTCTGGAATTTCTTGTAGAATTTCAACTTGTCAACCCAATTGGTCCATTGGTTGAACTATTCTAAATGTTGTGGATCCTTCTTGGATTCTTTTCTTCAGTACATCATAGTCATGAACGAATCCACGACCCGTTCTACATCAGTCCCCTCCACTTCAAAAGAACTCGTCCTCTAGTTATCATGCGATGTCGGTTCATAATATTCATACAGATTTGCTATATTGAACGTGTGTGAGATCTTCATGTCTTCAAGAAGATCAACAATATAAGCATAATCATTGATCTTATAGATGATAGGTACCGGTCCAATCTTCTTATTTTTCAGCTTATTGTACGTCCCGTTGGAAAAAAAAAAATTTGCACAGATGAACCATCACATTGTCACCTACCTCGAACACCGATATTTGTTAGCCATCTCCTTGTATTTGCCATTAAAAGCTTGCAATTTGGCTTGAACATCAGCGTGAATTCTCATGATTCGGTCCGTCATATGTTTTGCAGCAATGCTCATGCATGAGTGCTTAAGCAAAGGAACCAAATCAAGAGTATGTCGAGACACTCATCTATACACAACTTCAAACGAGGACTTATTGGTGAAATGGTTCAACATATTATTGAACGCAAATTTCGCTTGAGCCAAGGCCAAATTCCACTGGTTCGATTTATCTATAGAAATGCACCGAATGAGGTTTCCAAGTATACGGTTCACCACTTCAGTTTGCCCATCACTGAGCTTCTCGATGTAGAAGGCTAGTGGCCTACCTTCTTATGACAAAACTCTCCCAATTTCTACATATGAAGCATTGCATTTAACCTCGAACAATTTGTCAAAGCTGAAAAGTACAAGAACCCGGGTTGTGGACAATTTATGTTTGATTTTAGTAAAGCTTCTTTCAACTTCTTCAACCCACTGAAATGGTCATTTCTTCATACAATCTATAATTTGTGGCCCAATGGTGTTAAAATTCTTCATGAACCGATGATAGAATATTGTATAATCTGTGAAAAATCCGTACTTCATAGATGTTAGTTGGAACCGGCCATTCCCTAATGGCTCTCACCTTCTCTTATTCTACCCGGTTGCCCGTAGATATCACTACAAAGCCTAAAAACAAAAGGCTCTCAGTCAGGAAGTTACACTTCTTCAAGTTGAGGTACAACTTGTTCTCGGTTAACACCTATAGCACTTGCTTGAGATACTCCATATAGTATGGTTCACTCTGATTGTATATAAGTATATCATTAAAGTAGACCACCATGAACTGGCCAATGAATAGCTTCAAAAGTTAGTTCATTAACCTCATGAACGTATTGGGCATGTTTGAAAGATCGAAGGGCATGACCAACCATTCATGCAACTCCTCATTGGTCTTAAAATCCGTCTTCCACTCATCACTAAGTTGTATTTGAATGTGATGGCAGTTGTTCCTCAAAACTAATTTAGAAAATAATTTCGCAATCTCAAACCTGTCTAACCTATCGTTCAGGTATGGTACAGGAAACTTGTACTTTATAGTAATCTTGTTGATCACCCGGCTGTCGGCACACATGCGCCAATTCCCATCTTTCTTAGGAGTTAATGGGGTAGAGATTGTGCATGGGCTCATGCTTTCTCGAACTTACAGATTAATTCCTCCACTTGTCCCTATAAAATCTCACACTCTCCTGGGATCATCCGATAATGAGGACAATTAGGTAAAATAGTCCCTATGACAAGGTCAATGTGATACAGGACAATTAACCACTTACTCTAAAAGCTCGAACTATTAGAGTATGGCGAATTAATCTTTTTATCTCATAGCCCAGGTCCCACATCTCATGGGTTAGGACCTTGGCCGAACCCCCTTCGTGGGCCCCAAATCACATGGGCCGCCCACCCCGAGTTTGTCCCCACATCCCACGGGCTACCCCACTCGAGCTCGGTGTGAAATGCGCATTACTCACCCCTGGTAAGGAGTCTCGAACACGAGACTTCCCCCATGGGCCCCAAATCGCATGGGTCACCCACCCCAAGTGTGCCCCTGCATCTAACAGACGACCCCACTCGAGCCCAGTGTGAAAATGTCCTTGCATTAATCACCCCCGGTGAGGAGTCTCGAACACGAGACCTCCTGCTCTGATACCAATTTGATGCAGGACAATTAACCACTTGCTCTAAAAGCTCGAACTGTTAGAGTATGGCGAATTAATCCTTTTATCTCATAACTCAGGCCCCACATCTCATGGGTTAAGACCTCGGCCGAACCCCCTTCGTGGGCCCCAAATCACATGGGTCGCCCACCCTGAGTATGTCTCCGTATCCCACGGGCTATCCCACTCGAGCCCGGTGTGAAATGAGCATTACTCACCCCTGGTAAGGAGTTTCGAACACGAGACTTCCCCCGTGGGCCCCAAATCGCATGGGTCACCCACCTCGAGTGTGCCCCTATATCCAATAAGCGACCCCACTCAATCCCAGTGTGAAAATGCCTCTGCGTTACAATGTGGTGTTGATAATCCCGCATAGGAAGGAACCTATTGAGAAGATCATTGAAATAAATTTCTTTGAATTCATGTACTAAGGGTTTCAAATTCTCAAGGATATTTATGGGTCCCACATCTTCACCCTTCCCTACTAATGTGTTCACTTCTCTCATCTCCTCCACAAAGTCCCATATGGTTAGGAGCGAACGCCCCTCCACTTTAGAAGCTTCGAGTTGTTCATTCGGGCCCATAAGAGCGAGTATGGTTTTTCGATCATCCTTAACAAAAATGTATACATTATCTCCTCCTCTATGAGTGGTATCACGACTAATTGCTACGACTGACTGAGTAACATATGACAAGCCTCTATGTCAACTATGTCACATACTACTTGGTCCTTATAATGTTTACCAATTGAGAAAGAAATAATGAATGGTTCAATTATCTTTCTCTCACTGACCTTCTGAATCCATTCGATTGTTTATGGGGATGGATGATATTCCATTTTTAGCTACAACTTCTCCACCATGACCTTGGGGACGATGTTTTCACCATACACCTTATTCGGAAGATGTTGTGTCATTGCAGGTTTACCTCCTTCTTTGGGGCATATGAGAGTCGCCTCACTATTAGGGACTCACTCTGATCCTGCAAAACTTAATATGCTTCATCTACTTCATCATCTGCAACATGCCACAATTCATCAATATATGGGTCTTCCTCTATATTTTCAACGCTATTATCATTAATGGTGAGGTTAGCCACTTGTTACCAGGGGCAAGTGTTTAATAGGTGACCTAGTTAACCACATCGATGGCCATGGTCGGGCCTTGGCCAACCATAAGTGTTCAGGATCCTGTTCAGACTGGCAGCAGTGGTCACACCCATTTTGGGGTCTAACTTGCCCGCTTCTTAACTCTTGGTTCATAGGTGTGGAAAGTTGAGGACGCCCCTTACAGGTTCTTTCACCTTAGTGTATGGTGCTCCCTGCGAATGACCCATTTTGGCTACCCTATTAGCAGGATAAGCCCCTGTATTGGATCGTTCAAGCTGCATCGCCGCTTAAGTGGCCAATTTTATCACTTCGTTCATTATCCAAATGGGTTGCATCGTAACCTAATTCTGAATCGTAATATGCAATCCACTGTTGAATTGGACAACTTGTTATGATTCAATCTTGACCAAATCATTCAGGGCAGCCAAATGGTAGAACTCTTCATCGTAATCTCTCACTGTTCGATTACCCTACCATCAATTTTGGTACTTTTGGAATAATACTTGATCGTAGTCACTAGGAAGGAAACACATGTATAGTAGTTGCTTCATCCTCTTCTATGTGTGAAATGGTGTTTTCATCTATCTCATCCGTGTGAGCTTAAATTGCTCCCACCAAGTTGAAGCTCTTCCCTTCAACTTGTACGTCACCAATTTGACATTCTTCTTTTCAGGGATTTCCATGTACGTAGTTGAAGAAACACTTGACTTTAAGCAGCCAATTGACAAAGTCCTTAATGTGGAGTTGGTTGTTGAAACCAAGAATATCGCTTTTCATCTTGAATTCGTGATATATCTTATTTACTTAATCATTGCCTTGTTTGAGATGTTGGAGGATCATATCATTTATTTGCTCATCACTGGATCCCACCTCCTTGTGTGCGATTGTGTGACTCACTATCGGTATCACCCTATGATCAGCACGATTGCAAATTTCAGCACCTATCGAAGGCAGATCATTGCCACGAACACGAAGTTCCCCTAGGGCCTCCGTCATACAATCGATGGTAGCCTACAGCCCATGCATGACTTGTCGATTTTCTCACTACGCTGGTTTGAAAGACACCGCTGTTAAAAGATAATTCACTGGCGCACTGTCCATAGGATTATTACTTGAACCGTCATTAGAAGCCATCAATCAGAGAGGGAAAAAAAAAAAACTCGCTCTGATACCAACTGACACACGGAAGGACGTGATGAGATCGATCACCGTCTTCCTCAATTAATAAACAGCTTGAATCCACAAGAGAGATTTATCAAATCTAGGAGAAAAATAAACTAATTTTTGAGAAATTTTATTGATAAATTATTATAAAAACAGGTTTTACCTCCTTAAATAACCCTAAACAAACCTTAAAATATAATTAAAATAGTCCTAATGGAATAAGAAAATGAACTCTAAAAAACATGCAAATTTCCACATCCGTCAACCTGTCAAAATGACTCCAAAATGTACATCATTCCGAATCTCACCCTTGTGGTTGCTCGTTCATCATATTATCTGATACCTACAAATTAGAGAAACCATTCTTTTGGGTTCTGTCCTTTACTGTATGAGCCACAACAAGTGTAACAAAAGCGAGCTTTGTGAGCCCCATCAATTAGACGTACATTTCCATGGTGGGCCATGGCCTAAATATCAGGCCAATCTATGAAATAGGTGGACCACACCATAGACAACAATTGAGAGTGGATGCTCATCCATTAAAATCTTCCTGATTGTTTATAGAGTCCATGGAGATGTAGTCCAGACATCCAACCTGTCTATTGTGTGTGACCTACTTGGATGAGGAGTTGCCCCAAATTTCAGGCCATTCCAAAACTCAAGTGGGCCCTGCCAAGTGCTTCTAAATGTTTTGGGCATGATTTTACATGGTTTTAAATTGTGTGGCCCACCTAAGCTTCAAATATGGTTGATCGGCATCTCATAACCTAGAGGGGACCCACTAAATGTACCTTGTGGATGTCCAAACACACATAACGATGGGTCCATCAGAGTTCGACATCATGGGAACTTCCAATGAGGCCAACCTTGTATAACCATTTCCACTTGATTTTCCAGATAATACCCTCAAAATGTGGAAATCTCGTGAGAAATTTCTGGGGTAAGAAATTGCTGAGAACAGGTTATGTCACTGTGGTGTCAACCGAGCACTGATGTACCATAGGGCTTGAACAAAAAAGAATAATAATAATAATAATAATAATAATAATAATAATAAAATTTAAAAAAAAAAAAAAAAAAACAGAAGAAGAAGAGAGAGAGAGATAAATAAAGATCTTAGGTGAACTGTACCACAGGAAACATCAGTGATTGAAAGCTCACCGTTGCAAACTTCAATTACCATTGCTTCATGTGGTACGTTACACCTGAGATTTAGATCTTTCTCATTTTTAGTCTCGCTTGAAAATGAGCTAGAAAAAAGATAGATGGCTCAGATAAAACACATGCATCATGGCAGGGCCCACAGAGCATCATCCTAGGAGCGGGACATGTTGGGGCCAGATAACGGCATGAAGATGGCCTCAGCCTAGGGTTGAAACCCAGTCCAGAAACAACTCACAAAAACGACCTCTGATGAGCTGCTGCACACCTTAAAAATCGGATTGAGAAATGGCCATTTTTCAGCATGAAAACGGCCCTGATCGGACCGTTCTTTGGCTGAGAGAAGTGGCAGTCACCATGCCACCATTTGGGCGTCGACGTGAGCGTGAAACGGCCGGAAAAAGAGCCTTGGTTGAGCTGAAAATCAGGGCCGAGAGTGGTCTCCAAAACGGCTGAAGCAGAGGCCGTTTTCACGTTAGGAAGGGTGCTGTGCACGTTGCAAACCAAGGGAGAAGTGCCCGTGGGCTTCACCAAGTTGCTGGCAGGCCTGACCAAATTTCAGGTGGGCCAAACCATCACTCTGTTTAAAACAATGGGCCACACCATCAAAACAGCGGGCCACGTGAGATTCCAATCTCAGTGGGCCACGCCAGGCACTGGAAACACAGTCAGACCGTCCATCAAAGGACGATGGAGACTGACCGTACATCAATGACGACCGGCCCTGGACAGTTGCCTTACATGTTAACAAAAAAAAAAAAAAAAAAAAGTGAAAAAAAAAACAAATAATAATATAATAAGGAGTTAGTGTGTATATATAATGCTATACATGTTATGGTGAGCTCCACGTGGAACCCAGCTGATGTAACTGTATGGAGTCCCTCTCCATTACATATAAATAACAAAATATTATATGTGGGCTCCACACCCATGTGGGACCCACATCGGTATGATATTGAAATATATATCTAATACATATGACACATAATAATGAAATATACATCAGTTGCTTAATATAATATTTATGTCAGGAACATGTATACTTAAATATAAATATTTAAGTATATGTCAGGAACATGTATACTTAAATATATACCAGGTGCAGGTGGCGTTGACAAAATATTTATATGTATATGTTAGATACATGAGGTGGGCCCCACCATACCACAGTTGGTGGACCACGTATAGGGCCCACATTGATGATGTAAATCACCTGGGTTGTCCCTCCATCAGCCATGGATCTCCATGGTTCATCCAGGCCATCCATCACATGGCCCACCTTGATGCCACGTGTAACCCACGTTTATAGGATATGTATAACAGATACATATGATATACATACACCAAATGCATGTGACGCTATATAGCATTAAAATATATATCAGATATCAAATACATATGATGTATAACGTGTAGAATATAAATCAGATATCAAATAAATATGATGTATAATGTGTAGGTATACACCAGATGCATGTGACGATATATAACATTGGAATATATAGCAGATGCATGTGATACATAAAAATAGAGCAGGTGCATATGGCATTAATATGATAATTATATATATTAGACACATGTGGTGATCCCGTATGGAACCCATGTTGAAATAATCACATCTGCACCATCCTTTTGGATCGTGCCTATGGGACCCACCTAGTGTATGTGTAGGATCCTGACAGTTCAAGGTCTGTTCATGGCACATCTCACTGTATTATCTACTCCGTCCGCCTGTTTTGCCACTGAATGTGCACACGTATGGAGCATGAAGAAAGTGTTGTAGGATCTAGCAGTGGGAAATAGTTGGTTGGTGTATCTCACACCAACCATAGTTGCTGTACACATCAACTAGACATGCGAGTACCCACCTTGATGAGTCTGTTTTGATTTGGGCCGTCCATTTGCCTACAATCCAGGCCATTCCACCTGTGGACGCCCAGCTTGGGGCATGATCACTCAGATTCATAGCTCAACTGATAGGCAGGATGAAGATACCTCATTTCAGCACTAGAGGTCTTGGTGTTAATCCCTAGACGGGTGACTAACGTGGCACGTGTATGCTAACATGGGTGGTGTCGGTGCCATTTGAACCATTAGATGTGCCCCACGTTGGTTACATATGGACTCCACCATATACAAGGTTCATCCTACTGTCCATCTGTGCGGTAAATTCCATCTCATGGCGTGTTACACCATCCATGGGCCTTCACTATGATACATCTATTAGTCCAAACCGTGGAAATACCTGAGAAATATGAAACATAATTTTAGGAGATCTCTCAAGCAACCTTGGACCACAAGAAGGATCAGGCTAAGTTCGAGAATACTACCAAACAGATGATGATTCTTCCCCTTGAGCTTTTCATCTTTCCATTAGCTTAAGTTATAGTTTTTATTTAAATTTATAATTGATATCTCTCTCTTATAATCACATGTGTTGGCTGGTGGAAATTGAATTGCTATATTGCCTACTTAATATTTATCCTGCATATTTATCCATGCTTGTGGATTATTTGTGAATTGCTTATGGAACTTAAACTGGTACACCCGTGAGAAACTCCCACCTACATGTGTACACCCATACTTGGGATGTAACCCGACTAGTTGTGATAGTAATGGACCTTCGGATAGTAATGGACCTTCGGCTTAGTGGTTATTGAATGGTGGTGATGTGGGCCTACCATCCAAGGTTATTATGTCTAACGGTTTTCAAGGATGATCTTTTATCGCATGATTTTGATACTCGCCGTATGTGGCTTATTTGACATTTGTCTTATGTGTCTTGCTTTGATATCGCCTTTTGTGTCTTTGTCCTAGTATTTTCCCTATATGGGTTCGATGTTTTTATATCATGTAACCATACGAAGGTAAGCTCCGCATATTGTAATATAATTGGCCACTAGTTGACAGGTTTCCATTAAACATCCTAAGGTGGTAGTCTCATGAGCCGGGGATGGTGGTATGGGACATTATGCCCGAGCTATCAGCCTACGCTGAGCTTTGAGCTCCCCGTAGTGACCTTGAGCTTACCTAAATTGGTTGATTATAATCGGACTAATAACGGTTTGGTTAATCATGCATCCATAGCATGTTGGCGATAACGGGTGGCTAATCTGGATGATGTAGCACGTGCCCTTAGGATCTTCGGGGTATCGTTTCGCTAGCTCCCATACCACCGACTATCAACCCCTGTCCGACTGGATGATTTTTCCAGGTCGATGATTTGCATGGGTGACGAGCCCAAGTCCGGCTGGATGTGCATCCCCAGGCCGATGTGCATTCATGCATCTATGCATTTAAAAAGACTGCATCATATATTGTTTTGATTGCTTTGTTGTTTTATAACTATGCTTACCTAATACGGCGGTGTGGAATCTTGAGGGGAATTCACATTGAGTTGGTCACTCATCCATCAAATATACAACTGTACAGATAAAACAGGTGGTTCAGATGATGTATATGTTCAGACTTGATGAGGAGCTATGTAGGTGTCATGGATGCATGGTCGTATGGTTATGAGAAGATGTGTGGTCATGCGAATTATTTTATATGCTTTCTGTTATCTCTTATGTGTGCAAATCTTGCAATCGTCAATGTTGAGACTTTGGTTTGTATAAGTCATTATGGGCAGCTTCTTGTATATTTTAAAAGATAAGGAAATTTTCCTTTATGTTGAATTGTCCACACTACGCTCATCTGTTTACTCTGATAGTTTTTTTTTTTTTTTTTTTTAAAGTACACTCGAATTTGACCATCATTTAATTAAGGTTAACACCCGAGTTTTTGGGAAAACGAGTCATATACTCTGGTCCTGAAAACACGGGGCGTTACAGTATGGCTATACACTCTATATGGAATTAGCAAATTCATGTGGGAAGGACATGATGAGGTCAATCACCATAGAGAATAACTACTCCGAATACGTGGAGCTCTCATAGGGCTTCCTTGAATTCATGATGGATAAAAATAAAAATAATTTCTAATAAATTTGAAATAAATTGATGAATGATATTAAAAAAAAAAATGAAATTACAATCCTACAAATAATGAGCTCAAATTAAGGACAAAATTTGACTCAATCTCCAACTCAAACACCCTACAAATGTGATACTATTTATAGACGACATCATTTCTACTAGAATTCGGGGTTTTAAATAATAAGTATTCAATTTAGCCTATGTTATTCTCCTAATTTTTCTTAGCCCGGGTACGGCTCCAAAAACTCAAAGGATAAGAAGTTATAACTAAACTAAAACTTATTATTTATAGTAAAAATGAAAGTAAAACGGACTTTTGATCATTGATATGATGGAATCTCCCAAATTTGGCATGGGCAACCTGGAATAGTAAGGTTGGTTGGCTAAAGTAGCTTCTCCTACTCCAAAATCATATATAATACGTCGAAAAACTCATCTTATTTTGCGAGATACAGCTGTTTTAAGGATCTGATGGTCCAGATCATTTCTGCCTTCAATCGGGCTGCTCCATCTTTGCCATGAAACTGTCTGTGACCCACTCTACATCACAAATTAACCTTCCTAAGAAGAGAGGGAGTCGGTTGAAGACGATTGTTAAAAATGGAGCTGAATGTGGTGGAGAAAAAAAAAAACAGAAGCATAAATGTAGAAAATTATTTTTTTTAATTGATTAATTAAGAGGCTAACCAAACACACTTATAACTTAAAAACATGATTTGATTTTAGCAAAGTCAATCTACCGTAAGAGAAATACTTTGATACTCTTGAGGTGAAATTGCTGGAAAAATTGCCATGTGGCGTGCAGGTAATTCAAAGTAAACTGTCCAA
Organism: Magnolia changhungtana; assembly: GCA_030180095.1. Lineage (NCBI taxonomy): Eukaryota > Viridiplantae > Streptophyta > Magnoliopsida > Magnoliales > Magnoliaceae > Magnolia > Magnolia changhungtana. The sequence goes on along the minus strand of JASAUF010000203.1, from coordinate 1,780,226 downwards.
GTAAGAAATAAATAATTACTCCGATCTGTTTATTGAAATATTAAATTGCTTGATGTTTACTGAGTAGTAGAAATGCAAAATATCATATGATGTTATTCAAGAAATCAGTGTCCAGAAATCCAAGATTAGGATGTTTAATAAACCTAATTTTCATACTTGAACTTAAAAACATTCTGCTGTACAATTGAGGTTAGTTTATGCCAAATGTATCATTTCTAAGTGTCTGTATATCATGCATCACATGCCGCCAGAGTATCAAATAACTTTCCAAATGTTATTGTATGTCTAAATTACCTGCTCATCTTCGCGGAAACGTTTCTAGTGCTTGCGAATGAATGTGTATTTCGGAGGTCTGTGGGCCCAACATGATGAGTGGGTCATACGATTCGAAAAGGTGGAAATGAGATGCCTACCACGCAGATTGGGTAGTAAGAATGAAAATGAGGCAGATCTAATGAAGTAATGGATTATACAGTGGGGATTAAACACTTACTCTTGGAAACTTTACCAGGCCAAGAAAATTTTGGATCAAGCTTATATTTGCTTTTCCCCTTCGTCCATGCATCTGTGACCTTATCAACTGGTGGGCCCTATGAAAGTTTTAACGGTCAGTGTTATTATCACCGCTTCCGGTAAACTCATTATCACCACTGCTTCGTGTGATCTGGTCCACTTAAGCTTTGGATCTACTTTATTTTTTGGGCTTGTACCCTAGAATGATATGGCAAAATGGATGAATGGTGTCGATAAAACACATACATCACAGTAGCCCCTAAAATCCTGGTAGTACCCAATCCCCTTCCAGCTGCTTACAATTGCAACCTTTTGGGGCCACAGAAGTTCTGTTTCCCTTCATCCAGATAATCCCCACCTTTTGAACAGATTGAATGGCATAAAAATATCACGGTGGGTCCCATGAAGGTTTCAACGGTGGGCGTCTACATCTCCACTGTTTTCGGTGATGTGGGGCCTGTGTTCTAACGCAAGCTAGCGCAAATGATTGTGGGAGTAGATGTCAAACACACGCAACGGTGGGCCCGATAGAGCCTCTTGTGCTACGGTCCCCTCAACTGAAGAGGATTGTATCCGAACCCGGTTCGACTATAAGCCGTCCGACCAGAGCTCCTGTGGGCCCAACGTTATGTATCTGTTTATCCACTCCGTCCATCCAATTTCTTAGATTATTTTAAGATGTTAGTCTAAAAATAAAGCAGATCCAACGCTCAATGGACCACACCAAATAGTGACCTTGGTTTGCATTAAAAGCAAGAGTCATGTCTAGTGTGGTCCACTCGAGGGTTGGATATACTTCATTTTTGGGATCCTACAGTAAAATGATCTGAGAAAATGGATGGACAGCGTGGATAAACAGATACATCAAAGTGGGTCCCACAAGAGCTTTGGTCGGACGGTTTATTGTGCGACCGGGGTTACTGACGCAATCCGCTCCCCTACAACAGTTGCAGAGAATTCACGTATGGAATAAGCAACCAAAGAATGAGGTGGCTTCCTTCCCAAGAAAGGCTAATTTTGCCAAAACCGCTTGATTGAACGGTTATAGATAACTTGCAGATATGCTAGAAAATACAAGGAGAGGAATCGTTTGTTTCTTCACAGAACGGATTAGGTGCGTCTGGCCTTACCCAACATATTGCGGCCCTGAACGTGGGACCACCTTGATGTATGTGTAGCATATCTACGCCGCCCAATCACTACTGTTTCCTTTAATGTGGTCCACTTGAGATTTGAATCCGCTTCAATTTTGGGCTTATGCACTGAAATGAGCTGAAAAAACGGATGGAACGGTGTGGATATACTACAAATATTTGAAGGTGGTCTCTACGGTCAAGGACGTACCATGCTTCTTCAGTTTGTCAAGTGGAGCCATGAATCAGTAATCCAGACCATTGGTATGTATCTATGCTCCAAACCCCCCTCTCCCCTTAAAATAATCTCAACCTCAATATGTGGTATGGAAATCGATCAACGGTCCTAAATTGGCGGTGAAAAGGGCAGAAGATTGGCAGCTAGGTTCTTCCAATCTGAAGGAACTCTACAGTACGGTCCATTAATTGAGGGTTCAATCATACCAACGGTCTGGATCATGAAACCACCGAACCTTATTGTACAAACTATAAAGCCAACTATACTGGGCTCACCGTCTGTCAGGATTGCAACTGGGCGTCCAACCCACAGGCGACGGACCTACATCCAGCCTGCCAGATAAGGGAATTTGCTCTGGCTTGGCAATGCTGGGCCCAGAACCCTAATATGTAATAGGTCTGTCAACCGGCCAGGCGTGGGTAGGTCTCAACCTGGATTTTGAACTGTTTTGGGGTGGGCTGTCCGGCCGGCTTTATTTTAGGGCCTGTTTGATTTTCGGTGATACGGTGAATCGCGCGTAAAAAAGTGATGATTATTTCGCCGTGAATTCACAGCATCCTGAAATGACTGCTTACTTTTTGACACAAAAATCAAGAATATTATAAAATATCTGTGGGTCCCCCTGTGATGTATTTCGCTTATCCACACCGTTCATCCATTATTACATTTGAATTCATCGTATGTATAAAAAATTGAGGCATATCCAATATTCAAGTGGACCACGTCATACAAAAAAGAGAATCAAATACTTACCGTTAAAAACTTTGTAGGGCCACTGTTTCTTTTGGCGTGGGCCATTTGAGTGTTAGATCTGCTTCATTTTTTGTCTCATGCTCCAAAATATTGTAATAAAACAGACTGACGGAATGGATATATCATACGCATTACCTTGCAGTAAATAAATTAAAATTATATCCGTTAAACTAATTTTATTGGCGCAAACTCCTAAGAATTTTCAAACGCTGGAAATAGTAATAATCACCGTTTCCTTTGCATTTCCCATCTCTCTGAAAATCAAACAGGCCCTTAAGGGCCCAAGCCTGGCCCATTGACACCCCTAATAATGAACCATTGATGTTGACTACATGGATGGTGTTGGGCCCACCCGCGGGAAGATTGATGCAAGATATATCCAATCATGGATGTTTTTGATGCAGGGAAGGAAGTGATGAGTTCTATCACGGTCTTCCTCCGGCAATGATTTCTCCAATAAATGGGAGAAATAAACTAATTTCTTTTGATATATTATTATAAAAACAAGCTTTTAATCCTTAAACAATCCTAAATAAATTATAAAATGTAATTAAAAGAGTCCTAATCGAATAAGAAAACAAATTCTGAAAAATATGCAAATTCTTGTGTCCATCAACCTGTCAAATTGACCTATCCAAATGGCTCAAAAACATTCAGAGAATAAAATTGAAAATTCTTTGAATTTCGACCTATCAACCTCATATGTTGACCTGTCGAATAGTATTTGTTAACCCGTCAAAACTGGTAAAAATTGTCTAGCAACAATTCTAGAATTTCTTGTGGAATTTCGACCTGTCAACCCAATTGGTCGATCGGTTAAACTATTCTAAATGCTGTTGATCCTTCTTGGATTTTTTTTCTTCAGTCCATTATAGCCATGAATAAATCCGCAACCCGTTCTACATCAGTCCCTTCCACTTCAAAAGAACTCGTCCTCGAGTTATCTTGCGATGTCGATTCATAATATTCGTACAGATTTGCTACGTTAAACGTGCGTGAGATCTCCATGTCTTCGGGAAGATCAACAATATAAGCGTTATCATTGATCTTACAGATGATAGGTATCGGTCCAATCTTATTATTTTTCAGCTTATTTTACGTCCCAGTTGGAAATCTTTCTTTGCGTAGATAAACCATCACATTGTCACCTACCTCAAACACCTTCGGCACGATGTTTATTAGTCATCTCCTTGTATTTGTCATTGGAAGCTTGCAACTTGGCTTGAACATCTGTGTGAATTCTCATGATTCGGTCCGTCATATGTTTTGCAGCAATGCTCATGCACGAGTGCTTGGGCAAAGGAACCAAATCAAGAGTATGTCAAGACACTCATCCATACACAACTTCAAACGAGATCTTATTGGTGAAATGGTTCAGTATGTTATTGAACACAAATTTCACTTGAGCCAAGGCCAAATCCCACTGGTTCGATTTATCTATAGAAATGCAATGAATGAGGTTTCCAAGTATACAGTTCACCACTTCAGTTTACCCGTCACTGAGCTTCTCGATGTAGAAGGCTAGTGGTCTACCTTCTTATGACAAAACTCCCCCAATTTCTACATATGAAGCATCGCATCGCATTTAACTTCAAAAAGTACAAGAACCCGGGTTGTGAACAATTTATGTTTGATTTTAGTAAAGCTTCTTTCAACTTCTTCAACCCACTAAAATGGTCATTTCTTTATACAATCTATAATTTGTAGCCCAATGGTGTTGAAATTCTTCATGAACCGATGATATAATATTGTATAATCCGTGAAAAATCCGTACTTCATGGATGTTGGTTGGAACCGGCCATTCCCTAATGGCTCTCACCTTCTCTTAATCTACCCGGATGCCCGTGGATATCACTACGAAGCCTAAAAACAAAAGGCTCTCTGTCAGGAAGTTACACTTCTTCGAGTTGAGGTACAACTTGTTCTCAATTAGCACCTATAGCAGTTGCTTGGGATACTCCATATAGACTGGTTCACTCTGATTGTATATAAGTATATCATTAAAGTAGACCACCATGAACTGGCCAATGAATAGTTTCAAAAGTTGGTTTATTAACCTCATGAACATATTAAGCGTATTTGAAAGACCGAAGGGCATGACCAACCATTCATGCAACCCGTCATTGGTCTTAAAATCCATCTTCCACTCATCACCAAGTTGTATTTGAATCTGATGGTAGTTGTTCCTCAAAACTAATTTAGAAAATAATTTCGCAATCTCATACATGTCTAACATATTGTTCAGGTATGGTACGGGAAACTTGTACTTTATAGTAATCTTGTTGATCACCCGGCAGTCGGCACACATGTGGAAACTCCCATCTTTCTTATGACTTAATGAGGTAGAGATTGTGCATGGGCTCATGCTTTCTCAAACTAGACCCTTACAGATTAATTCCTCCACTTGTCCCCATAAAATCTCACACTCTCTTGGGATCATCCAATAATGAAGACAATTAGGTAAACTAGCCCCTATGACAAGGTCAATGTGGTGTTGATAATCCTGCATAGGAAGCAACCTATCGGGAAGATCATCAGAACAAATTTCTTTGAATTCATGTAGTGAGGGTTTCAAATTCTCAGGGATATTTATGGGTCTCACATCTTCACCCTTCACTACTAATGTGTTCACTTCTCCCATCTACTCCACAAAGTCCCATATGGTTAGGAGCGAACACCCCTCCACTTTAGAAGCTTCAGGTTGTTCATTCGGGCCCATAAGAGCGAGTACGGTTTTTCGGTCATCCTTAACAAAAATGTATACATTATCTCGTCCTCTATGAGTGGTATCACGACTGATTGCTACAACTGACTGAGTAACATATGACAAGCCTCTATGTCAACTACGTCACATACTACTTGGTCCTTGTAATGTTTACCAATTGAGAAAGAAATAATGAATTGTTCATTTATCTTTGTCTCACTGACATTCTTAATCCATTCGATTATTTATGGGGAGGGATGATGTTCCATTTTTAGCTACAACTTCTCCACCATGACCTTAGGTATGATGTTTTCACCATACACCTTATTCGAAAGATGTTGTGTCATTGCAGGTGTACCTCCTTCTTTGGGGCATACGAGAGTCGCCTCACTATTAGGGACTCACTCTAATCCTGCAAAACTTAATATGCTTCATCTGCTTCATCATCCGCAACATGCCCCAATTCATCAATATATGGATCTTCCTCTATGTTTTCAGCGCTACTATCATTAATGGTGAGGTTAGCCACTTGTCACCAGGGGCAAGTGTTTAATAGGTGACCTAGTTAACCACATCGATGGCCATGGTCGGGCCTTGGCCGACCATAAGTGTTCAGGATCCTATTCGGACCAGCAGCAGTAGTCACACCCATTTTGTGGTCTAACTTGCCCGCTTCTTAACTCTTGGTTCACAGGTGTGGAAAGTTGAGGACGCCCCTTTCAGGTTCTTTCACCTTAGTGTATAGTGCTCCCTGCGAAGGACCCGTTATGGCTACCCTATTAGCAGGATAGGCCCCTGTATTGGATCGTTCAAGCTGCATCTCCACTTAAGTGACCAATTTTATCACTTCGTTCATCATCCAAATGGGTTGCATCGGAACCTGATTCTGAATCGTAATGTGCAATCCACTGTTGAATTGGGCGACTTGTTACAATTCAATTTTGACCAAATCATTTAGGGCAGCCAAATGGTAGAACTCTTTAGCGTTATCTCTCATTGTTCGACTACCCTGCCATCAATTTTGGTACTTTTGGAATAATACTTGATCATAGTCACTGGGAAAGAAACACATGCATAGTAGTTGTTTCATCCTCTTCCATGTGTGGATTGGTGCTTTCATCTATTTCATTCGTGTGAGCCGAAGTTGCTCGCACCAAGCTGAAGTGCTTCTCTTCAATTTGCAAGTCACCAATTTGACATTCTTCTTCTCAGGGATTTCCATATACGTAGTTGAAGAAACACTTGACTTTAAGCAACCAATTGACAAAGTCCTTAATGTGGAGTTAGTTGTTGAAACCAAGAATATTGTCTTTCATCTCGAATTCGTGATCTATCCGATCGACTTTATCATTGCCTTGTTTGAGATGTTAGAGAATCATATCATTTATCTGCTCATCACTGGATCCCACCTCCTTGTGTGTGATTGTGTGACTCACTATCGGTATCACCCTATGATCAGCACGATTGTGAATTCCAGCACCTGCCAGAGGCAGATCATTGCGACGAACACGAAGTTCCCCTAAGGACTCCGTCATACAATCGATGGCAGCCTACAGCCCATGCATGACTTGTCGATTTTCTCACTACATTGGTTTGAAAGACGCCGTTGTTAAAGGATAATTCATTGGAGCACTGTCCATGGGATTATTATTTGAACCGTCATTAGAAGCCATCAATCAGAGGAAAAAAAAAAAAAAACTCGCTCTGATACCAACTGACGCACAGAAGGACGTGATGAGATCGATCACCGTCTTCCTCAATTAATAAATAGCTTGAATCCACAAGAGAGATTTATCAAATCTAGGCGAAAAAATAAACTAATTTATGAGAAATTTTATTGATAAATTATTATAAAAACAGGTTTTACAACCTTAAATGACCCTAAACAAACCTTAAAATATAATTAAAATAGTCCTAATCGAATAAGAAAATAAATTCTAAAAAATGTGCAAATTCCCACGTCCGTCAACCTATCAAAATGACCCCAAAATGTCCATAAACTAAAATTAGAAATTTTGTGAATTTAGACGTATTGACCCGATCTATCCAGCTAACGAAACTAGCAGAAATTCTCTAGCAATAATTCTAATATTTATGGCAGAATTTCAACCTATTGACCTTTTTTAATTATTATTACACATGCACACATACCCCCACACACTCACACAGTAATGAAATTTCACCACCTATGGGTACTCGAACCCTTGACCAGGTGTTGAAACTCCTAAGAGTCTACCACCGGAGCAAGAGTAAGGACCCCTATAAACCCAAATTGTCGATCAATCGAATTATGCTGAATGTTAACGATCCTTCTTAGCTTCTTTTCTTCGGTCCATCATAGCCATGAATGAATCCACGGCCGTTCCACATCAGTTTTGGACCATCTAGTTCCTGTGATTTTTTATATATCATTGAAATAAAAATGTACTTAACTTAATGTTTGGGTTGGATCAGGGCCAGCTCTATTCCTGAGGGACACATTTAAAGGTTGGGTGGGGTTGGGTCAGCTTTAAGAGTTTCTAGATCCAATTCATTCATCCATTCGATAATCCGAGCAGTGTTTTGGACCCTGACCAGCCCAATGGGTGTAAGTTCAGATCTAGGCCCATTTTCAAGATCTTATCAGGTTGGGTCCAACGATTGGGCTCCACCTGACCCATACAGATGTGTCGTCATCCTTTGGTAGCCCTAAATATGAGATTTTAACACTCGAACATGTCGTATGCAACCTGTCCATGTTACTCAGACTCTGGTGGAGATGCATATAAGGTTTCCTAAAGGGTCGTTTGGGAGAGACAATCCAGTGGTAACTGGTGTGAAAAGACATTTTTTGGATGCGTTTGGGAGAGCAATCAAATTCACATCAAATACACCAAAATTGTGTATTCTGAAATCTTGGAAAAGAGTTATATTTCAAATTCCATTTTGCACAAGCTGCCAAATATATCAGGAGATTAAAGGAGGTAGGAGATTATTTTTTCGATCTTATGAAACCTAGGATAGGAGAAGATGAATTTAATTGTGGGCCTTGATATTCAATCAATGGGCCTACTTAATTTTGGGTTTAATTAAAGATAGCTTTGTGCTATTGTAATTTATCTACCCTACTCAGAGAAGTCCATGTACATGTACAGTAATATGTTGATGTACAAAGTTGTCCACAATATCTTTAATTAAGTGGGTTCAAATATGGACCATAGAATATATAAGTTTCATCATTTTCAACATTCCAAAATCGGTAGGCCCACTTTTGTAGCCCCATCTATGGCATAGAATTACCTTCTTTTTTTTTTTTTTTTTTTTCTAGAAGTATTTATTTCAATGGGCTTATTATAATTATTCTATAAAATGTCACATGCACACTAATTTAGGGTATTAAAGTTGATTTAGTTAATTATATCCTAATTCCTATGAATATACTATAGGATCCAATGCATGTGATATGAAAGTGGTTACCTAGTGACTGACATGAAAGGATTTGATTCGGTCACATACTGCTGTCAAGGACAGAGCTTGGTCGAGTTCATACTTGACTAAATAACTTTCAAACCTGTATGTTTAGGATGCACTCCATTCTTGAGGGTGGCAAGTGATCCAATCAAAATCCACCACGTCCACGTTTATTCTAAATCCTGGTTGGCAACACAATTTTTTAAATCCAATTACAGGTTATCAAAACAAGTGAAGATTCTACTTCATATCAACTCTATAATAATTGTGATTTAGATTCTAATGCATGCCAAACCTAGTTTTTTTTTTTTAGTCTTTAGCAACCCTCTCTCTATAATTAGTTTGTTTTATGTTTAAAGGCAATATATATATATATATATATATATATATATATATATATATATATATATATATATATATATTATATGCCATATTTCGAGGATTCTTTGGTGAGAGTTCTTTCCAACAGAAGAGTGGGAGAGAGAGATTTAAGTCTTAAACTCATGTTTTTTTTTTTTTCTTATTTTAGTAAAGAATAAAGCTAGTTCTTAGTGTCTTTCAAACCTAAGCATATTGCCAAACTACATAAATTATCTATGATTCTCGTCTCTTGGTTTTTTTTTTTTTTTCTTTTTTTTTTTCTTTGGCTTTTAGCTTTTGGGTTAGCTCTTTTCTTTTGGTTTTACTTTATTCACATCATCATGTGCAGGTGTTTTCTGCAATAGAGTCGAGCTGATTCACCCCATGTTTAGACAAGTTGTGACTCGACTTGAGGCTGGCTTAGCCAGTCCGAGTCGCCGAGCCTTCTAACCATGCGTATATATTCCCACATTTCATTTATGTATTTGTACAACCTCTCGTTACTAAAGAGGTTTTGGGTTGTTGGGTGTTGATGGGTGGTGAGGGATTGAAAGGGTGAATACTAAGGAATGTTGGTTTCATGTAGTTGGATGGAGTTGTAGACGTGGGCCCTCGATTGGTAGTTGTGGTTTGGTGGGGGAGTGCTGGTGGGTTGCAACTGCTGAGATGAATGGTGCAACCCCAGCCGTTACGTTGTTGGTGTGTCAGATTGCTATCAAGACAATGACAGAGGCCTTTGTACGTGGAACGAGCCTGCATGGGACAAGTGTGGGAGATCTGGAACGTTCACTGAGAACCCAGATGTTTCACACGTGTGCCCATCAATTGAACAACACACCTAGGGGGCCATGTGATGGATGGCCCCCAGCTCTCCAATTGGACAATACTAGCAGTAACTTATACCCAATTACATCTGATATCAACCATTACCATCTTTTGTTACAATCAGGCATCCATTTCAAGGCTGTCTGATCTCTGGTCCATATGGCTCATATTCGTAGGGACCCAACAGATGAATGGTCCTCAAGTTGCTTCTCTCAACCACACGTCTACAGCTGGAGGTGAGTTGTACCATTATCTCACTAAGCTTGACCATAATTAGTTTGTAAAGGACGACTAACCTGTCCATTTATTTTTTTTAATCACCGAAGGTGTTTGTTGAAATTGGAGACTTTGGTTGTTCCCATTATGGGATATGTTGAATTATTGAGCTGTTATACACGGTCGCACACATATCAATGTGTCACATGTGTCACCATCCATCTTCAAGCACCACAAATATACAATATTCAATTTTAAAATGTCATTCACGTGCTATATCGCCACATGTGCTAAGTTGTGTATGCAATGCATATACTACGTTACTATATATACCAAGTTTTGCATGCAATACACACGTTGTTTAGGAACATCTGATTGATGATTTCGTTTTCTTCACTATCGCTTGCCCTTAATTGTTCGAATGAATGGATGGCATGGATCAATGACTGGAGACATGCCACTTAAAAGCATTGGAAACATTGCTAATGTCCTATTGAAGGTGAAGAATTCGGTAAACCTTCCAATTGATAGCATCAAATGGATGGTTAATAGTGAAAAATATGAATGGTCCAAATTCCATGAGCAAAGGCAGATGATTACTATCATATTTTCATTGAGAACATTAGGTTGAAATTGTTAGTCAAGCTCACAAAAACATTTTGTATGTTTACACTTAGCTAAGCTTTCCATGACAACATCATGGTGGCTTTTCACCGAAAGGTGGAAGAATGGGTAGGCGATCCTCCACTTTCGAGAACTGGGTCAGCTATTTGGACAGCCTTGATTTCTATATAAGGATTTTTTATATATAAATCAGTACCTCATTTATTGGGTTTTTACATTGCAATACTTTGTTTCATTGATTTTGGAATGAGATCCATCCATAATTTATTTATTTTTTTACGTCTTGGTACCTTCATTTTAATTTCTCTAAAGCCAGATAGTTTAAAGTGTTGTTTTTTAGTAAATACTCTTTAGGAAGAACCTGATGAGGACTTAGAGAAGATTTGTTGGCCTAGTGTTAGAAAAAGTTAAGACTGGTTGAGCAAACTTCAACTGTCTTTATCAGCTGTTGTTTCAAAAACTGTGGCCCATCTAACTACGGTACCAGCCTAATGCTTTGGCCAGAGCATCCACAAGGTTGTTCCTGTGATGAACGGATTGGATCTTGTATCTATGTTGCCATTCTGTCGACACATGTCTAGCGGGTGCAAGAGTTTTCTCATACATGCATGTGCTCTTAGAAAAGTGATGATATCTAAGAGAAAGGGTTTGATGCTCTAGCAGAGTGATGGATGAAATGCAGACACATAAAAGCTGTACAAGTTGCAAGATATGACTTGAATTCTATTGTTTAAGCATTGGGACCGGCCGGGTCCTTACTCATGCTCTGTGGTAGACTCATAAGAGTTTCAACTCGAGGTTATAGGGTTCAAGTACCCATTGAAGTGAAAAGCCATTGTATTGTGACTACGGGGGTGTGTCTGGTGTACGAGGGGAAAAAAAAAAAAAACACGTATTGGAACCCACTTGAGATGCTTTATAAAAAAATAAAAATAATAAATAAATAACGGTGAAAATGGCTCTGAAATTAATAAATATATCAAATGGTTTTTTTCACATAAACCCCTATCTTTGTCTAATACAATTGAAATCTCTATTTTTTCTGAATTCCTACATGAGGGCCTACATCTAGGGCACGCGATAGAAAAACTCTTCTTTGACTGGAAGAGAAGTAACCGTTTGAATAGTTAGCAAAAGAAATTATTATTTTTCCCCAAGGAAACCATTGGAGCATTTGGGCATTGAAATGACATGGCCCACTTTTTTTTCACACACACTCACCTACACGCAAGCCCCCATTGCATGGGCACTCCAAACCATGACCTTAATGTTAAAACACACTTTGACTACCAGTACTGAGCTATGAGTCATGTCCCATATGGCCCAATTTTAATGTCTACATGACGTGTCCTCCCTGCTTAGTTGGCATGTGTGAGGACTGATTTGAAATAGGTTGATCTTTGTATTTCTCCTTCATCTTAGTGGGATTTACCACATCCAAACATAATTATGTAACACTAGCCCATGTCAGGTTTCAATGGTGGGCATGCATTTACATCCTTACTGTTTCCTTTTATGTAGCTCACTTGAGTGTTAGATTAGCTTTTGGATCACATCCTTAGATGAGTTGGCAAATGATGGATAAAATAGATGTCTAAATAAGTAACATAGTAGCTAGGCCCCACAGCTGTATTCGACTCACTCCCACCGTTGGAGTAAATATGGGCTTTTTGGTCATATAAAGAATAAGGTATATTCTGGATACAACCTTCATATGCCTAATTGACAGCAGGGACATTTTTAACTAGCGGTCTGATAGATTGACCTTTATTTGAGAATACCAAAAAGGGAGGTATTCTTATGAAATTGGATCAAAGAATAAGGGTTTATATGCAAAAGTCCTTAAGCAAAACATATCATAATCATCATCATTGCTTTGTTCCAACTATTTGTGGTTGGATTTACAAATTTTGATTTATCAGCTTTTCATAGACAATGCTCTATTTTTCATAAATAAATATTCAAAATAAAAATATATTAAGGGGGTGTTTGGATCAAAAGTTACTTAAGATAGGCTACTTATGTCTCAAGTAGCTTATCTTGGTTTCTACTTATTAAACTAAAGTGATTAAGTAATTTTAAATAATAATAAAAGTTACTTATAATTGATCATAAACCGAACTTACTTATCTCAAATAAGTTACTTATTACTACTGTAAGTAGAAAAAGTAACTTATTTGGTGGCATCTAAGCAGGCCCTAAATTAAAGCTTGTCTGGCTTTCAATACAATGGTGCTGATCAGGTGGGCGCACTCAAAGAATTGTAAATTTTTACTTAATCATTCGGTATTTAAATAGTTGAAATACATAAATCAGCTGTGGGTTCAAAACTATCCTATTCTTTTCAAGAAAAATAACAATAACATGTGAATGACTCAGTAGTCATAGCGAGTCGCACCGAGTTGACTGAGTCAATGAGTCAAATTGATGAGTCAAGACTAACTCACAATCAAAATCTACGCGATGAATTCTGATATTTGGAATATTAGTTTGAATTTTCAATGTGGATTAAGTAGACTGATTCCCACTAAAACTACCATACGTGTGGCTGGCGATCTAGTGGACACGAATTTAATTATCCACAGTTAAATATACAAATGGTCAAACTGGTTATTAAAATAGAAAGACTAGCTCATTGATCCACATTTAAATAGAAAATCTTGGGGCAAGATATCCAATCAGTTTGATTTTTTGAATCATGTCCCATCCACAGTGGGACCCATCAAATGGGTGGTCAGGATGGAGAGTTGTTTTTTTTAAAAAATAAAAATAAAAAAAATTTATACTAATTTGAAAACGAATAGTTGTAGTCAAGCAGTTGCTATTTTTGACTTGAGAAAATGGAAGTCAAAAGTAGGGCAGTTTGCCATAAAAGAGAGAACACACAGAAGGACTAGACTTGTGCGCTGGGGGCAAGAAAAGTCAATACTTCATGTAGAAATACAGATGTGGCTGATATGGATATGATCTGGAATGTTCACATGGTGGGCCCAATGTAAGTGGTGTATAGCTAAATGCTGACTCGGAAGACTCTTGACTATGAGTTTGAATGGTGGATTACTGTGTCCTTAATATTACTGGCCATTTATGGGTTACCTTTAAAAAGGATAAGATCAGTTAGAAATACAGACGTGGCACACATGGGTATTATCTGAACTGTTCAGAAGGTGGGCTCCAACATAAGTGGTGAATAGCTAAGGAAGTACTATGATATGATGACATCTTCTTATGAGTTTGAATGGCTGCTTACTTTGTGTACTTAATACTAATGTCCTTTATAGGTTGTGTATGAGAAGGATAAGATCAGTTAGTGATGTAGGTAATGACATCCTCAGGAAAAACTGTAACACCCTAAACCTTTCAATACCCAAGTATTGAAAGTTCTTGAGTGTTACCATAAAATTTAACTGAATACATACATGTGTACGATACCAATCTAGCTATCCCAACCTTACAACCATACATCTATTTTCCAACACAAATCTAATTGTTGATTTTAAGACAAGACCACCTATCGTGTGATTTGGTACATGTACATTCCATTAATTAATTCGATGAATAGTTCTTTATTTATAATGATTTAAATATAAATTATTTTGTAGGAATTATTTAGAAAAGTGCTTATAAACATATACAAGCATTAGATTTCCCAAAACTCTTGTTATGAGAACTCGTAATTCAGATTTGAGTGAAATCCCTTGTCATGGCCCATCTAGGTTTTGAAACTGCACCGTCCTTGATCACATAACCTAGTAGGGCTCACAACATATGATAAACGGCACGGATCTCATTGATCATCACTATGGACCCCACACTCGTGGTGTGCCTACACAACATGTATGTACTTCCACAACACACCAGGCTTAAAGAGTCGGTCAAACAGTGTTTGACCAAGACTCTTCGAAGAGGAAGTTTCTTTCGCCTCTCGCGCTCCCTCCATTCCAGATTTCAAACTGGACGTCAGCTGTGGGAGGAGATGAGACCCACAAACCTTACGGAACGAGTAGATTTGAATTGTCCACTAGATACGGCCCCCACCCACAACCTTAGAGCACAACGGATTGCACCAAAAGAAGATGAGGATTGTGTGCACTGTTCGATCGAGTAGAGCATCACCCAGAAATGAACAACGGGAATAGGGACCTTTCACGTCTCCACACTAACGATCCATACCAATCTTGACCGTCTAAAATCAAGGGACAGGGATTCTGATCCCACCCTAGTCGACAGAAAGAGGAAAAGGAAACCAGAGGATTCAGTTTCCGCCTGTTTTCTTGTGCTAAACACGCTCCCGGAAGTCGTGTTCGCAGGACCTCTATAAATCACATTCGCAAAAGAACAACGTGATCAGAATAAGAGTCCTATGGGCTAGAGACCGTCGAACAGTAATCACTAACCGTCCAAAGGTAAGATCCCAAGCAAAGATCCGTTGGGAAACAACCTGCTATTAGAGCAGTAGACATCTTCTCGATCAAGCACAGAGTAATAAGAATCAGGACAGACATCCAAGAAGGAATCAAAAACATCTGTCTGATGGCCCTTCATCAAAGAAAAACTCCAATTGACCGATTAGATCAATAGCTATGATAGAGGTGTGATTTCAGGCCCACTCACCTACTAGTTACGTAACTCTGTGCGCAAATAGAGTGTGGAACAACTTGTTTCCCCTCGAACCGGAACTCGTTTCATAGGGACTGGAGTCTATAAAACCCCATGCTAGAAGGAGGGGAACCATGCGATTCCACGCAAGAGAGAAGGAAAGAGAGAGAAAAGGGAGGAGATCGTGAGAAAAAAAGGAGAGAGGCTAAGCGCTGGGTGTGGTGCAGTAACTCGCTGAGTGTAAGACCCGTACCCTAGTCCGTACCGTTTCGTAGGCTTCCGCGATCCTACCGGTCGAATTCCGACAATCCTCGACCCATTTTCATCGTTGCGCGCGATCCTAAGCCGAGTCCCGCATGCCGAAGTCGGCTCGACTCGAAACCTGTACCTTGGCGATCGCGCCGTCGCCGCCGTTCCAACTCCGCGACTCGCGCACCGAACCGATACCTAGGTGGGAAGATGTCAGTCAGCGTTCGGTTCGAGGAAACGCCACACGTTGCGAACTTCAAGGGAATCTCTACGAGATGTCCCATCAATCAATCCCATCAATCAATTTCACATCACACATCAAGTCAAGTACAACAACCCATCCCTATCCTTACCCTTTTCTTACACAAACTACCTAAAGTCAACTCTTACATCCCTTCACCCATCACTTTCTTACAAGCCATCACTCTACCCATCACTCCATCCATCACCCATCATCCCATCCATATCATCTCACTCTCTCTCATTTCTCAAACACTCTCCCAAGCATCCCACGTCCAAGCCTTCTTCTCTCCCCAAACCACAACAACAAGTGTGGCCCACTTTCCCCTACACTCTCATCTCTCATCCCCACCATCAAACTCTCATCTACCTCCATCAAATTCATAGGCAAGGAGCTAAGAAGGCTAAAGGAGCAAGGAGGAGCACAAGAGGTGGGTGATTCACCATTAATCTCATTTTGTAGGGCCACTTGTGTGGGACCCACTTGATAAATGCATTGTATTTGGGAGGGCCCATTAGTGGCGGGGTCCCTCCCCTCTATCACCGTCTCTCTCTCTCTCTCTCTCTCTCTCTCTATGAATGATGATGATGATGAAGGATGATGAGGCCACCATGAATCATATAGTTCATGTGGGACCCATTGGATGAATGGGTTGAATCTACACCAACCAACCCATTAATGGACCCAGATGGAAGGAAAAAAAAAAAAACATGTATCAGGTGGTCCAAATAAGTGGGCCACGTGAATTAGGGACCCACCATGATGTAGCGTTTATCCACGCCGTCCAGCGTCCCTGGACGCTGGACTATGGCTCTGGCTAACATGGAGTCGTGTACTGACACGGGCATGTACTTCCCAGCTAAAAACAAAAAGGGGAAAACATACTTTTTGGGTGGGCTTGCCATGCAGGCCCCACCTTGATGTATGTATGTGATCCACACCGTCCATTCTGATCTTCAGATCATTTTAGGCGTTGAGCCGAAGTTTCGAGATGATCCGATCACCGGGTGGGCCATACCATCTAAAACCATGTGAAAACATAACAAAACATATAAAAGTGCTTGGTGGGACCCACCTGGAGTTTAAATGCAGCTGAAATTCGGTTTGGACGGTCAAAAAGGTGGGACACACATAATGGGTGGGCTGGATTGTGAATCACATTTCGGTGGGCCCCATTTTAAAAAAAAAAAAAGGCATTGCCTGCCTGGCTTTGAAGCGGCGGACGGTGGTCAGCCTCACGGCTCCAGCTGTGGGCCCCCACCGTGATGCGTTTCGAGCATCAGCTCCGTGCATTGGGTGGGCCTCCCCCCTGGCCATGGGCCACCCAAAAATCAGCCGTATACGGAACTCAGGTGGGCCATACCATCTAAATCATGTGAAGACATGCCTAAATCATATAAAAACACATGGTGGGGCCTACCTGAATTTTTAATGGGGCTGAAACTTGGTCTGGACCCTCAGACAGGTGGGACACACATAATGTATGGGTTGGATTTGTGAACCACCTTGCGGTGGGACCCCTGATCATGGGCCCAGGTCACGTGTGACCTTGTGAACAGGTTTAATGGAAAATAAATACCACGGTGGGCCGTGGTCCGTGATCTTGTAAATAGGTTGGATTTCAAATAAACATTCAGTGGGCCATTAGGTCTGTGTGACCTCATCAACAGGCGGATGAAAAATAAATATTTTGGTGGGCCCCTTGCCACAGGGCCTTATCAACAGGTGGATGAAAAATAAATATTTTGGTGGGCCCCTTGCCACATGACCTTATCAATAGATTGGATAGTAAAATAAACATTATGGTGGACTTCACATGTGGCCCACTTAGATGCATATGGGCTCATGTACTTAGGCCCATCTTGATGTATATTTTTAGGCCCGTTATTAAGGGCCACTTACATGCATATGGGCCCATGTGTGTAGGCCATCTTGATGTGTTTATGGGCCCGTTGTTGGGGCCTACTCTGATATATATTGGCCCACGTTATGAGGCCCATTTGAGGTATTTGTGGCCTATTGTTGAGGCTCACTTTGATATGTATATGGCCTATGTGATTAGGCCCGTTTGATTCACATAAAGCCTATGTGATTGGGCCCATTTTAATACATTCTCAGGCCCATGGATGATGGCCCATTGCAATGTACCTAGGGCCCATTGGTGAGAGTCATTGAGGTGGCCCACTTGATGAATATAAGGCCTATGAGATATGGCCCATTTGATGTATTTAGGGCCCAGTGGGATGTACCTAAGGCACATTGCAATGTGTGATTCCACCAGAATTTACTTAATGGTATTTGAGGTGAGCCGAGCCTTGGGGATAATGTTGGTTTGACGTCCACATTGTACGAGTAATGTTGGTTCGATGTCCACATTATAACTCTCCCTAAGGCCACTGATAGGCCCGTATCTATTTCATGTAGGCCATCTAGGACCATCTTCATTGAGAGGATAGTTTATTGCTTTATAACATGTTTAGCACAGCACCATGATTCATGATCATACGCATTATATGTATGCTTGAGATGAGGAGTGTCTGATCATAGCATGTGCCTTCGGGCAGACTGATTATGGGCTCCCCGATATGTGGAGTTACCCTACATGAGTGCACGGTATGCACAGGATTGATGCATGTCTGGTAGTATGATTCATGCACTTACATCTGTATGATTGAGATATGCCCTAGCGACATCAGGGCCATAGCCTCCAAGATATATCGTGGGTGGCTGGTTGGATATCGGAAAAATCTTGTTCCAAGCAATTGGGGTGTCATAGATGTCCCTGGGTGAGTCCCTGAACCCGATAGTACCAGAGGATGACTCCAACATCGAGACCGAGTGGATATATGAGCGCACGAGGGTCGAATACCATGAGGCCGCATCTCCCACTGTGTCGTGGTCGGTTGGAAAGGAGTGGTGGCCTTACTAAAGCGGGGGGCATTACTAAGGGAGTTTGACCAGCTTGGAGATGGGTTCGCTATCGACGTGCCGGATAGGTATTGGCTGACTATTGGCCAGGTGGATAGTGAGGTTTCTTACGCTCACTTGGACTGTACTGTTTGGAGAGAGATAGTGCCATTTGGAGTGTATTGAACCCCGGTGATTATCCATACTGAGAACCGTACTGATTTGATGCTCTAGTGAGGAGTTGCATTGGTATGAGGAGTGACATACTTGACTTACATATTGTACTGCATAGCCTTGGTACGGCTAGTTGCATTTCGTACTCATCAGCATGATTCCGCATTACTCCGGCATTGCATTCTGAACACGTTCGCACACACTTACACCGCCCTCTAAGCTTTCTATAAGCTTATGCACGATTGATGCGTGCAGGTGACGCCAGGACGCAGCTATAGTCTTGCCGCAGTTGGAGCGTGCTGCCGAGCTTTTGGAGTTTTGCTATTACCACTATCTTGTATTTCCCTTTATACGCACTGTATTCAAAGTTTTTGTTCATAGTGGATTTTGTGATAGTGTTCTTGTGGTTATTGTTCGTGGGTTATGCTTAATTATGCTCATCACGAATCAAATTGATATTAGAAATCCTCCTTGTAGCATCCCAGGATCGGAACCTGGTATATGGGTGCCGGGAGCCGAGAATGGGGTACTACGGAGGCTGTCGGCGCCGGATTCGGCAATCGGGAATTTTGTGAGCCCGGTTCCCGAGTTCGGGGTGTGACACTGAGTCACTAGTCCGACTCCAGATTCGAACTAGCTTTCTAGAGATAAGTGGATTACTTAAAGCAATCTCCATTATAATCCTTATAATTCGAGTTTGTGTTTTAGAAATCATGCATAGAGTTCTACCGAGTCGAACTGAGTCAAATCAGTTAAAGAATATGCTAAACCTAAGGTTTACTATATTGGAATTTGTCAACAAATAAGGTATGTGATACCTCTAAACCATCTCTTAATTAAAGTTTTTTCATATTGATTACTAATTGAGTTAAACTTAACATTATCAAAAATTAAAAAGGAGAGCTTAAGAAGTCCTAAATGGGGGGTGAATAGGACTATATCAATTAATAGAATAAAGTGCTGAATAATAAATAAATCAGAGATCTCAATTGCCTAAGTATTGAGACATTGATTCCAAATGATTCGTAGGACAACCTTCACCTAAAAGTTTAGGCAGGACAACTTAATTTTACGAATTCCTTTAAAATCAAAATCTCAAACTTTGAAAGAATAAATAAAAATAAATATTATTATCATTCACCACTTGAACTAAAATATAAATACAACAATTCACCACATAACTTAGATAATTATAGTGGTTCGGTGTGTCAATAACTGTTATAAAACAGTCACACCTACTCCACTCCCAAAATTACTCTCCACGTAATTTTGGCTTTCACTATAAAAAAAGGTTTTCTCAGGGTCACCTTAAAACCTGATATGATTGTGATTTTACCGGGCTATCACAATCAAACCCCTCACTGAGATTTTCAGACTATTTCAAATAAAACATACACTGAGATTTTTTGGCTATCTCAAAAAAACCAAATAAAGTATTGAAGGTATACTTATCTTCACCGTAGAAGACGTATCAGAAACTGTAGCCGAAGAACTGTTTTTCTTGAATGTCGATTGTTCAATGTTCAGTTAGATAGAAAAGGTTCAGCGTTCTATTGATTTTAATTAAGTTCAAACCAATGGCTACTTGAGTTAATTCTCTTAAATCTCAAAAGAATAGTAGTATTTACTCTCTTTAGAATCAGAATGAAAGGATCTGAGATTAAGGGAATTAAGCAAAAGCTATAAATAAAATTTATAAATACCACTCAATAGCTTGCTAATAACTAGAGTTTCTTTCTATCTTGTAGAAGAATTTTGATAATAATAATTGATATTTCGGATTGAGAGAGAACCTCAATTCACACGTAAAGAGTTGAATCTTCGACTAGCCCGAGATAGTCTTCGACTAGTCGAAAAAGACCGAATTCGGTTCTACGGATTTCAAATTGCACAGGATAAGATATATCCAAACTTCGACTAGCTCGAAGACCAGTTCAACTAGTTGAAGAGCTCTGTTCAACTAGTCGAATTTGGTCTGACTGGTCGAAGATCCCAAAATCCGAAATGATTTGGTTGTTGAACTTTGAGCCAAAATAACTTGGGCTGGTCGAAGGTCAAGTTTCGACTAGTCGATCCAAAAATTCGAGTGGTCAAATTTGAAACCAAAATTCAGTTTTGCTTCGACTTGAACTTGGACTGGCAGAGAAAACTTAGACTAGTCAAACCAAACCTTAGGCTGGTCGAATTCCAAACAAATATAAGTATAAAAACTCAATTTAAATAATTTTTTAAAGCACATAATCCTAAGGTTTTTCTAGGGTTTTATACTACTTGAGATATGTGAAATATTTAAACTTCTTTGTCTTGAACTTGATCACTGACTTCATCTTAACTTTTGAACTTAATCTTACACTTGAATATCAGTTGATCATTACCTTGATATTCTCTTGAGAATGTACTAGACTTGATCTTGATCTTCTCTTAAGAATATATTAAACTCAAGCTTGATCTTCTCTTGATCTTGGACTGGTCTTGAAGATCTCTTATCAAGTTGTTTTGACTATATGAAATTTGACAACTACAGTGTGCTTAAATCATTTTAATACTTACAAAAATGGAGCCCTGACTTAATATTAACTGTTCAAACCATGTGGTTTATGAAAAATTTGATCTTAAGGTATGTATTTGGACATTTAACCTTAGTCGTGGATGATGAGATAACTAGAGGTAAGGGTTCCATTAAGCTTGCTTTAATTTAAGTTGATGCGAATTATCTTGCGTTTTACATGCTTCCATGATATTATAATTCTCTCCCTATCATTGTTAATTTACTACTAACAATTATTTATCCTTGGGAATTATGGTATGATGTTAATTATGAGTGATCTTTATTATTTTATGGGACGATGGATACAAGCCTTGCTCTTGCCTTTACCAATTTTGTTGAGTTAGCCCTTGCTACTCTTCTCTTGCTTAGGTTGGCCATTGTCACTCTCCTCTCTATTGAGTTGGTCATTGTCACTCTCTTCTTTATTGAGTTAGTCATTGCTACTTTCCTCTTTGTTGGGTTAGTCATTGTCACTATCCTCTTTGTTGAGTTAGTCATTGCTACTCTCCTCTTTATTTTGTTAGCATTGTGCTACTTACCTTTATGACTTAGGCATGTGTCTTGGTATTCCAAAACCCTCATAATCTAAATTATCTCTCTATCAATACAAGTGATATGTTAGAGGTATTACAACTACTGACTCAATATTTATTGTGGACGTAATGTGCTATGGGTAGCAGCCCTCTTGGTCGGTGCGTAATTCTGTGGGTTAGTTAGCGCGGTGCACAATCGATGTAAGTAAATTATCATGCATGTTACATTACTTTTTCAGGATTGGATGTCACAAATAGTCACTCCATGAACACATCGTGTTACGTAAATCCCTCAATCGTGTTGTTGTGTCACCTTAAGATGTTCGCATAAATCCAGTTAATGTTGGACACGTCGGTGAATATCTATAATTATGAGATGCAGGTCAAGTCGGGTTTTCTATAAATTATATTCCACATTGTGATGATCACTACGTATGATAAGCCACACATACTTTGCTAGGCATGTATCTCATGTAGGTTGTTTGCGCATGCTGATACCCATTGTAATAGTGGAGTACGAGACGTATCAGAACCCTGATTTTACTTTTATGAATCTCTTAAATTATTGTTAATCTTAAAGGATAGTCATCACTATGAGTAAGGCATTGACCCTCTCCAACCATACGGATGATGCAAATGATGCATAGATTGAAGATCTAAAGGACCATCTCCCTATGAAAGTTTATACTGACAGAATAAGAAGATATATCTATAATTTACTTTTATATTCCACTGCGAACTCAATAAATGTAATAAGCTCCCATTGAGAGGACATTTGATTATTTACTAAATTCGTTTACTCTGATGAAATAATCAATACAGTCGATTTTATTCTCGTGAATGTTACCTTCATGAATGTATATGGATGTGATTTGAATGAAATAATAATAATAATAAGGTGCAATTTTTAAAGCATCCAATTTATACATTATTAACACCCGATTTTCTCAGGCATGAGTATAAACTCTAGCCATGAAAGTTCGAGATGTTACAGTTAGTATTAAAGCATGAGAATGAGATTAACTAGGCCTGAGGGAGTGAACCCTCATAACTTTTATGCGATTAGGACCTATAATGAATTAGATACATACACTCAAATGAATTCCCAAAGGAACTAAGAAGTTGAAGAATTAGAAACCCATATTCAAGTTCCCCATTGGAAATATTAAGCTATACACGGTTAGAAACTACGAATCTAGATACCCCCGAAATTAATCTCTAAAATTCAAAATAAACTTGTTCTAAACTAAAAGTCATCCTTGAGTAGGGTCACAATCAAGAAGAAAAAGTTTCTCTTATAGGATTGGATACTTTCTAAATTATTCTAAGATTTTTGACTATTTCAATGAAATTCTGACATATTGTGAAATCTCTATTAGTTGCATAAAGAAGACACATCCGAAAATTTTGAAAATTTTTCGATAGATCACTTAGGTCTCCATCAACCTTCCTCTAAAATTTCATTTCAATTGGATCTATACAAACTTCCATAAAAAATCGACAGTAGTAAAATTTAGTAGAAATTGTTGCTGGACAGCAAGCTTTCATACACCTCACAAGGGTGGAACACCCCCCAAACCGTTGAACCTTGCCTCGTGGAATTTTTTTGGAATCTCAAGAATAAGTCAGGGGCTTGGGCTCCAAATTTTGAATAAATTGAACGTATGAATCGGAAGTTAAAATTATTGGAGTAATAGACTGGCAATACAAAATGATTTTTGGCATTTACAATGTTCAAAGGACGACACTAAAGCTTAGGTTCAACAATGAATGGATGATTTACCTATCCTTTATGAAACCTATGATACTTTCGTGGTGAAACGAAAATTTTTCCCAAGGATGTAGAGTGATCGGGACCGTGGAATTATAAACCATATTCAAGCAAGGCACGAGTGGTTTAATCCAAATACCAAATCTTGGGGTTGAGATTTTCATTTAAGGGGGGTAAGTTGTAACGTCCCGATTTCATGTAGCCAATTATACGCGTACTTAGACATATATATCTACCTTACGAGTAATATATTGAAAACTTAAGCATAATGAATCAGTGAGAATGATAAAAGTAATTAAAAGTTAGGAGTGCATTAGATAATCAGAATACGCAATGAAAACATAATAAGCCACGTAGACTAATCCTTTACGAGAATATAAGATTACATGATATTCCCCATGAGTCTAAAAAATCAGGATTATGGACTGATGGAACCATGTCTAAGCGAAATTTACACGGTTTGACTCAAATTCTAAAATCTTAGTAAATCTCAAATGATCTTAATGCCTTGATCAAGCAAATGATCAAGAATTAACAGGATTATGAATTGATACCAGTAGATCCTCTATACTGCGTAGGCGAAGGATCTGTGTATCGGGCTCAAACCCATTACAACCATTTATTCGTGTTATCTCGAACACAGGAAATAGAGAATTATATTATACTTTAGATAGCAGAGAAAAAAATATCATTAAAGGTAAAAGAAAATAAAATGAATGATAAAATATTGTTATTAGCCACTTACATGAACTTGTAATCTTGGTAAATACTATCAGAAATGTGATGTCGTTAAGCATGGAAATAAATCCCTAATTTTGATAGATACAAAAGGATTTTCAATCCCTAGAGGAACATATATATGTTGATTGACTTATTAGAATAGAGGAAGAAGAACTTTGGCAAAATTTAGATATAACCTATCAAAACTAAGCTACAATAGCACACTTGGATATATTCAAGACAGGGAGCACCATTAGGATAATTTTACTAGTAATATTTATAATTTGGATATAGGTTATCGAATCCTGTAGGTGAGGTTCTTCTTTAAGGGGGGTAGATTGTCACAACCCCAGTCCCGATTGTGAACACTTGCACACACAAACATTTTTCATGGGGGAAGTTGTAATCCATAGAGACATGGAAAGTGGGTTGTATAATAGAAGTACTAAATTTTGGGGATGAAATTATGTTTAAGGCGTAGATTGTAACAGCCCAATTTTTCAATACCTCAGTATTGAAAGTTCTCGAGTGTTACCATAAAATTTAACTGAATGCATACATGTGGACGATACCAATCTAGTTATCCAGACCTTACAACCTTACATCTATTCTCCAGCACGGATCTGATCATTAATTTTAAGACAAGACCACCTATTGTGTGGTTTGGTACATGTACATTCCATTAATTAATTCGATGAATAGTTCTTTATTTATAATGATTTAGATATAAATTGTTTTGTAAGAATTATTTAGAAAAGTGCTTATAAACATATAGACCCATTAGATTTCCCAAAACTCTCATTATCTAAACCCGCAATTCAGATTTCAGTGAAATTCCTTGTCATGGCCCATCTGGATTTTGAAACCGCACTGTCCTTGATCACATAACCTAGTAGGGCCCACAACATATGATAAATGGCACGGGTCTCATTGATCATTGCTGTGGACCCCATACTGGCAGTGTGCATATACAACACGTATGTACTTCCACAACACACCAGGATAAAAGAGTCGATCAAACAGTGTTTAACCAAGACTCTTCGAAGAGAAAATCTCTTCCACCTCTTGCTCTCCGGCCATTCCGAATTTCAAACCGGACGTCAGCTGCGGGAGGAGATGGGACCCACAAACCTTATGGAATGAGCAGATCTGAACCGTCCACCAGATGCAGCCCCCACCCACGACCTTGGAGCACAACGGATACCAAAAGAAGATGAGGATCTTGCACACTGTCCAACCGAGCAAAGCTTCACCTAGAAACGAACAACGAGAATAGGGACCTTCCACATCTCCACACCAACGATCCTTACCAATCTGAACCGTCCAAAATCGAGGGATAAGGCTTCCGATCCCACCCTAGCCGACGGAAAGAGGAAAGGAAACTAAGGATTCGATTTCCAACAGTTTTCTTGCTCTAAACACGCTCTCAGAAGTCACATTTGCAGGACCTCCATAAATCACGTTCGCAAAAGAACAACGTGATCAAAATAAGAGTCCTATGGGACAGAAACAGTTGGACAGTAATCCCTGACCGTCCAAAGGCAAGATCTCAAGCAAATAACGGTTGGAAAACAACCTGCCATTAGAGCAATAGCCATCTACTTGATCAAATATGGAGTAATAAGAATCAGGACAGACATCCAAGAAGGAATCAGAAACGTCCATCTGATGGCCCTTCATCAAAGAAAAACCTCCAATGGACCGATCAGATTAATAGCCATGATAGAGGTGTAATTTCAGGCCCACTCACCTGCTAGTTACGTAACTCTATGCGTAAACAAAGTATGAAACAACCGGTTTCCCCCCGAACCGGAACTCATTTCGTTGGGACTGGAGTCTATAAAACCCCATGCTGAGAAGGAGGGGAACCATGCGATTCCACGCAAGAGAGAAGGAAAGAGAGATAAAAGGAAGGAAATCGTGAGAAAGAAAGGAGAGAGGCCGAGCGCTGGGTGTGGTGCTGTAACTCGCTAAGTCACTAGTTTGAGTCCATATTCGAACTAGCTTTCTAGAGGTAAGTGGATTACTTAAAGCAATCTCCATTGTAATCCTTATAATTCGAGTTTAAGTTTTAGAAATCATGTATAGAGTTCTACCGAGTCGAACTAAGTCAACTCGGTGAAAGAATATGTTGAACCTAAGGTTTACTAGATTGGAATTTGTCAACAAATAAGGTATGTGATACCTCTAAAACATGTCTTAATCAAGGCTTTTTTGTATTGATTAGTAATTGAGTTAAACCTAACATTATAAAAAATCGAGCCCTAGCTTAATATTAACTATTCAAACGATGTGGTTTAGGGAAATTTTGATCTTAAGGTATGCATTTGGACATTTAGCCTTGGTCGTGGATGATCAAACAACTAGAGGTGGGGGTTTTTCCTTTAAACTTGCATTAATTTAAGTTGATGCAAATTATCTTGCCTTTTATATGCTTTCATGATGTTATGATTCTCTCCCTACCATTGTTAATTTACTACCAACAATTATTTATCCTTGAAAATTATGATATGATGTTAATTACGAGTGATCTTTATTATTTTTTAGGGCGATGGATACAAGCCTCGCCCTTGCCTTTACCAATTTTGTTGAGTTAGCACTTGCGACTCTTCTCTTGCTTGGGTTGGCCATTGCTACTCTCCTTTTTATTGAGTTGGCCATTACCATTCTCTTCTTTGTTAAGTTAGCCATTGCTACTCTCCTCTTTGTTGAGTTGGTCATTCCCACTCTCCTCTTTATTGAGTTAGTCATTGCTACTCTCCTCTTTATTTTGTTAGCCTTGTGTTACTTACCTTTTTGGCTTGAGCATATGTCTTGGTATTCCAAAACCCCTGTAATCTGAATTATCTCTTTATCAATGTAGGTGATGTATTATAAGTATCACAACTAGTGACCCAATATTTATTGTGGATGTAATGCATTACGGGTAGCGCCCCTCTTAGTAGACACATAATTCCGTGGGTTGGTTGGCGTGGTGCACAATCGATGTAAGTAAATCGTCATGCGTGTTACATCACTTTTTTGGGATTGGATGTCGCAAATAGCCGATTCATGAACACATCGTGTTATATAAATCCCTCAATCGTGTTGTTGTGTTGCCTTGAGATGTTCGCATAAATCTACGTTAACGTTGGACACACGGGCGAATATCTATAATTATGGGATGCGGGTCGAGTCGGCTTTTTTATAAATTATATTCCATATTCTAATGATCACTACATATGATAAGCCGCACACACTTTGCTAGGCATACATCTCATGTAAGTTGTTTGCGCATGCTGATACCTCTTATAGCAGTGGAGTACAAGACATATCTGAACCCTGATTTTACTTTTATAAATCTCTTAAATTATTGTCAGTCTTAAAGAATAGCCATCACTATGGATAGGGCATTGACCTTCTCTAACCGTACAAATGATGCAGGTGGTACACAGATTGAAGATCTAAAAGACCATCTCCCTATGGAAGGTTATACTGAAAGAATAAGAATATAATTCTATGATTTAGTTTTATATTCCGCTACGAACTCGATAAATGTATTAAGCTCCAATTAAGAGGTCATTTGATTATTTACTAAATTCTTTTACTCTGATGAAATAATCAATACAGTCGATTTTATTCTCGTCAATGTTACCTTCATGAATGTATCTGGATGTAATCTAAATGAAAAAAAAATTAATAATAAGGTACGATTTTTAAAGCATCCAATTTATACATTATTAACACCCGATTTTCTCAAGCACAAGTATAAACTCTAGCCGTTAATATTCAGGATGTTACAAAAACTGCTCTTAATCCACGAATCTTTGGATTACTTACCGAGTTTTCTCCAATCTATGAAGGATGAAAAATAGAATAAATTCTAATGACTTCGTAAATAAATTGATTGATTGATAAAAATGAAATTACAATCCTTTAAATAATGAGTTCAAACCTAGACTTCATGTTTTTGGGTAACAGTAAGTGTCCAATTTGGCCTAACCATGTTATTCTACTAATTTTTTAAAGCCCTTTTCATGTTGGGCACGACTCTTACGACTTAAAGGATCAAAAGTTGTGATCAAATTAAAATTTAATATTTATAGTAAAAATGAAAATAAAATGGACTTTTGACCATCGATCTAATGGAATATTGCAAATCTGATATGGGTAACTTGGCATAACAGGGTCGGTTGGCTAAAGTAGCTTCTCCTACCCTAAATTATATATGATATGTTCAAAAACTCATTCCGGTTTGCAAGATACGACTGTTTTACAGTTCTGACAATCCTGATCACTTCCGCCTCCAATCAGTCCTTCTCTAGTCCATCTTTGCCATGAAAGTGTCTACGACCTACTCTACATCATTTAGCACTGCAGACATGGCACGAATGTGGATGTGATATGAAATGTTCACAAGGTGGGCCGCAGCGTAACAATGTATAGCTAAATAAGATGTTGTAATCAAAAGATGCTGACTAGAGTCCTCTTTTCTTCTAAGTTTGAATGGTTGCGTACTTGTGTCCTTAACGTTAATGTTTGTTTATAGGTTCTTATTATAAGGACAGGATCAGTTCACAATGCAAGCCACCATGGATATGATCTGAAATGTTTACAAGATTGGCCACAATATAAGTGGTGTAGAGCTCGAGAAGACATATATGTTATGATGAGAAGATGTTGACTTACAGCACCCTTGCCTTTATGAATTTGAATGATTGTTTACTTTATATTATTAATATTAGTGCCCATTTATAGGCTACCTATGAGAAGGATAAGATCAGTTAGTAATGTAGACATGGCACATGTAAGTATATGATTCTGAATGTTCACTGTTGAGGGTGAAATATTGCATATTAGACCCCAGTTATCACCTGAAATTATGAACATGATAATGCTTAACGTCCTATTTTAATCGTGTTTGTGATGCAATGTGTATTTAGGAGCTTGGACTGAAAAAGGGTATTAAAAGCATAGATTAACGCTCGTAAATCATGAAGGCAAGGGACGGACTCCAGGGGACTAAGATTAATGAATTTACAGCCCAGAGATCCGAAAAAATCAGGCCACTCACGTAAAACGGGCCCGAAAATCGTCCAAAATGCAAGATCATAGGTTTCTCACCATCCGTTTGGCTCAAAACTTTACATATGGCCTGATGACCATAAATTAACCATACACGTCGAATTTCAGCTCTCAGACCCCTGTAGAAGTGGCCCAACTGATAGATCATCCCATAAATCTCTGATTCAGGGCCCACCCAAGATCTGGATATACTTCAAAATTGTTCTTGACAGCATAAATGAGACAAGAACATGGATAGACGGATCGAATTTCTCAGACCCATCTCATTGGGTCCCATCTGGAGAGGTACGTGCACACCATGCATGTACTCTTGAGGTGCACTGAACCAAGGGAGTTGGTTAGCTTACGCTAACCTGACTCCTATTCAAAAACGAAAACTTCCGTTTCCACGCTGACGTGAAACCGGACGCATGCCCCCCTTGCGGACCGCTGTGGGCCACCATCATGGCCCGAATGAATAATCCAAGTCGTCCATCATGGAGAGCACGATTTTTTGACAACATCCTACTTGTATCACATACAGGGACAGCCTAACATACATGCAATCTTCAGCCAAAGAAGGGTCTCCACCCTGCGATACGAACGAACATCGTCCGTTTAATCATTGATATGGCCCACCATGCGTAATCATCTGACTAATCCGAACCGTCTATCATATAGAGGGTCCAAAATCGTCTAAATCCCAACTTCTCTCACTCCCAACCGGAATCAAGAAAACAGATAAACTTTCTCCCAAAACTGTGTTCGAAAGCAACACAAAAAAAGGAAACTGACATGGTTTCAAACTCCAGCATAAGAAAACCAGGGGCAGAAGACGTGGAGCGATCTGGACCTTCCAAAACCAAGGGAAGCCACGTCCGATCACAGCCAAGATCTCTAAAAAAAGAAGGAAACACGGATCGGACAAAAGCTTCCACCGATTTTCACGCCAGGAATGAATTGCAGAGGTCATTGCGCACCTGACCCGGGCATAACTAAGCCGTGGATTTCAGTGGGACCCTAGACTTCCATTCAGGAGGCAATCAAAGACATCCATCTAACAGCTGTCACTGAAAACAGGTCCGCATGAAAAGCAGTGTGATCAAATAGGAAGAAAGAAGAAAAAACTGAAGTTAGTTCGGTATGTAAGACAAGTTTTGCGTAAGGTTTTACGCACTGACTTGCTACTCAAGGACGGTTTAAGACAGCCTATAAAGGAGAAAAAACAGGAGACGGATTAAGGCGGAGCTTGGACGTGAAGCATAGGAGGGAGTTTGTTTTATTTTCCTTTTCTTCTTCTTTTCTTTTGAGATTTAGTTTAATCATACCTATGGTTAGCTAAACCTCTTAGCTAGGGCTAAGAGGTGAAGCTTGTAGCGTGATTGGGGTATTAGCTTTGCTTTGATTTATGTTATTGAACTCTCATGAATTCTAGTTTGATTATAAGGAATGTTTTTAGTTTTAATGGTTTGTTGTGACTCAAATTACAATAGATCTGCGATAGCTTGAGATATTCTCTTTTCATGTATTGAGATTGTGAACTTGGGAACCCTGTTGTTTGCCATAGTCTTCTCAACATGGTTGGGTGACGGAATCACTTCCAAATCTTCACCAATCTTATCTGTTGATGATTAGATCCATGAGAAGTTCTGAGATCTGACAAATCTCTTCATACCAATTGGATTGGATAGGATAGGACTCTGATTCCAGTTGTGTCCTTAAATTAATGCAAGGTAACTTCCCGATTTACTACAAGTGGATCCTTGGCACCCTAATTCCCACCTTTAAATTTATTAGGTTTTAATTAATCCATTCACCATTATTCCCTTAAAATCCCCTTGATTTAGATTTCTTCTTCTTTTAGTTCTAGTTCTACTTAGTTTCATATTACGTACAGGTTTCGGTCCCTTGGGATTCGACCTCAATCTCACCGAGTTTATTACTACATCACAACCCTATACTTGGGGTGTGAACATTTACAAGGTGAACCCAGTGTAGTGATTAATGTATAGTTATATTGTGATTGGAAGATGATGAGGACTTTCGCCTCCCAAGTTTGAATGGTTGCTTACTTTGTGTCCTTAATATTAGGGTTTATGTATGGGTTAGTTATTAGAAGGATAGGATCAAAACCATGGGTGTGATCCGGAATAATCACAGGATGAGCCCCATTGCAAGCGTTTTATAGCTAAAGAAGATACTATGATCAGGAAATGCTGACTTGGAGGACTCTTATCTTATTAGTTTGAATGATTGCTTACTTTATGTCCTCAATATTAGTATTTATTTATAGTTGTAAACACCTCATCCAAATCAAAGAAAACGATTACACGAGATTTAAACCGCAAGTCCAAAAAACATCACAACCCAATCAAGACTGATCTAGGGCCTTGATGAGACTATTTAAACATCAAAATATGATCAAATTGACCTCTCTATGCCAACATAAATCCAAAATCAGCTAGCAATCATTGGCTAATCAGAAGCAACAACGTGGCACTCGTAACAATGGTAGAGCAAAGAGAGCATAAGGTACAAGAGCACGTAGCAGAAATAACTAAGGAAAAATATCAACTATTTTCTAAATCCCAAGGAAGAGTCCTAGGTCAAATTACCGGCGGGAATACAATTTTAGCTATTAAAATAGTAAAAAGCTACCCTTAGTTTTACATGAAATTACAACATTTACCATCCTTCCAATAAATCCATGAGTGTCATGTGTCTAATAAGAGTTAGTCAATCAATCAAAGTATGCCACATGATATTTTCACCCCTTGACTTTCCACTATTTATAAAAGATGTCATTGGCCCTTCTATAAATACCCAATTCCCTTCACATTCAACATTTGTAAATTCTTTATAAGGGGAGAGAGAGAAGAAGAAGAAGAAGAAGAAGAAGAAGAAGAAGAAGAGAGAGAGAGAGAGAGAGAGAGAGAGAGAGAGAGAGAGCCCATTCTCTACAACATCATCCTACTCATCCACAAGTCATAATGGTTCGAATCAAGCGGAGTAGGATTAGAATAGGATCAAAATTTAATATCCTCGATCAACTCCTCTACCAAGGAGTGTCAAGGCTCTTCTTTCACTCAAATCTCCCATGTGCACAATGACTTGAAATGGAGCTCTTATCATTTTCTTATTTCATTCATTTTCATATTGCAACAATATCCTTCTTATACACCTCTTTAGTTTTCCTCACCCAAAGTATGCTATATGTCTTGTCGAGTAATCAAATCCTAAGAAATTGAAAATCGGTTAGTTCATTTTTTTCTTGTACTTTTAAGAAATAATATCTCCTCGATCATGATCGACGTTGGGTGTCATCTCCATGGTCATTATTGTAGTCGAGTTGCATTAGTTTTGCTTTCTATCATGATCGACGTTGGGTGTCATCTCCATGGTCATTATTGTAGTCGAGTTGCATTAGTTTTGCTTTCTTTTACTTTAATTGTCTCTCATCCATAATTGATGTTGAGCACTCCATCTATACAATCATGGGTGTGGTTGAGCAATAAATCCTTCTCCACTTCAAATTTTATGGTAATCAGGTTAAGGTAATCAACTTCCAAAACCTCTAATCTATTAAAATAGTTCAAATCTTACAAAATAGAGACTATACATGAGTATAGGTGGAGAAGAGTGCTTAACCATTTCCTCCTCTATAACTGAGGCCCTTGGAATCTTCGATCATAGGCCAATCAAAGGAGGCATTCAATTGGGATTCTATAATGCTTAGCTGACCATAAATTTTGAGATTAATGAATAGCGGTGACTCAAAGTCAATCATAACGTTTACAAATCGCATCTACATTCTGATAAGATTGAAAGGAACACATGGCATCCTGCATGCACATCAATAATAGGTTACCTATGAGAAGGATAAAATCAGTTAACAATATAGATTTGGCACACGTAAGTATGATTTGGAATGTTCACAAGGTGAGCTATTACCTTCTAAGTTTGAATGGTTTCTTACATAATTTTGTGATCAAAAGATGTTAACTCGTAGGACTCGTACCTTCTAAGTTTGAATGGTTTCTTACATAATTTTGTCCTTTATATTAGTGTTCATATATAGGTTACCTATTAGAAGTAATTAGCAATGCAGATGTGGTACATATAGGTATGATCTAAGATGTACACAAGGTGGACCCAACATGAGTGGTGTAGCAAAAGAAGATACAGTAGTTAGAAGATACTAGCTTGAAGGACTCTTGCCTTTTAATTTTTGAGTATTACTTACTCTGTGTGATTAATAGTAGTGTCCTTTATAGGTTACTTATCAAAAGGATAGGATCACTCTATCAGTACAATTCTAATGTTGCAAATTCTTCATAATATGGCCAATTGAGAAACGTTTTAGATCTTGTTATATGTTTGGATGAAGCAAACATTTTTTTATAGTTAATATATGTGCTCAAACCTGTGACATCAATGTTGAAGCACACTATGTCTACCACTGAGGCATGGACTATAATAACCTGATCAAGGATATAAATTATAGAACTTTGCTAAGCTTGCTTGTGTCTACAAGTAAGATAATGCATAAGCCACAACTAGTGTGGCACATAGGCAAAATATCCAAGCCATCCATCATGTAGGCCTCATTGTTGAGATGCTACTATTGAAAGATAAAGATGGTCTATCATTTATGCTCGTTCGAACTGCATCAAATCTAGAAACTAAGATATGTCACGTGGTAGCAAAATGTTAACAAGAGATATTGAAGATTTTTTCGACTACTCTGAGGCCGAATGAGCTCAAGATCCAAAAAGTCTGAATAGCTCAAAAAGGGTAATCCCAACTGGCTACAACAAGGATGCATGAGTCACATAATCTTACTTATGTGGTAGAGACAGGTAACCACTATGGTGGCCGCGTGACCAAAGTTAGGTATCGATTGAACACAATCATAGTAAGTAATGAGTTTGGATGGCACACCATGACATCTCACATAGTCCCTATTGCCGAAAATATTCAAGAAGCGGTGTAATTGCTATGCAAAATTGGTCTAATTTCATGACGTATTATTCAAGTTCATACGAAGAAGCAGATAGTCATCACTAACATGTGATGGCTCAAGAGAAACTCCCATCCACATAATGAGGGTATGATGTGCATGCAAATAATGACCAAGCCATGTCAAATGACTAGCATACATGGCGTCATTTGATAGGCCACGATTGTCTTTAGGTCCAGATGGACATCGGTAGATAGAAAAAGTGGCTACGAATATCTCTCTCCAATAACTACCCAAAAATTATATAAATAAAAGGAAGAACAAAGAGCTTTGGGCCCTCTTCAACCCAACACATTATATCAAATCCACAACTCAATACTGCTTATACTTTTATCTTTTATCTTATCTTAACATGGGACAGCTCGTCTACGCTATTATGCTGGACTGACTTTAATACAAGAGTAGTTATTCTCGTTCATGTACGCTGCTATATTGGACCAACCTAGACTAGCAGTAGTGTAATTCCCTTCCATCTACGCCAACCATTGGATCGCAAGGAAGTCCTTTTCTTTTGTTTTCAATAGTATAATTCCCTTCGTCTATGCTTTAGTTGTTGGATCAAGGAAGACTTACATCTTAGGCCTTACTATCTATGCCACAGACATTGGATCACCGGAGAATACTTTTATAAGTTTTTATTTTCATTTCAATTAATACATTTGAGTTCCTTCTCCTCTCACATTATGTGAATCAGATTATCTCTGCTATCACAATGAGAAAAAACATTTAAGTTTAAAGACAAAAATAACTCATTAGAAGGAAGAATCGTTCCCTTTGCAAATCGTTTGGTTGCGCATATAGGTGGTTGAATAGACGGCCAAACTACTTCAGTTTTTTGTCATATTTGATTGGCAATTGTCTCTCTATCCATCTTGGCGCTTAGGGACAAAGGTTTTCAGTTCGAATTGAGTTGTAAAAGACTTTAACACACCTGGCACAACACACACATACCAACAACCAAATTTTGAGTTAAATATCTACTTAGCGGGTGTGTCATGATGTTAGGAATAAGTGATCGGCTTAGAAAACCTTAACTAATTAATTCACAACTATAAATTTGTTTAGTTAATAGTGGCCCATTAGAGTTATGGATGACCTATTTCTTGGGGATAGAAAATCTACATAGTGGTCCCCTTCTAATAGATGCCTAAGATATTGCACCTATGTACCCCACTAACATATATGGTGGCTCTGTGTATTAGCTAACTTGAATATATGTGTAGGCTTAGCAAAATTCTAAATACTAAGTCCCTACAGCAAGCAGCGGTAATCAGACAATTACCTTAGATCATAAGTTTAAAAACTTGACCTAACTACCCCAAATCAACTTGACTCGGTCATATTGCACCAAGACTCGAAAAAAAAAAAAAAAAAACTTTACTCGCTATAAAAAGCTTGACAAAACTTGACAAAAACTCGAAAAAATAAAATTTAAAAAAAAAAAAAATCATTTGACTCTTGTAAACTAAGTATAACTTGACATTATTTATATATTATTTATACTTTTTATATATTAAATACTATGAAAAACTCAAAAAGAAACTCGTGCAAGTGTTTGAGAAACTCATGTGAGTTTTGAGTCGACTCAATTGGATTCTGAGCTGATTCAAGTTCTCATGTTTTTAAAACCATCATCTAGAACATTGATCAAAAAGTACCCATGGATGTATCACGCCCTTAAGGTCATTCTAAGTTATAGTAGATTAAGGTAATCTTCATGAATTAGGATATTTCTTCTTTAACATATTCATGTTATTCTCAGTGAAATAAATAAGTTATAGTTTTTACAATTTTCTGTGTGGTCTAATATGCTACCATAGTTAAGGTTTTCAAAATCCTAATAGGGTCTCTCTTTTCCTTCTTTGTTCCTTCCAATGCCACCATCAAACCCACTTCTTAGTGGCAGCCCGCTACAACTCATGTTCCAATAGACCTCTTCAGACCATCCAGAACAATCGGCACATCTCAAAACCCTGTTACCCTCATCCAATGCTGCAATCCACACTGAAACTCACACCTACATCAGATCCAATCTTAAAACCTACCTCAAATTAGAAAAGAAACCCCACCAATAGTCAATTCTAATTGTGTCGAATATGACACATTTGCATCTTCCCCAACCAACAGCACATCTCCATCATGACCCTAACACCCCGTTTATCATTACCAGTCGTTTTGCTCAGCACCACCAACGCCATTAAAACCATCTTTAGCCTTATTGAGCCCCACCAACGTATGATTCCCACAATAGATCTGGTGGTTTATGCTATTGTGGACCCATCTAGACATTAGTACCCCACCAGATGTTCCAATTTTCTCGACAATAAATCAGAGTCAATGGGGTTTCTTTATGGGCTTTGGGGTTTTGGAATTTTATATGATGTCTTTTGTGAGTTTTCTTAGTTTGTGATGTCAAATCAAAGAAAACGTTTGAATTTCAATAGAAGTTTTCTAGTTGGATTGTGGTGAAAAGTTTGGTCTGTAGAGATTTCATTGGATGTGATGATGGGCCGTTAGATTTGGGATTGTGGCACCCACCTATTGTCTTTCGTTTAGGGCATTTGTTGAGCTGTGCGTGTCTTCTTTGATATTTTGATCTTCATCTATAATAGTTTGCTCGATTCCAACCAAAGCCTTTCTTATTACTTGTGATTTTATTTTGGTATTAGGTGATAGCTAGAGTTATACACGAACCGAGTTAGCTTAGTTAGGTCACTCGACTTGACTCGATAAAGCTCGATTCGACTCGTTTCGAAACTAAGTTTGAGCCAAGTCGAGCTAATTTTTTGAGCTCGAAGTTCAAGCTTGCCCGAGCTCGACTCTACTCGAATTGAACTTGGATCAAACCAGTTCAGTGACTCGGTTATTTTGATATTGATGTTGCTTAGCAAGTGTTTGATGAAATGACTCAACCAAATGTCGGTTGGTGGCGAGGAAGGTATGGATAGGAAACAAATACCCATGTATCTTGATTTTTATGTTGCCTGCTGAGTGTTGGATGAAATACCTACAAACCGATGTTGTTGTTTAACATTCGTGAGAAATTGAAGGTGCACTCTATGTGTTTGAGAAAATTTCACAGAGGCTCAATCTCGGCTTGACCTCGGCTCGAACTGGCCCAAGCTGCTAACTGAACCGAGCCGAGTTGGCCAGTCAGGCTCGAGGACTAAGCCAAGCCAAGTTCGAGCTGAGGTCAGCTAGTGGCCGAGCCGAGTCGAGTTGTGCCAAGCTCGACTCAGATCAACTCATGTACAGCTCTAGTGATAGTATTTTCATGAATATGTGCATCTTTATAGGACCGCTATAGGTTTTTTTTTTTTTTTTATCATCATTTTTGCCTCCCTACCTTCGACGATAAATCTCCTCCATATCGGGCCTTTTGACAAGATGTGTTTTATTGTTTGTGACAAGCATTTTGACCAAAACTCTTTTATCTCAAGCGTTTGAATTAAACTTGTTATTATGTCAGGCTTTATATGGACTAGACTAGGTTTTTTTTGTTGTTGTTGTTGTTGTTGTTGTTAGAATATCTAGAGTAACCGAAGGAGCAATAGTTAAATTCCCAACTACGGAAAATATTTATCCATTAAAAGAGCAATTGTTGAAATTTTAACTTTTAAAGTGTCACTAGATCAGTTAATAGTCATTAGAAGTGTCATTGATTCACATCTTATAAGTCATCAAAAGTGCTCGCTCATTCTAGCTTTTAAAGTGTCACTAGATCAGTTAACCGTCATTAGAAGTGTCATTGATTCACATCCTATAAGTCATCAAAAGTGCTCACTCACCTCATGCTACCGGTCGTCTCATCTTCCCCTGTTCTTCATCATTTCATCACTACATTATTATTAATTTTTAAAATTTTTTAAATAATGTTCATTGATAGTTTGAAACTCAAGTTACTTCTTTCATAACACCTTAAAAGTTTGAAAATGATGTTAGAGATTATGCTAATTTTCCTAACACTTTAAGTTGGAAGGGAAATGTTAGAATGTATTAGAAAATTTTTATGAAATTATGATATTTCTTCTTTTATTAAGATGTGTATTTAGTAGGACCTTTACAAATTTATCATTGATATTTCTCCCTTTTCATATAGTTCTATTATTTTCATTGAAATAAATACGTTATAGTTTCTATAATGTAATACTTTCTAATTTATCATTAAACTTTGTTGCATTAATAAAAAAATATGGATTTATCAAACCCACAGATTTCCAGGGAAAGTTAACTTTCTAATAAGCAAATCATATGGGATTCCAAAATCCAGACTCGCTCCTCAAGTGTCAAAATCCCACATGTGCAAGATGGGCCATGCACGTGCGGTGGTCCAATAGTCGGGTCAGAGAAACGGATTGGCTACTCCCCCTGCCACCAGTGGCTGGTGGTCGGTGCTTTGTGGGCCCCAAAATGATTTATGTGCTTCATCCATTTTTAAAGATCATTTTAGGTCTTGATACCAAAAATGAGAGCTATATAAATCTCAGGTGGACCACACCACAGGAAAACAATAGTGATTGGATATCCACCCTTAAAATCCTCATAAGACCCACTGTAATGTTTATTTGACATCCAATATGTTGATTAGGTCATACGGACATAGATGAAGGTAAAAAACAAAGATCAACTTAATCCAAAACTTTTATGGCCCCTAAAAAGTTTTTAACGGTGGACGTTCATTCAACACTGTTTCCTGTAATGTGGTCCACTTGAGAATGGGATATACCTCATTTTTGATCTCATACGATAAAATGATCTAGAAAAATAGATGGACGGCATGGATGATACACATACAGCATGGTGGGTCCCACAGACCACCGACCACCCCCCATTGGCCGGTGGTTTCTCGTACAGCCTTACACCGGCCTATTTTTGACTGAGCA
Source organism: Magnolia changhungtana (assembly GCA_030180095.1). Lineage (NCBI taxonomy): Eukaryota > Viridiplantae > Streptophyta > Magnoliopsida > Magnoliales > Magnoliaceae > Magnolia > Magnolia changhungtana. Next base: position 1,740,722 of record JASAUF010000203.1, on the reverse strand, counting down.
TAGGATTCGGTTGCCGGCCACCTACTAACCGACAGCGGATTAGGTGAGACCCCGGACTCACCTTGGACGGTGCGACCGTTACCTTAGGACCACCTTGATTTATATATTATGCATCCAAGCTGTCCAGCCGTTTTTTCAGATCATATTACATGATTATCCCAAAATTGAAGTAGATCCAATTATCTCAGGTGGACCACATATCATAGGAAACATTGGTGATTGAACTCCCTACCATTAAAATCTTATAAGGGAGGGTATTAACGTTTCTGTATTGTTTATTTGCCATCCAATCTATTGATAAGGTCATATAAGCTTGAATGAAGTGAAAAAACAAATATGAGCTTGATCCAAAACTTTTATAGCCAATTAATGGTCAATCACCACTTTTTCCTATGGTATGGTCCATCTGATAATTAGATCTGCTTCATTTTTTGGAATAATGCTATAAAATGATATGGAAAAACGGATGGACGGCGTGGATACATAATACATACATCAAGGTGGGTCCCACAATAATGGCTGCACCATCTTGGGCGAGTCCGGGGTCTCACCTAATCCGCTCCCCAGCTAAACGTACTGCTTTGCACTGTTTCACAAGTCTCACACGCTTCGCTCGTGTGAGGCTCGCATCTAAATTCGTTTGCATGGGTCCCAAGTGATAGACCAGTGATTTGGGACGCGGTTTGACAGGTAACCCCACCACCAGCCAGTTGGGTGATGTCAAAGTCTTGCCGGCCCCCACCATGATGTAGTTATTTTATCCATGCTGTCTATCCGTTTGCCAATATTACTTTAGAACATGAGCCCAAAAAATGAAGCAAATACAAATTGCAAGTGGACCACACCACAGGAAACAGTACTTGATATTAAAGACTTAATTATCATTTGGATCAAATATATATTTGTATTTACCCTTAGTCCAGGTGTGTATCACCTTATCTAAAGGCTGGATGAAAAATAAATACTACTGTTGGCCTTAAGAAGTTTCTAATGGTGAATGTTTAATCAACACTATTTTCCTATGGTGTGGTCCACCTGAAATTTCAATCTAACTCATTTTTTACCATACCTTAAATAGATGGTAGGCATAGTTAAAACACATACATCACGTTGGGCCCACGGAGCTTTTACACCGGTTGAGTGGCTGGTGCTTTTACATATATTGGGCCCACAGAGATTGAAAGCGGATTGCATATTGGGTGTAATAAGTAAATCATGTGGGGCCTACTGTGATGTATTTGTCTGATCTATTCCTGTCCAATTGTTTTTTAGACTTATCTTTGAAAAACAAACTAAAATTTAATCATATCCAAATCTCAAGCAGACTTAGGAAACTGAGTGAACTGAATTCTTACGTGAAAAACCTTTTGAAGTTTTGCATCAAGCTGATATTTTTGTTTTCCTATCATCCTTCTTCTTCGCATGACAAATAAACGTTCCTGTACACCTTAATAAAGTTTCAATGGTGAACATCACTATCTCTGTTGTTTCCTGTGATGTGGTCCACTTGAGCTTTGAATATGCTTCATTTATGGGCTTATGGCCTAAAATGAGATGCAAAAACCGATGGATAGTATGGATAAGACACATATATCCATGGTGGGCCCCATAGAGTTTACTCTGTACGCTACCCAATTCCCTTAGAGACATCTTTTTATTTTATTTTTTTGGTTAGCTTGTTAGTATAACCCACTGTCAGTTCACACTTCACTGTTAGCCACCTCCACTAGGGAGCCATACCAAGACCTCAGAAACGAGGTATGTTGGACTCAGTCTGCCACCTGAGCTATGGATCAGGTTATCCACTTCCCAAACATTTGGGAGCATAATTTACCTCACATGCACCTCTACCTCTGAAATCGTGTTCCATCATGGCACGTGTAGAGCACGTTAGCCGTCTGTCAGGCTATGGTCATATCGATCATCTGAACAAACACGCCAGTCCATCGACTCACATGGATTCGGATTCGGTGGGAACCCTCCCTTACGGACCGCGGTGCTGGAAAAGTTGTGAACCCACCATGATGTATGTATTTATCCATACGGTTCACTTATTTATCCAATTCATTTTTAGGCATGAGACCAAAAATGAGAAAAATCCAAAGCTCAAGCGGACCACACCTTAGGAAGCAGTGGGCACCGTTGAAACCTTCGCAAGGCCAACGGTGATATTTATTTTCCATCCACTCCGTTCATAAACTCACGTAAGCCCTGGATGAATTGAAAAAATATATATATATCAAGTTGGTCCGAAATCTCTACGGACCCAAGAATTTTTTAACGGTAGGTGTTCAATCCGCACCCTATTCCACTTGAATTTTGGATCTGCCTAATTTTTTATCTGGTGCCGTAAAATGATTTGAAAAAATAGATGGACGGTATGGATAGAACACAAATATCACAGTGGGCCCAGAGAGTTTTTCCAGCACAGACTCGGTACTGAAGGGATCACTGTCCGAATCCGTGTCCACCGAAAACACGTACGAACCACACATGTTTGACTTACATGACAATTGACCGGTCTTAGCTTTTTTTTCCAGGTGATCCCAGCCGTATGTCCCATCTGCTCCATGGCTCGGATGTCATTTCAGGTTGACAGCTGTGCCACGTGTACAGACACGTGTACTACGGTGAATTTGTGGCTTACAAACCTCCGAGGTCCATGACTGTCCTCCATGGACTTAAAAAATAATTGAGGAAGTTTCTAAGCTCACACGCGCGTGGAGACTTTCGTTCCCCACCCATCTCACGTGCCATAAATTGCACACTTGTGCGAATCCGAGCTTTCCATTAGGTAGGACACACTCCGTAATCTTCTGACCTAAAAATCAGATTGTTTCACTTTGTAGGTACACTGCAATGAACAAGACAAATTAATGGTCTGGATTAAATTGGTGTAGCCGTCCATTTGTTATGTACACTATGGCCCACCTCAAGATTAAAACAGATAGACTTTTACCCCAGAATATCTAAGAAGTGTGGTCCACTTGATGGAAATTTCTGATCTCACACACGTGTGTTATATTGGCCCCTGCGTCTGCATGTAAACCACACGATCCCTCCATTTTAAGGGTGTGATTGCGTGTAAGGCCGTCCGTCCGTCCACCGACTTGGAGTCGGTAAGTTCTTGGTCAACGGTCAGATGCGCTGTGCGTAGATGGTTACTTACGTGTGGAAATTTATTGCATTGACCTGTTGAAAACGTGTACGTAGAAAAATGGAGCGGATTAGGTGTTACCCGAGTAACACGTGTGGGGGCATACCTTGATGTATGAATTGTATATCCACGCAGTCCATCAGTTTTTAAATCTCATTTCAGGATATATTCTTTAAGATGAAATCGATACAACTCTCAAGTGGACCACACAGTAGGAATTGAATTTCTACCATTAAAAAACTTCCTAGGCCCACGAAAGTTTTCGATCAACCTGGTATTTTTTATTTCTCTTCATCCATGTATGTGTGAATTTATGAACAGGTTGGATGGAAAATAAACATTACATTGGGCCCTACAAAAATTTAATGGTGGACGTTCAGTAACCACAGTTTCCTATGGCGTGGTCCATTTAAGATTTGGATTGCTTCGTTTTTTTCTACCATGACGGAAAATGAGATGAAGAAACCGATGGACGGCTTGGATATACAAAACGTACATCAAGGTAGATCCCAAGGTCAGAGAAATAGCTGCTAACGTGTTACCCCGAGTAACACCTAATGGTGGTGTGTTTTTTCTTCTTACACGTGGCAAGCATGTACCTCTATCTAGACCGTCCCAATTGTGGGACCCATGTGGATGGAGCGTAGATCAAAAATCATACCCATAGACCGAGCAATCCTTATGATCTAATTGGTGGGTATCAAATCGATCATTAACAATCTAAATCATATGGTTATGAAAATCTGACAGCTACAGTCATATCAATGATTTGGACGGTACAGATTGTTTTATAATAAGTCCTCGTGTACAGTGGATGAGTTGTCACCGTTTTTAAAACGGTGTTAAACAATTCCGGATTCATCGAGAAGGACCTAACTTGAATGAGCCGTTTCCTAAGATTCACATTTATTAAATAATCCCATCCTTTCGTTCATAAAAGTCAGATTTATTTATTAATTATTTTATTTTTATTGCTAACCATTAGTTGGTGTAGATTGTAGTTGTTGGATAGTATCCTGCTGACCCGGTCACTAATTACAGCCTGTGGTTGGGCGACGTAGACTGTTGATCTGGTGGACCCCACTCCCACGAAGTACGTGGATTAAATAATCTATTCCGTCCATTAGTTTTGATGGATAACAATGGGATAGGATTATAAAAAACAGGCAGATCTAAAACTCATGTGCGCCACACCAAACGAAACAGCAAGGATTTAACGTCCACCATTGGCTGCTCTATGGTGGCCACAGAAGCTCTTTTATCAGGATGATATTTGTGCCTACAGTTTATCTGAGTGGTAATAACCCTATCAACGGTTTGGATAGCATATAAATATCATGGTCTACGACAGGAAGGTTTCTACGGTGGACGTTTTGGTTCCCACTCTTTCGTGTGGTTTGGCGCACATGAGTTTTGGATCTGCCTCATTTTTATACTCCTGTCCTATTGTGGTGTTTAAAAACTGATGGACGGAGTGGATTTGTCATGGAAATTTCTGTGGACCCTACACAGCTTCGACTACCTACAAACTGCACCTAACCGTCCATCATTCATTATCCCACTGTTTCCTACTGTGCACTTAAATTTTGGGCTGATGCCCTAAAATGAGCTGTTAAAACGGATGGACCGAATGGATAAGACCCATACATCACGGTGGACCCCACAGAGTTAACTCAGTAGAGTATAGGGTACTGAGTTACACAGTACGCAATCCGCGCCCTAATTGGTGAGGATTGTAGGGTCCTGAGCTAATTAGTAGCTGGATAGTATCCTGATGAGCCAGTCAAGTAAATTAAAGCCTGTGGTTGGGTGACTTGGACCGTTGATCTGGTGGGCCCCACTTGTACGAAACGCACCCTAATAGTCTATAATTCAAATTTACTAGTAAAGAACGCTCTCAGTAGTTGGCGTCTTTTGGTAACAGCCAACCATGATTGCTGATTAGTCCAACTAACCAAGTGTAGATTTGGAATTGACCAAGGGGAGCCTATCAGGTGCGGCTCTAGCCTCACCCAACACTGTGCAGCCCTGACCGTTGGGCCCACCTTGATGTATATTTTGTATATCCACGCCGTCCATCCATTTTTACAGCTCATTTTGAGATATTAGCCCAAAAATGAAGCAAATCCAAATGTGGACTACACTATATGAAATATTGGTGTTGAACGCTCACCATTAAAAACCTCCTAGGACCCACTTTGAGGCCCACCATAATGTTTATTGGTCGTCTCAGAAAGATCTAGATAGACGAAAAATAAATAAAAATACAAGCTTGATCCATCCTGCAGCGTGGTCCACCAGAGATTTGGATATGCTTCAATTTTTAGATCATGCCATGAAATAAACTTTCAAAATGGATTTAAAGTGTGCATGTAAGGGACGTACATCACGTTGGGCCTCACAGTCAGTTTCCACCCACTTCAGTTTAATTTGAGTTAATATACGCCAATTGCACCATTCTAAGTGCCGGCGTATCAACGTCCTACGCAGAGAGAGTATCAAATAATTACTTAGATGTAGACAACTCATTACAGTCCACCATGCAGATACGGCAGATGTTCATGTGTACACGGTATCTGTGCTGTAGAACTGGTGGTCTCCAGTTAGAAGTTCGTGGGCGCAAAAGTCAGGTCAATCCACTCATCAGTGTTATACAAAATTGAAGAATGTGGACTGTAATTAATTGACTAGGTTTAAATCGGTGGTCCATCTCATATCTAGATTGCCCTGATTTAGCGGGTAAAGATCTTCCAGGCAGTGGGCACCCGTTTCTAGGGGTGCACATGGGTTGGTTTGGTCTAGTTTTGGCGTGAAATCGGAACCGAACTGTTCCTAACGGTTCTAGGATATTCGGAACCGGAACCGGACCGTTGGCACCTTATAACCGAACCGGAACCGAACCGTTAAAACCGGTTCAGTTCCAGATCGGTTCCACGGTTCTAGGCTTTTTATAATCCAACCCAATTGCATGTTTAATTTTATTATCTAGCCCATGTCCATCCATGTTGTGGTCCATTTGATGAATGGTTTAGATATTGTATAAAGTGTGTAAAAATACATTTATGAAAATAATTAAATGGTGCATTATAAACCATAAATCATGAGTCAAATATGGAAACAATCAAAGGGTTCTTGGTTCGCTTCCAAGTTCGGTTCCAGGTTCGGTTCCACAGTTCGGTTCTATAAATCGGATCCACGGTTTGGTTTTATGGATCGGTTCACGGTTCGGTTCGGTTCTACATACCCCCAAATCGAGAATCGAACCGATGTAACCGGTTCTTTGATTTTTGGAACCGGAACTGGTGCACTCTAGAACCGGACCAAACCGGACCGTTTGATCGGTTCCGGTCCGATTCCACGGTTCTACCAGTTCAATGTGCACCCCTACCCATTTCTACAGCATGTGTTGTTCATTGGCTATTGAAATATATTTCATCATGTGTCACATTCTCAATTTTAGGGTTTGTGCACACACTTGATCATGATATCTCATGTGTGCGCTTTTGCTTTGCCAATAATGATTACTCTGTACAATTATATTAGCAATTAAACAATCATAAGAGCAGTGTATAAAAGTTTTTTAAAAAAATTAATAAGTGTAATCAAGTTAGTAATTCGAAATTGTAACATCTTGGATTTTCACTGTTTTGGATTTCCAAAAATCCTTAAAATTTCTTTTCAATTAACTTATAATATCACTTAATGATCATTAGTACTCAATGTGAGTTTATACTGGGGTGGACCAGTCTAGTCATGATCAGACCTAGTGCGAGCTGTCAAGCCAGATAGCTTGTTTACACTTAACAACAGCCCGTGTGGGCCACCCAGCGACCGAGGAGGGTCAGAAAATTCTAAAAATTTAAGAAACTGAAGATCTCACTGGGCTTGTGGTCCATCGCGGACTGCGGACCCAGTGAACACCCAGAATTAGAATTTGGCACTTGTCAAATGTACCCCACCAATGCCAGAATTGGAATTTGGCACTTGCAAATAAAACTGATATACCAGGTTTTTCAGCCGTCAGATTTCTTCCAAATTTACGGTGAAGGTTTAATGTATTTTTTTACACCCGTCCACGAATTCTGAGACCCGATCGTGGCACGGTGACCATTGATCGCAAATCGGACCTATACGATCAAACCCCATATCCGATCGCTCCCAAATTTTGCATGGCCCTTCATCGGGCCATAGAGCACCTATCCTATAAGTTTCATGGCAGGGGGGCCACCTGATCTACCCCAATCACCGAAATGGGCCCCATAGGGCCACTTAAAGATCGAAATCGTATGCTCAAACCCCATACTTGTTCATCCGTTTATTCCCAAACTTTGTATAACCCCACATCGGGCCATGAGACACCTACACACCAAGTTTGGTAGCCAGAAGGGTGTTAGGGCCTCCCCAACACTAATAGGAAGTCCTATAGGGCTATTTTGGAAATTTGTGAAAGCTTGGGGCCAAAGGGCCCAACTCTATCAAATAAATCCCTAACCCTTATCTCATAACCCTCACCACAACCACCATTGCCAAGGAAGAAAGAGAGAGGTAGAGAGCAAGGGGAGAAGAAAGAGAGAGTGAAGGAGAGCTATGGTGGACCTTAGATCGAGGTGGGGCCCAAGGGGATCAACCCTTTCAACTCCTTATCCTTCCTCCAAAGGAAACGCTCCACCACAACCTCAACAATCATCCGTGGGTCATCTAGGTAAGATCATTCACCCTCTTTTCTTGAAACTCATGTATTGAGAAGGGATTTGACATGAATTTCTAACTTGCAAACGTTGCTCTAGGGATTCCGGTCGTCCAACCCCAAAAGCCCTCATTCCTAGGTCGTTTTCCAAGCTCCAATGAATCTGAAGGTGCGGACTATTGTTCTTAGGTGGCCTAGCACCAATTTTAGTGTGAAGTTAATGATTTTGATTGCTTGGATGTTATGATTGAACAACCTAGAGAAACCCTAGGAGTTGTATATTGTTGAAATTGTATGGATTGCATGCTTAGCTTTCATATTGGTCTTGATCTTGCCTCTCACATGATATTTGTATAGGTGATAGTTTGCTCATGATTGCTCTATCCTTTTTTCTCATATGTGGTGTTTCAATGTGTGTATGATTTATTACCATTGTGCACATGATTTCTTGAATTGGAGGAATTGCTTAACTTCCTCACACACACACAACTCACGTGCACTTGTTTCATGTTATGGTTAGTCCTGCTTGCTATGAGAATCTGAATGATATATGAGATGCATGAGAACATGTGGTCGCTATTGTCACGCCCCGAACTCGGAACCTTATCGTCCAAACTCATAGCAAACATGTGATGTTGTTCTCGGTTATTCCCAAGTTATGCTCTGATACCAACTTCTGTCACGCCCCGAACTCGGAAATCGAGCTCACAAAATTCTCGATCACCGAATCCGGCGCCGACAACCTCCGTAGTACCCCATTCTCGGCTCCCAGCACCCATATACCAAGTTCCAATCCTGAGATGCTACAAGGAGGATTTCAAACATGATTCGATTTGTAATGAGCATAACTACAAGCATAACCCACAAACAATAACCACAAGAACACCATCACAAAATGTAACGCCCCGAAAAATCGGGGGTCGTGCGTAGACTCGACTCCCGAGTTCCCGAGTGTCACTTATCATACATTTATGGTTTTTATGATTAATCAAATTAACTGCGTAATTTGGAATTACCTGAAGCATGAAGCACAATCGCACCAGTCTACTGAAATGAAGTAAATCTCACAAATATACTGGTCTAAAAATAATAAAGGGTCGCCCAGGCGTTATATGAGGATAATAAAAAAGAAGCTAAATCTAAAGACTAAAGCGGAGCCATGGCTCAAAAAATCCAAATTAAGTCCGGTCAAGCCGATGGAGAGCCGTCCATCGGCTACAAGTAGAGAGCTCGTCCTCCTCGTCAAAGCTCACCTCGCCGGGTTCCTCATGCACCTTGGGTCACCCGCATCTATGAATGGGTCAGTTGGTGTTTTAAAACACCGTCCCAGTGGGAGTGAGTGATCAACTCGGTGTGAACTATTAGTCTCAAGTTATCACAAACATCGGTTATATTGCGGATTTAATGAAAAGCAATCATTCACGATCATTAAACTAATCTTATTAATGTGCACGCATGATGGATGAAATGATGCATGCCCTCGCCACAACTCTCCCTCAGCGACTCCATCTTACGATCGCATATGACAACACTCCCTCGGGCGACCTCGGCCCCGAGTCGCCAACCTAGCTAATGCGATGCAATGACATGTTAGCCAAGTTCTTAGTTAATTCCATTCATCCGGCGGGTTTGGGAAAGCGATTCACCCCACGTATCAATACCCTCAACTAGTTGCGGTGCCGCGACCCTCAATGCGCGAGGCCGGGGCACCGCGATCCGTGATCCCCGTCGGGTTCCCCATCCCCGACTCCAAGCACATGGGGAGTCTTTGAGAGGAAGGGATCGCTCGCGGTCACTACGGGGAGGCGCGTCACCCGGCGTAGGCGACGGCTCGGACACGGTGTCCCATTCCACCATGCCGGCTCACGAGACGGTGGATCAATTACAAGTGGATTATCAATGGGCTACAATGGTTTGCAATGGGGTGGTTCGGGTTCCATACATATGTAAGCAAACAAGGTTAACAATCATAGTTGGCCGAGAAAGTAGGCTAGACCGCAAGAGTCCAAGCAAGTACGTGGCGGAGCGACACAGGTGCAAGCAACCCATGTAGTCTAACTACTGTCGCCCACACGCACTCGCCCAAATCCATAGGTTTAGCCTCAAGGCGGTCCTACCAACGGAACCACCTTCGCTCTCCTCATGTTCTGACCAACCCAAGGGTATGAATAGTGACTCATAGCATGCCAACTACTAATGCATCATCCAGCATAAACAACATCATGTTCTCAACATACAATTTAAGTTTTCATAGCAAACAAGGCTAACAATATCATGAAATAAAGTGCATGTGAGTTATGTGTGTGTGTGAGGAAGTTAAGCACTTCCTACATCCCTTAGGTCCAAAATGCATAAGACTCAATAAATCATACACGCTATAAGGCACATCATATGAGAGATCAAGCAAAGCAAAAACATGTGATCATCATGGTAGTCTAATCATGTGAGAAACATGAACAATATCATATGAGAACTAAATAAACAAACAATCTCATACAATCCTCAAGCAAACATCCAAATCCTAGGGTTTCTCTGATTCTTCAAATATAGCATCCAAACAATCAAAATCATTAGATTCGTAATAAAATTGGTGCTAGGCCACCTAAGGATAATAGTCCGCACCTTCGGATTCGTTGGAGACTTGGAAGACAACATAGGAATGAGGGCTTTTGGGGGTCGGACGGCCGGAATCCCTAAAGGCGACCACTTGCTTGTTAAAATCCCAAGTAAATCTCCCTCATCACAAGGGTTTCAAAGAAAATAGGGAATGGAGCTTACCTAGACGATCAATGGACGATTTTGGTGGTTGTGGTGCATGGTTTCTTCTTGGAGAAGGTGTAGGAGGTTGTGGGTTTGATCCTCTTGGGCCCCACCTTGATTGAGAATCCACCATGCCTTCATCCCTCTCTCTTTCTTCTCCTTTCTCCTCTTTCTCTTCTCTCTTTCCCCCTTTTCTCTTAGGGCAAAATCGTATGGGGGGAGGGGTGCCCAAATGAAACCCTTTATATAGTGTCAGTTTGGTGCAATTGGCCCCAAGTGTTGGGTCTTTACTATACTAACCCTATGGGAGGGTTTTTCTAGCCTATGGGGTGTACTAGTCGATATACACCGTAGAGATAGTTAGTCCTAATGATGATCTATGTATGGACACAATCGGCCCGCCATTTCGGCCTTGCACGATCGACGGATATGATTAGAGTCCGTTCAACGGTCACAAATGATAGTCGATCGGGGCCGCGGCTATACGAACGTGAGCGGAGAAATATCCTTAATCCATGGGTAAAGTTTGGTCGTAAACCGACGGTCCGAAATCTCCAACTTGGCATAAGAGTGGACGACTCAAATCACTTAAGTTCCCACAATTTTTTCCAAACTAGCCTTCTAGGGCTCCTTATCGAAGTTGGGGTGGCCCTAACGCCCCTATGGCCACCAAATTCGGCGTGTAGGTGCCTTATGGCCCGATTAGGGCCCATGCAAAAATCGAGGACGAACGGATGAACGGATATATGATCGAGAAGGCGTTTCGACCTTTAAGTGGTCTGTGGGGGCCATTTTGGTGATTGGAGCATTTCGATGGCCCTCGGCCATGAAATTTATAGGATAAGTGGTCCATAGCCCGATGAGGGGCCTTACGAAATTTAGGAACGAACGGATGCGGGGTTTGATCGTGCGGGTCGATTCGCGATCAACGGTCATCGTGCCACGATCGGGGCCCGATTTGGTGGGAAGGTGTTGAAAATTCATTAAACCTTCACCGTAAATTTGGAAGAAATCCGACGCAGTGGAAGACTTGGAGTCTCGGTTTCTTTTATCGGTGCATTTTAATCGCGGCATTGTGGGCGCATTGACAGCGCCGGTGGTACTTTGGGTGTCCACTTTGGGTCCACAATCCGCGATGGACCACAAGCCCAGTGAGATCTATGATTTTCTAAAGTTTTAGATTTTTCTGACCCTTCTCGGTCGCTGGGTGGCCCACACGGGCTGTTGTTAAGTGTAAACGGGTCATCTGGCTCGGCAGCTCGCACTTGGTCCCATCATAACTAGACTGGTCAACCCCAGTATAAACTAACATTGAGTGCTAATGGTCGTTAAGTGATATTATAAGTTAATAATAAAAGAATAAATAAATAAAATTCAAGGATTTTTAGAAATTCAAAACAGTGAAGATCCGGGATGTTACACAAAATCCGCTATGATCAAAAACTTTGAGTACAAGGCGTATGAAGGAAAATACAAGATAGTGATAATAACAAAAATTCCAGAAGCTCGGCTGCACGCTCCAACTACAGCTCCGTCCTGACGTCACCTGCACGCATCAATCGTACATAAGCTTATAGAAATCTTAGAGGGTGGTGTAAGTGTGTGCGCAATATGAGCGTGCTCGAAATCTGGTCGAGTAATGCGAAAACATCTTGATGAGTACATGAATGCAGTCAGCCATACCATGGCTATGTGGTGCAAGATATAAATACTATCGGCCATGTCAAGGCCATGCGATTCGTAATGCAAGTCAAGTATGCCAATCCATCTCCACATATCAATACAGCTCCTCACTAGAGCATCAAATCAGTACAGTTCTCAGTCTGGATAATCACCGGGGTTTAGTACACTCCCAAAGACACCGCCGCTCTCCTAGCCGCACAGTCCAAGTGAGCGTAAGAAACCTCACTATCCGCCTAGCCAATAGTCTGTCAATACCTATCCAGCACATCGATAGCAGATCCATTCACGAGCTGATCAAACTCAGCCTAGTATTGCCCTTCCCTCGGGCGAGTAAGGCCACACCCCTTTCCAACCGACCACGACACAGTGGGAGACGCGGCCTCTTGGTATTCGGCCCTCATGCACTCATATAACCACTCGGTCTCGACGTTGGAGTCATCCTCTGGTACCATCAGGTTCAGGGACTTTCACCCAGGGACATCTATAGCGCCCCAATTGCTTAGAACACGATTTTCGGTATCCAACTAGCCACCCACGGTGTGTCTGTGGAGGCTATGGCCTGATGTCGCTAGGGCATATCACAATCACACAAATGCAAGTGCATGTATCACACTATCAGTCATGTAACCATCCTGCGTGAGGCACGCACTCATGTAAGCAAATCCGCCTATCAGGGAGCCCGTAAACAGTCTGACTGAAGGCATATGCTATGATCAGTCACTCCTCATACCAAGCATACATATGATGCGTATGATCATGAATCATGTATCTATACTAAACATGTTATATAGTGATGGGCTTGTGCATAACGAATATGAGCCTAGACGGCCTACTCACTACAAGTATGGGCTATCAGTGGGCCTTAGGGAGAGTATAATGCAGACATTTAACCAACAGTATTCGCACAATATGGACATCAAACCAACATTTTCTCCCAAGGCATAGCCTGCTATAAACGTCAACATATAAACCATGGTGGAATTACACTATAATGGGCCTTATGTACATTCCGTTGGGCCTTGACCCGTGGGCCTCCAATACACCAAATGGGCCTCATATATGTCAAAGTGGGCCTGGACAACGGCCCACAAATACATTTAGAGGGGCATAATCACATGGGTCTTATACGTGTCAAAGTGGGCCTCGACAATGGGCCAGAGATACATTAAGATGGGCCTCAACAATCGGCCTTATACAATTCAAGGTGGGCCTCAATAATGGGCCTTAAATATGATAAGTGGGTCATACCACATGGGCCACATGTGTATCAAATGGGCCACACTAATGGAAGGAGTGGAAATAAAACATACCTCCGGGGGGGGGGGGGTCCCACATGGGGGCCGTCATACATTTATTTTCCAGCCAACCTGTTGATATGGTCATACAGACTTGAGCCCATTGGAAATGTTTATTTACAATCCAACATATTCATAAGGTCACGTGGACCTTGGGTAGGGCCCACTATAACGTTTATTTACCATCCAAACTGTTCATAAGAACACATGGCCAGGGCCCACCATAATGTTTATTTTCATCCAATCTGTTCATAAGGTCCCGTGGACCAAGGGGGCCCACCATAATGTTTGTTTGCCAGCCAACCTATCCATGAGGTCACGTGGACCAGGGGGCCCATGGTGGTGTTTATTTGTCAGCCAACCTGTTGACAGGGTCCCATGGGCAGGGAGCCCACCGTGATATTTATTTGTCGTCCAACCTGTTTATAAGGTCACTTGGACCTGGGGGTGGGCGTGTGGCCCACCGAAATGTGGTTCACAAATCCAGCCCACCCATTATGTGTGTCCCACCTGATTGAGGGTCCAGACCAAATTTCAGCCACATCCAAACTTCAGGTAGGCCCCGCCAAGTGTTTACATATATTTTAAGCATGTTTTCACGTGATTTTAGATGATATGGTCCACCTGAGTTCCGTATATGGCTGAGTTTTGGGTGGGCCGTAGCCAGGAGGATGGCCCACCAAACGCACGGTGTTGATGTTCGAAACGCATCACGTGGGACCCACAGCTGGGGCCGTGAGGCCTAGCCGGTCCGTCCGTCGATAGCCCACGAGCGCTACTGCGTGCGTCTACGAATGGCGTTAATTCTTCTTCCTTTTTTTCTAGGTGGGACCCACATTGACCAGATCTACCATGTCCATTGTCTGTGTCCCACAAAATTAGGGGTCCAAACCAAGTTTCAGGTGGGTCCAAGCTTCTTGTAGACCCTAGCAATCATTTTCTCAAGTTTTAACGAAAAATACTAGCATTCTCAACGCCACGGCCCATCAGAAAATGGGATCAACTTCATTTTTCGGCTCAACGCCTAAAATAAGCTGGAGGACAGAATGGACGGCGTGGATCAGCCCCATACATCAAGGTGGGGCCTGCATGAGCAGCCCACCCCAAAAGTAAATATATTTTTTTTTGCTTGTAAGTACACACCCATGTCAGTACACAACACTCCATGCTAGCCTACCTTCACGTCCAGCGGTATACGCACAGGCCTCATGGTGGGTCCCATATGCACATGGCCCACCATACATATTTATATATATATAGTATAATATTAATATATATTATAATAATATAATATAATATACTACTACGTACATATATATATGAAGAGTGGATTTCACCTGAAATGCGGTGGACCACACCGTCTGGTGGATGGAGTGGATTTAACATAAATTGGTGGGGCCCACAACATTTAAGGGGAAAAGAAAGAAAGAGAGAGATAGAGAAAGAGACAAGAGACAAAAGACGGTGATAGTGGGGCCCCGCCACTATGGGCCCCATATGATACAATTCATACATAAAAAATGGGTCCCACCAACAAGTGGCCTCAAGAAAAGAAATTTAACAGTGGATCACCAACCTTATTGGCCTTCTCCATAATCTTTTATCCTCCTTAGCTCCTTTGCTAGACTTTTAACGGTGGATGATGGACTTTTGATGGTGGGGATGAGAGATGAGAGGGTAGGAAAATGGGTCACACTTAGAGTTGAGAGAGAGTGTTGGACGTGTAAAATTTCTCATGGGATTGGGATATTTGCTAGAGAATGAGAGAGGGAGAGAAATTAATGGGTGTAGGGATGGGTGGAGTGGTGGTTGTAAGAAAGGGTGATGTGGGGGTATGCTTTGGTTTGATTTTTTGTAAAAGAGGGATGGTTAACAGAGACAGAGAGAGTTGACTTGTGATAAGGGAGAGATGGGTGATATACTTGATGTATGGTTGCATTTGACTTGTACTTGACATTGATTGATTGATTGATTGATGGGACATCTCGTAGAGATTCTCTCATAATTCGCAACGCGCGGTGTTTCTTCGGAATGAACGCAGACTGACATCTTACAGCCTAGGTATTGGTTCGGTACACGAGTCGCGGCGTTAGAATCGCGGTGATAGTGCGGTTGCCAAGGTACAGGTTTCGATTCGAGCCAACTTCAGTACCGGGACTCGGCTTAGGATCACGCGCAAACATCGAAAACGGGTCGAGGATTGCCGAAATTCGACCGGTAGGATCGCAGAAGCCTACGGAACGGTACGAACTAGGACACGGGTCTTACAGCTATGCTAGTTGATAATCTATAGAATTGGCATGTTATGGATCCCCTTACGCCCTTAGGTTAGTCAGGAACATGGGGAGAGACGGTAGTCCCATCGGTAGGACTATGCTATGGCTAGACCCGTGGGTTTGGACGGGTGTGTTCAGGTGGCTATAGTTTGACTACATGAGTCCCTTGTGCCAGATGTCACTCGTCTCGCGCTCGCCCGACTTTTGTGATCTAGCCTACTGTCTGACCAACCCTGTTTGTTAACCCTGTTTGCTCATATATGTGTGGAACCTGAACCACTCTACAACCGTTGTAGCCCATCAATAACCCACTTGAAACTGGTTCACAGCCTCGTGAGCCAGGCATGGTGGAATGGGATACTGTGTTCGAGCCGTCGGCCTACGCTGGGGTGTCGCGCCTCCCCGTAGTGACTGCGAG
The DNA here is from genome assembly GCA_030180095.1 of Magnolia changhungtana. Classification (NCBI taxonomy): domain Eukaryota; kingdom Viridiplantae; phylum Streptophyta; class Magnoliopsida; order Magnoliales; family Magnoliaceae; genus Magnolia; species Magnolia changhungtana. The sequence goes on along the minus strand of JASAUF010000203.1, from coordinate 1,724,446 downwards.
CAATCCCTTTCTCTCGGCACTCCTCATGTGCTTGAAGTCAGGAATGAGGAACCCGACAGAATCACGGACCGCGGAGCCTTACCCTCACACATTGATGGGGCCTTGGCCTCACAACCAGTTTAGGGCATTGATACATGGGGTGTATCAGATTTTTCAACCTGCTGGATGAATGGACTTAACTAATAACTCGGCTAACACAATCGCATTGCATCGCATTAGTTAGGGTGATGACTCGGAAGTCGAGGTCGCTCTAAGGGAGTGTTGTCATACGCCATCGTTAGATGGAGTCGCTCGAGGAAGCTTTGTGGTGAGGGCATGCATCATACCACGCATGCACATTAATAAGATTAGCTAGATGTATATGATTGACTGTTTTTCATTAAGTTCATGTTATAATTGATGCATGTTATAACTTGAGACTCATAGCACCCACTGAGTTGATCACTCACTCCTACTCTGGGACAGTGTTTTAAAACACCAACCAGACCCGTTCATAGTTGCAGGTGACGAGGAGTACAAGGAGCCTGGCGGCACGAGCGTAGACGAGGAGGACTAGCTGTCCTACTTCATGTTGATGAGCGGTCTTCATCGGCTTAGTAGACGGGATTCTGGATCGCTGAGTAGTGGACTCAGCTTTATTTTCTGAATATATCAATTTTTTTGTGATTTGTTGGGCAACGCCTTAAGCGACCCGTTTACATCCTTTTGGATTTGTATATATTTAACCTCTTTCAATTCAGTAGACTTATTGTGATTGTTATTCATACTTCAAGTAATTCCATACTGCGCATTTAAACCTGATTAAACACAAAACAGTGAAAAATTGGTTATAAGTGATGCCCAAGAATTTGGGAGTCGAGTGTATGCATGACCCCCAATTTTCAGGGCGTTACAGAAATATACATACATTCATCCAATCAATAAAGTTCACTCATCTGAGAACTCCAATATACAATTCCACAATAAATAAAGTGTTAAGTGTGAAGTCTTCGCCCAATACTCCAAATCATCACAACAATAAAACGAGCCAAATTATGAATGCCCATCTAAGACTTCGGTGGTACCTATATTAATAATATTGTTTGTTTGGTGTTGTAAAATAGCATCCCGAGTGGAAGTGAGTGATCAACTCAATAATTCCATTTTCTTAGGTTACATTTATTATTAACACAATCAAGTATAGACAATGATAGCATCACAATACAAAGAACTTCATAAAGTGGTTTATTAAGTACGTAGATAGCATGATATGTAGATGCATATCCTGAAATATTCAATAAGGGTCATTTGAACAGTACACTGACCTTTAACAGTCAGTCAGGCACATAATAAGGGTCATTTAAACCGTATTGTGGCCTTTAACAGTCAACATGACACACAATAAGGATCACTTGAACAGTACTCAAGCCTTTAATAGTTAGTGAGGCACAAAATAAGGATTATTTGAACAGTATTTTAGCCTTTAACAATCAACCAAGGCTGCTTCAATATTTTCAACAAATACATATCATGATATGCATGTTAAGCCAAGTCTTTATTAGTCCAAATTCAAAAAACAAGTTGGCGATGATAGGATACCGTCATTACACCATAAGTTTCTACCTGGATCACCTGGCTCGTTGCGCTACGTAGTGGCTCTCATCACCAGTATCCCTTAATTCAATGTAGGATTCATTACCCAATCATCTAAATTACATATTCAAACAATGGTATAGATTCATCATCCAAGGACAATCACAATAAGATAAGGGCTCGTCAACCAACACACATCAAGGCAAAAATGACTCATCACCCAATTCTTATAACAGCATGGCGGCTTGTCACATATATCATCAATCAACTAACAATCCTAATGTAATATGGCGCGTCATAAAAATTACCCACAACTATCAATACTAATGTGATATGGCACATCACCTTCATTGTGCTCAATAATCACTATGGGGAGACACCACCCTAGTGTAGGCCAATGACACAAACATGGTGTCCCATACCACTACACCCGGCTTATGACTTTTTGTGAGGTCGTAACGCATTAACGGTTATGAATAGACTTAAATCATTGGTAATAAGGTATCCCAGATTCCTTTGAATGTTATACAACCACCAAGCATAAAAATGATCAAGTCTTGTATTAGACTTATCCGATTGACTACGAAGAACCCTGAGCAAAAATGGCATTAGGTGCAAAGCATATCCCGTGTAATTCTAACTACTATCGATCGTCCGTATTCAACCTCAGTAGACCATATAAGTTTGGAATAGTTTATCCAAAGTGGGTTATCTATTTAGTTACACGATTTGCAGGACTTGACCCAACACAACAACAATTTAGATTTTCAATACAGAATTATAATCACGAAACAATTTAATACCATGACAGGGTATATCGGTTTAAACACATGTGCAAATCAGCACGATCTGTGTTTGACCTAGGTCGATCGAACAAGCTTAAGATGGCTGACCTGGCTTGGGTCACCCCTTATTTCGGACGATTAGCCGACTGTCCTAACATTGTAGGCAATTTTAAACATCACTACGGACTAGTCATTCATCATTTAGTTATAAAGAGGTTTCATATGAAGTATAAATTCAATAGCATTACTACTTAGGCATTTCATCAAATATATGAGCATCAATCGAAACAACACACTCGCTTGAGGATTTCATCAAACATGTGAGCATTAATAAAATCACACATTCGAATAGGAATTTCATAAAATATGTGAGTATCAATAAAATAACACATTTAATCACTTAGGCATTTTATCAAACATGTGAGCATCCATAAACAAGTAATAACACATATTGTGATCAAATCGAAATGTGAACATGTTAGCATACACCAAGCTATCTGCAAACAACAAATCGTTAATTGAGACCATCAAACGCTAATAAATGGCAACTTAGGAATAATGATCCACACCTTAAAAATGAATTTCTAATCTTTGAGCTCCTAAGGTTAGGATTTTGGAGAAAATTATTCCTACACCAATTTCTAATGAATTAGGTGAAATTCATGCAATTAAACTTATAAAAATCTAGGTTGTAAGTAGGGTACATTTCTTACCTCTCAATCGCGAGTGGGGTGGATTCGGCGGATAAGAATGATCGAGGCTAGGGCTTCGATTGGAAGGATTAGGTAAAGGAGACACTAATCTTCATCACTTGCTTTTCCTCTCTCTCTCTCTCTCATTCTAGGGCAAAATTCGGATGCTTTAATGACTAGGTTTTCATTATACTAGCCCTATGAAGGGTGTTTCTAACCTTTGGGGTCTACTATGAGATTTAAGGGTCAATATACACCATAGGATAGTTGGCCCCGGTGATGATTTATATATGGATACGATGCGTTAACTTTAAAAATCAGTATCTGATTCAATTTAATTCCAATGGAGGTGATTCAATATATAGATTGAAGATTAATAAGTTTAGTTTTATAGAAAAATAAAATAAAATAAAAATACAGAGGATGTGGAATTTAGGAAGGTTTGGAAACTATGTAGAAAATCATTGGTTTCAAATGGTTGATCGTTTTAGAATTTTTATAATTTTTTGTAGAACTCGAAATAGACTAAAATTTGTTAAAGATAAATTAGACTTGATGATAAACTACTAAAAATTTTACAAAAATCATTCAATAACTAAAAATGTTAAAAAACATTATAAGAAATAGATTTGTTAAAACCAAAAATTTTTACAACTGCAAGTTATCGATAGACTGAACATATCTTTTTCATCTTAAAGTTTGAGTGTTCATTTTTTTTTCTTAGTAAATTGCTTCTAATTATGCCAAGAATCATTCTAAGTAATTAAATTAGAATTTTCTTTCTTTTTTTTTGTATATTTTATGATTCCGAATAGTTTACAGTTTAATCAAATTAGGACTCTTGATTAGGGTGATTAGAGTTGAATCATCATTTCGGCTAATTGCAAAAATGACACATATGAACTTAACTAATCCAAATCCTAACTATCGTACATAAGAAATCTTGTGACCTAATTCATTACAGAAATGTCATGATTAACGAAACTAGTTCCAGATCGCTTGCTAGTGGGTCGTTGGATTCAAAACTATAGGAAGATGTTCGTCTTGGTGGCCTTGACGTCCATCATGAGACATTGAGCAAGGATTGTGTACCAAATCATTCAACTTGGGTTCATAAGACAAGTGCATGAGATGTGTGAATGTCCTTGAAAATAAGTAGAAACTTAAGTTACTTATTCTCATCCAACCTTTGCCAAAGTTGTGGTTTTCAAACCGTTAGATCATTGTTCACACCCCAAGTATAGGGTTGTGATGTAGTAATAAACTCGGTGAGACCGAGGTCGAATCCACAAGGATTGAAACTTGTACGTAATCTGAAATTAAATAGAACTATAACCAGACTAAGATGAAATCTAAATCGATTGTAATTTGAAGAATAATGATGAAATATTAATTTAAAACTTAAGGAATTCAAATGTAAGAAACTAAGGTGCCAAGGATCCACTTGTAGAGATCAGGGAGATCTACGCTTGATTCATGAACTTAACTGGACTTCGAGTTCCATCTTCATCCAGTTGAAAGATATATCACTAAAGCACAATCTGAACTTCATTTGATCTAGTTTTCATAAGATAAGACGGATGTAAATTAGAATGGATTTCATCACCAAACCATGTCCAAGAGATAAGAGAAACAACAGAATTAGACCAATCCACAGTCAATTTGAGATATATGAATGTTAGGAAGGATTCCGTCATCTGACCATGCCTAGGAGACGATGGTGAACAACATGGTTCCCAAATTCATAAACCCTAAAATATTAAGAACATGCTCAAAGTTATCGCAGATCTATTGTAATTTCAATCACAACAAACTTGTAATTTCAGTCACAACAAACCATTAAAAACTGAAAGCATTCCATATAATTAAACTAGAATCAAACAGAAGGTTCATCAACATGAATCAGAGCCGTAGAATCAGTCCCATCATGCCACAAGCTTTACCTCTTAGCCCTAGCTAAGAGGTTCAGTCGAACATGAATGGGCTAAATCCAAAATAAACAAAAAAGAAAAAGAAAAGAATGAAAAAAACAAACAACTCTACTCTCTCTGCTCCACGTCTAGCCCAAGCCTCCACAGCTGCCGATTGCACCCCCCTTCTCTCTCTCACATCTTTCTTTTATAAGAGCCAGCAATGTCGGTGAAGGGTTTCCGCACTCCATTCATAGGAAATGCGCACAACAGAGTCTGCGTAAATCAACTTACGCTAATGTATTGGTGGAGCCCATTCTTGATGTCAGAGGTGAAATCCAATCTGTCCATTAGATTCACATCAAAAAACTATTTAGACCCAATCGATTTTGGGTCAACACCATGGTGGCCCACAGTTTATTTTGTTACACCGTCTATTCTGCGTTTGGAAGATCAACAGCTGCATTCACTTCATTCCGTGATTTCGACACCTAAGCCATGTTTATAGGGCCCCTTTTAAGGCTGATAGACGGTCCAGATCACATCTACGGTCCTCTCTATAGGCGTATAACAGCTTATAAAAATTCGGCTAATTTTTGGACGTTAGACCCGCGTAATCTTTACACAGAGGAGCTGCGTGAAGCTTGGTGGGGTCAATGAACGATGTCCCAGAAGAGATCCATGTGGTCCATTGGATTCCTCTCAGAATTTCAGTCGGGAATGGTCGGTTTTGAATGTCCATTGACGCGGCCCACTAAGTAATCTTGCTCCAATGGCTGTGAATGAAGCAAGACAGCATGCTTTTGATTGCTGTGACCGGCACATGCACGTGTATGGCTAACAACGATCAACATGGTTTTGACCAGCTCGAGCCTCTCTACATGGTGGACGGCTCAAATCATTTTCAGGGGCCATGATGGAGGCCCACTAGTGATCAAACAGCGCCCCTATTTCACCCAGAGAAAACGATAGTTACCATTTTTTAATGGAATACGGGTCCAAGGCGGTTTGACCGTCTTGGACATGCTACGCACATCTGGTGCACATGTGCACGGTGCACAGACAACGTAGGTGGGGTCCACGGTGATGGTTATGAATGATCTACTCCGGTCAACTTATTTGTCATATAATTTAAGGGGTTGAGACCAAAATTAAAGTATATCAAGATACCATGTGGTCCCCAATTCACTGATTTATGGGTTGATCTGTCCGTTGGGCCACTTCCAGGGGGATCCAATGGCTTAATTTATAGTCCTCAGGCCATATATGAAGTTTCGAGCAGATGGTGGGAACCCTATGATCTTGCATTCTGGACCAATTTTGGGCCACTTGAGCTTCAGTTTCTCGATTTTCTCTGATCTCTAGCGTGTAAATCCATCGATTTTTGTCCCCTGGGGTCCTTCCCTTGCCTTGGTGAATTATAAGCGTTAAATATCAGCTTTTAGCACCCTATTTCGGTCCAAGCTCGTAAATATTCCCTGCATCATAAACACGATTAAATCGGGCTGTTAAACAATACCATGTTCGTAAATCCAGGTAATAAATGGGGTCTAATATGTAATATTTGACCCTCAACAATCGCGACTAAAGTTAGGGCACCAATCTAAGTTAATATCCCACACACATTTATATAGCCACGACTACTCAATAATCGGTGGTCGTCAAATTGACTTTTGATCATAGTCATCGATTGACTCATCCAAAAGGCGAGACGATCATATCCATACGTAAATCATTACTAAGGCCAACTATCTTATGATTTAAATCGACCTGTACATCTCCCAGTGGAAACAACCTCTTATGGGGTTATAATACATAATACCTAGCCATTATGATCAATTACACCCCATCTGGCACTATAAATACCAACTGTAGAGGAGCTCTCCCCCTTCATACAAATTTGCCCTAGTAATAAACAAAGGAAAAAAGAGGGAAAGAAGGAAAGAGAAGGAAGAAGAAGAAGAAGAAGAAGAAGAGAGAAAGAGATTAAATGGGTGAGGTTTTATCCTTCTCCTTTTCAATTAACTTGTTAATTGTCCCTGGATCCTTCGTTGGAGTCTCTTTAGTCGTGATTGCAGGTAAGGGTTGAATTGTACTTATAAATTTAGATAATTTAGATTGGATTTTCTCAAATCTTACAAAAGCTTGCATGATTGTTTAGTTTCAGTGATCTTTTTCTAATTTCATAATCCTATAAACGCTCTAAGTAGGTCAAACCATCATAAGGTGTGAATCATTCTTTTATGTTTCCTTTTTCTCAACCCTTAATATTGTTAAACAATGATTTTTTTCGTTATTAGTACTTCAAATATTATTTGTATTTAAATTATTTTATTATTGCATCCTTAATGTTATTTGAAATTAGTAGCTAATATGTTTGAAGAAATGCTTGAGCAAAGTGAAATTTCTACTATTAGAGCTCTCTTATGCCAATTGATAAGTATTGTTGATATATGTTGGATTGTGTTGATATACATTAGATTATAATGATTCGTACATATGCTTCATTGATATACACTGGTGGGGTATTGATTGGTGTTGTCTTATCTGTTGGATTGTACTGATATACGTTGGATCGTGTTGATTTGCACATGTGTTTAATTGATATACCCTTTTGTGGTGTTGAGTTTTTTTTTTTTTTTTAAATATGATTATATATTATAAATTTAAATTATTGTTGTGTGGATCAAGCCATGCAAATCATTAAGTGAATGACCCACTTTGGGTTGACTATCCTAAACTTATACGGTCGACGCAGATTGAACACGTACAATCAATAGTAATTGGAGTTACACGGAATGTTTTGCACTTAATGTTGATTTTTTCTGGGGTATCCCATTGTCGATCGGATCAATTTAATGCATGGCCTGATCACTTTTATGCTACATCCAATAGAATCTAGGATACCACTATTATCTGTGATTTAAGTTCATTCATAACCATTAGTGTGTTACGATCCTACAAAGACTTATGACCTAAACATGGTGGTATGAGACACTGTGTCTGAATTGTCGGCCTATGCTGAGGTGATGTGTCTGTCAGACAAAACATTGGGTGATGTACCTGCCAGGCAAAATAGGTGACGAACCCACCATATTGATACAGTATTGGGTGACAAGCCTCCCCATAACGATCAGTGAACATTAATGGAGGTAATAGATTGTTGTTCAAACAGCTCCCATCAAATACACGACCGATGGTTTGTATCAGAATACCGTTCGAATGACCCGGACGTGAATGAAATTCAGTGGTGAGCCATTTTCTTTGTATTGATTTAGTTTTAAGTGATAAGCCCACATCTCTTAAATTGATTATTTATAATCAGTATTTAGGTAACGACCTTTGTCGTGTTAGTTTACAAAATATTAGACATCATGTAGTACCTTTGGAATTATTGATCTATGAAATATAATTGGTAATGCCTTAATTTGGATCAATGAAAACTGCTGAGGAGCTGTTACATGCCTCCATGAGATACATGAATTCCTTTAAAGACTTTTGATAAAATGAACGTATCCTAGCTTCACCAACTTACTATTTGAACCAAGAAGAATAATGGCTTGACTAATCATGCATAAGATAGTAACAAATACTGTTGGAATGTGTTACAGGCCAACAATCGCCGTATCATCAAAGAAATTATTGTTGGTTTGTGTTGCGAGCCAACCATTGTGCATAACATCACATCATGCTTTAAATAACTTAAAATTATTTATTTTGTATTATTATCATTACTTATGCTTGATTGTGTTGATAACATATATATAACTTAAAAAATTGTATCACTGAGTTAACTACTCACTCTCATCTGAGACAGTGTTTTAAAACACCAAGCAGATGATATTATCAATGCGGATACTATCGAGATCTCAGATAAGCAAGCGTTGATCGACTCGTTTCACCGCCGTGATGTTTTGGAGCGTTAGACTAAAATATAATTCTTTACATTTTTCTTTTGTTTGGACATGTATATTATGGCTTGTGTACTCTCCATTTGGGAGAAAACTACTTTTGTAACTATACATTTTGAATATTAGCCATATATTTTTTGGTTTAGTTATTTCTACTTAACTCTTGATGTCGTTGATTTAAAGATATTCTGATTATTGATTATAATGAATATTAACCGTACTACGCAGGCATGTGGAAACTCACCCACGTGCATTTTTAATAACTTCACACCTGGGAACTCGGGATCGGAGTCTTCATACTTAGGTGCGACTTTCGAGACGTGACAACATACTATTATGAAAGTCACATTTAGGTATAACCCCGTGTGGATGCCGTCGTACGCCAATTTAGAGTCACGATTCGTTGAATCGTGTTGAAGTTTGCTCGAATTAAGTTAAGTAAAACCTTTAACCCTTCATTAAAGTCTAATTAGGTTAGAATTTAAGTTACTAACGATAAGATTGCCGATGAATTAGGGTTTGGAGTGTTTATTCCAAATTTCTGACACTAGGGCTACATCCGAATTGTGGATTTTTAACTTTAAGATAATTATGTCATCATATACTTTTAAATTTTACTTGTCATTTTAAATAATTAAATGTGTCTTTTTGCTATTTGGTTAATAACATGCTCAATGAAATGCTTGAGTGATATGAAATTCCTAATATCAGAATTTATCGTTGTTGAACATTAAGAAATGTTTATATAAATTGGATTGCGTTGATGTATGTTGAATTGTACTAATTTATACAAGTGTTCAATTATTATGTGTTGATATATGTCACATTGTGTTGATGTAGGTTGCATTATACTAATTTATACATGTGTTCAATTATTATACCCTAGTGTAATATTAAATTTACTTCGTGTTTATGATTATGTATTTAATAATCTGAATTGTTGTTATGGCAGATCAAATATTACAAATTTTTTAAGGAAGCGGGTGGCCCACCTTGAGTAATCCACCCTAGGCTTGTTCAATCGGCTGAATTTAAATCCGAGCGACTAACAGTAGTCGAAACTACGTGGGATACCTTACACCCAATGCCGGTTTTGTCAGATGTTATCTATATTCGATCGGATCAATCTAATGCAAGAGTGATCGTTTGTATGTTTGCCATTAAATAACACCCTATGGAATATGGAATACCTCTATTACCATTGAAATGAGTCCACTCATAACTATTAGTGCGTTACGATCCTTTGAAGATTATGAGCCAAACATGGTGGTATGAGACATCATGTTCGAGTTGTTGGTCTATGATGGGGTTACGAACCTCCCTATAGTGACCGGTGAGAACTGATGGAGGCGAAGGATTATTGCTCAAACAACTCCCATCAAATACTCGATTGATAGTTTTGTGTTGGAGTATCGTTCAAACAACCTATGCATGAATGGAATTGGTTGACGAGACATTTTCTTTATATTGATTCAATTTTGAGTAACAAGTCCGCACCTCTGAATTGATTATTTATATTTGGTATTTGGGTGACAACTCTTACCATGTTAATTTATATATTAGTGGGCATCATGTCATACATTTGGAATTATTGATTTATATGTCATAATGGATAAAGAAACTTAATTTGGATCAAGGGATACTAATAAGGAGTAGCTATATGTAGTAACGAGCCATGTGATTTGAAAAATGACTCGTGATATAATGGTGGTATTCTAATTTCTTTAATATGTTGCTTGAATGAGACTTATTAACTACTAGACTAATCATTCATGACAATCACACTTGTTGGTAATGTAGCTGGTAATGCTGGTGACGAGCCACATTATCTTATGTTAGGCATTTTGTAAAAGGCATTGGAGTCGCCTGATGACAGAGTATTGATATTCTACGAAATAAGGGTTAAAATTACTTGTTGATGGAGTATTAAATTATGATGATCATATATCATCTTATCATAACATTCATTCGATTAACAACTACATTAGGAAATTGTTTGTTTGTTATGTCATCATTACTTGTGCTAGGTTGTGTTGATAAAATGTGAAACATGCTCAGTATCTATGTATTAAAGGTAACATGCTTAAGAGTATTACATGTAGAAATACGTATTTGTCGTGAACCTACTTATAATTAAAATATCCCGAGTATAATCTTGTGAATATTTCTTCATTATATTGGCATTTGACGTCTTATGTTTGATATATGTAGATGACTTAGGAATAAGACCAGAAGGTGGTACACTCGGGGTGCTGTAGTAGACTTATAACTTCATTAATTTGGTAATTATATTTATTGTATATATTGAATTTATTGTGATTTGTATAATTCTCATATGAGTGGATAATACTTTTGGAAATGTACATTTTGAGTGTTAACTTTATATTTCTGAATTTAGTTATTTTCACTTTACTTTTGACTCGTTAGTTGAAATGCGTTATTTTAATTATTTGTATATGAAATGAATATAAATCTGAATGAAAACATACGTACATTTTTATTAAAATTATATCCGAAAACTCAGGATTAGAGTCTCCGTACTCAAGTGATGAATATGAGGCGTGACAAGAACTCATAAGATTTCCATGACTTTGATCAATGTTATTTCTATATCTAGGCATAATTCGACCCGATCTGACAGATCCGAACCAATCCAATCCAAACTAAATGCCAGGATCGGGCCAGATCGAGTTGGCCCAGTCAGATCCAACCCTTCATTGGATCGAGTTCGGATCAATGTCAATCCGGACCGATCCGATCCGGAATCCGATCTGATTCGATCCGACCTGATTCGCACAATATTCCTTCAACACTATTTCTTGTAATGTTGTCTACTTGAGATTGGGATATACCTCATTTTTTATTTAATGCCATAAAATGATCTAGAAAATTAGATGGATGGCATGGATGAAATAAACACATTATGGTGGGTCCACATAGCACCGACCATTAGCCATTGGCCGGTGACAGGGGAGTAGTCAATCCCTCCTCTCAGCTCGTGGCTCAACACGAATAAAAGGGAATGATTCTATGCGGTCGAGCTGTGTGGGCCCCTCCGTGATGCATGTCGAACATCAACACCGTGCATTTGATGGTTCCCCTTTAAATTATGGGATATCCCAAAAATCAGCCGTATACGGAACTCAGGTGGGCCATACCATCTAAAATCATGTGAAGACTTGAAGACATTCCTAAAACATATAAAAGAACTTGGTCTGACCCCTCATCCAAGTGGGACACACATCATGGATGGTCTAGATTTGTGAACCACACCTCGGTGGGCTTAAAAAATGATCATGAATGTTTTAATGGGAGAGTTACCCATAACCCTCTCAATGTTGTACGTGATTAAACCAGCAGCCTGGCAGGTGTACCAATGCACTAGGCCGGTTGATGTATTGATGTTAGAAAGTTACGTGGGTCCCATCATGAGGTATGTGTTATATCCAAACCGTTCATCCATTTGGCAGGCTAGTCTTAAGGCTTGAGCCATAAAATAAGAAAGATCTAAAGATCAAGTGGGCCACACTGCAAAAAGCAGTGGGGGGTTAAATGTCTACCATTGAAACAGACTAAACTGTACCCAACCTGATCCAACTCGGTTTCCCTGACCGAGTTAGACTCGGTTCGGGTCAGGCCAACAGTACGACGGATCAGATCGAGTCAGAGAACCCGAACTCGGTCTCGGATCGGATCGAGTTCGGGTCAGGGCATTGAAAGTTTCGGATCGAGTCAAGTTGGACCCAATCCATCTGACTCGACCCGATGCCCACCTCTAGTTGTTTCAATCGTGTGGCTGACCAGTGTTTTGAATATATCTGATTTTTTTATTTTAATTCTTGTTCTATTTGTTCTATCGTTAGCTTGAGAAACCAATATTGTATGGAGTGGATTTCTCACCGGGCGTCTTTATGGGCCCACGTAGCTTCCGACCACAGGAACTTCCCGTGGCCGGGGGGCATTGGCAATTCCCGTCCAGTACCGCCACTGTCTACGGGGAATTGTCCATGTAATCTTGCCTCTAAAATAGGTCATTGCACCGATGGAACAATCGCAACGATACGGCTTTTCACGCTACTGCCTGAAAACGGGGCCCACATAATAGCTTCAAAGATTTTCTATTTCAACGTCATGCTTTTCTTGAGGAAATTTCGGACACGGTTTGGCTAGTGACCTTAACACCAGCAAGCTAGTTGGTGTCAAAGTTCCGTGGGCCCACCGTGATATATATGCTTCATCCACGCCACCCGCCAATCATATCCATTAAACATCCATGCCGTTCATCTATTTTTACAGAGTAAGCCAAAAAATAGATAAATCTCAAATGACCACACCACAGGAAACAGTGGGGATTGAATGCTTACGGTTGAAAATTTCTTAAGAGCATTCCCTTTGTGTAGGTCTGTGTGACCTTATTAAAAGGTTGGATTGCAAATAAACATCACTGCGGGCCCTAAGAAGAATTCAACTGTGGACATCATTATTCCCACCATTGGTGTCGTCCACTTGAGCTTTAGATCCGCTTCATTCTGGTGGTGGCAGGGGAGTAGGCAATCCGTCTCCCAGCCGAACCACGTCCGAAAAAATTGGGGAGCTGCTTAATACTCTGGGTGGGCATGCGCCTGATACGCAGGAACTAAGGAATGGTACACATGGCATATATAAGCTAGAATCAAACGGACTGAATTATGTAACTCACTCTGTCTAAGTTACCTTCCAAAACTCAGACTGGTTGAACGATCCTACCCTCTGATTCACATGGACACTTGTCTGTTTAAATAAGACCGTTGTATAGCTCTCATGTTTAACCGTCCAATAAATGTGCACTAATCCAATATTCAAATCATCAAATCAGCTTCATTTTTAGTTCATGATACATCTAAACTGGTTCCCTGAATACGTACGGTTTCATTTGTACACCGTATATGCAATTATTAAGTAAGTTTAAAGTGCATGCGTATCATCCATCACACTCTGCCAGAGTAAAAAAGTAAGAAGCTTTGCGTACGTACCACGTTGTACTCGACAGACCATTTGCGTTTCCCTACCCTAAAAAATCAATAGAAAAGGACTTGACATCAACACCCATCTTTCTTATATTCGCTCCACCTTTTTTCATCTCCAGTATCGAAATAGTATACTTCCGCACCGTTTCTCAAAGCAAAAGAAGGCAAAGACGTTTACTAGAATACATACCGACGCATTGAAACGGTGCACTTCGAGACTCGCCCGATCGGAGGCAGAAGTCATCGAGAGCGTCGAAACCTTAAAATATCCATATCTCAGGAAACGGATTAGCTACTCCCCTGCCACCACCCCGGTCGGTGGTGGTCGGCACTATGTGGCCCCACTATGATGTATGTGTTTCATCCATTCCGTTCATCCATTTTTACATATCATTTTAGGGCTTAGTACAAAAAATGAGAGGGATATAAATATCAGTTGGACCACACCATAGGAAAACAATAGTGATTGGATATCTACCATTAAAATTCTCCTAAGGCCAACTGTGCTGTTTATTTGACATCCAATCTGTTAATTAGGTCATACAGACCTAGATGAAGGAAAAAAACAAAGATCAACTTGATCCAAAACTTTTATAACCCCCAATTTTTTTTTTAATGGTCTACGTTCATTCAACATTGTTTCATGTGGTCGACTTAAGATTTGGACATATATCAATTTTTGTCTCATACCATAAAATGATCTAGAAAAATAGATGGATATCATAGATGAAATACATAAATCATGTTAGACCCACATATGAATAGCATAGATGAAATACATAAATCATGTTGGACCCACATATGAATAGCATAGATGAAATACATAAATCATGTTGGACCCACGTAGCTCTGACTACCAGCCATTTGCGGGTGTCAAGTGGAGTAGCCAATCCGTTTCCCGTTTCGGAGTTAATCAAGTACCATATATGTTTTTGAGTAGGATGAGCTACTTTATCTAACCACCCGACTATGCCGAGTTGCCAAAAAGAAAGAGGGCACTATAAATATTAAAAGTAAAAGTTATAAATTTGAAGAATTTTTAATTGTAGTTTAATTACGAAACTTATTCCAGGCTTGGTATGTCTATTTAAAGGATGGTAGACTCGTTAATTTCAATATAAATTCGTAGTAGTTATCCTTGAGAAATACGGTGATCGACTTCGCCACGTTGATGCTGCGTAACTTTAACGATTGGATATGGACCTTTCCAATGACCTAAACCATTTAGATCACGGGCCACACAATGGATGGTAGGTAAGATTTTTAAAAAAAAAAAAATCATGAGATTGGAATATTTATACCCTCTGATTATTTAAAGCTATTCAGAGCATCCGTTTTCAAAAGGAAAAAAGAGTTAAAACTACTACATCTTTGAAATATCACGATCAACGAGTTTTATTTTTCAGGGTAGCCCATTAAAGTCAAGGACATGATATAAACGGTTTGGATCATCGATACGTGGCGCAACATCCAACGGCTCTAAGTGATGTTTCTAGCCGCAAATAGAGAGAAATGCTATCATCCGAACCGTTGGATAATAAGTTCCCGGTCCACCAAGTAGATAACTTTCAACTTATCATTTGTGTGGAACATCCACCCGTTCAAATAGGTTGGACCCATCATGAGAATGCTCTATTGGAAATATCTACCCTATATTCTTATCATACGTACTACACCATAGAAAATAAATCGTAACGGCTAATAAATAAAAAAAATTACAATTTTGGTTTTTCTAATGAGCGGATGGATGTGGTTTTTAAGAATAATTATCCTCATTGTGGGCCTGACCTATTGGACGGATTGGATTTTCATGCATTTTGGGTGGAGAGTAACCGGTTGGATGTGAGAATTTGTGGCAACTACATTAGGATGTGTGTACGCGTAAACGAGTTATTTCATGTGTCGGTACACGGATTACGTGGTGAGGCGGCCATCGCCGACCTCCGAGTTGGCAGGACTCTGTGGGACCCACCGTGGTGTTTTTGTTCTATCCATACCGTCCATCCGTTTTCCAGCTTACTTTTTTTTTTTCCAGGAACTGAATATCTAAGCATTACAAAGCTCAAGTGGACCACACCATAGGAAACAATGGGGATAAAGACATCCACCGTTGAAAACTTCCTAGGGCCCATTATAATGTTTATTTTTCATCCAAACTGTTCATAAAGTCACAAAGACTAGGATGAATTGAAAATATAAATATTATCTTCATCCAAAACTTCAGTGGCCCCAGGCAGTTTTCAATGGTAAACGGTCAATCCCTACTGTTTATTGTTGTGTGGTCTGCTTGAGATTTAGATATGCTTTAAAATTTCACTCATGCCTTAAAATACTATATAGAAACGGATGGACGGCATGGATGAAATACATAAATCATGGTGGGCCCCACAGAATTCTGCCCTCACAGAGGTCGGTGATGGCAGGGTCATCACGCAATCCGCACTGAAGGGGTGTATATGCATAATGGTAATGCATGCACTGAAGTATCGTACAAGTTGCGTATGTATAGATAAACCCTCCAAATAGTATGGGCCCACCTTAGATGAGGGTATATCTCGAGAATCGGATTGATTAGAGAATCCTGGCCGCTAATTAATTCTCTCTTTTTTAGTTTGAAGAATTCACTTTTTTTTTTTTTTTTTTCCACCGTCCTTTGAATATGCATTATTATCCCTATGGGGTCCGTAGCTCTGTGGGACCCACAGAGATTCCTGTGATAAATCCACTCCGTCCATCAGTTTTCTAAGACTAAAATAATAAAGGAATATAAATATCAGGTAGTTACGAAACTCATGTGGGCAATACCACACGAAAACAGCGGGGATTGAATGCCCACCTTTGGAAACTTTGTGGGGGTCAAAAGTCTTTTATCATGATGATATTTATGCGTAGAGTTTTATCTGAGTGGTTAAAAACCTATGAACGGTTTGGATAGCATATGAACATCATGGTCAGATCCAGGAAGGTTTCAACGGTGGACATTTCTGTTCCCACTGTTTCGTTTGGTATGGGCCACATGAGTTTTAGATCCACCTGATTTTTAGATTCCTTCTCTATAGTGGTCTTCAGAAACTGATGGACGACGTGGATTTGTAACGGGAATCCCTGTGGGCCCCACATAGCTTACGACCATAGGAACTTCCTTATGCCGGGGGCGTGGGCAATCCGCGTCCGATAATGAAAGAAGTTCGTGTTCCCTACGTCGCGACTAAGAATCCACGTCATGTGTCGCTCAATGGGACCTACATTCACTGGGTGTCCTATATTTGGGACAGTCCATTTTCTAGCTGATACTACGATTTAGCTGTGATCCTGGAATTACGCCCCAAAAGGATATGAGATTGAGTCTTTCAAACCTTTGATTCTATAAAAAGTCATTTTGACCGTCCATATTGAGTACAAAGAGCCAAATTGGTTTGAAATAATCCACTTGAATATATTTTATTTGAAACCTATCAAAAAAGTGATACGAATCACGTAGACGGTTAGGATCATTATAAATGACCTCGGATTTAAAGGCGAAATTTCCGACATACGGTAGTGCCATACATCGGGATGTATTCCATCAAACATCTTTTATAGCAGTGTTTACCAGTTCAACGGCGGAGAGCTAGCAAGGCTCGCACAATCCACCTGCCTCTTCTGCCCCACCACGTGATGATCCAGACCGTTCATCCATAATTTCGCATATCATTCTATCAACAAAAGAAAATCCCAACTGTTTATTAATCAAGACCTTCTAAATTAATGTACATTAGAAACATATATTCCTGACCATTGATTTTACATAGCCGTTCCTAATAATCGAAACCTTTCCCAAAAATCTCTTGTGGTATCTTTTTACATGAACGGTCTGGATTGCCAATTTGCAAACCAGATCCAGCGAGTTCACTGAAGTCGTGCCGAGCGAGGACGCTCGTTCAACGGTCTAAAGTCAAAACACGCCCTGAAAGCCCTCTATTACACGTTTCGAGAACACCTCGTCTACTTATTGCATTTTTCTCATTATTATAATCATTACAGCTCTTCTCCCCTTTGACCAACGACCAACCCCATAAATCAAAAAGAAAATGAGATATTACAAACGCCCCCTTCTATTTTAAAATTTTTTAAATAACTTCCATTCTTGTATGGATTATTTCAAGCCCCTCACCCCATTGAACAACTTGGATAAAATTGCACCAAATGATAAAAATATGCTTGTCTTGTCAATTTTTTTAGTCTACATGTAGACCCAACCATCATAAATAAATGGTATCCATCTCTTCGAGTTGGGTCCCTCAATAAATGTAGGAGGGAAAGAAATTACACTACCACATTTATTTAATGGGCCTATTGACTCCAAAACCTTTGAATAGTGGGGGCGGCTAACAGTGAAGTGTGAATTGACAGTGGGTCTACTAACAAGCTAAAAAAAAAAAAAAAAAAAAGTGGCAGGTCACATCATGGTTAGATTAACTTAACTTTTAGGGTTTTTAATTTTTACTATGGAATGATTTATTGAATAGGCTCAATGATATGAAAGTACCATTCACAGTGGATGTAAATTATACTTAAAAGATAATCATATATAGAAAATTTTCATAGATTTTAATGTGATTTAATGAAAAAGGTTTTATATGTGTGTTAGATGTGGGCTTGAGGATGAAAAAGGGTAAAGTTGTCTTTATTTAACAAAGGAATTCACATCTATGAGTACTATGAATGTGAATTTATTTAGGGCAGTTCGGTATTCCGATTTCTTATGAAATGTAAAATAAATGAGGCATAATTATCATTTTCAAGTGTTTATTTAAAGATGAGTTACAACTCACAAATCGAGAGTCAAATACACTTTTAAAAGAAGTAGATAAAATAAATTATAATTATTACATTTTCACTTTTATAATAATATAATTTTTACAGTGATTTGCAAGTGAAATAAACCATGTTACAAAATCATTACTAAAATTAAATGTAAGTAATGTTATCACACAATTATAAGAGAATAATTATTATCCATTTATGTCATTTATTATTGTAAATGAAAAACCTAACAAGCCTTTAATAAATAATTATAAGAATTCCTCATGAACTTTAATGTGATCTAGTGAAAAAGTTTAACTTGTACATGTTAGATGTATGGCTAATAGTGAAAAAAGGGTAAAATCATCGTAAGTGGATTGGCTGGTGTACCACACACCACTAGCCTAACTGGTGTGCGTACGTGTCTTGCGAAGATGAGCATTGTCACTCCTCGAGCTTTGAGTTATATGAATGGTTCAAAGGAGATCAAAGTTACATGGGCTCCACAATGATGTATTTATTATATCCACACCGTTAATCCATTTGGCGAGATCATTTTAGATCTTGATCCAAAAAAATGAGTCATATCCAAAGCTCAAGTGAACCACACCACAAATAACAATGGAAATAATGATTCTTACCATTAAAACATTCGTAGGGCTCACCATAATATTTATTTTCTATAGAATCTGTTCATAAGGTTATACAAACTTAGATGAAGAGGAAAAAAATATCATATTGATCCAAATTTCTATGACTCCTAAAACAGTTTCAGTGGTAGACATTCAATCTCCTACTGCTTTCTATAGTATGGTCCGCTTAAACTTTGGATTTATCTTAATTTTCAGATCAAGCCTTATGACAAGCTCGTTAGGTGAACATATGGTTTAGATATAACTCATACCTCATGAGGGGACCCATGAAACTTAGTGACGTAAACAGGCAAGCCAACTTAGTGGCGTGTAGTACACCAGCCAAGTATTTGTAATTTCCATTGTAAACCTTAAATTTAACATAACACACAACATAATGCATTTTTATTGAGCCACACCAGGATTAGAAAAAATCCTTCAAATCCTAATTAGAGGCGATTCATGTCATTAATGAATTGCCCTTAATGAATGACAGGGAAATTCATAAAAGAATGTATGAATCAAATGGGATGTAATTGCAAAAATCTAAACTAAAGGTTAGCCTTTTCAAATTCTCATAAACCAGGGGGGTGTGTTTAAAATTTTCCAAAAAAAAAAAAGAGGAAAAAGAAAAAGCTGACATCACATGCCCTCCTTTGACCCCCTCTTCCCTATAAAAGCCGAATTCCCATCCCCTCCTCTGCCATCGTCCTCTCCCTCTCTCTCTCTCTCTCTCTCTCTCTCTCAAACGAGAATCTCTCTCTCTTCTCTCTCTCAAACAAGGACTCATATCTCTTCCTCAAGCAAGGAAATAAGGAAAGAAAGAAAAAAAAATGGTGAAGAACAATCTCATAGTAACAGTCCCAAGCTTCTTCAAATGCCCAATCTCTCTAGACGTGATGAAATCCCCAGTCAGCCTCTGCACCGGCGTCACCTACGACCGAGCCAGCATCCAGACATGGCTCGACAACGGCAACAACACCTGCCCTGCTACCATGCAACCCCTCCAAACCAAAGACCTCATCCCAAACAGCACCCTCCAACGCCTCATCCTCTCTTGGAAATCTCATCCCCATCAGCTCGCTCTCAAACTCCTCGCAAATCTCCGTCAGATCTCCCCTTCCAAAACACACACAACCGTTATAGTCGATTCTCTCTACCAGATCTCCGATTTCCTCCTCCGATCCGAGAAAGAAGACCGTCAGTTCCTTATCAATGCCGGCTGCGCCAAGGCCGTCCTCGGACTCATCTCCGACAAATTGGAGGAAGCTGAAGCTGTTGTTAGCGTTTTGTGCTTGATCTTGTCCGAGAATCGGGACGCGTTGAAATCTTTAGATCTGAATCGGTTGCCGGCGATGCTGGTTTTGGTGCTGGAGAAAGGGAGTTTGGAATCGAAGATCGATTCGGCGAGGGTTTTGGAGGCTTTGGTATTGGTTGACGATGATGAATCGACGGGTTCTTTCAGATCGGTTGCGGAGAAGGAAGGTGTTCTGGCGGAGTTGTTTGGATTGATGAGCTCAGAGGCCGATCCAAGAGGAGTCGATGCCGGACTGGCTTGCCTGATCGCAGTCGCCGCACGGCGGAAGATGAGACCGCAGATCGTGCAGCTTGGGATCGTCCCCGTTCTCGCGAAATTGCTGCTGGGACCATCCGATTCCGCTGTCGTCGAGAAGGCTTTGAAAATGCTGGAGAGGGCATCGACGTGTGCCGACGGGCGCATGGCGATCTGTAGCGATCCGGACTGCATACAGGCCGTCGTGCAGAGAATGTTGAAGGTTTCGAGCGCCGGGACGGAGCGGGCGGTGGTTGTTTTGTGGAGCTTGTGTCATTTGTTCCGCGATCAGAAGGCCCAAGATGCTGTGATCAAGACGAATGGTCTGACTAAGATCTTACTATTGATGCAGAGCGATTGCTCACCATCTGTTCGACAAATGACCCGTGATTTGGTGAAGATTTTCAGGGTGAATTCGAAGAGCTGTCTCTCTGGTTATGATACTAAAACCACACACATCATGCCCTTCTAAAACCTCATTCAAAAAAAGAGGTTTTTTGTAAAAAAATTCAAAGGGAATTTTTGTACTGATTTTTGTTAACCAATACATACAAACATCACAATTCATTGACATTCTCAATTCATTTGTCGTCTGATTTCTTTTTCTTAGATTTATGTTTGGGTTTGGTTGCACCCCATGTCATGAAATTTGGAAATTCCAAATTTCAAAATTTGGTGAAACCAAACGCCCCTTCGTGAATGATGCGGTGAAATGATACATCTTTGTTAGGTAATCCACCCGTCAATCAGAGACACAACCCAGCCACTGTGATTTTTAGGTTATTCTTTCCTTTAGATGAATGGATTGGATGGCATATAACCAGCACGGTGAGTTCTATCAAAAATTAATTTTGGGCGTCCCATCCCAACTGGTTCTTATGGTGTGGCCGGGACGAGTGTTGAATCATCATGATTTATGGATGTGGTGGATCTTCTGAAAGTTCACAGGGAATATGGGAATGATCAAAATATAAAGTAGTGGTGGATTCCACTCCGATCAGGGCACTTGGATAATCCATCTAACCAATCTCAACTTTATGTTGGATTTCACTTTTAATTAATGAACTAAATTACATTTAATTAGATTAGACGACTCAAAGAATGTCACATGGCTTGA
The DNA here is from genome assembly GCA_030180095.1 of Magnolia changhungtana. Classification (NCBI taxonomy): domain Eukaryota; kingdom Viridiplantae; phylum Streptophyta; class Magnoliopsida; order Magnoliales; family Magnoliaceae; genus Magnolia; species Magnolia changhungtana. Next base: position 1,702,484 of record JASAUF010000203.1, on the reverse strand, counting down.
CGTAAATACAGTTAACATGGAGGATGAGAGTGCTCTAAGCTCTTTCATCTTCTATGGACATTTATTTTTAATTTAATCTTACTTTCCTCCACTTCTTCTAGTATCCAATACATTAATGCAGTAATTGTGTTCTCATTGATGCATCTTTAGTATATCTAGCTAATTTTACACCACGATTGTCAGGTAGTTCCATAATCGTCCTATGATTATGAAGTAGTAGCCGTGGATTCCACTCGGATTACGGCACTTGGATTGGATAATCCATCTAACCAATCTCGACTTCATGTTCGATCCCACTTTTAATTAATGGGCTAAATTACATTTAATCAGATCAGATGATTCAAAAAATGCCACCTGATTGAACATGACTACACTTACGTGGAGGATGAGTGTTCCAAGCTGTTTATCTCGTTCATCTTCTATGGACATTTATTTTTAACTTAATCCTACTTTCCTCCACTTCTACTAGTATCTAATACATTACTGCAGTACACTATAATTATAAGTTTTTTTAGATTATCAAGTTCTTATTGATACATCTTTAGTAATATCTAGCTAACTTTACACTATGATTGTGTAGTTCCATGATTGCTTTGGTTTATTTTTCTTTCTTCTTGCTGAATGCAAAGTATTAATACTTTGATTGATAAAATTGGTAATAAAAATTTTAAAAACTTTATATATCTTCCGTTGCTTTTATTAAAAAACATGATTTAAACACTAATTATTATAACAATAGGTGGCTAAATAATTAGGCTAATCTTCACATATCTAATTCTTATCTGATGTAGAGCGGGTCGCAGACAGTTTCATGGCCAAGATGGATCAGAAAAAGCCCGGTTGATGACAGAAGTGATCTGGATCGTCAGACCTTAGATCGGGCGTATCTCGCAATTCGAAATGAGTTACCTGACATAAAATATATGATTTTTGGGTAGAACGAGCTACTTTAGCTAACCAACCCCGCTATACTTAGGGGTTGCATATAGCCTAAATTGCAAAAAACCCCTGGATCGACGGTCATTTCCCTGTTTTAATTTCGTTTTTACTATAAATAGTAAGTTTTAGTTTGATTATAACTCATCATCCGTCAGGCTTTAAGAAATGCGTCTAATGTGAAAAGAGCTTAGAATAATTAGGGGAACGGTTTGGTGAAGCCAAATAGGACACTTACTATTTTTGGCTGAAAACCTTACGCACTAGTAGACATCACGACCGTCTATAAATAATAAGTTTACTATTTATAGTAAGTCACGGATTCTAGGAGTTTTTGTTGTAGTTTGATTCTGATTTTTTTCCTATTGCTTGGTACCCCTATTTAAAGGGTTGTGAACTTGTTTTTAGTCATCAATTAATCAATTTTGAATTTCATTACGTTCATTCCTGCGTCATTATCTAGAAGATTTGGCACTTGGGCCATGAGCATTCTACTTAATTCAAGTCAAACATGACTCTAGCACTAATTGAAAAGAACTAGCTCTCATCCTTCCTAAGTTGCTTGGTGGCTAAATGGTGAGGCTAAGCTTCACATATGTAATTCTTCTCTGGATGATTTGGCACTTGGATTATAAAGTTTTAGTTGGATTCCAGTCTAACATAATTCTGACATACCCAACACTTAATCTAATCGTACAAGTTTGATCTAAATTGAGTTATTCCATATATGTATGGACACGTCTCTAGATTGAACAGCCACAAGTGAAAATTACAACAATTGGACCATCTTAACCATCAATCAATAGCCAATAATTTGATACATTCATTTGTTGGTCTCATTCCATTAGATCATCCTAACCGTCTGATCTTTCAATGATTGGAATCGATCATCCCATCAGTGTTATCTTTCAATGGTGGTCCATAAGTGTACGGATTGACTCTTGGACTGTCCAAGTTCCTTATTCAAGTCTGACTCCGTTGATTGGATGGTCTTGATTAAAGGATTCGGGCAATTGATTGGACGGTCTGGATCATCAGATGATTACACACGGAATATCACCGGTGCTTGTGATAAATGTTGACTGGGGTTGTTCAATTCAAAGGAAAAGCTACACATGCCGCAATTGCTGAATCCACTGCTTCCGTGTGACTCTCGCTGTGTACGCAACTTTCAGTAGAGACGACTCTACCTTTGCTTTTTTACCTACTTGAAATTCTACATTAGGACAATAGACTATGTATATGAATCCATGTTGCAATGATCAAAACCGTTCACGTGATTGGCCTTAGTATGTTTATTGTATAACCTAAAATCTATCTCCCAGTTTCGAATCTTTCAACTATTTAATCAACGAGCTCTTTTCTTTGACTACGGGAATGTTCCTTTTCAACCGTGATTTTGTGTGCCCCTTATATGATATTATGAATATTTTTCAACTTAACATATATTTTTTGATGTTTCCCATCATATAAATGGTTTGGATAAATGAAAATTGAAACAGATCCGAAGGCTGGAGTCTCGACGTGAGAAAATAGCAATACATCCGAATGTACTGCAACAAACTTCTCTAGAAATCAAAAGAAGCGGAGAGATGGCCGTTCGGGTGAGCTGGGAATAGGGACAGTTAATGTTTATTAATTCTGCACGCGGGCGGGATCTACCCCATTCACACGAACGCATAATAGCCAATATGGAAATCGTGTGAAGGATCCAGATTGTTCCATCTAAATGGAAGTAATTCTCAAATCTTTCAACTAAAAAATTAGGAAGTGTAATTCCTCATGTGGGCCCCAATTTACAAACTAAACTGACGGTTGATGCAACCCATTTCATTTGTATGCTTACCCCACCGAATGTGTTAAAGGAATGGTATTTATCCCATCACAACTAAACGTTGTAGCCCATGAAATCTATCCAGCATTTATATTACATGTTGGCACGTGTGCATGCATGTGGATAGGCAGGGCATGCACACGCGCGTGGATACAGAAAAGATTAGAGATGGAGAGCAGCTTGACTACGCCGATTCCAACATTCGTTTTCGAAAAGGGTTGAAAAATTAACATGTGAGTTGTCAATGACGCTTTCTTTGGGTAGTGAATTAGTTGCGGCCCCATCCTTACCGAATACGGTGCATCCCTTTCCATGAGGGCCACCTTTGATGTATGTATCCAAAATCCACTCCGTCCATCCGTTTCTTCAGATTATTTTATAGGATCCCAAAAATGAACTGGATCTAAAATTTAAGTGGATCATACTGTAGGAAACAGTGGTGGTTGAACGTGTCACCATTAAAAACTTCCTAAGGACCACCATTATGTTTATTTAATTTTTATTTTTCATCCAACTTGTTGATAAGTCATAAATACCTGGATGAAGTCAAAATAAAAAAGAACACTTTGATCCAAAATTTTTGTGGCCCACAAGAAGTTTGTAATGGTCAATCACCACTTTTTCCAATCGTATGGTCCACTTGAGAAATGGATATACTTACAAATTTTATTTTATGCCTAAAATGATCTTTAAAAATGGATGGACAGTGTGGATTTAGAATAAAGACATAAATAATGGTCTTCCATAGGGGCCGAACCGTATTGGCTGAAGCCTGGGACGCACCTAATCCACTCCCCTTTTTTGTGGGAATTTCGTGCTCCCAACTCTCTCATCCCACGTGCCAACGCGGTGCTAATCGGCGAGATCCTGGCCGTTAACACCAGCCCCATACGGTGTAAAACAAGACTTGGATCGACCAGCTTATAGGGGGGCATAAGCGCATGAAAATGTGGGCGATGGTAGATCGACCAACTCAACAGGTCCGCTTTAACTGTGATCCATATTGAATATCAAGTGGGGCAAACTGATGAACGGTCTGGATCTTGCGCAGGCTTGCGAAACTTGCACGTTGGAGAGCGTATTCGCCCCTGTACTCGAGATTAGTGTGGCGATGATATACACTAGGCTCCCGTACGTACAAATGTCATGTATCTCAAAATCTGAACCGCCCAAATGATGGGTACACTCTAGATCGGTCATCAACTCAATTCTGGCCACTGATTATCCGAATTTTGTGTTGAATTGGGACAGTTCACTTGTTTCATTTTTGCAGTCGATTTAATGTTCATCAAAAGGCCTGCTATGGTCATGCTTTCACTATATATTTTAGGTTATAGTCCATCTACATTAGTTCCTGCCAATTGGACGATTCAGATTTGAGTATAAGATGCCTCAGATATCCTAGCTACAAAGGCCTCGAAAAATGTGATGGGGAACTTCAATAGGCTGATAGTGTAATGGGTGATACCCAGGCCATTAGAAATTAGCTAAGAATTGCATTAGTGGCGTACAAACAATTCAAATTAGATTGTCCAAATTATGGGTCCCACACTAAATATATCATGAACTGAAAATTATGACTATTCCATAATATATGGAGCTGGTGGACATTAATAATTCCGCCTGTCATATATATGAGCGTAAAAAATGAGGCCTTCTAATAATTGAGCTAGGTGAGAGAGAGAGAGGTCGAGTTCTCCGTGACATTGAGTTCATTTTAATATATATATATATATATATATATATATATATATATATATATATATATAAAATTGTTACAGGAAAAATAGAGGGAAAAATGGACAGAACAATAAAAAAGGTTAGGTCGGAACTTTGTGCACTTCGTTGTATTGGACAACGACAGATACAGACTAAAAATTCGACCTTTTACTCAGACCAAGAAGGAAATGAGGTCGAGCTCGGTTTCTCGTCAACAGGTTGGAAGATCCATTAATTTGCCCAGCGCCAAAAGAAGCTCAACTACTCGCGGAAGGAGTCAGGTCGGCATAACCCCAGGCCAACACTACTTATCTTTTGTTGGTTCTAACCTAATCCCAACGGTGTCTACCCAAGATTCCAGCCGAGGATCTATGAAAGCAGTCGTAACATGAATCTACCCGAGATCCTAGCCAAGAATCTTGAAAGACACTCGTGACATATACGGGATCCGAATCTTACTACAATACGTTCCTACTAAATAGGGAAATCTCCTTTACGCCACCACCTCTTCTCACCTATAAATAGGAGCACCTCCAATGGTGAAAGGTATGCACAATCTCTAGCCTAAAGTTCCATTTACGACCAGACCCAGATTTTCTACCTGACTTAGGCATCAGAGGGTCCCCTGTATTAGCATTGTCCATTCCTTGTGCAGGTGCTTAAAGGTTTAAGAAAGGCTAACCAGATTTCTGCATCAACAGTTAGGCGCTGTCTGTGGGATCGACGTCGAAAGCCGTTCTCATAATCCACCAAGGCTCAACAATGGTGAAAGGAAAAAAGAAAGCTTAGACCTCCACTGTTGCACTCAATCTTGCGCCACCAGAGCAGTCTGCCAGCCACTGGGATTCCTCTTCCCGACTCCAGACTGACTCTAAGCCCGCAGGACCGATGCAGTATTCCTGAAATTGAGGAGGATGACTTGTCTCCCTCGAGTAGCAAATTGAAGCATTGACTAACAATATCAACTCGATAAAGTGGCTTTTAGAGCAACAGAACCCTACTCCCGTCCAGGGGACTGGAGAAGCGGCAGCTCGAACGGTTACGAAAGTTACTGCACCATCTAAATCATCCGCTGACTCCCAAAGGAGCGGGCAGGTTAGAGTATCGAGGCCGGATCCCTCCCACATTTCAGGCATTGCCGTGCTGACTGTCTCCAACTTATGCCATGAGTTGGAGAAGAAGAGGCGCAACAAAGCTTCCGAAATTGTGGCCGAGGCAGTGGCCAAAACCGAGGACCCTTGGGAAGAAGAACTCAATGAACTGTGAGGCTAGATCGGCGACATACGACAGGCTTACTGTACACACGCCCCGACCTCAGTGGAGACAATACCGGAAGAAACCAATCTGCTATTTACCGCTGACATCATGCATGCTCATATTCCACTAAGGTTTCAAATGCCCTAAATCGCTCTGTACTTCGAAACCACTGACCCAATTGAACACCTAAAATATTTTGGGGCTTGGATGGAACTCTACGGTGCATCAACTGTTGTCATGTGCTGGGCTTTTTTCTTGATCCTAACAGGATCGGCTTGAAAGTGGTTCCGACAATTAAAGCCATAGTTGATCAGCTCATCCACACAGCTCAATAAAGCATTCATTTGGAGGATAGGAAAGACTCAAGCAGACTACTCACCTCCTCACTATTATCCAAAAAGAGGATGAACTGCTGAAGGACTACATCAAACGGTTCAACCTAGATGCAATGCAGGTAGAAGGACACTCAGTAGAGATCCCTTGGCTACCATGATGGGAGGCTTAAGAGAGGGGAGGTTCCTCTTCTCACTTGGCAAGAACCCTCTAACAACATTGACTGATCCTCTTAATCGAGCTCAAAAATATTCCAATGTTGAAGAGCTTTTCAATTTGCGAAAGGTTGCTCGAAACAAGGGGAGCTTGGTTAGGAAAAAGTGATCTAAGGAGGAAAAAACCTCGATCGACAACAATAAAAGGAGAAATGATGACAAGCCGACTAGAAGCCAGTGCTCAAACAAGTAGGGTTGTACATCGAGCCGAGTCGAGTTGAGGTGGGCCAATCTTGGCTTGACTTGTTCGTGCTTTCCTCGAGTTTAAGTTCAAGCTCTTACCATTGGAGCTTGACTTATTTGCCAAACCTTTCAAGTCAAGCTCGAGGCAAGCTAGTGGATCGAGTCGAGGTAAGCTTACCTCGAGTCGAGTCAAGCTCGAGGCAAGCTAGTGGATCGAGTCGAGGTAAGCTTACCTCGAGTCGAGTCAAGCTTGCTCCCAACCTGACCCAACTCAACCTGGCAACCCGACCCAATTGACACCCAACTCAACCTAGCCACCTGACCTAACTAACTCAACCCACACTGACCCAACTCCCAAATCAAATATTCAATTAATAATATATATATATATAATATTTATTTTCAAATATAATATAATATAATATATTATTCAAGTCGAGCCAGGCTTGAGCTCGAGCTTCAAGTCAAGTCGAGTTCGAGTCAAGATCCACTGTGATTGAACTTGGCTTATTTTCAAAATGAGTTAGGTCATCTGAAGCTTGGCTCTTCTTGAGTTGTCGTTCAAGCCGAGTCAAGTCGAGTTATATTGAGCCGAGCCAAGTGAGCTTTTCGAGCTAGCTTGGCTTTTGTATAGCCCCTACGACCCACTACTGAGCAGCAAATTAAGTTCATACCCCCCCCCCCCCCCCCCATTGCGACGCTCGAACAGGTTCTTATGAAAGTTTGGGACAGACGAATCCTCAAATGGCCGAAGAAAATGAAATCCGACACATACAAGAAGGACAAGTGGAAATATTTCCACTTCAACTACGACCACGACCATTCAACCAAAGACTGCTTCAATTTAAAAGAGGAGATTGAGGCCCTCATCCGCAACAGGCACTTGTGGGAATATGTTAATAGGAGGGAAGAGCGAGCAGCCCATCAACAATGAAGCCACCGGGGAAATCCGCAACATCTTTGGCAGACTCACCGGGGGAGGAGACTTGAACTGAGCACAAATAACTCATGCCCGAATTATCAGTCACTGCAGCTTGGAGCATCAAATTCATGTCACCAGTAGGCTTCTAAAGGAACAAAAGGTCCTGTGAGTTGACCTTCATCGAAGAGGACACCCGAGGTGTCCACCACCACCATGATGATGCACTAGTGGTAACTATGACTATACCCAACCACAAAGTATTTTGAATATTGGTGGACACCACCAGCTTGACCGACATCCTCCTTGTCAAAATGGGATTCAGGAGGTCCCGACTCTAACCTATCAAGATCCCCATACTCGGATTTGTAGGGGATAAGGTCACTTCCGAAGGATCTATTCAGCTCCCTATCACGGTAGGAGAAGGTATAAGTGTTATGCTATGTAGCTCCTATGATTGTCAAATTTTGTGGTACCAAAACCTCTTGAAATCTATGTTTTGTGTAGCACTTTTACATATTCAAGACAATGCATCTCATGTACAAGGACAAAATTCTTTACTTCAAGAACTTCAAAAGCAAAACTTCATGATTCAGGAACATCGCTCGGTGTTTCAAGCTTTATAGTTCAAGTTATCAAGAACTTCGGCCAAGTTAAGACAAAGTTTCTAAATGTTGAACCTCAAGCTTAAGCCTCAATGTATCACAAATTTAAGCTTCAATAGTCTCGAGTTCAAGCTTCTACATTTGTCAAGATCTCAAGCTTCGTGAACTTCAAAGATCATCTATCAACCAAAGGAAAAGAAGTCTCAATGTTCATATATCACTAACAATATTTGAATGACCCTAATTTGATCTTAAGGTAGGTCATTTTGAATACATAATTCATTCGGCTCATTTTATAAGTGCATAGACCGTTTCTCGACTAGTCCTAGGCGATGTTCGACTAGTCCTAGCATCGGCTCGACCAGTCCAAGAATTCCTCGACCAATCCTAAGTTTGTTATTAATTTTTGAGAATTTTTGTTAAAGCCTTGACCAGTCCTGGAGACTGCTCGACCGGTCGTGTGAATAGTGCTCTACTTATGCTCGACCAATCCTACAGGCTCGACTCAAAGTCTAGCAACTAAAATGGGTTCCGTACGATCAGTCGTGGACATGACTCGACCGGTCATGAAGGCCGCTCGACCGGTCGAGCAGGTCCTTCGACTAGTCGTGGAACGGCTTTATCTTATCGTGCTCAAAATTTTAAAAATTTGTTGGTCCTACGACCAGTTGTGGCGACCTCAAGGCCAGTTGTGATTGCGATTTCTGAACTTATAAATAGAACACGAATTTTAGAGTTTGATATGCAATTCAAGCAAAATCAATATGCCACTCTGAGAGATAAGTTAGTCATTATTTTAAGGTATATTATGCTCATTTAATATTCTCTTTAATTAGCTTTCTTTGTATTTGATTTTGAATTCTGCATTCTAATTTTATTTGAAAGAGAGATTGTTGTATTCCCATTTCTTGGAATCAAAATCAAATCAAGCTAGCTCAAGATGATTTAATTTAAAATCAATTTAGAACCTAGAACCATTTCACAAGTGAGTGTGAACATTGAACTTCTACTCCAAATTGGTTCTTCTAGGCTGCATTAAAAGGAGAATATCCAAGTATTTTACATTATTGTAAATTCTTTCTTTTGTTTTCATTGAGATTGTGCCAGAAAAATCTCTCTATTTTGGTTTGTCTGAGGTGAACCAGAAAACTCAGTGTGGGATTTTTTGAATTGTGTAAGCCCACTTGAAAAACACATTGTGAGGGTTTTAGGTGAACCTTGAAAAACCTATTTTCATAATGAACGCTAATATCCACTGTGTGAGGATATTAGGAGTGGAGTAGTTGTGTGGCTGTTGTTTAACAGTTGGTGTACACACAAACGAACCACTATAATTTCTGGTTTTGTGGTTGATTGTTTATTTTATTTTGTGGATGTTGAAATTTTCCTTTTTACATTTGTGGAGAATATTGTAATTTCTTTTATGCAAGTGTGGGAATGTTGTAATAGCTTAGATTTCTTTCCTTGCTATTTAGTTCTTTATTCCTCTATATTAGTTTAAGCTTTTGATACACAGACCGTTCTAGTAAGGTTGTCCTACCAGAAACCCTTGGTTTTTGGTGTAAGGTTGTCCTTAGAACAACATCTGTATCAACCTCTCAACACTCGTACATTTGAGGTTGTCTTTAATTTCAGCATTGTGGGATTGTTTATTGCTATTAGTATTTAATTTATTTAAATTTCACTGTTAATTTTTTAATTTGGTATAGTCCTATTCACCCCCATATAGGACTTAATAGCTCGGCCTTTTCAAGTGATATCAGAGCCTAATAGCTCATTTAATTATTATTTCTTTTGGATTAAATTCTTGAGCTAATTGATCTGAGCTATTTGAGATGTCAAATTTTGATAGCCTCTCAGTCACTAGGCCTCCACCATTTGATGGCTCCAATTATGCCTATTGGAAAGTCAGGATAAGAATTTTCTTAAAATCCATGAATGAGAGCGTGTGGCAAGCCACAGTGATTGATTGGACCCCTCCTACCACTGAAGTGACTGGTATCAATGGATCCAAAACTATGAGAATTACACCTTATTTCTCTTAGACCATTCTTAAGAAAAATGTAGTGCCAATGCAAAAACACTAAATACAATCACTTGTGCACTATCACCCGATGAATTCAAAAGAATTATATCCTGTGATACTGCAAAGCAAGCTTGAGATATTTTAGAAATGATACATGAGGGAACAACAATTGTCAAAAAATCTAAAGTCCAAGTCCTCACAACTAAATTTGAGGAAATACATATGGAAGAAAGTGAAACTTTCATAAACTTTTATACTAGATTAAAGGACATTGTTAACTCTATGTGGGGTCTAGGTGATAAAATCCTAGAAAGTAAAGTGTATGCAAAGATACTATGCTCATTACCTGAACGGTTCAATTCAGTGGCGACTGCGATCCAGGAACTTCGTGATACGGATAATATGAGGGTAGAAGAATTAGTTGGCTCATTACAAACGTATGAGTTAAACTTCAAATCTCCTAAAGGTAAATCCATCGCCCTTAAATCTTCTAAAAGTATTTCTCAAGAAAATTGTAGTAATTCTGATTTTAAAAATTCTGAAGATGATATGACCCTTTTAGCTAAAAAGTTTTATAAGATTTTTAAAAGTAAAAAGAGGGTTGATTTTTAAAAATCTAATGATAAGAAAAGTGTGACCACACATGTGAATACAAATTGTATTTGAGTATGATTGGGACTACTATGTAGTCCAGGCAATCAGTAACAATTCCTGTTTGGGTGGCTGAACTAGTTTCACCACATTAGATATGTTCGATGAATCTGAGTCGTACGGTGATTGTCGACAGTGGTTAGGCCATGCAGAGTGTTTACGTGCTCCATGTCGATCAATTCAACGTGCACTCGTACCAATCGTACTTTTTAAATAACCCGATTGACCTATTGTGTGTTTACCATGTATGGACACCATTGCTTGAACCTAAGGTACCACTTACTGATATAAACCCGTTTCAACCATGGTACCACGATCCGCTAAGACTCATGAGCCGGGCATGGTAGTATGGGACACCGTGGTCGAGCTGTTGGCCTACGCTGGGGTGACGAGCCTCCCAATAGTGACCAATGAGTAACCCAAACTCGTGAGCCGAATACGGTGGTATGGGACACCGTATTTGAGCTATCGGCCCACGCTAAGGTGACGAGCCTTCCCTTAGTGACCTCGAGTATAAACGAGGCCTACCCTAGTGTAGCCTGGCTACGGTCCCAGCGTGGGTTGGGGTGTGCCATCGAAAGAGGGTCCCCAGTCGAAGATCTCATAGCCATAACTCATGCCAATTCCAACCCGATCCAGATAGTTCAGGTTGACTTGTCATTAGTCCCAGCTCTACGGAATGAGCTCGTGAACCTCCTTCGACGACATGCTGACATGTTCGCTGTTCACAACCCCAAATGTAGGGTCGCGATGTAGTAATAATCTCGGTAAGACCGAGGTCGAATCCATAGGGACAGAAACTTGTACGTATTCTGAAAGTAACTAGAACTAGAATTAGAAGAAGATGTAATCTAAATCTAGAGAATTTAAGGGAATAATTGTAAAGTACTTAACTAAAACTTGTAAAATTTAAAGGTGGGAAACTAGGGTTTCCAAGGATCCACTTGTAGAGATTAAGGAGATTTATGCTTGATTCAAGAACACAACTGGAATCAGAGTCCCATCTTCATCCAATTGGAAGATAATTCATTAAAATTCAATTCTGAACTTCCTTTGATCTAGTTCTCAAGAGATGAGAGGTATTAGAACTAGAATTGATTCCATTACAAAACCATGCCCATGAGACAAAACAAACAACAGAATGTACCAATCCACAACCAATCTGAGAGAATTATGAACTTTAGGAAGGATTCCATCATCCAACCATGTCCATGAGACGATGGTGAACAATAGGGTTCCCAAGTTCACAATCCCTATAATGAAAAGAACATAGTCTAAGCTATTGCAGATCTATGGTAGTTTAAGTCACAACAAACCATTAAAAACTAAAAGTATTTCGTATAATCAAACTAACCTCAAAGAGAGTTCAACAATGTGAATCAAAGCAATAAAAAATCAACCCATCACGCTACAAGCTTCACCTCTTAGCCTTAGCTAAGAGGTTTAGCCAATCACGAACATGATTAAACAAAATCTCTTAAAAGAATATAAACAACCAAGAAGCAAAGAAAAGAAGGAAGAACTCTTTGAAGCTGGCTACACTCCACGCTTTCTCTCTCTCTCTCTCTCTCTCTCTCTCTCTCTCTCCCTCTCTCTCTCTCTTCTTCACACATCCTCACTCACGTTCTCTCTCTCCCCTTTATATAGGTTATCTGTAGGTCGACTGGGTAGGTCACCAACCCTATTTACGCAGTTTAATTCACAGCGGAACAGACCTCTATTTCTGTGCAAGAAAACACACAACTTGTTGTGTTTGATTTGATTTTGAGAGAACAGATCAGACCATTTAAGTAATCCAACCACATGGATGTGGTCGAGATTGCTTTCTCCACTATTTGGACGGTCTGGATCACCAGTTTGATCCTTGTTTTGATTGCACAACAACCCGGATCATCCGGCTTTCTCGGACGCAGGCCCTGCGTAAGACCTGCGCTGTGATGATTGGTGAGCCCCTGATCAATGCAGACAAGGAAATCCACTCCATCCAATGGATTCACATCGAAAAACCAATCGGAGATGGACGGTTTTGGATCAGATTCGGTGTGGCCCACGGAGCTTCTACTCTGTCGTTCGTCCTGCATTTGAGACTTCATGTATGTGCAATGTTCGAGAAAATCAGGCCGTAGATCAGGGTACGGTCGGGGTTTGACCTCCTGAATTCAATGAGCGATGTGGATCATCGAGAGGTATGATGATGGTAGCCCACTCGAATCCATCCGCAATTCTTTGTTGTGGGCGGGATTTTGATTTTGAGCTGGATTCAAATCCGCTCGGGTCAACGCCTGCTGACCAATTTAACCGGTCCGGTCATAGTGGGCCCACACCTAATGTGTACACCGGCCACATGAAGTGGGTTCCACCTTGATGTTTCTTGAAATTTGTTCTGTCCATCCGCTTCCCCATCTAATTTAAGTAGTTAAGTCTAAAATTGAGCATATCCAGATATCGGGTGGGCCCCAAATTGGTGATTTTATGGTTGGTCTTTCCGTTGGGCCACTTCCACAAAGATCCAATGGTTGAAATTTTACGTGTATGGTTACTTTATGATTCTTAGACCCAATATAAAGTTTCGTGCTAAACGGATGGTGGAAACCCTATAATCTTGCATTCAGGATGATTCCCAGGCTTCTTTATCTTCAATCACTTAATTTTCTCGGATCTTTGGCGTGTGAATTCTTCAATCTCAGTCTCCTAAGATCTGTCCCTTTCCTTGGTGATTCTTGAGCATCAAATCCATGCTTTTAGTACATTTTTCAATCCAAGCTCCTAAATTCACCTTGCAACACAAACATGATTAAAATAGAGCATTAATCATTATCATGTTCATAAAATCAAGTAATAATTGGGGTCTAATATGCAATATTTGACCCTCAACATAATCTCCAACCAGCATTTTGCTAGTTCCGAGCAAACTATGTGAAAAATATTTCGAGAATTACTGGACAAAAGTTTTTATAAGCTCAAGTGTTTTTCTAAAAACAATCCGGATAATAGAATTTTAAGATGCATCAATGTTGAGTCATATTTTCTCCTAAACTCGAGCGCTCGGTAAACTTCATGGACAAGGTCAAAGTATTAATCCATCAATTAGAACAATTCTAAACATTGAGTTCCACCGGTGCAGAGTGTAACCTCGACTTATTACAATTAAAGGTCCAATCGTTAATTTTCACGATAACATTGGTAACCAAAAAGAGCATTCCGGATAACCAAACCTAAACCAAAACTTGCCTTACAGTTCAGCCTTTTTCTTCTTCCAGCTTTTGATTTTTCCATCGATGGCTTCATGCTATGCAAACCTTTTTAAAGATCTTTAACTAGTAGCCGTTTTCAATGTCAACTGTTTTTTAGCTAGGTATTCTTTTTTTTTTTCTCTTTATTTTTTTTTCAATGAACATGAAAGACAAATTCTCCAGGTTGGTTCCTTTCATGCATAGTGATTATCAGGTTAATAATTCAATATCGAACTGAAACCTTAATGTGTAAGCTAGATGTGACATGTGAAATCATAACTTAATCAATGTTTAAAACTTCTAATCATGAATTAGTAATTCGAACTTAACTGTAAAATTTGACAGGTAACTGAATCCAAGAGTCATAAATCACCAACATTAAGTATCTTATACTTCTTAAATCAAGAATATCCTTCAAAATCACTCGAATTCATAAGAATTTCCAGAAAAAATTTAAAAAAATTTCACAATTTTTGCTCAAGACTAAGAAAACACTGATTAGGTCACCTAATGTCCCATCCCTAACCTAAAATCTACATTGTCCTCAATGTAAAAGATATAAGCATGTAATGTACATGAGACAACGAAAGAAAAAGGAGAAGTGATGGAAGGTTAGTACCTGACGAAGGAATCAATAGGCTTTTCCAAAAGGATCTCAGCGTGAGAGTGGGTCAGCACAAGAGTTTAAACCACTAAAGCAAACTATCCTAACATTATAAAGCTGACTATCCTAAGCATAACATGAAAGCAGTAAACCTAACTATACCTCCATCAGACTAGGAGATCAAGTCATGCTGCAAGGTTCCTCCTCCGGCCAATATCTTGATAAATTTCTCAATAGGTTTCTCAACAAGATCATCCAAAAGCCATTTTCGCAATAGGCTTGGATGCCCTGGATCATGAATTTCCAGAGAAACTTATATACCTCAGCATAAAGTTTTCTTTTAATCTCCTGAGGTGTCCAAAGTATATACGATTCACCTATGACAGAAAAAGTTTTAGAGTTAATACCCTATGGTGAATTAGAGACTACACATAGATGAAATTCAGAAAAATTCTCAGAAAGTGATGTAGTCTCGACACATTTCGAAGTTTTAGACTCCGGATCAATTTTCATCTCCTCCTCCCTTAATGGTAAACATTTAGGATCTGGGGAAGAAGGGGCTTCAGAATAAGGGTTCTCTCGGTCAGTAACAACTACCGAGGTATTGTCTGGTGAGGCATCCACTATTACTTTTATCATAAGCTTGTTTAAATCTACACAGTGTGCCAAGTAATCATCCAAAGAGTCGAAACATTTAGTTGAAAGGAGTTCATTCACCACATCGAGATCTGTGATGATATGCCTGATAACTCATTTATCTTTTTTGAGAGTAGAAATGAGCATACTCTCTTATTTTTTCTCAAGGTGGGATGAAATCACCATCAGATATTGTCACGCCCCGAACTAGGAGACCGGGCTCACAAGATTCCCGATCACCGAATCCGGTGCCGACAGCCTCCGTAGTACCCCATTTTCGGCTCCCGGCACCCATATACCAGGTTCCGATCCTGGGATGCTACAAGGAGGATTTTTAATAATTCATTTGATTCGTAATGAGCATATCCAAGCATAACCCACGAACAATAACCTCAAGAACACCATCACAAAATCCACTATGAACAAAAACTTTGAATACAGTGCGTATAAAGGGAAATACAAGATAGTGGTAATATCAAAACTTCAAAAGCTCGGCGGCACACTCCAACTGTGGCAAGACTACAACTGCGTCCTGGCGTCACCTGCATGCATCAATCGTGCATAAGCTTATAGAAAGCTTAGAGGGCGGTGTAAGTGTGTGTGAACGTGCTCAGAATGCAATGCCGGAGTAATGCAGAATCATGCTGATGAGTACGTAAATGCAACCAAATGCATCAAGGCTATGCAATACAATATGTGAATGCTATCGGCCATACCAAGGCCATGCGATGCAATATGTAAGTCAAGCATGCCAATCCTCATACCAATGCAACTCCTCACTAGAGCATCAAATCAGTACGGTTCTCAGTCTGGATAATCACCGGGGTTTAGTACACTCCAAATGGCACTGTGTCTCTCCAAGCAGCACAGTCCAAGTGAGCATAAGAAACCTCACTATCTTCCTGGCAAATAGTCAGCCAATACTTATCCGGCACGTCGATAGCGAACCCATTTCCGAGCTGGTCAAACTCAGCCTAGTAATGCCCCCTGCTCTCGAGCAAGTAAGGCCACTACTCCTTTCCAACCGACCACGACACAGTGGGAGCCGCAGCCTCACGGTATTCGGCCCTCGTGCGCTCATATATCCACTCGGTCTCGACGTTGGAGTCATCCTCTGGTACCATTGGGTTCAGGGACTCTCACCCAGGGACATCTATGATGCCCCAATTGCTTAGAACATGGTTTCCGGTATCCAACCAGCCACCCACGATATATCTGTGGAGGCTATGGCCCTGATATCGCTAGGGCATATCACAATCACACAGATGCAAGTGCATGAATCATACTACCAGACATGCATCAATCCTGTGCATACCGTGCGCTCATGTAGGGCAACTCCGCATATCAGGGAGCCCATAAATGATCTGCCCGTAGGCATATGCTATGATCAGTCACTCTCCATATCAAGCAAACATATGATGCGTATGATCATGAATCATGGATCTATACTAATCATGATATAAAGTGATGGGTCTGTACAAAGCGAAGTGGCCTAGATGGCCACTGCACTACTGTCAGTAGCTGCTTTTAGTGGCCTTAGGGAGAGTGGTGGTGCGGACCTTTAACTGACACCGACCATGCAATGTGGACGTCAAACCATCATTGCTCCCAAGGTATAGCCTGCTATAAACATTATTATATACACCACGGGGAATCACACATTGCAATGGATATAGTTGCACTCCATTGGGCCTTAGGTAAATCAAATGGGCCATATCATAAGGGCCTTGTATATATATAAGTGGGCCTCAATATCGGGCCTTACGTACATTGCAATGGGCCATAACCCATGGGCTTTGCATATATCACATTAGTCACATAACGTGGATCTCAACTATAACAAGGTGGGCCTAATCATATGGGCCTCATATACATCAAAGTGGGCCTTAATATTGAGCCCATATACGTGCCAAGATGGGCCTAAATACATGGGCCCATATATACCAAAGTGGACCTCAATAATAGGCCTATAAATATCCAAGTGGGCCTTAATAATGGGCCCAAAAAAATACATCAAGATGGGCCCAAGTACATGGGCCCATATGCATCCAAGTGGGCCACATGTGAAGCCCACCATAATGTTTACTTGAAATCCAACCTATTCACGAAGTCACGTGGACCTTGGGCAGGGCCCACTATAATGTTTATTTGAAATCTAGCCTATTCATGAGGTCACGTGGGCAGGCCCACTGTAATGTTTATTTGTCACCCAAACTATTCATAAGGTGGCACGGTCAGGGAGGGCCACTGTGACGTGGTTCACAAATCCGATCCACCCATTAGGTGTGTCCCACTTGGCTGAGGGTTCAGACCAAATTTCAACCATGTCCAAATTTCAGGTAGGCCCCACCAAATAATTTTATATGTTTTAGGCATGTATTCACATAATTTTTGATGGTGTGGCCCACTTGAGATCCGTATACGGCTGATTTTTGGGGACAACCCATAATCAAAGGGGACCCATCAAATGCTAGGTGTTGATGATCGAAACGCATCACAATGGGGGCCCACAGCTGGAGCCGTGAGGCCCAGCCACCGTCCGCCCATCACCCATGCAGCGCAGGCGTTGCCTGCGTCTGTAACAGCCCTGCTGCTGTAGCGGCTTTTTTTTTTTTTTTAAATGGGGCCCTGTGATTCACAATCCAGCCCACCCATTATGTGTGTCCCACTTGTCTGGCCATCCAGACCAAGTTTCAGCTGCATCCAAACTCCAGGTGGGTCCCACCAAGTACTTTTATATGTTCTGGCGTGTCTTTACATGGTTTTAGAGGGTATGGCCCACCCGGTAATCAGATCACCTCAAGACCTTGGCTCAACGCCTAAAATGAGCTGGAGAACAAAATGGACGGCGTGGATCATCCTCATACATCAAGGTGGGGCTTGCATGAGCAGCCCACCCCAAAAGTTTACTTTTTTTTTTTTTTTGCTACACGCCCTGTCAGTACACCACTCCATATTAGCCGCACGTCCAGCGTCCCTGGACGATGGACGACATGGATATAACACATGCATCATGGCTGGGGCCCACGTTCATCAAGGTGGGTCCCACATATCGTGGCCCACCATAATGTATATATTTATATATATATATAATATAATATATTACACACATTATTATCTAAGAGATGAGATCTCCCTAAAATGTGATGGGCCACTCTATCTGATGGGTAGAGTAGATTTTACAATATTTGGTGGGGCCCACTACATTCTAAGGAGGGGAGAAGGAGAGAGAGAGATACACGGTGAGATAGAGGAGGGACCCCGCCACTATGGGCCCTCCATTTCATACATGCATACATAAAAAACGGGTCCCACCAACAAGTGGCCCTAAGAAAAGAAATTTAACGGTGGATCACCCACCTTGTTGGCCTCCTCCTTGCTCCCTTGCACTCTAATGCTCCTTTGCTTGACTTTTAATGGTAGATGATGGACTTTTGATGGTGTGGATGAGAGATGAGAGGGGTGGGGAAAGTGGGCCACACTAGTTGCTCTTGGAATGCTTGGGACGTATGGAGCTTTGTTGCTTGGAGGGATTTGAGAAAAAATGAGGGAGAGAGAGAGAAGTGATGGGAGATATGGATGGAAGGGATGGGTGGAGTGGTGTTGTAGTTAATGATGTATGGTTAGGTTTGAAAATGTGAAAAAGGAGGAATGGTGAGGGGAGGGAGAGGTTTGACTTGTGGGAAAAGGGAGAGAGGCCACTTGTACTTATTGTTGGGTGAGGTGGCATGGAGGTAAGGTGGTGTACTTGACTTGATTGATGGGACATCTCATTGAGATTCCCTCGAGATTCGTAACATGCGGCGTTTCTTCGAACCGAACGCAGACTGACATCTTCCCACCTAGGTATCGGTTCGGTGCGCGAGTCGCGGCGTTGGAAACGCGGCGATGGCGCGGTCGCCAAGGTACAAGTTTCGAATTGAGCCGCCTTCGGTAGGCAGGACTCGGCTTAAGATCGCGCGCAACGTCAGATATGAGTCGAGAATTGCCGGAATTCAACCGGAAGGATCGCAAAAACCGACGGAACAGTACAGTCTACGATACGGGTCTTACAGATATGTCTCTTCTTGACCTAAGTAAACCTGTTCAACATCAGTGGGCAAAGGTTTTAGGTTAAGCTTCGGTATCTTAAAGCTAGATGGTAGAGGCACTACATCAATTTGGGGCAATTTTTTAAAATGTGGCCTCCACCAGTTAACTTCAAGTATCAACACATCATCAAGTATGACACTCATCTTCCTAATCATATCATCATTTAAATCATGAGAGTGGGCCAAGCACATCTTTAGAGGGCCAGAGGATAAGGTCAGAAGTGCTCTATCTTCCACGAAAGAATTAATCAGGTTAATATCGTAGAAATTGTCATCATCCTCTAACTGTTTGCCTGTGTTGAAAAAGATATTCAACTCCAATGACATATTCCCAAAAGACATGCTCATGACTCCATTCTTGCAATTAATGATTGTATTTGAAGTGGCAAGGAATGGACGACCAAGAATCACAGGAATTTGAGTGCTCATGTTACTGATGGGTTGCGTATCCAAGACAATAAAATCTATCGGGTAGTAAAATTTGTTAACCTAGACCAACACATCCTTAATTACCCCCCTCGGTACACGAACTGAACGATCAAGTTGAAAGATGGTTAGGGTGGGTTTTAATTCACCCAAACGTAATTGTTTGTAGACCGAGTAAGGAATTAGATTTACGCTCACTCCTAAATCAAGAACTGTGTGCTCAATGCTGTAATTCCCAATTACATAAGCGATGGTTGGGCTACCGGGATCTTTGTATTTCTGTGGCACATCTTTCTTAAGGATAGTACTCACTTTTTTAGTTAAAAAGATTTTCTTTTGAATATTTTGCCGTCTCTTGGTCGTATATAAGTCTTTTAGAAATTTGGCATATGAAGGTATTTGTTTAGCTGCATCCAATAGAAGAATATTAACCTTCACTTTTTTCAACACCTCTAGAATGTCCTGAGAGTTAAAGAGAGGTTTTGGTCCAACCAACCGTTGGGGAAATGGAGCAATCGGCTTACCTTAAAGTTTCGGTTTCAATTCTTGTGGAGCAGTGCTAGGTCTATCATCATTGTCCTCTTCCGGGTCCTTTGGCTTCTCATCCCTTATCGGAATAGATTTGTTAATTATCTTCTCACTCCTAAAAGTGGTGATAGACTTAGCTTACTCCATTTGATTTGAAGAGCTTGAATCACTTATTTCTTATTGTGGTTTAGGATTGGGAAAAGGTTGGGCTGGAAGAATCCATTTTTCCCCAATTGAATTTTTTATCTCACGCCCTTATATGGCCTTTGAAATGTCTTGAAGGGTTTGCAATTTACCCTGAGTGATAAACCCTTTGTTTTGAATATGTTTTAGAACCGGATCCTCTTGAAGGTTCTCTTGATTCAGGAATTGGTTAGGGAATCCTTGAGGGATAGCAGTTTGTCCATTCCTCCAACTGGAGTTATATGTATTCGAGGTGGGTCCACTGAAAGGTCTTTAGTAGTTGTTCACAGTATTTAATTGCTAATTCAGAATTTCTTGAAAAGCAGGAATTGTTGGATAATTTTCAGTTGTATGTATCTTACAAGCACAAATACCACAAATAACTTCCATAGCCTTATCTTTCTTAAGTTCCATGGCCTCGAGTAGTTTCCTTGTGAGACTAGCCACTTTAGCATTTATATCATCTTCATCCTTTAAAATATACATTCCTCCCCTTTCCTTTGATTGAGTAGGCTTAGGAATGGTGGGTTTTGGAGAGATGTCCTATGATTGTGCGTTTTCAGCAAGTCTATCTAGATAGTCTCACACATCATTGATATCTTTATTCATGAATTTCTCATTGCACATCGTCTCGACCAATTAACGCATGGAAGATGTCAGTCCATCGTAGAAGAAATTTGTGATGCGCCACATTTCAAAACCGTGTTGTGGGCATGAACTGACAAGATCCTTGAACCGCTCCCAACATTGGAAGAATGTTTCATCTTCTTTTTGGGCGAAGTTCATGATTGACTTTCTGAGGGTGTTCGTTTTATGGTATGAAAAAAATTTCTTTATGAACTCCTTTATTATATTATTCCATGTGCCAATAGATCTGGGATGTAGTGAATGCAACCACATCTTAGCTTTCTCTTTCAAAGAAAAGGGAAAGAGTTTCAGTCTGACCGTGTCTTCAGATACATTAGGAAAGTATAAAGTGTCTATTATCTCATTAAACTCTTTTAAGTGTAGATATGGATTTTCTAATTCAAGTCCATGGAATTTTAAAAGGAGTCGGATCACTCCTGGCTTGATATTTATATGTCCTGCATTCTCTAGAAAAACCATGTATGAAGGTGTGCTCATCCCCACCGGTTGTAAATAATCTCGTAAAGTACGAGGCGGGGGTGCTTGATGCATCTCATTCTCATCCTGGACTTCCGCAACCCTAGATTGAGGTTGTCTTCCCAGTTGATTAACTGGTTGATTTACAACCATAACCTCAATTAACTCTGAGGATCTCGAGTGGTGTCTAATCTTGTGATGGATAGATAACCCCTCAACCAATCCTCCTTCGCTCAAAAGATGTTGAGTGTTATCACGGACCCACTTGGGCATGAAACACTCTCAGCCCTCAATTTCATATTCTAACCTAAACCTAAAAGAGAAAAAGAAAGTAGAAGTTTAGAAATAGAAAGAGAGAGGGATTTGGAAAGAAGTTACCAAATTAGAAGTTTCTAAGTTAAGATCCTACAAAACAAAACAAAATAAGTTAGCTTCTAAAAACAGAGATCCTAAAATTAAAAAATTTCTAAAAACAAAAATAGAAAGATAAGTTTCTAAAAACAATTTAGAAAAGTTTCTAAAACTAGAATTAGAAAGTAGTTAGTTTCTAAAAATAAAAGAAATCCTAGAATTAGAAAGTTTCTAAAAGCAGAAAACAAACCATAATCCTAAAAATTAAAAAACCTAATCTTAACATAATTCTAAAACTAGCTAATCTCAGAAAAATGAAACCGTTAATCCTTGGCAATGGTGCTAGAAACTTGTTCACAACCCCAAGTGTAGGGTCACGATGTAGTAATAATCTCGATAAGACCAAGGTCGAATCCACAGGGACTGAAACTTGCACGTATTCTGAAAGTAACTAGAACTAGAACTAGAACTAGAAGAAGATGTAATCTAAATCTAGAGAATTTAAGGGAATAATTGTAAAGTACTTAACTAAAACTTGTAAAATTCAAAGGTGGGAAACTAGGGTTTCCAAGGATCCACATGTAGAGATCAAGGAGATTTATGCTTGATTCAAGAACACAACTGGAATCAGAGTCTCATCTTCATCCAATTGGAAGATAATTCATTAAAATTCAATTCTGAACTTCCTTTGATCTAGTTCTCAAGAGATGAGAGGTATTAAAATTAGAATTGATTCCATCACAAAACTATGCCCATGAGACAAAACAAACAATAGAATGTACCGATCTGAGAGAATTATGAACGTTAGGAAGGATTCCATCATCCAATCATGTCCATGAGATGATGGTGAACAACAAGGTTCCCAAGTTCACAATCCCTATAATGAAAAGAACATACTCTAAGCTATTGCAGATCTATTGTAATTTAAGTCACAACAAACCATTAAAAACTAAAAGTATTTCGTATAATCAAACTAACCTCAAAGAGAGTTCAACAATGTGAATCGAAGAAATAGAAAATCAACACATTACGCTACAAGCTTCAACTCTTAGCCCTAGCTAAGAGGTTTAGCCAATCACAGACATGATTAAACAAAATCTCTTAAAAGAATATAAACAAACAAGAAGCAAAGAAAAGAAGGAAGAACTCTTTGAAGTTGGCTGCACTCCACTCTCTCTCTCTCTCTCTCTCTCTCTCTCTCTCTCCCCTTCACACGTCCTCACTCATGTTCTCTCTCTCCCCTTTATATAGGCTATCTGTAGGTCGGCTGGGTCGGTCACCGACCCTATTTACGCAGTCTAATTTGCAGAGGAACGGACCTCTGTTTCTGCGCAAGAAAATGCACAACCTGCTGTGTTTGATTTGATTTTGAGAGAATAGATCAGACCATTCAACTAATCCGACCACATGGATTTGGTCGAGATTGCTTTCTCCACTGTTTGGATGGTCTAGATCACCGGTTTAATCCTTGTTTTGATTGTACAACAACCCAGATCGTCCGGTTTTCTTGGACGCAGGCCCTGGATAAGAACATGCGCTGTGATGATTGGTAGGCCCTTGATCAATGCCGACAAGGAAATCCACTCCATCCAATGGATTCACATCGAAAAATCAGTCGGAGATGGACAGTTTTGGATCAGATTCGGCGTGGCCCACGGAGTTTCTACTCTGCCGTCTGTCCTACGTTTAAGACTTCATGTACGTGCAATGTTCGAGAAAATCAGGCTTCAGATCAGGGTACGGTCGGTTTGACCTCCTAAATTCAATGAGCGGTGTGGATCATCGAGAGGTATGATGATGGTGGCCCACCCGAATCCGTTCGCAAGTCTCTGTTGTGGGCGAGATTTTAATTTCGAGTTGGATTCAATTCCACTCGGGTCAACACCCGTTGACCAATTTAACTGGTCCTGCATGCCTGTTGTGTACACCGGCCACATGAAGTGGGTCCCACCTTGATGTTTCTTGAAATCTGTTTCGTCCATTCGCTTCCCCATCTAATTTAAGTGGTTGAGTCCAAAATCGAGTATATCTAGATATCAGGTGGGCCACAAATTGGTGATTTTGTGGCTGATCTTTCCGTTAGGTTACTTCTACAAAGATCTAATGGCTGAAATTTTACGTGTCCAGTTACTTTATGATCCTCAGGCCGGATATAAAGTTTCGTACCAAACGGATGATGAGAACCCTGTGATCTTGCATTCATGACGATTCTCAGGCTTCTTTATCTTCAATCACTTAATTTTCTCGAATCTTTAACGTGTGAATTCTTCAATCTTAGTCTCCTAAGATCCGTTCCTTGCCTTGGTGATTCTTGAGCATCAAACCATGCATTTAGTACCTTTTTCAATCCAAGCTCCTCAATTCACCTTGCAACACAAACATGATTAAAATAGAGCGTTGAGCATTATAATGTTCATAAAACCAAGTAATAATTGGGGCCTAATATACAATATTTGACCCTCAACATTCTCCTGGTTTCTTCAGGACATGCCTGACATCGACCCAAAAGTTATGGTCCACAAACTGAATGTAGATCCCGACCATCGACCAGTGAGGTAAAAGCAACGAGCCTTCGAAATAGAGCGTTACGCCATCATCAGAGAGGAGGTTCGCAAGCTCCCCGAAGCATGATTCATTGAAGAGATATACTACCCCGTTTGGATTACCAACGTTGTCTTGGTGAAAAAATTCAATGGGAAGTGTTGGGTCTATGTTGATTACATTGACCTGAACAAAGTCTGCCCCAAGGATAGCTTCCCCCTCCCAAGGATCGACCAGCTCGTCGAGAGCACGGTCGGGCATGAGCTTCTAAGTTTCATAAATGCCTACTCAGGCTACAAGCGAATTTTCCTACGACAAGCAGAAGATAACCTTTGTCACCAACAAAGGCCTCTATTGCTATAAGGTCATGCCTTTTGGCCTGAAGAATGTTGGGGCCACATACCAGCAATTCGTCAACAAGATATGTTCACTCAGCAGATCAGACGCTCTATGGAAGTCTACGTCGACGACATGCTATCAAAAGCATCAGGGTTACAGACAACATCGCTAACCTCGAGGAGCTGTTCACAATTATGCAAAAATAACGGATGAAGTTAAATCTGAGTAAATGCACCTTCGGCGTCAGTTCAAGAAAATTCTGTAAGGATGAGCACGAGGAACATGAAAAGTTGGTGTGGTGTTCAGTTAAACAAAGATGAGACTCAGGCTGAGACAAAGACGCAGACAGAGGTACATGAGTAGGTGGAGCAGCCACCTGTGAGAAGGAATCTGCCTCGTAATCGCAAGTTACCGATAAGATATAGGGATGACTCAAATATCGTGTTTGCCTTCATTATGGATGAGGGAGGTCCGTCTAGTCTTCAGGAGGCTTTTAATGAGCCGGATGCTGAAAAGTGAAAATGCGCAATGGATAGTGAGATTGGCTGCTTGTATAAGAACAAAACATGAAAGCTGGTGGAAGTTCCCGTTGCCCATAAAGTGATCGGGTGCATGTGGATCTTTAAGAAGAAACATGATAGGTACAAGACAATATTGATAGAGAAGGGATATGCTCAGAGAGAATGTGTCAACTTCACTCAGATATTCGCACCTACTGTGAAACTATTATCTATCATATTCGTGTTGGCACCGGTTGCCCAATACGATCTCAAGCTGGAGCAAATGGATGTGAAGACTGTCTTCCTGCACGGAGAATTGGAAGAGCATATCCACATGAAGCAATTAGAAGGATTCGAAATAAAAGGGGAAGAGAACAATGTTTGTAGGTTGAAGATGTCGTTGTACGATTTGAAACAGTTGTCTAAATAGTGATATAAAGAGTTTGATTCTTTCATAGTGATCAGTCAGAGGTTTAGCAGGAGTGAATATAATTATTATGTCTACTACGAAACATTAAATGGACGTGGATCCTTTTGTCCCATCAAAGGTGCATAAAAGCTAAGTTTTGAGACTTTGGAAACAAAAAGTGAGCGTTGCTCCCAAAGGACTTGGCAAACGTAAAGACGGACACGCCATCAGTAGCAAGGTGGTCACTGGACAGTGCTTTGTGAGCCTTACCATGATATATGTGTTTTACCTAAGCTTTTCATTTATTTTTCCAACTGATTTT
Source organism: Magnolia changhungtana (assembly GCA_030180095.1). Taxonomy (NCBI): domain Eukaryota; kingdom Viridiplantae; phylum Streptophyta; class Magnoliopsida; order Magnoliales; family Magnoliaceae; genus Magnolia; species Magnolia changhungtana. The sequence goes on along the minus strand of JASAUF010000203.1, from coordinate 1,676,539 downwards.
AATGCATGAGCTCAAAAATGAGACAGGCCCAAATCTCAAGTGGACCAAACCATAAAAAACATAGTGGTGATTGAACGCACACCATTGAAAACTTTCTAGGTCTCACTGATATGTTTCTTTCCATCCAACCTGTAGATTAGGTCACACCTAACTGGATGAAGTGAAAATACAAATATCAGTTTCATCCAAAACTTTCGTCAGCGCATGGAAGTTTTTAATGGTGAGCACTTAAACACCACTGTTTCCAGTGGTGTGGTCCACATGAAATTTGGATCTGCTTTAGTCTTGGGTTCATACCCTTGCGTGGATAAAAACACATACATCACGATGGAGCCCACGTAGCACCGTCCAGTAGGTCCTGGCTACTGACACGTCAGTCGGAGATCCGCGTCCCTAATGGACGCCGGGGCGCGGATTATGTACTTCCCCCGCCTGTTCGGAGCTCGGGACAGGCGGAGGCTCTGAGAGCCACTGAGGGTCAACCGTGATGTTTTCATTTTATCCAGACCGTCCATCCATATTTCCATATCATTTTAGAGTATTGAACCAAAAATAAGACACCACGCTCAATTGGACCACACCACAGGAAGCAGCAGTGCTAAGGATGCCCACCGTTGAAACCTTCTTAGGGTCCACCGTGTTTTTTATTTGCCATCCAACCTGTTGAAACGATCATATACACCTGGGTGAATTTAAAAAACAAATATCATCTTAATCCAAAACTTCTGTGGTCCCTGAGAATTTTTCACCGTCAGGAATCTAATCCCAACCTTGTGGTCCATTTAAGTCTTTGATCTTCTTCATTTTTTATTTGATACTCTAAAATGATATGGAAAAATGGATGGACAGTTTGGATATCCAAAGTTCAAGTGTACAACAACACAGGAAACAGTGGGCCACACCATGGACGAACATGTACATTTGGAAAAATGTAATATGAGGTCCACGTTCAGCTCTATTGCCCCATCATAATGTGCGTCATAAATCCACTCCATTAATCAGATATTTATTTGCCATCCGTACCGTTCATTAGGTCACACAAACCTGGATGAAAGGAAAACACAAGTATCAGATTGATCGAAATCTTCTGTGGCCCTCAAGAAGTTCTGAACGGCGAGACGTTCAATCCCATCACTTTATATGGTGTGGTCCACTTGGTATTTATATATGCCTCATCTTTGGGATGATACGCTAAAATGATATTTTCAAATTAATGGACTGTTTGGATATAACATATACATCATGGTACGGTCGCTTGGTGCCTTCGACCAAATGTAGGTGGGTGGTGCCGGGGCGCACCTAACCGGACGGGGAATGCCTAATGCAGCTGGATACTGGCTACTAAACAGTGCTCTGTGGGACCTACCATGATATATGTATTTTATCTATGCCGTCCATAAATTTTGGATAAATATTACAGGACGTAATACAGAAAATGAGGTATATCCAACCTTCAAGTGGACCACATCACAGGAAAATAGTGGTGATTGAACGCCTACCATTAAAAACTTCCTAAGGTCCACTGTAATCTTTATTTTGCCATCCAAACTGTTGATTAGGTCACACATACCTAGTTCAATGGAAAACACAACTATCAGCTTCATCCAAAGCTTTTGTTGTCCCCGGTGAGTTTTTCATTTCATGTCCTAAAATTAAAATAAAAAATAAAAAATGGACGGTGTGGATAGAACACATACACCATGGTGGGCCCACATAGCACCATCCAGCAGACAAGCGCGCGAAGTGGCAATCCGCGTGCAACTGCGACGGGCGCGGCTTCGGTGGTTCCCGATCCACAGGAAGCGGATTGGCTGGTGTACCTCACACCAGCTATATAACTGATGTATTGACGTCAGCATGTTCTGTGGGTCTGATTACAAGGTATGTGTTATATCCAAACCATCCATCCATTTGGCGAGCTCGTCTTAAGACTTGAGACGAAAAATAAGACATATCTAAGTATCAAGTGGACCACACTGCAAAAAGCAGTGGGGGATTGAACATCTACCATTGAAATTCTTTTTGGGGTGAGCTCGTCTTAAGGCTTGAGATGAAAAATAAGACATCTAAGTATCAAGTGGACCACACTGCAAAAAGTAGTGGGGGATTGAACGTCTACTGTTGAAATTCTTTTTGGGGTCACAGTAGTTCTGGATCAATGTGAAATTTGTTTTTCCTCTTCATTCAGGTCTTTGTGACCTTATGAACAGATTGGATGGAAAATAAGCGTTATGGTGGGCCCTATGATTGATTTTTGAGATAACTCTCCAAGATAATCTCTAAAAATAGATGAACGGTTGATTTTTGAGATAGCTCTCCAAGATAATCTCTAAAAATAGATGAACGGTGTAGATATAATACATAGATCACTAGTGGGCGATGTAACTTTGATCTCCTTTGAACCGTTCGTACAACTCGGAGCTCGAGGAGTGTCAGTGCTCGTCCTTGCACAACACGTACCGGTGGGCCCACTGTGATGCATTTTCCTTGTATTTATGCCGTCCATCCATTTTGACAGATCATTTTAGATAATGATCTTTAAAATGACGCAGATACGGATTTTAGGTGAACCACAGCTGTGGTGATTGAAAATCCGCCGTTAAAAAATTCTTGTGGCCACCAGATTGTTTATTTTCCATCCAACCTATTCATTAGGCCAAAAATACCTGTATGAAGGACCACGCAAATATCATTTTATCAAAAACTTTCGTGGCCCACAAGATGTTTTAATCACTACTCTTTCACATGATGTGGTCTACTTGAACCTTCGATTTTCCTACTTTTTGGGCTCGTGCCTAAAATGATCATTCAAAATATACGTACGGTGTGGATAACACATATAGATCATGGTGGCCCCGCAAATCCCTTGACATGACCGTTAGTATCCAGCGTCCTGGTGGGGTACCCAATCCGCGCCTAGGGGTGTACACGAACCAAGCTAGCTCAGTTAGCTCACTTGTCTCGACTCAAAAAAGCTGGAATTGACTTGGTTCGAAGCTGAGTTCCAGCATGCCTCAACTCGACTCGGCTCGGATCGAATCTAGCTCGAATCAGACTCAGATCGAACCAGTTTGATGACTCAGTTACTTTGCCATTGATGTTGCTCACCAACTGTTTGATAAAATGACTCAACCAAATGTGGCCGGTGGCAAGGAAGGTTTGGCCGGTGGCAAGCAAATTATGTACATTAAATAATTACATTTTCTCTTTTATTTATTTACTTATTATTATTATTAATTTTTTTTAAGTTTTTATATTACTTAGAAGGTGTTTGATAAAACACCTGTAAAATCATTGCCTCTGTTTGTATAACAGTGGGTTTTTGAAGTTGCAATTCAGGTGTTTGTGGAAATGCCTCAATGGCGAACTCAGCTCGATCTTGGCTTGAACTCGGCCCAAGCTGCTAATCGAACCAAGCCGAGCCGGCCAGTTAGGCTTGAGGACCGAGCCGAGCTGAGCCGAGTTCGAGCTGAGGTCAACCAGTGTTCGAGCCGAGTCGAGCTGAGGCCAGCTCGACTCAATTCGACTGGATGTACACCCCTATCTGTGCCCCCCACTACAAGGTAGGGTTCAATAGGCCAGGCTCGGGCCCTCAAAATCAGAATTATAAATAGGGCGAAACAGTTCAAAATCCAGGCTGAGGCCAACCCAGGCTCGGCTCATTGACAGCCCCACAGTAAATGCAACCCCCGAATCAGTGATTTGGGTGAGACCCTGAATGTGAAGCCCTCCTAGATGATGCATCTAATATCCAAGCCGTTTGTTAAATTTTCCAGCTTGTTTTAGGGCAAGGTCCAAAGATGAAGTAGATACAATCTCAAATGTACCACACCACATGAAACTTTGGTGATTAAATGCACAATATTAAAAACTTCCTAATGTCCACCATAATGCTTATTTGCCATCTTACCTGTTGATAAGGTCACATAGACCTAGATAAAGGGAAAACATAAATATCAATGGCCACCGTTTCATGTGGTGTGGTTCACCTGAGATTTGTATCTCCTTCATCTTTGGGATTCACGCCCTAAGATAAGGCGGAAGAACCTATAGACGGTGTGGATATATGATGCAACAATGAGGTGGCCCTGTGTTGTTCCGGATGGAAGGCATTAAGTAGTCACCATGGAAGGGTTATAATTATTCTATCAAGAAGAGTATAACACATGGTTAATCAATTAAAATGTCATGTTTAAAAGATGTATGTGAATGTGGGATAGATGTGTCAAATTTGGTCGCATGACAATAAATACACACACGAGCGAAAGATAGTAATTAAAACAACATGGGAAAATATGATAAATTGCCAATTTTCACACATTTGTAATTTGATTTTATCAAATAGGTTTTAATGAAAAAAGTGTTTATTTTTAAATGTCAAGATTTTTTTCAAGATAAATTATCAAACATATTTTTTAATACTCATGAGTACTTAAATTCAATGCTTTAAGTTTTCAACAATTTAATTAATTTCAATACCTTATTTTTCAGTTTATCAAACGACATTTAAGGCAACAATTGAGAGTAGGTGCTCAAATGTAGAAACATTCAAATTGTTTATAGGCGCATTGAGAAGTAGTGCTCAAATGTAGAAACATTCAAATTGTTTATAGGCGCATTGAGAAGTAGTTCAAAAATCTAACCCATCCATTGTGTCCCATTTGGATGACATGTCATCTAAATTTTAGGTTGTTCCAAAATTCAAGAGGGGTCTCCTTGGATTGAGTAAGCATCTAAAACTCATTTGTTAATATTCGACAATTCCATCTCGGAGAAGGCAAAAAGGTAGTTACGATTATGACCACAACTACAACGCTCCAAAATTTTGCCAACTTAGGAATTAGATGTCATTGGGCGTACCTTTGATTTCTTGATTTGAGTACATATCCGTGCATGTATTCACGTGTATTTGGAACTAAAAGGAGTGATTTTTGGTCCACTAAAATCAGCTAACTGAGTGAATATTTGAATTTTGCAACGAGTGGATGACATTCCACAGTGCCAATGTAAAAAAAAAAAATAAAAAATAAAAAAATAGAGCTTTTGGACGAACCTTGATGATGACACCATCAACCCAATGGTACCACCATCAAAATATGGATACCAATAGCTGGTGCTATCGTCACCCTCTATTTAGCATTGAACAACAATATTCAACAACGGATATTTTTAGTGCACCAAATGAAAAAAATTCTTATATTATTTTACACAACTCTAATTAAGGTAGTTCAAATGCCATATTGAATTTTTATGAGTCTAATTTCATAGAAAAATAAAAATAACAATAAAAACAAGACTTAAAGGATGTTGATTTTAGGACATTTTGGAAACTATGCAGAAATTTGTTAGTTTCAGACAGTTGGTACTTCTAATTTTTTAATATTTTTTTTGAAATTTGAAATTTAATGGAATTTGGTGGGGATAAATTAGACTTGATAATGAATTATCAGAAAAATTATAAAAATAATTCGGTAACTGAAAGTAACAAAAAAAATTTACAAGAAATAAACCTATTGAAACTGAAAAATTTCAACATTTGAATATCGCTGATGGGCCGGACATATCTTTTTCATCTTAGAGTTTCAGCATTTAGTGTCTTCTTAGGAATTGCATCATGCCAGGAATTATCCTGTTTAGTTAAATTATAATTTTTAAGTTTTAGTGTATCTTAATATTTCAGAAAAATTTCAATTTATTTGAATTAGGACTTAATTAGGGTGATTAGGACCAAATCATCATTTCCGCTCATTACGAATAAGCCGCACTATGAATTTAACAAATCCAAACCCTAATCATCCTATATGAGAAATTCAACTGGTTAACCTATTCTAGAAATGCCCAGATTTACTAAACTAACTCTAAATCGCCCGTTAGTGGTCCACTAAACCTGAAACTATAAAAAGATGTTAACCTTAGTGGGCTTGACATCCATCATGGAACAAATTACAGAGATGCGTTAGGTCGCGATAAAATTTAGGGCACCAACTTAAATTAATATCTTATACATATCTGTATAAGTGATCAAGGCTAAACTTGATATTTAAGTGATCGGGTGGATTCGTTGGTTTCCTATAGTTGATTAATCGGATTTGTGTGGTTCTTTACCACTATCACCTGCGTATAGACTCACCATGAGCGTTACGGGTCAGTCAATGACAACGTGAGCAAATAATAGTGAAAATTTTAAAGGATTTTTGAAAATCCAAAATAGTGAAAATCTGGTACATTATACATGATATATTTGCTCCTATCGCTCGTATTGAATCAACTAGATTATTATTTACTTTAACGTACAAAGCAATGTAAAATCTATTATATAGCTATGAAATCTACTTTCTTAAACAACGTCCTTAAAGAAGAAGTTTGTACTGAGTAACACATTGGTTAAGTAAATAAAGGAAAATATTACTTAGTGTATCGACTTAAAAAAGGTACTTTATGTTGTCAAACTTTTAAAGTCTTCAATGGTTTGGGGCTGCTTGACCGGTCCAGAGGCTGGCTCGACTGGTCGAGGTCTACTCGACCGGTTGAGCACCACTCGACTCAAAGTCAAGCGTGCTACTAATTTGGGTGTCCAGGGTACTCGACCGATTGAGGGGATGGCTCAACTGGTCGAGGGGGTCCCTCGACCAGTCGAGGCCTCGGCTTGACTATCGAGGTTACGCGGATTTGGTGCGAACTGCGTAAATTTGAGGCAGTTTCGCAAGGGTGCGAAAGGGAAGTTGCCTAAACTATAAATAGGGGTCCCTAGGGCTTTTCTAGAATTATTCTAAGGGATTCTAAAAGGGTTCAAGGGTTATCAAAGGGTGTAGCAAGGGTGAGATTCGTGGTTGTTCAAATCGGGTAAGTCCTCTCTCTTTGTAATTTCTATTTTCATAGTGAAGATCAGTCGCTTTGTGCCGTAGTTTTTTCCCGTAAGGGTTTTCCATATTAAATCGGTGTGTTCTCTTGTGTGTGCTTGGTGCCATTAGATTGCTATCCTAGATCTAGATCTGTGTGATTCTGCAGGCCAAAGTCCCAACAAGTGGTATCAGAGTAATTGTTAGGCACAGATCTAAATCTGAGGGATTAATAATAATGGCAAGCACCATGTATGAAATTGAGAAGTACTCAGGGAAAAATAATTTTGAGTTATGGAAGATCAAGATAATGAGTTCCTTAATCAAGTAAGGCGAAGATGGTGCTCTTGAGGAGCGAAAGTCTACTATGATTGATGAAGAATGAAATACTCTTGATAAGAAGGCTTTATCATCGATCTGTTTATATCTCACGGATGAGGTTCTCTACAATGTCATGCGAGAAAAAACTGCGGCTAAGTTATAGGCGAAGTTAGAGGACGTCCATGTGAAAAAGTCCTCTGAAAATCGCCTACACTTGAAGTGACAGTGGTATAACTTCAAGATGGCAGAGGGTGGAGATCTGGAGGCTCACATCAGCAACTTTAATAAATTGGTTTGCAAATTGCTGGATATGGAGGAAGTGATGAAAGATGAAGAACAAGCATGTATGTTGCTGAATTCTCTTCCGGTGTCTTATGAGTCATTTAAGGACACAATGTGTTTAACGAATAAAACCCTGAGTGTCGACACCATTATCTTGGCCCTTCAAGGGAAGGCTATGAGAAAGCTTAACATTGACATGAGGATATCTTCTGAGGCACTGCTTACAAGGAGTAGGAATTTTGAACAAGGTACAGGTTCTTCAGGTTTTAGGTCCAAATCCAAGGGCAAGAGCAAAGGAAAGGTAAAGTGCTGGAACTGTGGGAAGGAAGGATATGTGAAGAAGGATTGTGAAAATCCTAAATCGAAGAGAGAAGATTTTGAGGCTTCATATAGGGAGGCTAATGCTGCCACGTTAGATGGATCGAGTGGATGTGATGGTAATGTTTTGTCTGTATTTATTATTATGCGGTCATACGATGATCGTAAGGACGAGTGAATGCTAGACACAGGAGCGTCTTTTCACATGACTCATCATCGGAGTTGGTTCATCAGCTATAGGGAGTGCGATGGTGGACAAGTATTTATGGGTAATGACATTACTTGTAATGTTGTGGTTATTAGTACAGTGCGTATTAAGATGTTTGATGGGGTGGAGCGTACCTTGACTGATGTCAGGCACGTTCCTGATTTGAAGAAAAATCTGATTTCTCTTGGTGTAGTTGAGGCAATGGGCTGCAAGTTCACAGGTATTGATGGTGCTCTTAAGGTATCTAAGGGGGCACGGGTAATCATGAATGCACAATGACTCGATAACTTGTACAGGTTAATCAGAAGCACTTTAAAAGGTGGAGCTACAGTAGATGTAGCGGATTCCGCCTTTGCACGTGTGTGGCATGTTGGGCATGGCCACATGGGCGAGCAGGGCAGGAAGGCTGAGACGTGCGGACAGGGATACAGAGCAGGTGGAGCAGCCACCTGTGAGAAGAATTATATGGCATGATCGTAGGATATCGGCAAGGTACATGGACGACTCCAATATCGCAGGGAATTCATCTTCTATTCAGATGGCTTTAGCTGTGCCTGGTGCTGAGAAGTGAAATGTGACTATAGGTGATGTAATAGATTCGTTGTACAAGACTGACATATGGGAGTAGGTGGAGCTTCTAGTAGGCTGAAGAGCAGTTGGATGCAGGTGGATCTTCAGGAGGATACAACATAGATATATGGTGAGGTTGGTAGCGAAGGGTTATGCTCAGAGAAAAGGGATCTTTTCTCGTGATATTAGCATCAACGTAATTGTCTATTAGATCCGTGATTGGCGCTGGTCGACCAATGTAATTTTGAGCTGGAAGGATGGATGTGGAGTCTGCACTTCTGCAAGGGAAAGTGAAGAGTAGATCTACATGAAGCAACCAGAGCGATTCGAAGTTAAAAGGGCTGATAAAAGACTTTGCAGGAGGTCATGGTATGACATGTCGCCTAGGCAATGGTTTAATTCCTTCATGATGAGTCAGGAATTGATGACATGTAGATCGCCAATTATGATATGTCTGAAATCAATGTACTGAAGACTCGGTTAAGTGAGACATTCAGGATGAAGGATCGGAGGGCTGCAAAGATGGTTCTCGGCATTGAGAATGGAAGAGGAGTAGGCTTTGGTTATCTCAGGTAGAATACCTTGGGTAAGTATTGATCAAGGAGGTGATAGACTATGTAAAGCCGAAGAGCGTTCCCTACGCGTCTCTTCTCAAAGTTTTCCTCAGGACATTCCCAAAACAGATGAAGAAAAGTAGTATATCTCATGAGCCTTATTCGAATGCAGTTGGCAGTGTATGCCATGGTCTGGATTAGACCGGTTATTTCACAGGCTATCAGTGTTTTGAGCAAGTATCCCGGTAAGCAATATTGGGTAGCGGTGAGATGGTAAGAAGATTATGTCTTTTCTTTTGAGAAGAACGTGGATTTTGATCCAGCAGACATGCTCACCTAGAATGTTCTTGAAGAGAAGTTCAAGTTCTGTGCAACTTCTCTGGGCTTGGAGATGGCGGAAAAGAAAGACGGAGTGTGCACAAGAAGCTATGATGCAGAGATAAGAGAAGAGGGCAGCAAGATACACGATTGAAGATTGAAGACTTGGTAAAGATTGTTGTCAGACTTTTAAAGTCTTCAATGGTTTGGGGCTACTCGACCGGTCGAGAGGCTGGCTCGACTGGTCGAGGGTCCACTTGACCGGTCGAGCATCACTCGACTTGAAGTCCAGCGTGCTACTTATTCGGGTGTCCGGGGCACTCAACTGGTGGAGGGGGTCCCTCGACCAATCGAGGCCTCGGCTTGACTAGTCGAGGTTACGCAGATTCTTGCGCGAATTTAGTGCAGACTGCGTAAATTTGAGGCGGTTTTGCAAGGGTGCAAAAGGGAAGTTGCCTAAACTATAAATAGGGGTCCCTACGGCTTTTCTAGAATTATTCTAAGGGATTCGAAGGGTTTCTAAAAGGGTTCTAGGGTTATCAAAGGGTGTAGCAAGGGTGAGATTCGAGGTTGTTCGATTCGGGTAAGTCCTCTCTCTTTGTAATTTCTATTTTCATAGTGAAGATCTGTCGCTTTGTGCCGTGGTTTTTTCCCGCAAGGGTTTTCCACGTTAAATCTATGTGTTCTCTTGTGTGTGCTTGGTGCCATTGGATTGCTATCCTAGATCTAGATCTGTGTGATTCCGCAGGCCAAAGTCCCAACACTTTACAATCTCGAGCAACCTTTACGAGCATGGTACACTCACATCAATTCATATATTCATGACAGTGAAGTTAACAAGTGTTTCAGCGAGTATGCTATTTATGTTAAGTGCAATGACAATGTAGTGTTAACATCCTTCTATTTTGATAATCTACCATTTTTAGTACTTTCATATACTAGATCTTTTTTAAAAAATAAAATTTGATAGTTGAATGACAAGTCTACTTCCATCCTACAAAATTTGCTCTATTTTGAATTCTATAAAAATTTCTAAAATTCTGACAATAACCATTGTGGATGATTATTTTAGCAATCCTACCATGTCCTAAAATCAGTTCTAGATGAGCCTGGATTTTATTTTTGATTTAATTCTTGCTAGAATTAGACCCCTGGTGCTTTTATTTGGCTTTTGAATCACACCAATCAGATTTGCGGTTTAAAGCATGATAGTGAGCTAAATCTTCAAATCTTACAAGAGTGTCCTAATTTAGGTTAATGCATCATATAATCTAAATAAAGATAGGTTCTGCATTATCATAGATGGAAAAAGGGTTATAAGTTTGAGTTTCTAGTTTAACCTTCTGTTATGGGAAGATCCGAGCCCCTTGTAATTCCGAGGCCTGACGCCATGTTGATCCGATTAGATGGATAATTAACAGCTCAGCATAGATTTTGAGAGCAGACAGTACCCTATAAAGATCCATAACCACTCTGATTAAGACCTTGCTTGCCTGAAGGTCCCAGCCAATTCCATATTCTGAGGCGGACGCTCCTTGAGCTGAACTTAGAAACTGCCATAAGTGAACGTGGCCGGTTACTTCGCTCGCAGATATGCACGATATACATGATGCAGTATGTGATCCCGGGATTATGTGCAGTATCTACATGATCTGAAGATCTCCCTGATTGCGTGAATCGTGTCGTGATTAACAGGCCCAGACCTTCCTATAGTCAGGTATAAATACATGAGGACCCCGTTGCTACAGGTATGCAACGTCTGACACTCTCCCTCTACACTTCAATTTAGACCCCGATTCCCTTGACCTAACTTAGGCATCGGAGGGTCCCCTGGCTTAGCCAAGGTCTCCTTTGCTCACTTGTTTTGCAGGGCCAAGATCCATTCAAGGAGCGTCACACGGAGTGGAGGGTGGTCCAGATTTTGTCATCAACATTTTTGGCGTCGTCTGTGGGAAACTGATACAAAAGGTTAGGTTTCTGTTCTCGAGTATAATGGCTCGAGGAAAGAAGAAAGTAGTAGCTGTGGAACCAGAGCCGAATGAGCAAACTCGCTCCTCCTCTTTACTTCAAGCCGAATCAGCCCCAGGGCCCTCCCAGCATTCTCGCAATCGAGCGAGTAAATATCATACCATGTAAAATGAGATACAAGCCCTACGGGATGAGGTAAACAGGATGAAGCAACAACAGGAGCGGCGATCGCACCCCGTTCAGAAAAATCCTGTACCTGAACCAGTGAGTCCGGTCGTGGAAGCCCACTCCGCGCCAAGGCGTGTGAGGCCTGAGGCGCCTCAACACTCCCAGGCACCGCTCTCAAGTCGAAACATCCCCGCCCAACTCCGGCCTGCCTCGGAATCCTCCCCGAGCCCAACTCCAAGCCTCACCTCGGCCATGGCACCGCAAATCTCCAATGTTTCATCACCTCAACGAAGGAGAGGAAGGAGAAATCTCCGCCATCGGCTGGAACGAAGGAGAGGAAGGAGAACTCCAGAAGTTGAAAATAACCAAGAAATCGTGGCAGAGAACAGAGACCCGTGAGAGAAAAAGTTCACAGAGTTCAACTACAGATTCACGGCTCTAGAAAAGAAACGGTTGCCTACGTCAGTTCCCGCCGCCGTTCAGGCAATGATGGAAGAGACCGAACCTCCATTTACCTTGAAAATCATGAATGGGGTGATGCTTTAGAGGTTCCGGATACCTCCCGTCATCTAATACTCCGGGTTTGGAGACCATCCCAACACGTAGAAGCCTATCGCTCATGGATGCAGATCCAGACGGCGGCAGATGCTATGATGTACTGGGGGTTCTCGATCACACTTGCAGGTTCCGCACGGAGTTGGTATTAACAGCTCAAACTATATTCCATCAGTTCCTTCGTAGAGTTGAGCTGACTATTCCTTACTCAGTTCATAAGTAGTAAGAGGAGTCGAAAACCCAACACTCACTTGTTTGCCATCAAGTAAGAGCTTAACGAGTCGTTGAAAGATTACATTGCTCGCTTCAACGAGGAAGGGTTATTGGTGGAAGACTACAACGATAAAATAACACTCGCTGCTGAATTCAGTGGCCTAAAAGAAGGAAAATTCACTTTCTCCATTGGAAAGAACCCGCCGAAGACTCTAGGCGAACTGGTCGTCAGAGCTCAGAAGTACACCAACACGGAGGAATTCTCTAATGCCCGTAAGAATGTCCAAGTAACAGACCCAAATGATAAAGGGAAGAGGCCTAGGAACGAGGAATCTCAGCCATCTAACAACGGGGCCGATGACCGCGTCTCTCGCGATCGTCGTCCGAACAGAAGAGCGGAGGGAAAATTCCGTTCCTACACCCCCCTTAACGCGTCTACCTAGCAGATTCTATTGGATATCCGAGGAGAGAAACTATTGAATTGACCTGTTTGCATGAGAGCCGACCCAGATCATCGAGACAAGCGCAAGTACTGCCGCTTCCATCGAGACCACGGCCACAATACGGCTGACTGTGTCGATCTCAAAGATGAGATCAAAACCCTTATTCGGAAGGGACATTTACGTTGGTACACCAAGGAAGGAAAAGGCGCTCGAAAAGGAGAAAGAGAGCGAGAGCAGCCGCATAACGCCACGGAGGAGCCCATCGAAATCCGTACGATCTTCATGGGCCATCCGGTGGTAGAATGATTCGAAAGCTCACTCCCTAAGTTCGAGGTACATTACATCCATCCCCTCGGTAGCCTATGCACTCTGACGTTCACAAAAGAAGACGCGCGCCGAATCTGGCACCATCATAATGATGCTTTAGTAGTTACCATGACCATAGCGAACTGAAAGGTATACCGCATCTTAGTCGACACTAGGAGCTTGGCTGACGTGATCTACTCCGAGGCCTTCGAAAGAATGGAGATTCCGAGATCTCATCTCAGACTCGTAAAGACCCCCCTGCACGGCTTTGCCGAGGAAAAAGTAAATTCCGAGGGAGCCATCTCCCTCCCTGTGACTGCGGGAGAAAGACAACATCAAGTCACACTTATGGTAGACTTCCTAGTTGTCAATGTACCATCAGTACACAACGTCATCCTGGGCAGACCTTCTCTCAATGTTATGAGAGCAGTCGTCTCTACCTATCACTTGATGATGAAATTCTCCGCCGAGGGTGGGATAGGCTACCTTCGAGGTGATCAGCGAGAGGATTAGAGATGTTATGCGATGGTGGTAAAGAAGGGATCAGTTAAGCAAGAGTTCACCATCAACGTTTTAGACCCCATAGGGCCTGTGGAGGGCTCATCCATGGAAGACCTGCAGAAAGTGCCACTTGATGAGGCTAATCCGAGCAGGACCGTTCAGCTCGAGACATCATTAATCCTGAGCAATGACTCGAAATTTTAACATTCCTACGACAACATATCGATGTCTTTGCCTGATTCCATCAGAGTCCATATACTAAACATGGATCCAGATCACAAACCCAAGCTGACCGTTCGGTAATAGCAAACTTGGGACATCATTGAATCTGAGCAACGACTCGAATTTTAACATTCCCATTACGACAACATAGCGATGTCTTCGGATGCATACTCCGGATGGTCCCATTAAGATATGCCAACAAGGGGCTCTAATTTTCTCGGGGCCACGTCATGGTCCACAACCGACTAAGAAGTGCATCCAGATCACAAACCATGTTGGTAAAAGTATCAAAGCATCCAATCATCCGATGGAGAGGTATCAAGGCTAACCCACGATAAGATCAAAAAATTCCCTCGCTTTTCAAGTCTCCTATCGATATCAAAGTTCGCATGCGTCGGACCATCAAGGAAATACAATGCCTTATAGGACGAGTCGCGGCACTCGGACGTTTCATATCCGGCTCAACGGATAAATACCTCCCCTTCTTCCAATAGTTGAAGGGTCATAAGAAGGCAGGGTGGACGTCGGAGTGTGAGCAAGCCTTCTAGTAATTGAAACAGTATTTAGGCTCACCCCCTCTCTTGTTTAAACCCGAAGAAGGTGAACTCCTGTTCCTCTACCTCGCGGTCTCAGCCTTGGCCGTCAGCTCAGCCCTGATCAAGGAGATCGGAGGAAAATAATACCTCATTTATTAAGTGAGCAAAGCTATAATACCGGTAGAAACAAGGTATTCGCCCTTGAAGAAGCTAGCGCTCAGTCTCGTTGTGTCAGTCGGAGGTTACGTCCATACTTCCAGGCTCATTCAGTGATTGTGTTGACAGACTCCCCTCTCAGACAAGTTCTTCAGAGGCCCGACGTGTCAGGTCGGATGACTAAGTGGGCCATCAAACTTGGTGAGTTTAACATCTAGTTTCATTCGAAAGCAGCGATCAAGGGCCAAGTTGTGGCCGACTTCATTGCTAAGTTCACCACTCCGAGCACAGAAGAGATCGACATTGAAGGTGAAACTATTCCACCTATCCCCCCGGGCAACTAAGGAGTGGTATTGGACTCGAGACGGATTCTCGATGTGGACAGGTCATCCAATATCAAAGGGGTCGGGGCCGAAATTGTCATGATCGCACCTGTAAAACCCAGATTTTTGCCAACTTGTAGTTAGATGTACTTAGGTAATGGGTTGATCTTAACACCTTATTAACTTGTCAGAACCCAATCCCAAAGTCTAAAATTATTTTTTAACCCATTTCCTTCAAAATCTCACCTTTCACCACCTCATTCTTTAAATTTTTCTAAGTATTTTCATATTAGACACAAATCCTAAAGTTTAGGTGATGAAGAACAATATTTAAACTAAAAATTATCATAAATAGTAAATAAATGAATAAAATAGGTTTTTGAACATTAATATTTTGGAATCTTACAAAATAAATAGGTTATTTAGATAGATCAGCTTCTCCTACCCTAAAATCATATATTGCACGTCGAACAACTCATCCTGATTTGTAAGATACGCATGTTTCAAAAATCACGTGGCGAAATTACCACCAGACAGTCCAGCAGACCGCGGCGCACCCCGGTCCAGCGGGCTAGGCGGCTCATTTTCTGTAATTTTTAACCCAACTTCGAAAAGTCATATCTCTCTCGTTATAACTCCGATTTAGGTAATTCAAAAGCTAGATTGAAGATCGATGAGTCTAGTTTCATATAAAAATAAGTGAAAAATATAATAAATAGTTTAATATAGTTAAATATAGGTCATTGTGATAAATGTATGAAACTCATTAGTTTGGACAACTGCCACTTCTAGAATTTTTCTAAAGCATGAAATCTAATGAAATTTGGTAGAGATGAAGTAGACTTGATGATGAACTATTAGAAAAATAATTAAAATAATATACTAACTAAAAGTGCCAAAGAGGGGCATGGAACTGCCCTAGGACCATATTCTATCGTAATTATAGCATAATTTAGTTAAGTACTAAACTGAATACTCAGTAGAATTACCTTGAACCACTTTAAATACGAACTGCAAGACCCAAAACGAGTAGAACCGCTAATGCTACATTACCCTATAACCTAGGATCAATCTCAAAACCCAGTCGCTCTCGAGAGCACCTTGAAACTCCGTATCGAATCTAGGCTGAGCGTCGAAAGTCTGATTACCGCGAAACTAAACGATTATGACCACCTTGTTGGGCTTGACAACCATCTTGAAAATTAAATCCAGATTGTGTCCAGAAATGCACAACTTAAGCCCGGAGCGAAGTATGTGAGAAACACGAATATCTTTAGGAAATGAACTGAAACTTAAGTGAATTGAGTCGGTTCGCTTGCAGGTCAAATATAAGGATTCAGACCGTCAGAATCTGACCTAATTACACCCTCAGATCAGGAAAAATTTCTAACACATGTCAGTGTACTTGTGGCCCTGATCGAGTACCGGTGACCGTTGAATCGAAACTGGTCCACCACGGTCGATCTGTAAATCCGATTGGACCGAAAACTCAGCCTGACCTAGATCCAAGGTCAGAGAGCTTAAGTCTGACCGCACGCAGAAAAGGGGCCTTAAGAAGTGCTCCGTTGGATTGGGACAGGCGCCCTTTGGCTATAACCTAAGTATACCAAGGCCCTAGGGCTATTTTCGTCAGTTCTGGACCTATATAAGGGCCTTAAACCCTCTCTCTCATATTCCATACGAATTTTAAAATCCTAAGAAAGAGAGGAGAGGAAAGGAAAAGGAAAGAGAGAGAAAGAGAGAGAGAGAGTTGGAGATTCATCCTGGGATTTGATCTCGTTGCTCCACGCACTTAGCCACCCTATCTGTATCACAAATCCGGCGTTTCCAACAACGTACTTGGGTAAGAAATCCTAACTCTAACCTGTTGTAGCAACTCAAATAGAACAGTTGATAGAATAGCTAACTTATTCCCTATTATAGGTTGTTCTGGTGCCGTAGACAAAGACTTAGCATTTAAACTGAGTTCGTTACTCGTTTACCAGCGAAAGGTACGGACTATAAACATTTAGGTTATGGTTTTCAAGGCTTTCAATGTCATTAATGATTTATGATTGACTTGATTGCTATCACATATGCTTAGATACGATGTTTTCCGTATATTACACATATATATATAAACTATGTCGATTATAATGCATTTCAGGTGTTTGTTGAAATGTTTGAATGAATATGAAATCATGATTTGTGTTTGCCATAACTATTAACTAATATTACATGCTTGTATTATGTATGGCTACTCCTTGTGAAAGGATTTACCATAATATATACCCTAACTAAGTTCATGTGTGTAGTAAAGTGTAGGGTAAGTGTTTGACAAAATGTTTGAGTAAGAAATTACTTGACGAATTGCATTTAATACAGGTGTTGAGATAGGATTCTCAACCACCTTACTAATATCTATAATATCCTTCATGTAATCTATATTGTTATTATGTGATTCATGTATAAAATGCATATGTGTATTAACATGCTCTATGTGTTTGATAAAATGCCTGAATGAGGAAATGCCTATTTAAATGTATGTAATAAGGGTGTTGAGATAGGATTCTCAATCCCCTTATCCATAGTTATAGTTTCCTTTATATAACCTATCTTACTATTACGTGATTTATGGATGAAATGCCTATGTATGTTAACATGTACACTTTGTGTTTGTTAAAATGCTTAAATGACATCTCTATGTGGATTGGTTGTCATATGTTGTACTTGACTATCACATGTGAAAAAAATTATTTTGGAGTGTGTTTGGGACTACGACGTAGTTCAGGCAATCGGTAACAATTTCTGTTTGAGTAGCTGAGCTAGTCTCACTACAGTTGATGCGTTCGATGAATCCGAGTCGTACGATGATTGTCAACCGTGGTTAACGCTCCATGTCGATTAATTCAGCGTACGCTCGTACCAATCAAACTTGTCAAGTAACCCGATTGACCCGATGTATGTTCACCATGTATGGACACTCTTGCTTGAACCTAAGGTACCAAACTCACCATTGGAAAACCCTAGAACCATGGTACCTCGATCCGCTAAGACTCATGAGTCGGACATGGTGGTATGGGACACCGTGGTCGAGCTGTTGGCTTACACTGGGGCGATGAGCCTCCTTAGTGACCGGTGAGCAACCCAGACTCGTGAGCCGAATACGGTGGTATGGGACACTGTATTCGAGCTATCGGCCTACACTAATCGGGTGACGAGCCCTTTGTAGTGACCTTGAGCGTACTCTAAGTCTACGTGGAGGCGACAACCCTTTTCGTAGCAACTAGAGTATAAACTAGGCTTGCACTGATCAGGCGACGAGCCATTTGCAGTGACCTAGAACCGTAACATCGTATGAGATTTACTAGGACTGACGACCCTAGAATGGATCATTGTTTGGAAAATGATATAAGGGAGGTACCTTAGTTTCTCAATCCTGCTGTATGAATGAACCTAAGTAAGAACCTAACTAATACGTGCATGCACCGCATTGCATGTGCTTTGGCGAGGAAGAGTACTTTCGGGAGGTTGCCATACGCGCCGTAAGATGAAGATGCTGAGGGAATGCAGGCGAGGGCATGTATCATTTATAAATATCATTCCTACATTAATCAGAGTACTTAAGAATGTTTGATTGTATTGCTTTATCATTACTGCTTGACTGAATTGATAATACGTTAACCTTTGCTTTATAGTTCCACTGAGTTGATCACTCACTCCCACGTTACGGGACAGTGTTGTACACACCAATTAGACCCTGTCTTAGTTGCAGGTGGTGGCGATGCCTACGAGGCAGAGCCAGACTTCGAGGATAACGAGGAGACATTCTCCTACATGCAGTTTTCAGGTGGGTTCATGTGAGCCGTGTCCTGATCGACAGGGATTTTTGGGATGTTGACTAGATGACATTACACCTTTTGTATATTTTGAAATTATACATGTAATTATTTAACCTGGTAACATTATCACACTCTGGAGACTTACCATAGTTTATATATTTTATATATCTATCACAGTCTTCCACTTGCAATTTCCCTTGTCTCTGGAGTATGATATGCTGTTCTGGTATAATCTCATTCATGTTTCAATGCACTCATCATAATCATCATTATCTACGTTGCATAAGTGATGCGTTAGAACTTGGGAACTGATCTTTGCTCGACCCCCGATTTTCAGGGCATTACAGCACCAGATTCCATGACCATTCAGTATGCAATCCGACTCAGGTATAAGGCCTCAAACAATGAGGCAGAATATGAAGCTTTGCTAACCGGACTTAAATTGGCGGCAAGTTTGGGTGCCCAATCTCTTCAGGTCTGGTGCGATTCTCAACTCATGGTAAATCACGTCTCTACCGAGTACATGGCTAAGGAAACAAGGATGATCGCTTATCTTGATGAGGCGAAGAAACTGATCGAAAGATTTTGGAATTGCACTATCCATCAAATCTCAAGAGCGAAAAATTCATGGGCCGACGCCCTGGCCCAGCTCAGCTCGGCCGCGGAAGGGAAGATCCTGCGAGTCATCCCTGTTGAATTTATAGAACACCTAAGTATCGGCAAGCCGGAAGAGAAGGAAGTCAATCTAGTTCATGCTAGTCCAAGCTGGATGGACCCAATCTTTAACTACCTCACGTCCGGCGAGATCCCCTAGGATAGGCTGGAAGCCAGGCGATTGAGGGTCCGAGCAGCTCGATATAATATCCTAAATGGTGTCTTATACAAGAAAGGGCATTCCCAGCCCTACCTCAGGTGCCTCCGGCCCGACGAGGCAGAATATGTCATACGGGAGATTCATGAAGGAATCTACAGAAACCATTCCAGTAGCCGAGCCTTGGCCCTGAAGATACTCCGACAAGGATATTTTTGGCCAATTATCAGAGAGGACTCCAAGGACTATGTCCGAAAATGCGATAAATGCCAGCGCTTTGCAGCCGTGCCGAAATAACCCACTGAAGAAATGATTCCTATGAGCGGCCCTTGGCCGTTCACCCAGTGAGGAATCGACATCATTGGCCCTCTACTTACAGGAAAAGGGCAAGTCAAGTTCACCATCGTCGCTGTCGATTACTTCACTAAGTAGGCCGAAGCCGAGCCAGTTGTCAAGATCACAGAATAGAAGGTGGTCAACTTTATCTGGAAAAACATCATTTGTCAGTTCAGAATTCCACGCACCATCGTGTCAGACAATGGTCGGCAGTTCGATAACGACAAATTTCGAGGCATGTGTCAGGGACTCGACATCACTAATGCATACTCTTCTCCTTAACATCCTCAGTCCAATGGATAGGTAGAGACGGTCAATAAAGTCATCAAGCACCACCTCAAGATAAAGTTGGAAAATGCAAAAGGAAGCTGGGCCGAGGAATTTTCCTTCGTTCTCTGGGCTCATAGGACCACAACTCAGTCCTCAATAGGAGAGACTCCATTCTCGCTCTCCTACGGCTCGGAGGCAATGGTGCTAGTCAAAATTGGTCTCCCTATGGCTCGAGTCGAGAGCTACTAAGAAAACTAAAATTCCGAGCAGATTGCAGCCAACCTGGATTTGCTCGAAGAAGTTAGAGATATCTTGAGGCTTCGAGTCACAGCTCGACATCAACAAGTGGCGCGATTCTACAATTCGAAGGTCAAGATCAGGAGATTCAGACCAGGATACTTGGTTCTTTATCTAGTATTCTCGAATACCGCCAAGCCGGGGGCTGGGACACTCGGACCAAATTGGGAAGGGCCCTATCGGGTCGTCCGATCAACCAAGCCAGGCTCTTACCACTTAAAAGACCTAAAGGGCGGTCAGCTCCCCCACCCCTGGAATGCTAAGCATTTGAAGGTTTACTACCCGTGACAAAATGACCTTTAAGGCCCTCGAGAAATGTACTTCTCTGAGCGACAGGCCTTTAAGGCCCCCGAAAAATGTACGCCTCTGATCGACAAGCTTTTAAAGCTCTTAATAAAATTCACCTCTTCGCATCCACACGAATGAATTATCTACTAAACAAAAAGTTGCCTCTCATATGCAGGGGTGGAATCAATGAGCTAATCCCTTAAAAAAGGGGTTAGTACATTATCCCACAAAAATTCTACATGGCATCCCCTCTAAGTCAGGGGTAAAGCCAAAATGCTGACCCAACTCTCTCAACATAAGAGTCAGTTCACAGACTAACGGGTAAAGCGGAAGGTTCTCGCCAATTGTGGGCGGGCCGACCCCTTAGGGGTCTGAACTTGACAAACAGGCTATAAAGGCCTCACTTTACAAGACGGCATTGATAGAAGTTGATCTACTAAAGGGTCAGCATGGCCACGCCTTGGCAAAAATTGACAACCAACAATCAACAATCAACAATCAACAGCCAACATCCGAAAATTAACTACGGATTAACATATGAAAAATCATCATTTACAAACCCTCACCAGGAAGTGAAAGAGTAATAAGAAAGAAAAAGTTTCGACTATTCCAAAAAAAATAAAAGAGGGAGCAAGTAATCTAAGCTATGCAGGTGGAGGAGGAGCCTGAGCGTCAGGGGCTTGATCCGGGCGGATGTCGTCAGCAAGTATCTCTCCAGCTTCTTCGGATAATAGGGAGTCAAGGTTAAGGTCCGGGTACATGCCCTGGACCGCCTCGATGCAATCATCATAGCCATGGTTGTAAAACTTGGCGGCCTCAGCATCCCTCTCCTTGAAAGTTTTGAAAGCTTTTATTGTTGCGGCCACCGCCTCGGCCAAAGAAGCTTTGTCCTCAACTCGTTGAGTTTCCCTTACCTGAGCGACAGCTCGAGTCTGCTCTTCTGCAGCCTCAACCTTAGCTCGATCAAGGGCTTCACCCAGACAAGCGTTCTCCTGAGCTAGCGAGTCCACTTGAGCCCTGGCCCGGGTCGGCTCCGTGGTTGCAGCGTCGCATTGAGCTTTGAAGTCCCCTGCGACCCCTTGTAGTCGTAGCTCCTTCGCTTCGAGGTCAGTTGGGACCTCTTGTAGTCAAAGCTCCCTGGCCTTCACATCTTCAAGCTACCAATGTAACTCGCCATGCTCTAGTCGGAAGAGAGTCGCCTCATTCCACAAGACACCTACCTCGGCTCCGAGCTAGTGTCTCCACTTCGGCGTCTATCTTTCAACGCTCTCGTACTCTCTCCCAGGACAGGAGGAGCCTTGGAATATACTAAATAAAAAGCAAAGACAAGGAAATAAGAAGGTGCGTACAAAAAATGAAGGTTAAAAGATACGAGGAGAATGAATACCTTATAAAAGACCATTGCCAGATCATTCAGGAAGGAGTCATCCGACTTGGAAAACAGGTTGGCGATCTCTTCTTCCGGAACATGTTTGGCCGCCCAGTGAGCCAAACAAGACATATGGAAACCCAGTTCATACGTTGGGCCGCTTGTCCCCACATGCGCTGAGCCTCTCTCCTCTGCGGCCCCAGTCCTGCTACTGGCAAATGCCTGAACCTTGGACCCGAGGGCATTCCCTACCTCAAGAGGGGAGTCGAGGGCATTCCTTACCTCAAGAGGGGATATCATCGCATCAGCCATTCGAATGGCCTCCTCATGCTCGAAGGATGAAGGAATGGCTATGCAAGGGGCCGCGGATTTAAGACGAGCCTCCTCGGTGGAAGGAATGACGGTGGGAGGAAGGGAAGGAGTTATGGTTGCCGAAGTCGGAACAATGATAGCTGGAGTCGGAACTATGATTAAGGGAAACCCGACTTTAGCAGGCGCCACAAACGCAGTTGCGGCGATGGAAGCTGCAATTGAAGCTGCAACAACAGAAACTGGAGATGAGGGGCCCTCTCCGCGAGGAATAGCTCGCTTCCTCCGAACGGTGGTTTTCGTCCGGGGCTCATCTCTCAACAGCTCTTCCGTTGTCGAAGCGGCTTTCCTCCTCCAAGAACCAGACGTCTCGGTCATGTCTGTGTAAAGAATGACAAATCAGCAACGAATCGGATAAGTCTGGTTCCTTTAAAAGAAACAGACGAAGAACTTACTAAAAGATGTCGGGAGAGGCGCCGACTTGCAAAACTCAGACCAATGAAGGTTGGTGGCGGTGATCAGATCTGACCAGGAGCGAAGCTCTCCCGATCGCGCCCTAACCTTGGCTATGCAGTTCTTTTGAGCCGAGTCGAGGGGAGGTGTGCCCCTTGGAAAATCTATAAATGTAAAGGACAAAGGTTTCAGTCTGACTGACGTAACAAAAGAGAGTATGAAGATAAGGGGGATTAACTAGTCCGACCTGGTTTTGAAAATCGGGTAGGAACTCGAGTCGTCAGAGTCCCAAGTTCAGCCGTTGGTGCCTCTCATTCACTCGCAGCCTAGAACCATTTATTCTTTCAGTCCTTGTTAGAAGACAGAAAATTCATTACCAACCCTGATCCTTTGCTGCCTCAGGTCGCGAAGTAGTACCATGGTTCTTGGTTATCATGCTTGACCAGGTACAAACTCATCAGTTTAGCTGGGGTCAGTTCTGAGTTCCTGACTTGACTTCAGATGATGAAGGCAGAAATCAGCACTCTCCAGGCGTTGGGGGCGAATTGGCCAGGAGCCAGTCCAAGGTAGGTTGTCATGGCTCGGACGAAGGAATGCAGAGGAAGTCGAACTCTACATTGCAGCGCATGGAGAAAAATAACAACTTCTCCCTCAGCAGGCGCCCCAACGGTATCGAGAGACTCGGGGCCCCTTATCCAAACGGAGTCCAGGATCTTGAACTCTGAACGGATCCACTCCATTTGAGACACCGAGAGTACGGAGCCTCCTGGGACTACCTCCAAGGCCCGTCCACTCGCTGGCATCTCAGCAGCCTCGGTAGTTGTGGTCCGGGAGGCTCGAGTGGCTTTCTTTCTGCCACCTAGATAAGTCCACGCGCCCGTCTCCCTCGATTTTTGAGGCGGAGGATAGAGTGGGATCGCTTCATAGGGTTCTTCAGAGGCCCCTCTCCTGTCACCTGAACTCCCCGACTCGGAGTCATCGCCATAACTCCGAACAATCTCCAGGTCGGACGACATCTTAAAAAGGAATGCAGAGAAGCACAAGGAGACTCACCGAACAGTCACCGGAAATCGCTTCTACCGGAAGTATCCTAACGGTCGGAATCGCCCGTCAGAAAAACCTTGATTGGCTGGAATCGCCTGCGTCAGAAATCGCTTCCTCCGGTGACAACTCAAACACGAAGTATGGAAGTGAACCGAAATCTTCGAAGGAGGATTTATATAGACCTCACCAAATCTCTGCATTAATGACTAGCAATGATGGCCGCAGCTGAATCGTTGTGGGTCGAACTCGGAGCTGATGTAGCCACACACCATTGGCTCGGGCTCTGTCAGGCGATGTGCTTCTGACATCAATCAGCATGCTTCAGATAAGCGAAACGACGCCCGAATATGGAAAGGTTCCATCCAAAACATCACTCCAAGTATACGTGGCAACGAATCATTGGCGGGTGGTAATTCGAAATCTTAACCGTCGCCACACGTCCACTGCGCGTAGACTCCTAGGCGGGAAACCCTAAGAGCATGAAGTTTCAAAATATGATAACTCTGGCATGTGTAGAAGGCTTGGCAGATGAGGCGTTTGATCTTCCATATGTCTACTCTCTGAGTCTTTAGCAGACCTCGAAGAGTAGGGGGCTTCTATTATGGAAAGATCCGAGCCCCTTGTAATTCCGAGGTCTGACGCCATGTTGATCCGATCGGATGGATAATTAATAGCTCGGCACAGATTCTGAGAGCAGACAGTACCCTACAAAGATCCATAACCACTTTGATTGAGACCTTGCTTGCCTGAAGGTCCGAGTTAATTCCATATTTCGAGGCGAACGCTCCTTGGGCCGAACTTAGAAACTGCCATAAGTGAATATGGCTGGTTACTTCACTCGCAGATATGCATGATATACATGATGCAGTACGTGATCCCAGGATTATGTGCAGTATTTCCATGATCCGAAGATCTCTCTGATTGCGTGAATTGTGCCTTGATTAACGGGCCCAGACCAGCCTATAGTCAGGTATAAATACGTGAGGACCCCATTGCTACAGGTATACAACGTCTGACACTTTCCCTCTACACTTCAATTTAGACCCCGATTCCCTTGACCTGACTTAGGTATCGGAGGGTCCCCCGGCTTAGCTAGGGTCTCCTTTGCTCACCCGTTTTGCAGGGCCCAAGATCCATTCAAGGAACGTCGCACGGAGTGGAGGGTGGTCCAGATTTTGTCATCAACACCTTCTATCCTATGTAAAGTTATATATGGGTTTATTAACTGCATCCATCGATTTTCATATTATTTTAAGATGTAAGTACAAAAAGCAAAAAGAGGTAGATCCAAGCCTTAAGTGAAATATCCATTAGGAATTAAACTCTCACTGTTAAAAAAAAATAATTCTTGTGAGCTGCAAAAGTTTTGTATCAAGTTAATATTTGTGTTTTGCCTTCATCAAGTTCTATGTAACCTTAGGAACAGGTTGGATCGCAAAAAACATCACGGTGGGCCTTAGAAAAGTTTCAACAGTGATCGTTATTATCCCTGCTGCTTCCTGTGGTGTGGTCCACTTGGGCTTGGATCTGCCTCATTTTTGGATTTTTATCATAAAATAATATGGCAAAATGGATGGACGGTGTTGATAAACCCATCAATCAAGGTGGCCCCCACTAGGGGCAGTGTGGGAAACACCACCTAATCTGCGTCCTTCCACCTCTGGAATTCCTGTTGGTGGGGTTACAGGCAATTCGGGTCGGCAACACTGCTGGCATCCACTCTTCCACTTGCACCTTCAATCTTCATATCTCATTTTCTAAGAAAATCTCCGATACATTGGAGGAGTTTTATGAGTCATACTCCTGCACCCGGAAACTGTGCGTAGCATATAGCTAATTCAAAGTTAGCCATGCAGATGGTGGGCCCCATTTTAGATGGATCATGAGAGAAATACTATACTTAATGGGCCCTTAGGTAGAAATCTAATGGACGGTAGAATGAGAACGATTCAAAGTCAACAGACAAATCCATTATCAGATTTAAGGGTGTGCTCGTGATTTTGACTGTACCATGCGTATGAATGGATGAGAATTGTCACGGAACCTGTTTGCGTGGAACACCAAAGATATATGGCCCCACCATGCCGTATATCATGGTGGGGCCCACAAAGCTTTGACACCAACTATGTGGTGGGTGTTGAGATCATCAACCACTTTAAATCTCGTTGTAGCATTCTGAGTAAACTTTGTGAGCATACCCTCACGTATATGAATTGTTTAGGTTGTCCATCGTTTTAACGTATCGTTTTAAGACATGATACAAATTCGAATTCTGAGTAAACTTTGTGAGCATACCCTCACGTATATGAATTGTTTAGGTTGTCCATCGTTTTAACGTATCGTTTTAAGACATGATACAAATTCGAATTATATCCAAAGCTCCAGTGGATCACACCACAGGAACTGGGTGCTTATAATCTATGAGCTAAATGAGTAATTTTTTAACTTTCCATCCACTTTTTTTTTTATCCGAACAAAACTTATCTTACCAATATAGACTTCTACCCGTATGGACAACTCAATAAAGATGAAAATACTTCTACTTTTTCAGCTGCTTTTACCTGAAAATTTTTTATCCAAAACTTTCTTTCCGTACCTGAAAAATCTACTTTCATAACATAATTTTTCGGCCGTTTAAAAATAAAAATAAAAAAAATAACACATAAAAAGTAAGGAAAAAATTAGCACTATAGTACAACACACTTTTTTTAATTGCCGTCCGGAAACTTATCTGACCAAAGGCGATTGTTAGGGTATGGACGTTAGTTTTTTAATGAAAATACCCCTGCCTGTTAAGGTAAAGCAGCTGAAAAAAGCAAGGGTATTTTCATCTTTTTGAGTTCGTTCATATGACTATAGTCTACTTTAGTGTTTAAGGTTTTGTTCAGGTCTAATGAAAAAACGTAGGTAGTACGTTGGGTCTATACAATGCAAAATCCCAAAAGTAAACATCTACGGTGCTAATTTTTTGGAGCCAAATCAATCCGAATCAAACTAGCTGAATCAAGGGTCTGAGTACCCATAGATGGGGAAATCCCACTGCAGCTTAAGTGGTAACTACATACTGAGTAAACTCTATGGGACCTACCGTAATATATGGTACTACTTATATTTGTATTTTCCCTTCATCTATGCCCGTTTCCTGTAGTGTGGTCCAGTTAAGCTTTGGATATGCTTCAATTTTGGGTTGATATGGAAAAACAGGTGGACGGCGTGGATAAGACATACATCTACAGTGGGCCCTAAAGAAATTACTAATGAGTTGCTCACTATGAATCCGCTTCCAATCCCAAAGCTTTTTGCAGCCACGCCGATTTCACTCGGTGGTCTGTGGACGTACCATAATGTATGTGTTTTATCCTCGCGGTCCATCCATTTTGCAAGATAATCTCATGGGATGAGCCCCAAAATGAAGCAGATCCAAATCTCAGGTGGATCACATCATAAGAAACAATGGTGATTGAACATTCACCATTAAAAACTTCTTAGGGCCATGAAAGTTTTCGATGAAGCTGAGATCTTTATTTACCCTTTATCCAAATATGTGTGACCTAATCAACAAGTTGTTGGAAAATAAACATTATGGTGGGCATTAGGGTCTAGAAAGATTTTAGTGGGAGGCATTCAATCACCACTGTTTTCTGGTGTGGTCCATCTGAGGTTTAGATCTGATGGACGGCGTCCATAAAACAGGTACATCATGGTGGGGCCCATAGATCACCGACCAGTAGCCACAGCTGTATGTAATCCCCTTGGAGAAAACTCTTGGATATTTTCTTTTATATATATATATATATATATGGGAAAAGGTACTATGCGCTCGAGCGCATACGGTCGTTCATGAGGTCGAGTTGGTGTGGGGCAGTCAGATGCATCATCCCAGGTGGGGCTCACACGGCTGAAAATCACCTCAATCCGTAACTTTTGTGAGCCACACCACGTACAGAAGTGGAGAGGGGCCGTGCACCATTGAAACGTTCAAAACCAGTTGTGGGGGCCTTTCGAGAGGTTTCTTCATGATCAAAACCGTCCATCATGCGTGTCCCACTTGAATGTAATTTTAAACCACTTTTCAGGTGGTATCCACATCTCAGGTGGGGCCCACCAAGTGCTTTTACATGTTTTTTCTTGTATACTTATGTTTTCAGATGGTATGGCCCACCTGATCACGGTGGACGGACAATTTTGGGCCGTCCAGGCCCAAAATGGGACGGTGCATCTGGTGGACGGTGTGGATCTTCGAACGGAATCACGGTGGGGCCCACCCCAGCTCGACCTCACGGACGACCGCTTTACGCTCGAGCGCATAGTACCTTTTCCCTATATATATATATATATATATATATATATATATAATGTTTATCTTCAGCAACTTCAGTAATACGTGGGCATTTTTGTCATCTGAATGTAAATACCATATTAATGAGGTACTATTTTGTAAATTTTCCATTTTTTTCCTTTTCACCATTGTTCCTTCTTTAATCGTGCTTGAGTTCGGATTCAAGGTCCGGTCCATTTAGGCCATCAAGTGGCCATGCCATCAGGTTCTACCCTTCATCTAGTGGGCATCTCATTCCCACTATTCCCTGTGGTGTGGCCCATTTCAGTTTTGGATTGGCCTGATATTTGGCCCACCTCCTAGCATTATCAGCTCGCAAATGATGGACCGAGTGGATGCCACACATTCATCACAGTGAGCCCTATAGAGCTTTCTGTTGCAATGGCTCCCTCAACAACTGTGTTAGGAAATTGAGGAACAATCCAAATGAGCGTATGTGGGCCCCATGGATCAGTGACCCGCTACAGATGGTCTTGTGTATTGAATTTTAAAAATCCAAGATAGTAAAAGATTGCCGACTGACCGAAGTCTAATGCAGTGTTTTAAATAACGGTAACGTGATGCGTAGCTCAGCCCTCTACAGCGTGTAGTGTAAATACTTAGCGTGTAACATAAGCTACACAATACTTTTATTTTTTAATTTAAAAATAGGATAAATATAATAAATAGTGAAATATATATATATATATATATATATATATATATATATATATAAATATATATATATATATATATATATATATATATGCCTAAAAGATGATTCATTTTATCAATTATAAGCATGTTCAAAAAAGTTATTAGTTATCATTTATCAAAAGTCAATCCACATATATAAGCCAAATCAAATAATTATCACATCAAAACTTTCTAAGTAAACCACTTTAATTAATAATGTCTAATTGAACTACAAGTCACAATTATGAAAAGAAATAAAAATCACATAAATTGAAAGTATCAAGTATAATACAAATGTCACATTTCTCAACATTAGAAACAAAGAAAATGTGAAAAAAATAAAATAATAATAATAATAGTAATAGTAAAAAAATACATTGTAGCTTACGCTACAAATGCTATATGCTACGTATCTGTAGCGTACGCTACAGAGGATTTACATTATTTGGGACGCCACGTAGCGCTATGGCTACGATACAGAACGTAGCGTATGCTACGGGCCTTATTTGAAACACTGGTCTAATGCAACCAGTCCGGGTCGAATCGAATTGAGTTGACTGCACCAATAGCCATCCTAATATCCCTGACTTGGCCCGACTAGTCCCGACTGGATTCAGGACCAAACAAGTGGGTCCATGTCCCCCACAACTCCATGTTCAACCAAAACAAGGTCACAATTTGATGGGTATGGTCTTTCGAGGAATTTTTTGTGCATAGCAATCCACCATGTGGCCCCACATGACATTAGCAGCTTAGGGATTACTGAACCATGAGCCTCGGCCACTTGAAACCAGAGTATTGGGTGATACTCGAACACCAAAGATCATGTTGAAACTCCTGGGAGTCTACCACCAAGGCAAGGATACGGACCCCATCTTGGCTTCGAAGGACTCACTTTTTGGCCATTAACCCATCCATATTTCCATGGAAATCATGAAATACCAAACAAACAGGTGAATTAGGATTCTTCCCCACAAATTTCTATTTTCACAGACATCATATGAAAAATAAAATAAAATCCATAGAATCTTCCAATGCGACATTTTCCTTCTGAACCTACCTTTTGGATTCCAAAATCCAAACAGGCCCTACATAATGCAACAACTAAGAAACTGAGTGACCTGTTATAAAGCTTTCTCCTCGTTGAGGTTTCATAATGCATACGCACTTTTTGGCATGAAGTTCTACAACCATGTAGAAATTTACCAACTGTGATTATGTATATTGCCAAGAGATTTCGTCGTCAAATGCACCAACCATGAGTTGGGAGTTGGATGTTATAATCATCGGTTGCTTTGTCTGAGTATCTAAGAGGATGCATGGGGTGGCTGACCACTTTCCAAGCAACCCACCGCCAAGCTTGTAGATTTTCATTTAAAAAGAAAAAAGGGCCCCACAGTTCCTTTTATGGGTATAACCTTTTGTATTGGGGTTTGAGTAGGAGTAACTCTCTCTTTTCCTACTTAAGGGTTTGGGAACACATACATAGAGTTTGTTAGAGAGACAAACCTTATACATTGTCACATGGATGTGCTACTGTTGGCACAAAGTGTATAAATCCTTGTATGGTGTTCCTGGCTTTCTAGTTTCCATCTACTTTTAAACAACAAATACAAGTCAACAAAGGTTCATGTGAATAAACTCAAGAAAATATACATGTGGCTTGATCTATATTAATTTAAGCTGTCAGGACATTTGTTTGTTGAATTTGGACTATTAATTACTTTTCATCTTAACCATCAAGTAGAGTAGAAGACGTGAGTTCAAAACGCCATCATTTCCCCTTTTACATTTGGTAACAAATTCCTAATTTGACTTTGACCAGTGAGTGACTTGACCCGAGTCATGTCAAGTCAACCGAGTTATTGGTCTGACTTGACGAGTCTTACCCAGTCGGTAGAAAGAGCAAGTTTCAGCCTGACTCAATTCGACAAGATTTCGAGTTGATTCAGCAAGATTTAGAACTATGCTTAACTGTTCGAAGTGAGGACATTGATACCAAGGATGGATAGCCGGCCTGACAGATTCAGTTTGGCCAATCACTAATATTTCAAGGCCCCATCCTCAGTAGGTGAACAAACTGTCTAACCCCCAAAACAAAACAAAAGGAAAAATAAAAATAAAAACAAACAAACAACCAAAAAGAAAGAAAGAAAGGTGGTTTCTACTTTGAAAGCAAGCGAAAGAGGTTCGGTTAGATGGACGCTTAGAAATGAGTCATTTCTGGAAATGCATGACAATTGCTGCTGAAAACCTCTCAAGGCTGCTGCAGCCAAATCCAGCAAACAAATCACAATCACAAGATGATTACCTTCATAGCACGAAACCCTTTTGGGAACTCCTTAATTTCACCGCAATGAACAGTAGGATTCACGGTTAAACACGGAAGTTGTCCAACAAACTCCATCCAAGAAAAACGGGGTTTCATCTCTAGACATTTCCATTCAGTGTTCACTACAAACACAACACCATCCTCTACGCTCGATTTGAACTCTCTTGATCACAACATAGAATTTGGATTTTTACCATTGCCCCATGTTTCGGTGTCACCAAGATCCGTTGGGTAGAAATTCGATATGAAAGCAAGCATTGCAACATTTTAAACCATCAGAGGATAAAAGTCTCAATGAACCTAAGCAATTCATTGAAGTCTAAAAAGCGATAATCTAGAAATTCGACTCGAGATAAACACTTGCAAGTTGTCAGGAAACGGAACGCATTCTCCATATCTTCCCAGTATTATTGGGTTTCTCATCTCCGGACACTATTGCATCACCTTCTTCTTTTTTCTTTTTGTTTTGTTTTATTTTTGCATCACATGACCAGCTTATCCACCACTCGTACCTAATAAGCTCAAATCCAATAGAGCTCTCAACTATAAGGGCCTTTTTCGTATCAGGGAAATGAGAATATGGATTTAGTAAATCCAGAAGCTTATCAAATTCATGGATTTGAGTTGGATATGGATTTGGAAAATGCCAAAATCCATCACTTGGTAAACAAGCTTTATACATGGATCTGGGAATGTCACTGCAAGAGCATAGCTTTGTATTGCTTCTGAGTGAGTCTCTCACTCGGTGGATTTTTCAGTCTTTTCGGGGATCAGGATTTGACTCAAACCCACGGTTGTATGCGGGTATGGATTTGGAAAATCCAAGGATTTACC
Source organism: Magnolia changhungtana (assembly GCA_030180095.1). Lineage (NCBI taxonomy): Eukaryota > Viridiplantae > Streptophyta > Magnoliopsida > Magnoliales > Magnoliaceae > Magnolia > Magnolia changhungtana. The sequence continues at coordinate 1,644,560 of JASAUF010000203.1, read as the reverse complement.
AAATCCCAACGAAAGACAAACATGGGAGATTTTAATTCCAAGGATTTCACAAATCATGGCCCAAAACCCCTCACTTCAAACTGCCCTTAAAGGTGTAGGTCAGAACCTTTTTCAAACTCAATATCCTTCCCTTACCTACTGCGAATTAAACTCTAGCTTCAACTAGAATAAACACCAATTCCGCGAAGGAAACCTATCCTAGCTCAAGTCGACAACCCCACCTCTTCTTACTCAACTAAATAGCAACAACCTAATTCGTTGAAGACTCCAACAATCAAATCAAACCGAACCCAAAACACAACTTAAGTTTCTCCTTCCTCTAAATTATGAAGTGAAAAAACTTCCCAACTTCCCCCTGATTCCATTTTATTGCATATTTCCTCCTTTGAAAAAGAATCTTCATGTCATGGAATAAAAAATCGGGCGAAACCGAGTCGAAATGACTATTGACTCAGTTTTGTTAGCCACTGCTTCGGGTCCACCTCTAACAGAGTTGGACTGAGTTGTACTGGTCTTGAACCAGGGCTAGTTGCACTCCAAAACTGAGTTTATCTCATGGTCATCTCATATGTGTGTGTGTGTGTGTGTGTGTGTGTGTGTACCTTTCTTTGAGCCCAAAGAAATATCTGAAATCTGACTTCTCCTCACTTCCTTGATAAATAGAGTTTACTTGTGAAAGAGCAGCATTTATGTATCAATGTATATATGACCAAACTCATTCACACACAAACATCTATATTATATATAAAGCGACTAGCATTTGGCCAAATTTACCCCTACAATTAGTTTCATTGGGTGGAGAACATCGAATATTCAAAGGACGTGGGAAAGCATTTTAAATTAAATTGGCAGTATTTTGGGAACTGGAAAATGTGGCCGTTGTTCGATGTACAGTTCATATTTCAGATTTCACCAGCAATAACCCTGTAAACGGCAAAGATTTTACCCACAAAAAGTTGCTAGCCAAAGACAAAATTACCCTCGCAATTAGTTTCCAGAGTAGTTTTAACCAATGCTTTAAATAGTGAATAGAAGGTAGCGTAGTTTTCACCCCTCTAAAGCATGAGGCATAAGCTACATAGCGTGTAGCATAAGCTGCAAGCTACTTCCAGATTTTTAATCAAGGTTGCGCTTGGTTGCACCAATTTCATGATATTCACCAAACTAGATGGATTGATAATGAAATTTAACAAAACTTCATGATGTTTGTGCAACCAAGCGCAACCTAAAGTAATAGGAAAGGGTAGGCATAAAGGTAAAGAAAGAGCAACGGAACTGATTTGATGCTGCTACTCATTTATTTTTATTAAAAGCATTGAAAAGATTAACTAATTTTTATTGAAAATAGATAAATGTAACAAAACATTGATTGATTTTAATGTTGTAGTGAAAAATAACTTGTAATGTGAGCTACGTAACATGTAGCATATGAAAATTATCATGTAGCATAGGCTCCATGCAACTTAGCTATTGTAGTGTTAAGGCTAAGCTGCTTTATGTAGCGTAAGCTACACGCTACATGGTGTAGCTATTTAAGACAGTGGTTTTAATTACTGGACATGGGAACAGTTTTTAGCAAAAGAAAGGACATTTTTTGTAATTTAACATCCTCTCTTGCTTGTTAAAGGCGTGACTTTCTCTCTCCCCATTCCCGACTTCCTCTCTTCCTTCCTCTCTCCACGTGCATCGCACGTGCCATACCTCCTAATACATTGTAATGCACAACATAAGCATGAAATTCCAACTAGGTTAATTAACAGAAGCACTAGAAGCATGAGGTCTACAATTGTGTTGGAATGCAGTTTTTTTGTGTGTAAAGGGCTAACACTCGTGCATGAACGTCATCCGTGAGTTATTCTATGAAGGGATCCACACATACAACATTGAGAGGTTAAGACATGCGAGGGATGAAAGGAATAACCCAACTTGATAACAGGCTCATTTGGCAGCTTGGATTTAGAGAGTTTTGTGGGGATTTTTTTTTTTTTTCTTTTTCTTTTTCTTTTTTATTTTGGGCGGGGGTTCATTTGGTAGCAATGATTTTGAGGGATTTGGATATCAGAGAAGCACAGCCCTCAAAAGATCCTTTTGCATTCCCACCTAAAAGGTGTGATTTGCAAAATCGACTCGATTCCAAAGGTTACAAAATCCACTGGATTCCACAGATTGAAAATCTATGCTGCCAAATAAGCCCTTAGTCAAATGACAGTTACATTTCTTGCAAGTTCAGCTTGAAAGCAGCAAAATCGCAATTTCGAGCCCAAACACTCAATATGGATGCTAAGAAAGACAATTACAACCAGGTTATTATCATTTTATTGGACTTTAGTTGCAATTCAATTCAACAGCGCATCAATATGCACCCTTTGTAGCGATATTGACAAACTGGAAGATAATTCACGTGTATCAAGAGGCAAGATGTAAACACACATCATATAAATGTGAAGAAAGATATAATGAATGGAGCTTAAGTGACAATCCTTCTACAACATAGTAACTGATTATTTTTTTAAAACATAATAACAACACAGTAAGATGCTTTGTTTGATCATAGGGGCTGAAAATAGAATCCTACAAATAGAATCACAAGCTTGGTGCATTTCGATACATGGAACAGCTGCTCAAAATAGATGATCCAACATGATGTTTACAGGAGAGAGTGGAACTTACTCATTAGGAAATGGTGGGTCCCACGTATGAGCTGAAGTGTGAATCGTTCCTCATGTGCTATGTTCAAGTCCCATCTACCTCCCTTCGGCTTTCACCAGCTGCGAAAAGACTCTGCTCATCGACACACCTGAAAGATCTTCCACACTCGACATTTCCTGCTTTTGAACGGTAACACTTTCCACATGGCTGACGCTGTTGACTCGCTGAGAAAGCTTATCTATCTGATTAACACTATCTCCATCAAGATCGCTCGGCACCACTGTCTCTTGAAGCTGCAGCGCGTACTCCAAATTCCACAACACATCTCCCATTGAAGGCCGGTCGACGCCATAATCAGCCAGGCATTTCTCAATTGTGTCCCCAAACTTCCTCAGAGAATCGGACCTTATCTGACCTGAGAGATGAGGATCGACAATCTGAGACAATTGCCCCTTTTTCTGCCACTTCATAGCCCACTCCGCAATGTTCACCATCTCCCTTGGAAGGGTTGGATCAATCACTGGTCGAGCACAAAGGACTTCTAGCAAAACCACACCGAACGAGTACACATCTGATTTCTCTGTCAGCTGCTGCCTTCGAAAATACTCAGGATCGAGATATCCAAAACTTCCTTTCACTGCAGTACTCACATGGGTCTGATCGAGCTCGGGCCCCGCTTTCGAGAGCCCGAAATCTGCGACCTTCGCCATGAGATTCTCATCGAGTAAAATGTTTGCAGACTTGACATCACGGTGTATGACAGCCTTTGCCGAACCAGTGTGGAGGTAGTGTAGTCCTCTGGCAGATCCAATGCATATCTCAAGCCTCTGTTTCCAGCTTAGACTAGGAAGATCTGAGCCATACAAATGGTTCTTTAGAGTCCCATTTTCCATGAATTCATAAACAAGAATCATCTCATTCCGCTCATCGCAGTACCCGATCAACGACACCAGATGCCGGTGGCGGAAGTTGGACAACATCTCGATTTCAGTTCGGAATTCCGTGATACCTTGTTGCGATCGTGGGTTGCCCCGTTTCACCGCCACTTTCGTGCCGTCTTTCAGCTCTCCCTTGTAGACCTTCCCAAAGCCTCCAACCCCAATGACCCAATTCTCATCGAAGTCATTCGTTGCTTCTTGCAATGCAACGAAAGGGAAACGGAAGCCAAGGTTCTGTCCAGATAGCATAGTACTAGTCGTTCCGCTTGAGAACTTACTTCCTGAGGTGTGGGAATTCCCTCCGATCACAGAGAAAGGCACCCATGTCTTTGAGTATGGCCGCTGCAGTTTCCGTCTTCTACAAAACAGGAAGAAAAATGCAGCAAAGACAGTGGCGGCAACTGCCCCAACGACTGCGCCCACTATAACACCAACACTCTTCTTTGAGCTTGTCTGCTGCAACAATGGCGCACCGTTGTCGTTGATCCTCATAATCTCCAGCCCATTCATGATGGCATTCGAAACCTGCGCTACAGGCGAAGGCCCGATGCTCACTCGAATCTTACCAGACCCATCAGTAACACCCACAATGAAATCCATATAATATGGTGCAGCCAAGGTGTTCGTCGTTAGAATTGAGAGGTCCAAGTCATTTTTGGCCAACCAGCCATTGATATAGACATTGAAGTATAGCTCGTTTAGTGCAAGACTAACAATGTCACAGAAATGCATCCGTATCAAATAACTGAAACTGGCATCCACCGGAAACTCCCATGTCACATTGAAATTGCCATTGGAGATGCTCACATTATTCATCTCCGTGGCAGTGGCGTAGACGATATCGGGCGCAATATCTGGGGTGACTCCGGCCGAATATTGGATCTGTCCTGAGTAATTGACGGATTTGGCAAGATTTTTATTTAGCAAGAAAGTCTCATCAGGTATCCATGCCCTCCCCAGAGTATCATTTGAAGGGGCCACACTCGGTGCACCCATATTCACCCTATAAACCGTCTCTAACGTCTTGTTCGGCAGCCCATTATACGTCCCGATTGGATTAATGGTACGGGCGTCTTCAGTGATGAGATTGTCGGGGACCGAAATGACTTCAATGGCATTTACAAACGCGAACGAATTGATAGAAGGTGTGAACATGAGGACAAGAGTGTCTGAACTCAACACAGAAAATTCCTTAACCACAGCCGAAGCATTCCTTAATTGGTAGTTCTGGAGGAGGACTAATTCGCGTGTGGAAACATCGAACCTGGCTGTTTTCATGTCATAATTTTGGTAGACGAATGGGAAGAAATAGAGGCGAACCCAGTGCCGCCCCGGCTGTCGGATCGAAAAGGTGTAGGAAGAGGGTCCCGTCAGGATACGGGCCGTTAGATACACAGCCGAAGCATCAACAGAGGATGGGATCGAATTCGAAGAAGTGTTGGCAAAAATGGTTTGAGGTGTTGAAATTTTCATCGAATTGGAGTTATCGGCAATGAAAGTACGCATACCATCCACAGGTGTGTCTGTGGATGATCCACAGTCTATCAGGTATTTGTCTACAGGATCAAATGCTACAGAAATGCATACTAAATTCAAAACAAATGAAACCCAAATCAGCAACTTAAGTTCTCTAATGCTACCCATCACCGAAGACAGTATATTTGAGCTCTAATCTAACAAAAGAAAGATTTACAGAGAATCAGATGAAGATCTCAAAAACCCATGAAGGAAAAACAGGGAAAATAGGAAAAGATTGCACCTTTGAGCTTATTTCAGACCTAAAAGCATTGAAAAGGCAAGACCCATTTCTTCTTTCAATGGATTCCTCAAAGATTTCAATCAAAAACAAGAAAAGAAGCTACTTTTGATGCAGAAAGCATTTACTGCCATTGATCTAAGCCTTACACCAAGTGGGTATTTTCTAGATCTGATGTTAGATGTATTCAGGTGTGAAAGGGAGGGAGAAGATATAAAAGAAAAGCAGTCAATATCCTGGAACCTGGAATATAGTCTAGAAAAATGATACAGCTAATGCAAGAGCTGACCTTTTCCTTCTCTTTTTAAATGGTATGGAAGGAGTGGTGGGAAGGTTTTGGAAGTTTTAGGAGATGGCATTGAGAGAGAGAGAGAGAGAGAGAGAGAGAGAGGCCAGAGAGAGAGAGAGATAGAATAAAAAAGAAGAAGACAGGAAGGACGTTGAAAAAACAATTATTACAAAAAAAAAAAAAAAAAAGCGGATTAGGTGTTACCCAGGCAGCACCTTAGTGGGTATTGCCCTTACCGTGGGGCCCACCTTGATGATGTTTTGTATATCTACTCCGTCCATCTATTTTTACATCGCATTTAAGAAGGTGTTAAAAAAATTTAAGAAGATCCAAACCTCACTTGTATCACACTACAGGAAAAAGTGGTGATTGAGTGCTTCACCATTAAAAATTCCAAAGGCCTATCGTAAGTTTTTATTAATGTTTATTTCCTATCCAACATTTCCATAATGTCAAGAATAAATGAATGATGGGTAATATAAATATCATGTTGATCCAAAATTTTTGTAACCCACAAAAAGTTTTTAACGGCCATTCATCACTGTTTCTTGTGGTATGGTCCACCTGAGATTTGAATCTTCTTTAATTTTGGGATTTCTTCCTAAAATGATATTAAAGACAGATGGACCGCATGGATATACAAAAAATACATTAATGTGGGCCCCACATGGTTGCAGTAACACCCACTAAGGTTTTACCGGGTAACAGCTAATTGGCTCCCGAAAAAAAAATCAAAAATCTCTCCTTCTTCACTGTTCTCCTTGGACCTCAGGTCGAGTAACTAACTATCCTACTCGGGATTTCAGATTTGATAAGTGGGCCTCATGGTTCAGTGATCTAGACCATTGGTTTGTTTTCTACCACAGTGAAAGAACTGTAAAAATGATAATTATCTTAATGAAGAATCCTAACCATTCCTGCAAAGAGAATTATTGCAACAGTCACTCAACATTCAAATGAAAAATGGTTCAAAATTGGCAGCTATAATCGATGAATTTTGTGTTTAATGGTCAATACGCAGTTCTTTCAAACATTCCAATGGCCTGGATTTACTGAAAAGTGGGCCTAACTTGTTAGAACATAAAACCCGAGTATATAGTGTGAACGCCTATGCTCGAGGAACTACAATTTCTATTTTTTCCACTCGCCCGTCGGTTTTCCTACACGTAGGCATGCACATATAATCACCATACACGTACCAGAATTACTACAATATAAACGTTAGAAATGGTGTTCCCAATATAGATGGACGGTATTGATAAATTTAGGCCGATTGGAAGATTTTACCACCATTTAATAACTGAAATATTTTTGTTGAATCTGAACCGTTGATTATTTTACTATATGACTATCCATTTAATGTAAAAATTATGGAAATTTAAAATTTTATATTATAATTTTTTTATTAATATTGAAATGGGTCCCACTAGATCAAAGGTTTGGATTTTAAATTGTACGCATTACGTTTACAAAGTGTATGTGCATGCACTTGAATAATCACACTCCCTCAATGTATGACAATACCTCAGTATTTTTGCATTTCAGTTCAGGGCGTCATTCACGGATACGTTAGGTGCGTGTGCTGGAAGGCTGTAAGAGGTCTACTCTGGTAGTCTGCCGGACCACCCAATTATTTGGTTCGCTTGGCTCCGTTCGTAGAAAACGAACGGACATGTTTCCATTCCCATCGGCTAGCATTGCATAAGAAGGGGTGGCATCCATCATTCCACGAAATTGGAATCAGGGTATATTTTATTTGGTGGTCCCAATCCAAGAATAGAATTGTGGTACAGTCTGGCAGTTTGTCACGCGTTTGAAGTCCCAATCGTTCATATGCGGAGCTTGTGTGTAGATGCCATGGCCAATATTTCAGGACGGTCCACTCATTAACTGAGCCATGAATACGAGTGGTGGTCTCTCCATCTGCTTATTTATTTTGAACAGAGTGCTTAGCCCGATAGTGTGGCCATATGATGAACGGCATGGATAATTGGATCTTGACCCTAGCAAATTAATATTGATAGTTGGTGTTGGGTGATTCTAGCAAGTTGGTAATGATAATAATAATAATAATAATAATAATAAATTATTATTATCATTATTAGTAGGTAGACATACACAAAAGATCAAATGAAAAAGTTAAAACATACAAGTGGACCCCTGTAAAAAGGAAGACCGGCCCATTAACTCTACTAATTTGATAGCAATGATTGTATGTGATATGTATGTGACTTTTGAGTAAGTATGACAGTGAGGCCTTCTGTCTCTTTCTTCTTGTTTTTTTTCTCACTCTCCTTTGGACATTGTGTGCACACACTCCATCACTGCCCTTTCCCTTTCCCAACCATTAAATAGAGAAATGGACGGATAGTTGGGAAAGGGGGCGATGAGCAAAGGGGCTTTTTGTGATGGCATGTGCGAGTGTGTCCCATTAGGGTTGCCACACTTTAGCACATGCCAGCACATATTCCCAGCATTTAAGTGTCCAATATCTCCCACTCAATCCTATAGTGGGAAGCATAATATCGTAGAGCTTTCTTTGACAAAATTGATTCAAATCACATGTAAGGAACAAAAATTAGGGAAGTGAGATTGGGTGGGATTCTAAGTATCTCTAAGCAACCGGCACTAGTACACAGCTTTTCAAACTCTCCAACGCTTGGCTTAAACCCACTAGACAACATGGGATGGAGGCATCTTCAAATCTATGATATTGGCATTTACCCTCTTATTGAATTCAAATCACAAATCCTATTGCAAAAGTTCTTCAAAAAAATTATTTTAAAATAAACAATTGCCATACATATAATTTTATGAAAATAATTTACAAATCATCATCTCACAAAATCATCATCTCACAAAAACTCAATAATGTTGAGGTAAATAAGTTTCAAAGGAGGCCTTCTCATATATTCAACTACGTAATCCAGAATTGACTAAGTTGCTTTCACAGTATTGTAACTTTAGCTGAATTTGTTAGTGGAGAAGAGAGATTTATTGTGGATTTATTTTTATTTATAGATTGATTTGATTGCTTGCAGTTACAGTTTTTCCTTCTCTGGGACCTTCCTAACTAGTGGGTGCTAAAATAGGTTACTCCATTATTAGCATCCCATGTTCATTGTAATTATATATTGGTGTTGTAATCTCCATTGTGACCATGAATAATAACATCTCCTATCATCTTCTCCTATGTACGTAGGATTGCTACACTGGCAGCCGAAACACTTAAATCTGTATATTTTCTTCTTTGCTATATATATATATATATATATATATATATATATATATATATATATATATATATATATATATATATTATATGGTATCAGAGTGAAAAATCTTGTGTAGTTGTGATCTAATTCATCATTAAGAAAGAAGGAAAAGTGTTGCCTCCTTTTTTAATTTTCTATGAAATTTATTTTCTTGCATACTTTGTCTCTCTGTTTTTTCTATTCTGATCATTTCTCCTTTATCGATGGGTGAATCAGATACAAATCCTGGTTGGAAGCTATTACTGCTTAATTAGGATTACAAAAGAGAAAGTAACACACAAAATAATTCACATGTGAGAACACAATCGCAACTTAGGAAAACATATAAGGATTAAAATGCCGAAAATATTTATAAGAAAATATCATATTAAAATGTCTAAGAGGGTTAACACCAAAGGAAATGGGCATTGAATGGATGAATCCAAATATAGAAATCAAAGCATGAGTAGTAACCGGGAAGCCCCTGAGTTAAAATGAAAAGAAAAAAGGCTATTTCCAAAGTAAAAGGGCTATACCCAAAGTAAAATAGCTAAACCCAAAACAAAAGGGCTATGTCAAAAATAAAAGGCCAACTCTAGATCAAAATGGGTGATTAGGGATACATAAAAAAAATCAAAAATAAGGAAAAAATTGAGAGAACCCTTACCTAAGATCTTAAATCGTGGCCCCGATCGACTATCGGTGATCATCGAACTGAATTGAGACATTCTTCATTAATCGGCAAGTCTGATTATCGGGTTGGTTATGTCCAAACATAGATCTTCAAGTGGATCACCTATCTCATGGCGTAGAAATAACATCCGATAGGGTTAGCATACTTACCACATGGCTTTCAGGGTCATTCGCAACACATCTAGTGCTATAAAAAGGCCTAAATTGGGCAGCCCTCTTTTCCATACAAATTTATGTCATAAATTGTTGAGAGAGAGAGATAAAAGAAATAGAGAAGAGAAAGGGAAAGAGAAAGAGGAGGGAGAGGATGTGGATTGATGCTTGAGGATTGGTGTTCCTCTAGCCCTTCTTCTCTTTCAACCGAAGCCCTAGTCGTACCCGGATCCTTCATCGAATCTCTTTCATCGGTGATTAAAGGTAAGGATTGAACCACACTTCTCAATCTAGGTCTTTTTAGGTTGAGTTTCCTGAAGCTTACATTAGCATGTGTGTTACCCCAAAAGTGCTCTAAGTCAGGCGAACCATTACAAGGTGCAAACCATTTCCTTCTAGGTTTCCTTTTATCAACCCTTGACTACCTCTGTTGATGAATCTATATTGTAATTAGAATTTTGTGTGCTAACATTGCTAGATTTGCTTCGTTATTTCAAATCTTGCTATTAGTTACTTTTCGTAGTTAACATGTTTGATAAAATGTATGAATGAATGAAATGCTTGAATTGAAGGCTTGTACATTACATTGATAGGTTATTTAAGGTTTGCCTAGAATACTTTGGTTAACAAATATTTATGCTTGACTCGCCTTGTTATTTTAAAAATTTTCAAATACCACCTAATGATTAGAATCGTGATTCTTGTGAAATTGGCTATACAAAATATTTAAGTTAATTGGTGGCCTGCATTAGGTCGGCCACTCCACGCTTATTCGATCAACTGAGGTTGAACACAGACAACTAAAAATAAATAGACTACGCGGAATGCTTTGCACCCAATGCCGGTTGCGCTAGAGCTCTTCCATGTCAATTAGATATGTCTAACGCATGACTGATCATATTGTGTTCATAATGTGTGATAACTCTAGATTGAATATAGGATACCATTGTTCCCCTTGAATGAGTATACTTATCACCGTTAGCTCTGTGATCCCACAAGACTCATGAGTCGAGCATGGTGGTATGGCATACCGTCTTCGAGTTGTCGACTTATGATGGGGTGATGAGCTTCCCCGTAGTGATCATCGAGTAATGATGAAAGTAGCATGCCTGCCGTGTGTAATCGAATGGGGCGATGAACCTAAAAATAGATAAAGGGACATGGGTGAGTAATCGTTATGGCCACTAAGAGCCTCAAGATCTGGATGAGACCCGTGATATAATGGTGGTATCCTAACTTCCCTGTAAAGCCTGTATCCTAGTCCATACCGTTCCTTAGACTCCCGCAATCCTTCTCATCGAATCACGGCAACCCGCGACCTATAGACAACATTCACACACGACTCTAAGTCGCATCCCGTAGATCTGAGTCGACTCGACTCGATACTTATACCCTAACGACCCCGTCATCGTCGCAGTTCCAACGCTGCATCTTGCGCATCGATGTGGTACTCAGGGCAGGAGTTGTGGGCCCACGTATATCTCAAGGAAACGTCGTGCGTTGCATATTCTCAAGGAATCTCTACCCACCTTTCACATCAACTAGTCAAGTACACATCCCATCACAAATCCATGCCTTTCTTTTCCTCCAAGGCAAGCAACCCTCCCCAAAGTCAACTCTCATGTCTCCTCTCTTACACACCCATCACTCTCTTACACACCCATCACCCTCTTAGCCATCACATCCCCTTTCTCTCTCATTTTCTCTACTCATCCCAAGCAACCAAGGAGAGAGTGACAGTCCAAGCAAGAGAAGCTCAAAGGAGAGAAAACACCCAAGTGTTAAACCCATCCTTCCTACCCCAAATCTCTTATACCAACCATTCAATCTTCATCATCCTCCATCAAAGAAGAAGCTTAGGAGCTAAAGAAGCTAAATAACCAAGAAGAAGATCCAACTGTGGGTGATTTTAGATTTAGATCTTGATTTTAATGCATGGGCCAAGTGGGGCGTATCGATTGATGGTATGGATCCCATTTTGGACCCAAGGCATGACCAATGGCCCACCATGATTCATATGTTTAATCCATCACGGGGCCATTCTCCATGGACCCCACCATGCTGTTTAGTTGATAATAAACATGTAGTGGTCATCTAGACCCTTGATCTAGTGGTGGGGATGGTATCCCCAGCTCGATTCCATATTTGTAGGCCCGCATGTGGTAGGACCCATTTGATGTATGTTTCATAAATCCATGAGGAGCCTCCCACCACACGTTCTCTCTCTCTCTCTCTCTCTCTCTCTCTCTCTCTCTCTCTCTCCCTTGATGGCCCACCTTGATGATGCATGAAGTGATCCACGTTGTCCATTTAGCGGCCAACTCGCTATCCACATTTGGGTCCACCTTGCTGCCCGTTTTCGGGTTGGCCATGGGTGAAGGGAAAACACAAATATTGTCTTGTTTTGGAGTGGGACGGCCCACCCATCCGTGGACCTCACCTTGATGTATATGTCGTCCACGCTGTCCGTTTGTGGGGCCCACCTTGCTGACGTCCAGCGGGCAGGCCCACCTGCCTGTCCATCTCGAACAGGCCTGGACGAAGGGAGGAAATAAATATCAACTTGATCCAAATTCTGGTGGCCCACCCACGTGACACCACCTTGATGTATGTATTGCCTCCACACCGTCCAGCAATGGGACGGTGGGGCCCTGTCGCACGTGTGGTGTCCTCACCGTCCAGTTGGGACAGTGGGTCCCACCAGATGTGTTTCATCTCCACCGTCCAACAGGGACAATGGGATCCACCGTAATGTATGTGTTGCATCTCCATCGTTCAGCAAGGGACGGTGGGATCCACCTTGATATATGTGTTTTGTACACATTGTCTAGCTGGAACGGTGCTGACCCACCTGATGTATGTATTTTAATCTACACCGTCCAGCGGTTGTGGGATCCATCGTGATGTAAGTGTTTCATCCATACTGAGTTGTAGGGCCCACTTGCTGTATATGAGGCCTATGTGATGTATATGAGGCTCGTGTGTAAGGCCCATTGTTGTGTATATGAGGCCCAAGTGATAGGGCCTATTGAGATGTATGCGACCCACTTGTTGTATATATGAGGCCCATTGTGATTATATGAGGCCCATTGTGATTGTATGAGACCCATTATGATTGTATGAGGCCCATTATGATGTGTGAGGCCCACCATGATGTGTGTTACATGCACACTATCCATTCATTTAACGGACCATGGGCCGCCTTATGCAGGCCCACCATGATGTATGTGATACACAGGCACTAACCACCTGTCCTTCTAGTGAATTTAAGGGTCGAGGGCCCCATTGTGATTCTGATTTCTATCCCAAATGGACCGCACCTTAGGATAATGGTGGTTAAATGTCCACTGTTGTAAACTTTCCTAGGGCCCATCGTTAAACCCATTTCCACCCTTACCCTTGTGGGCTAACACAAACCGTCGGGCCCCCACTTATGCTAGTAATACCCATTGGGCTAACCCAAACCGTTGAGCCCCCATTGATGCTAGTGTTTTCCACAATGCCTTATAGGAATTATCCAAACCTTGGAGCCCACCTTGTGTACGGATCATGCCCCATAGGAAGGCCCAATTATTGCATGATAGAAAGGGTGAAGAAGCCCGCTTGTTGTACATAGTTCACTCTCTCAACTCATCTTGTTGTGTAGCCATTAAAATTACTCATTGTCGTAGATGGAAGAATATGTGGTATCAAATTTGGTATATCCACTGTGTGAAAACTACCTTAATATATAGGTTAGATCCACCGTCCTCTTAGTGGACCCCGCCTTAGGATATATGATATGCTAGTACCTTGAGTAGGTTATTAGGCAGAGGATGCGCACAGCTCAAAGCCGACAGAAGAGTTTTGCTGATTGTCGACGTCATCCCTTGGAGTTAGCAGTTAGGGACCATGTGTATCTCAAGGTCTTACCCATGAAGGGTGTAGTTTATTTTGGAGCAAAGGGCAAGCTTGCCCCGAGATTCATTAGGCCTTTCGAAATCATCGGGCAAGTTGGCACCGTGGCCTATCAGCTTGTTTTGTCACCTCAGTTATCTGGCATCCACAACATTTTCCATGTATCTATGTTGTGGAAGTGTGGGTCAGACATCGTTCCTATTATTGATTAGCAGCCGCTGGAGGTTCGTGAGGACGCTTCTTACATTGAGCAGCCAGTTCGTATCCTTGATCGGAAGGAGCGGGTCCTTCTGACCAAAGTCATTCTCTTGGTGAAGGTTCAGTGGGATCACCATAGCATGGATGAGGCATCTTGGGAGCGTGAGGCTGAGATTTGTGAGCGTTATCCCCATCTCTTTGATGATTGAGTATATGTTGTATCTTGTATGCTGTCTCTGATTATTTATAATGTTATCTATCCTCTTCCCTTATGAGTAATGTCTAGTTGTGTGATAGTGTAAATTTCGAGGATGAAATTTTTATTAGAAGGGAAGAGCTATAAAGCCTATATCCTAATCCGTACTATTCCTTAGACTCCCGCGATCGTCTCTGTCGAATCCTGACGACCCGCAACCTATAGACAACATTTACGTGTGAACCTAAGTCGTATCCTGTAGATCTAAGTCGACTCGACCCGATACTTGTACCCTAGCGACCGTTAGAGCTGGGCAATCCTGACCTGATCTGAACAGATTCAACCTGATTCGAACCGATCCAGGCCTCAGATCGGTGCGGATCGAGTAAGGAAGTCCAGATCCGAAAGATTTTCGGGTCGAGTTCGGATCTATACCTACTCGGACTGATCCGATTCGGAATCCGATCTGGCCCCATCATGATGTATGTGTTTCATCCATTCCATTCATCCATTTTACATATCATTTTAGGGCTTCATATAAAAAATGATAGTGATATAAATCTCGGGTGGACCACACCATAGGAAAACAATAATGATTGGATATCCACCATTATAATCCTCCTAAGGTCCACTGTACTATTTATTTGACATTTAATCTGTTGATTAGGTCATAAGGACCCAGATGAAAGGAAACAATAAATATAAGCTTGATAAAAAAAACTTTTATGGCCTCCAAAACATTTTTAATGGTCAACGTTCATTCAACACTGTTTCCTACAATGTGGGCCACTTAAGATTTCTATATACCTCATTTTTTTTTCTCATAACATAAAATGATCTATAAAAATAGATGGAGGGCATAGATGAAACACATACATCATGGTGGGGCCCACAGAGCACCAACCACGGGCCATTGGCTGGTGGTAAGGGGAGTAGGCGAGTAGCCCATCCGTTTCTAATACAGCGTCTGCGCTCCTCGAGCTCCGAGTTGTACGAACGGTTCAAAGGAGATCAAAGTTATATGGGCCCTACAGTGATGTATTTATTATATCTACACCGTTCATATATTTTTAGAGATCATTATAGGACATTATCCAAAAAATGAATAATATCCAAAGATCATCTTGACCACACCACAAATAGTAGCAAAGAATGATTTTCACCGTTAAACAATTCGTGTGGTCCACTTGATAGTTAGATCTGTCTTATTTTTCGTCTCAAGCCTTAATACGAGCTCACCAAATGGATGGACAGTTTGGATATAACACATACCCCATGATTAGACCCATAGAACTTGCTAATGTCGATACAAAATCACAATTGCGCAAGTTGTGCTTGCGTGTAAAGCAAGTCATGCGATTTCTTGCAGTGCACGTCAACGTCTAGTAAAAACATGAATACAGTAGATGAAAAGCTCTTTCAGAGCCATGTGGGGCCCACCTTGATGTATATGTTTTATCTAAGTCGTTCATACATTTTGACATATCATTTTAGGACTTGAGCAAAAAAATGGCATATATTAAAGGTTGAAGTGGACCACATCACATGAAACAGTTGGATTAAATTTATACATTCCGAACTGTACCCAACTCGATCTGACTCGGTTTCTCTGACCGAGTCGGACTCAGTTCAGGTCAGGCGAATCATGTATCGGATCAGTTCAAGTCAAGTGACCCGGACTTGGTTCCGGATCGGATCGAGTTCGGGTCAAACCATTAACATTTCGAATCGGATCAAGTTGAACCCAATCCGATTCGATCCGGACCAATGCCCAACTCGAGCAACCGCGTCATCCAATAAGGGACGGCGGGATGGTGGGATCCACCTTGATATATGTGTTTTGTACACACCGTTCAGCTGGGACAGTGCTGACCCACCTGATGTATGTATTTTAACCCACATAGTCCAGCAGTTGTGGGATCCATCGTGATGTATGTGTTTCATCCATACCACCCAGCCCATCAGGGCAAGCAGTTGCAGGGCCCACTTGCTGTATATGAGGCCCATGTGATGAGGCCCATTGTGATACATATGATACCCATGTGATGAGGCCCATTGTGATGTATATGAGACCTATGTGATGAGGCCCATTGTGATGTATATGAGGCTCATGTGATGAGGCCCATTTTGATGTATATGAGGCCCGTGTGCGAGGCCCATTGTTGTGTATATGAGGCCCAAGTGATGGGGCCCATTGAGATGTATGCGGCCCACTTGTTGTATATGTGAGGCCCATTGTGATTGTATGAGGCCCATTATGATTATATAAGGCCAATTGTGATGTGTGAGGCCCACCATGATATATGTGTTATATGCACACTATCCATTTATTTAGTAGACCATGGACCGCCTTATGCAGGCTCACCATGATGTATGTGATACACACACACTAACCACCCATCCTTCTAAGGAATTTAAGGGCCGAGGGCCCCGTTATAATTCCGATTTCTATTCCAAATGGATCGCACTTTAGGATAATGGTGGTTAAATGTCCACTGTTGTAAACTTTCCTAAGGCCCATTGCTAAGCTCATTTTCACCCTTACGCTTGTGGGCTAACCCAAACCGTTGGGCCCCCATTTATGCTAGTAATACCCATTAGGCTAACCTAAACCGTTGGGCCCCCATTGATGTTAGTGTTTTCCACCACGCCTTGTAGGAATTATATATCCAAACCTTGGAGCCTACCTTGTGTACGAATTGGGCCCCATAGGAAGGCCTAGTTATTACATGATAGAGAGGGTGAGGAAGCTTGTTGTACATAGTTCACTCTCTCAACTCACCTTGTTGTGTAGCCATTAGAATTATTCATTACCGTAAATAGAAGAATATGTGGTATTAGATTTGGTATATCCGCTGTGTAGAAACTACCTTAATATATGGGTTAAATCCACCGTCCTCCCAGTGGACCCCGCCTTAGGATATATGATATACTAGTACCTTGAGTAGGTTATGATAATCTAACATGGACCATTCCATATAGACTTCTTTATGTCTAGTGGGGCGTATCGTTTAACCCTTACTCTTGTAAGTAACATACAGGTTAAGGCCGATTATCGCCTGTTATATCTGATAATCATGCTAGTGTACTTAGTCTAGTAGAACACACTAAGAATATGCTTAGTATTACATCATGATATATGTCCATACGCATCATTTGTATGCCTGTTATGATAAATGATTGATCATATCATATGTCGTTGGGCTGAGATATTTATGGGACTCCCTGTGAGACGGAGGTGCCCCACATGATCGCGCGGTACGCGCAGGTTTGATGTATGACTGGATGGTATGAATCATGCATCCTGCATCTTATGTGACATGACCATTATATGCCCTAGCGACATCAGGGATGTGACCTCCACAAGCATATCGTGGATGGTCAAAATGGATACTGAAATATTGGTTATAGCACTGTGGGCACATAGGATGTCCTTGGGTGAGAGTTTCAGAACATTTTTTGGTACCAGTAGATACTCCACCATCTAGACCGAGTGGATATATGAGCGCACGAGTGCCAAATACCAGTAGGCCGCGTCTCACACAATGT
The DNA here is from genome assembly GCA_030180095.1 of Magnolia changhungtana. Lineage (NCBI taxonomy): Eukaryota > Viridiplantae > Streptophyta > Magnoliopsida > Magnoliales > Magnoliaceae > Magnolia > Magnolia changhungtana. The sequence continues at coordinate 1,626,988 of JASAUF010000203.1, read as the reverse complement.
CGTGTTCGGTTGGAAGGGGGTGTGGCCTTATCCGCCCGAGTGAGGGGGTTGTAAGCTAGACTGAGTTTGACCAGTTCGCAAACAGGTTTGCTATCGACGAGCCAGATAGGTATTGGCAGACTACTGGTCAGGCGGGTAGTGAGGTCTCTTCCACTTGCTGGGCTGTGCGGCTAGGGAGGCGTCATTCAGCGTGGAGTGTATTAGACGCCGGTGATATCCTAGAGGGGAACTGTACTGATATATGTGTTTGATGAGGATTAACATGCATGCGTTGCATCTTATATATGATATTTGGCTACGTAGGCCTTGCATCGCATAGCCTTGGTATGGCTGACAGCATTCATAGACTTGTTAGTATTTTCGCTTACTCTGATATTATATGCTTGGTACATGCATTGCGCACACACGCACACACCCTCTAAGCTTTTCATAAGCTTATGCACGACCGTTGTGTGCATGTAACATTGGATCATAGCAGCGCTGAGGCAAAAGCGCATGACAAATCATTTTGGAGCTTTTGACTATCTTTGTATTTCCCTTTCCACATTGTGCTCAATGTTTTATTATAGTGGATATATGGTGATGTTGTTCTGTGACTTGGTTATGCTTCTTTATAAAAAAATTTCAAGCTGAAAATCCTCCTTATAGGTTCCCAGGATCAGAACCTGGCATATGAGTGCTGGGAACCGAGAATGGGGTACTACGGAGACTATCAGCGCCAGATTCAACGATCAGAAATTCTGTGAGCCCGATTTTCGAGTTTGGGGTGTGACATCCCCAATATGTTGAATGAATAAAACCTAATTAATAACTATCTGACTAATCATGTATATTATTCGCACTTATTGGTAATGTTGGGAATGAACCACATTACATTATGATAGGTAGTTTACAAATGGAGTGGGAGTCGCGTGATAAGGGAGTGTTTGCTTGCGAATAGGTGTTGAAGTCGCTTGTTGAGGGAGTGTTGGATTGTAAGGCTCATTCATCATTTCATTATAACATTCATGCATTTAAGAAGATTAGATAGGAAGTGTTTGTTTACATGTGCTATCATTATCTACGTTGATTGAGTTGATAATATGTGCAACTTATAATAAATCGAACCACTGAGTTGATCACTCATTCTCACTCTAGGATAATGTTTTAAAATACCAACCAAACATTGTTATAAATGCAAGGGTTACTAAGGCGGACATAATTGATGTCGTGTATATGGATCTAAAGGAGGAGTTCTCCTACTTCCAGTTTTCCGATGGACAATTGTAGCCAGCTTGCCTCGCAGTTGTACTTAACAGATATTCTTTTGTTGGATAGATTATGGCCTTGACACATTTTCTATTTATATTTGGAACTGTATATTGGGCCCCAACTGTGGACCCTATACTATACATGGATGTATATTGTATATTGTATATTTTAGGATTGTTACTTGCTTTAGATACATTCATTTTAGAGTATCTTTCATTATTTAATTTAGTTCTATGATTGCTCGAATATCAGGTTGAAAATATAATCAATGCATGATTCCACAAAGCATAAGTAAAACTTGAAATATTGATGATTGAGTATGTGCTCAACCCTTGAAATTTGAGGCATTACGCAACTCCCCTAACCACTAGGTCGGTCGGCCAAACTAATAACAATGCCGTTATAAAAAAAAAAAAAAATTGTTTACGTAGATAGACATGTGCGCCCTGTGCTGAATCAGGTTAGCCCTTGGTTTGAAATTTCATCTTGGTTGGAACCAACATTTGTGTGTGTGTGTGTGTGTGTGTGTGTGTGTGTGTGTGTGTGTGTGTAATCTTAAAACCCTTAAAACTCAAAAATAATAAAAAAGAAAATTCAAAAATTTTGAAAACATCAATACATCATTCCAAAAAAGTAAAACAATATCTCAAAAAACACACACGACACAAAGGCAGACCAGTTCCTCGAGCTAGATAAATTCGAGATTGACATTTATGATTTCACCACAGAACTCAACTTCAAACTTATGGCTTAAATGGTGAAGGACAAAGGAGATGATGATCCGACTTCCGAACTTAAGGATCTCATTGAAAAGTTTGATTCAAAAGCCAATATTGTACTTGATAACTTTGAGGTGGTCGATCTTAGTACCATCGAGGAGACTCCTCGAGATGTATGCATTAGAAAGAATCTATGCTCGTAAGATATATAGACAGAGAATGATCGATTTCTTAAAAATCGTACCACATGCGAGGCTATAATTGTGGTATATGATGCTGCTTTCACCTACTTAATGAAGCAATCGAATGCTACCGGAATGTATTCATGGCTGTTGGATGCTTCAGGACCATTGTGTCATTAGGCTATATAATTATGAAGGAGGGGTGTGCATCCAATTCACATACTCCTGACATTTGAAGCATGTCTTGATGTGTTGGTAGCCATCAGATTTCATAATAAGCCATTACCAACCTGTAGGAGCTTTTCTCTTTCAAAACTCTCTCCTTTTACTTTAGGAAATTTTTTTGTAAGGGTTTTCTCTTATCCTCCATATCCTTCCATCAGGAAGAAGGAAATGTCCGATACAAGGGGGATAAGGAAGATATTGTGCCATTCTCTCTCTCATTTAAATTTAAAACATTTAAATAAAAAATTCTTTTGAAATATTTCAAACGATTTGGTTGTTACACATAAGTGAACACAATTTCCCCCATTGACAGTGATTTTGAAGGATTACAGTGTTTGATCGTGGTCGAAATCCAATCACAAGTAGGACGTAGTGATGTAAAATTCACACCACATTACTTTACTGTGCTAGTACATGAGCTAAACAGACCGAGAACGGAATCCTGATTGCAACTCGTTACTTTTTGTGATTTTGATTAGATTAGTAATTTATAAGATACACTTATGACCTGAGTTGTGGAAGTCATTGTCTATCAGTGGCCCTACGGTAGAAATCGGTGTGGCGGCGGCGGTAAAACCAATGGAGGAGCAGATGGAGTTTGCTCATCTGCAGCTGGTTAATTATTTTAGTCGAAAAATGCAGGGGATGCAGGGCAATAGTCTTCGTAAACGCGGTTAACAGCTGAACGTTGGCCTGATTGACACAAGGGTTTTATTCCTCGGCGTGTGGAGCCTTTCTGTTGATCTCAGTCGTTGATGATTTTGTTATTAAGTTTGGCCCGTTGGCTGTAACCTTCCATTTACAGGATGTCAATTGGATGGCTTGGATCATCCAATGGTGACGAACTGGAGGCATACCACCATGTGAACGGATCGTATTATAGAAAGGTGGGTCCCACCGGTACCATGATTGCCAGACCAGAAAGACACATGCATCAAATTTACAAGTGGAGGCGTTAGTATTTTTCGAGAGGGGATTTGTGTGTTACGCTTACCGTGTGGGACCCACCTTGATGAATTTATTGTATATCCACGCCGTCCATAAAATTTTTAAGATCATTTTAAAACTTTATTCCAAAAATTAAGCAGATACAAATCTCAAGTGGACCACACCAATGGAAACAGTGTTGAATGACCATTAAAAACTTTTTTGTGGGCCACAAAAGTTTTGGATCAAGCTAATATTTGTATTTTCCCTCCATACAGGCCTGATTGACCTTATCAACGAGTTGGATGGGAAATAAACATTAGCGTAGGGCCTTAGAAAGTTTTTAATGATGGCCGTTCAATCACCACAGTTTCCTATGGTGTGATCCACCTGAGATTCGGATTGCTTAATTTTTGAAATCACCTTCTACAATAGGATATGGAAAAGCGGATGGACGGAGTGGATATACCTTAAATCATCAAGGTGGGCCACACACCCACTGGCAACACCCGAATCCGCTCCCGATTTTATAACTTCGATCAAATGCTTGACACCGCCCATTGGCATGTTGGAAATTCATTGGGCAGCTAGTGTGAGGTTTGCAGGAATACATAGCATACGTCTCTCCATTAACCATTGGATACAGATCCTTTTCAATGATCTAAACCGTTTATATAATGTTCTTAAACGTATATAAAAGGTAACCAGTCTCGGATTGAAAATTTTCAACCGTTTGATTATTCGAAAGTTAACACGACCGTCCATATTCAAAGGAAAAGAGTTCGAACCATCGAAGTGTTAGAAAATTCGAATATAAGAGATTATATTTTCAAGAAACCCCTATCCAAAGTGAGACCCATCATATAAACGGTTTGGATCATGTATCTACGATGGTAGATTTAAATACCAAAATCCGAACGTATATTCTGCGATGCATTCTAGCAAACCTCACGTATATCGTAATAAGTTGGCAAGACGGCGTTGCTGCGTGGCCGGCGGTATGATCTAATCAACGAAACCTACTTCCATTTTCATTATAAATGGTTAGAAATTCGTCAGAGAAACGAGAAAGCTACGGGCGAGAGCATGAGTTGAGTACAAATATACTCATGTGTGAATGTACAACACGTGTAGAAGATCCCAGCCGTTCATCAGGTCATCCACACCTTGGATGGTGGCAGATCAGGTTGATCCTGTCAAAGGTATAAAACGTTCATGCCAAACAGTGTTTCCATCAGATTACATCTGTACAAGCATGTCCCACCTAATAAACATGCCACGTTGGTACGTGGGGCAGAGTAGCGATTTGGGAAGGCTTTTAAAGTAGATAAATGCTGGGTATCTAGAGATTGCCACGTGGCGGCCATGGATCAGTACTGAAAAAGAAAGAAAGCGCGTGTGGATGTGGTGAACACGCACCGGAAAACAACTAGATGACGTATGGTCCACCTACAATCGCCAAGTGGTTGGAGAGAGAACGGGTTGTGAAACGCATGTTTCTCTTACCGTGTACGTTGTTATTATATGATTTGGACCGTCTGGTTGGTGGGTCCCACAGGTTGATTGGTCTTTGAATTGATATGGTACAGGTTGGAACATTACAATGTTTGACCTGGGGAACACAGATATGCAGTTGAGAATATAATTGCACAACTGTCATGGTATCGATGGTTGGGATTGTTCAATCCAACTGACAACAAAGTCCTGGAATTGAATGGTTAGGATTGTTCAAGATATGTGATTTAGGAACCTAAAATTGAAGCATATCCAAAGATCAAGCGGATCATCCCACATGAAACAGTGGGAATAATGATTTCCACCGTCGAAACCTTGTTAAGCCTCACAGTGATGTTTATTTGTCATCCAACCTATTCATAAGATCATACAAACATGGATTAAGAGAAAACATTAAAATAAGCTTGATCCAAAACTTCTATGGCCCCTAAGAACTTCTCAACCGTCAATGTTTAGTTCAAACTTTTTCCTATGGTCTGTTCCATCTTAGCGTTGGATATGCTTCATTTTTGGGCTCAAGCTTAAAATTATAGGTTAAAATAATTTGACAGAGTAGATAAAATACAAAAATCATATGAACCTCACATAGTTTACTTAGTAAGGGCATATTTGGCCCGATAAATTGGATGGGATGAGATGGTATTAGAGCAGATTGCACAGATTTCAGAATAATGATAGCTGCATCAATGGATTGGTGCAAGAGACATGGCTTGCTATATCCGGGACTATAATATTCGGTCTACTTGGCACGCTTGGCTAATCCTGGGATTAAACCTTCCAATCCCTTTCAATCATTCAAACCAAACACGTCCCAAACAATTTTCAAGGGATTAAGGTGGATTGGACGGGATTTAAAGGTAACGATGGTGATGTCAATGGATTGTCTTGAGATCCGTGGGATTGCTATACCTCGGGACTGTTTAGCACGCCCAGCCAATCCCGAAATTTATCTTTCAATCCCTTTCAATTCCTTCCAATCTGGTCGGCCAAACAGGCCCTACGCCTGAGTTACTCGGTACGCAATCTGTTTATGCGATTTTGGTCCTTAGACGTATTTCGGCAGTCCTTCACGGACGCGGATTGCATGTTGAGTAACTCACAACGCCAAGTAAATTCTGTGGGGCCAACTATGCTGTATGTTTCTTATCCGTGCCGTCCATCTGTTTTTCCAGCTCGTTTTAGGGCTCGAGTCCAAAATTGAAGTATATTCAAAGCTCAGGTGGGCGATACCGCAGGAAACAGTGGGATGATGACATCCACAGTTGAAACCTTCCTAGGGCCTACGGTGATGTTTATTTTTCATCTAACCTATTCATAAGTTCACAAACACATGGATGAATGGAAAGAAAAAATATCAGATTGATCCAAAACTTCTGTGGTTTCTAAGAAGCTTTCAACAGTATGGGTTCAATTCCAACTGTTTCCTGTGGTGTGGTCCAGTTGAGATTTGAATATGCTTCGTTTTTAAGCCGATGATCTGAAATAAGCTGAAAACACAGATGGCCAGCGTGGATAAGAAACACACATCACGGTGGGCCCCATGCAGTTTACGCACCACGCAATCCGGGTCCTGTCTTACACGGCACAAATCCATTGCAAGCGTGTAATGGAGGAATGATGGTTGCTTTTCTGGTATTGCCTCTTGCATGTGGACACGTAGGTTACACGTGAGACGATCCAAGACGGTCATCAGGCGAGTCCGCTTCTCGGATTCTGTGCCTAGAAAATAAGGAATATCATAACCGCGTTGCCTACCCGTAATGTCCACATTTGGGGCCTGTTTGGCTGCGTGAATTACCGTGGATTACATGGGATGGAATCGCGGCCATCCTATCATTTATGACTTAGCATTGGATTGTCGATTGCATACGGTGTATACCTCTATCCCATGCGCCGCCGGTGAACTGTTTGGGTGAGACGTCGGAAATGGCATCACTCCGTGCAACTTCACCTATTGTAGGGATAACTACGTGGGACCTACCGTGATTTATGTTTTTTATCCGCTCCGTCCATCCACTTTATTAGATAATTTTATGCGTTCAGCTCAAAATTGAAGGACACCCAAAGTTCAAGTGGACTACACCACAGGAAACAGTATGAATTGAACTTCTCCACTTGATTTCTTTTTTTTGGAGGGTACAAAAGTTTTCGATCTATCTGATATTTATTTATTTTTCCATTCTTTTATGTCTTTGAGATTTTATGAACACTTTGGATGACAAATAAATCTCATTGTGGGTCCTAGGAAGAATTCAACGGTGGAAATCATTATTCCCACTCTTTCTTATGGCATGGTCCAGTCGAGCTTTTGATATGCTTCTAGTTTGGACTCAATGCCTCAAATTAGTGGAAAAAATGGATGGACGGCGTAGATAAGCCTCATACATTCACTGTAGGCCCAAATATAAGAAAAAAAATATCGTAAATCGATAAGCCGCGTATCTCGGTGGGATTTTGAAATCCCACCGACTCCATAAAGACGTATGTCATCCAAACACTACTCCATCCGTTACATCAAGGATTAGAGAATCTCATCCATTGTAATACCGATTAAGCCAGCTGTCCACTTGATGTCTCTTTTATCCAACGGAACCTTGATTACGACAGAAAGTAATGCAGCGGACATCATAAAATGTGTTGATTGAAGATTATGAGTGTAGACCCTAGTTGAACCGGGCCACCGTACTTCTTCTTTTCATTGATAGCCAGATTGGGACGTGGTTTGGCTAGTGACCCCGCCAGCCAACTAGCTGATGTCAAAACTCGGTGGGCAACACTGTGATGTATGTGTTTTATCCATGCCGCCCAACTATTTTTGCCTAAAAATGAGGCAGATTCAAATCACAAGTGGATATATTCTTGGTCGATGGAAAATTTTTCTAAAATTTACTTTTGGTTGTTTGACAAAAATTGACGTGTTCAATCGAAACGGTCATCGATCAATTGATCAAAGTCAGATGAGTTTTGCCGCACTATCGGCTTTCACAACTTTTGGAGGTTTTTTATTTTTTATTTTTTATTTTTTATTTATTTATTTATTTATTTATTTTAGTATTATAGGTTTTTCATATATATGGTTTGAATCTAAACCATCCATTGATTTCCACATCATCAAGTTTGGGAAAAGCTAAATGATTGTTCAGATCCGGGCCATTCAAGATGTTCAATCATCACACAACAAGATTTATCATTAATTCTATTCGTTGATCATTGTGGATAATCCAATGCTTAGATTCATCCAAAATCTTGGATAACATTCCAAACCTAACTCAGAATCAATATGAATGGTGTAGATTGACCTGATGTATCGAAAAATCTAAAGAATCACCCAAAACACAAAATAGTGATCGAGATTAACTTTGATCAGTGTGGCCCGCCTGGTGGTCGGATTATTATAGAATTTAGAGCCTTGGTGTATGTTGGCCGTAGTAAATATATGATCCAAACATATCTCAGCTGACATCACTAAATGGTGCATGCCGATCTTTACTATAAAAGATCTCACTCAAAACTTTCCTCTTATTATCAAAAGGGGATTAATAAAATTTAAAAAAAAAAAAAAAAAAAAAAAAAAAAAAAAAAAAACAAACACGGAGAGCTTCCACATGCCTTCTTGTACAAAAAGTTATTTAATATGGCGATGTGATAAAAAGCGATCACCTGATCTCACCCAAAAATGCTCCAACCTCTCCTTTATCCAAAAATGCTTTTACTAACACATTGTGTTTTGTTTTTGTTAAGGATTACAAAGTTAAAATTATAATTTAATTAATCCAGAATTTTACATGGGCAAAAATTAAAATTCAGGAGAGAGAGAGAGAGAGAGAGAAAGAGAGAGAGAGAGAGAGAGAGAGAGAGAGAGAGAGAGAGAGAATGCAGTGGTTTCTGATGCAGGGGAGGGCATGTTGAGGTCTGGGAGATAACTATTCCGAATCCACAGAACTTATCTAACTCTTCAAAAGATTGCCTTGAATCATGAGGAAAATAAGAAAAATATAATAATTTCTAGAAATTCATAATAAATTGATTGAGGATAAAAAAAAGTTTACAACCTCTTAAATAATAACATAAATCATAAGAAGAAGTTTTAGACTTATATTATAACTAAAACTTTTAGAAATTGTGACTTACTATAAATAGTAAAAATAAAATTAAAATAAGAATTCAATCATCGATCTAATGGTATTTTGTAAATTCGGCATGTGTAACCCAGAAGAGCAGGGTTGGGTGGCTAAAGTAGCTTGTCCTGTCCTAAAATCATATATGGTACATCCAATAGCTCATTCCAGTTTATGAGATACGCCCGTTTTAAGTTCTGACGGTCCAGATCATTTTTGTCATTGATCAAGCCTTTTCTGATCCATTTTGACCATGAAAATATTCGTGACCCGCTCTACATCAAACAGGCTCATCTTGTTATACAAACAACTAAATTGAAAGTGGACCATCCACCTATACTTTTAGGGAAATAATCCTTTGATCTTCATAACATTATGGTCCCCAATTGCTGTGGAGCTACAACTACTCTATGAGGCTTACGTTTTGTGTGTTTGTTATCTAGCCCGAATGACCATGATGTGCATCCGGCATCAAAATCGGACAGAACCAATGATCCGGTGGGCCACACCATGGGAAACAATATGCAACCACCCAGAAGCTTCAAATCTAGATTACAAGGCCCACCTGGTATGTGTGTGCCCTCCAAGCTGTCCAACGGCATTATTTATAGTCCCTAAAAATCAGGACATTTCAACCATAAGGTGGGCCCATCACTTGAATTTTTATGATTCCTTTCCATGGCGTAGACAGATTTTTGGTTCAGCCTCCTTTTCGGGGAGATTGAATGTTGTTGGGGATAAAAAACACCCAAGTCTCGAGACTCGGACTTGGCGCCTCGGGTCGCCAAGGCATACGTCAGAGCCGAGGGAAGTCAAAGATTCTGTAAACCGAGACAAAAGTTGAGTCGGTCCAGACGACGAACCGGTAGTCCAGGCATGCCTCGGCCGACCTTCTAACCGGACCGGCCGATAAAGGAGGGACAGCGCGAAACAAGGCCTCATCCCAAATATCTCGGAATAAGATCCCCGATCCCGAAGCTTGCGGGATCGGATAAAGACAGGAGACGGGCACGATTCTGTCTCCGTGATACTAGGAGAAGAATCCTCTTACGATTGCATGATACTGGGAGAGGAATCCTCCTAGGACAAAACGCTCCAGCAGCTATAAAAGGAGGACCTTCATCATCTTGGGAGGTACGCAAAAAGTTCTCTTTCTCAAAAACCCCTTAATACATTTAGACCTCGAATCCAGGCCTGACTTTGGCATCGGAGGGTCCCCTGCTCGAGCCAGGGTCTCCTTTGTCCCTTCTCTTTGTGCAGGTATACGAAGGTCTAAGGGGACAATCCAGATTTTTGCATCAACAGTTTGGCGCCGTCTGTGGGAACGTACAGAAAGCCATCCCTTATTTCTATTGAATTCCATGGTGATGACTAGAAGGACGGTCCCAGAAGAAGATTTGAATGAGATCGCGGTTACAGGGCCAGCAGGCCCGATCGCGGTCCCCGCAGTCCAGAACCCACCTAACAACCGCCAACGAGGAGCGACCAGAGCAAGCAACAATCGACGGGGTCGGAACGATGGGTGGTTAGATCAGGAGGTTCAAGAAATCCGGTCGGATATGAATATGATGAAGCAGATGCTGGAACGAATGTATCAGCAGCAAATGCAGCCACTCCCGCCTCCTCAAGGGGAGACAGCGCACGTACCGACTGCAGCGGTTGATCCTCAACCGTCCGCACCGCAGTCTTTCCGGCCGAGCCAACCCCAAGGTGTTTCTGAACCATCTCCAGCTCAGTCGGCCAACGCATCCTTGCCCCCGACCGACCTTCGACACGAGATAGAGCGAAGGAGGCGCATCCGACCTTCCATGGAAGGCACGGCAGAGAGTAGTGAACCTTGGAAAGTCGATATTCAAAATTTTAAGCGAGAAGTGCGGGAGGAAATGGCAAAAGAAATGGCAGACATGAGGCATGGCCGAAATATGCATCCAACTAGGTCCGAAGCAAAGGCGTCCCCCTTTGTGGACTCAGTAATGGAGGCTCGGTTGCCCGAGAGGTTTACACCTCAGATCACTCCTTTCACCGGCAAGACCGACCCGACGGAGCATATCGAATGCTTCAAAATATATATGGAGCTCCACGATGCCTCGGATGCAGTAATGTGTCGGGCCTTTTCTCTTACATTGACCGATGTAGCTCGGCTGTGGTTCAAACAGTTGAAACCAAAATCCATCAGTTCATTCATCGAGCTGAGCGACGCCTTCCTCACCAACTTCATCGGCGGGAAAAAGAAGTTGAAACCCCCTGCACATCTGAACAACATAGTTCAGAAGCAGGGAGAGCTATTAAAAGATTATATCAAGCGTTTCAATTTCGAATCCCTCCAAGTTCGAAAACACTCAGAAGAAACGGCTCTCATTGCGCTCATGCAAGGAGTTAGAGATAAGCCATTCCTGGCATCTCTGGATAAAACTCCGCCCGATACTTTGGCAGAGTTTATGGCACGGTCGGATAAATATGCAAACGCCGAAGAAACACAGTGCAACGAAACTAAAACTTTGGTCAAAGAGTCGGCCAAAAGGAAGCCGACTCGGCCGGAGGAAGGAAACGCAAGGATGAGCGGGCACACGATGAGCGAAGGTCAGGCAACGCCGGATCGACGATTTTCCACGTATACCCCCCTGAACAAAACTCAGGAACAGGTATTGATGGAAATCAAGACCGAAGGCTTTGTCAACTGGCCCAGTAAGCTCAAAAGTAATCCTAATTGGCGAGACAAGGATAAATACTGCCATTATCACCGTGATCACGGGCATAACACGAGCGATTGCCGTCACCTAAAGGAAGAGATCGAACGGCTCATAAAGGATGGCCGACTCAAAGAACATATAGTCAAAGCTGAAGTAACTGAAAGACGTCCGACTGAGAGTCAGCCGATGGAAGAAATCCGGACAATTATCGGCGGTCCGTGAGGTGGGGGCGACTCAAATAATGTTCGAAGGAATCATGCGAGAAAACTTAATCAGCTTGAATCCGAGCTTATGATCATAGATCGGCCACCAAAGGAGAAGAAAAGGGAAAGATATTGCATTTCATTCACAGAGGAAGACGCCCGAGGAATCTATCACCCCCACGATGACGCATTGATTGTCACCCTGACTATCGCTAACCGGAAAGTGTTCCGGATACTCATCGATACGGGATCATCTGCAGACGTGTTATTTACTCAGGCGTTCGATAAGATGGGGATCGAATGATCCATGCTACGTCCAGTTCGGACCCCGCTAATCGGATTTTCCGGGGGACAAGTACTGCCCGAAGGAACTGTTTCGTTGCCACTCACTGCCGGCAATGCCCCACACCAGGCGACGATGATGGTGGAATTCTTAGTCGTCAATCAACCTTCGGTATACAATGCAATACTCGGCCGACCTTCTTTAAGTCTCTTCCAGGCTGTGGTATCCACATACCATCTTTCCTTGAAATTCCCGACTGAGACGGGAGTAGGAATTGTCAAAAGAGACCAGCAAGATGCGAGGCGCTGTTACATGATAGCTGTAAAAGGGACCGCCAACAAAAGCCCGATCAACATATCAACGATCGAGTCATTGGACCCTCGGGGCGAGGGTCATGAACGAGGGCAGCCGGTCGAAGATCTTATCTCAGTCCCCCTGGCCGAGACAGACGGATCCAAGACAGTACGAATTGGCTCGTCTTTACTGTCCCCCTTGAGGAAAAATCTGATAGCCTTGCTCCGAAGGTACGCTGACGTATTTGCCTGGTGCCATGATGATATGCCCGGGATCGACCCATCTGTGATGACTCACCGGCTCAACATCGATCCGTCATGCCGGCCGATCCGACAAAAGCGACGACCGCTCGGCCCTGAACGATACGCCATCATTGAAGAAGAAGTCGGCAAACTTCTCCAAGCTAATTTCATAGAAGAAATACACTATCCGGAATGGGTCGCAAATGTCGTGCTCGTAAAGAAATCCAACGGGAAGTGGCGAGTCTGTATTGACTACACTGACTTAAATAAAGCCTGCCCGAAGGATAGCTTTCCGCTTCCGAGAATAGACCAGTTGGTAGATAGTACCGCCGGACATGAGCTCCTTAGTTTCATGGATGCATATTCAGGATATAATCAAATTGTAATGCATCAGAAAGATAAATCAAAAACTACCTTTGTCACCGACAAAGGCCTTTATTGTTACCGAGTGATGCCATTTAGTTTAAAGAATGCCGGCGCAACTTACCAAAGATTAGTTAACAAAATCTTTGCTCGACTTATAGGCCGAACTATGGAAGTCTACATTGACGACATGCTCGTCAAAAGCATACACGCGGCAGATCATGTGAATGATTTGGAAGAAATGTTCCTCATTTTACGAAAGTTTCGGATGAAGCTAAATCCGAGTAAATGTGCTTTTGGGGTGGGCTCTGGAAAATTCCTCGGTTTCCTGGTTAGTCAGCGAGGAATAGAGGCGAACCCTGAGAAGATAAAGGCTTTGATTGATATGGAATCCCCTAAAACCATTAAGGACATCCAAAGGTTGACTGGATGAGTCGCTGCACTTAACCGGTTCTTGTCCAGAGCCACGGATAAGAGTCTCCCTTTCTTCAAGCAGTTGAAAGGACGACAAACAATGAGATGGACGGAAGAATGTGAAGCGGCATTTCAACAATTAAAATCATATCTCGGTTCTCCACCTCTCTTATCAAAGCCCGAATCAGGCGAATCCCTGCTGCTGTATCTAGCAGTATCCGAGGCAGCCGTTAGCTCGGCTTTGATACGAGAATCCGAAGGAAAGCAGCTGCCGGTATATTACGTCAGCAAAGCGTTATTGCCAGCAGAAACAAGATACCCAAGCTTGGAAAAAGTAGCCTTGGCACTAATAACTTCTTCTCGCCGACTCAGGCCGTATTTTCAGGCTCATACCATCATCGTGATGACCGATCTTCCTCTTCGCCAAGTTTTGCAGAAACCAGAAGCTTCCGGCCGACTCACGAAATGGGCTATCGAACTGAGTGAGTTTGATATTCAATACAAGCCGAAGGCGGCAATCAAAGGGCAAGCCGTAGCTGATTTTATTGCTGAAGGAACCCCACCAACTGATCTCCCGGTCAACGATATGCCGAAGGATGTTGTAGTCCCAGCAACGGCCGCTACACCAACCCTACCCTGCCCCATGCCCTGGAAACTGTTTGTCGACGGCTCTTCCAACTCGAAGGCAAGTGGGGCCGGGATTGTACTGGAAACTCCCGATCATACCTATATACAGTATGCCTTACGACTTGGATTCCAAGCGTCGAACAACACGGCAGAATATGAAGCATTGTTACTCGGCCTTCGACTCGCCGCTAGCATGGGAGTCACACACCTAAGCGTTTTCAGCGATTCTCAGTTGGTTGTAAACCAAGTCACCGGCGTATACCAAACACGGAAAGACCAATTAAGAGCATACATGGAGAAAGCGAAAGAACTTATCAAAGGATTTCAACTCTGTCATGTTACTCGGATCCCTCGTACAGAAAACGGCAAAGCCGACTTATTAGCAAAGCTAGCCTCCGCCGATGTAGACGATATACCCAGATCTGTCCCCGTCGAATACGTCGACGTACCAAGCATAAATGAACCAGCTAGCAAGGCCGTCAATGCAATCGACTCGGAACCATCCTGGATCGATCCAATCCGCCAATACCTTGACAAGAGGAAACTGCCTGAAGATCGTGCCGAGGCTCGACGAGTGCGGTTCCGAGCCTCCCGTTACACCATACTTAACGATACTCTTTATAAGAAGGGTTATTATGCTCCGTTGTTGCGCTGCCTTAAACCCAGTGAGGCAAACTATGTGTTACGTGAAATCCATGAAGGAATCTGTGGAAACCACTCTGGAGGGCGGTCTCTCCCCCACAAGGTCCTACGACAGGGATATTACTGGCCTACTATCCAAAACGACGCCCGCGAACTCGTCCAAAAATGCGACAAATGCCAAAGGTTCGCAGCGATTCAAGGACAAGCTCCCGAGGCATTGACACCAATGACCGGTCCTTGGCCCTTCGCGCAGTGGGGTATAGATATTATCGGTCCACTCCCTATGGGAAAAGGTCAGACCAAGTTTGCTGTGGTAGCAGTGGATTATTTCACGAAATGGGCCGAGGCAGAGCCGTTAGCTAAGATAACCGAACAGAAGATCACCGATTTCGTATGGAAAAACATTATCTGCCGATTCGGAATACCCCGCATCATTATTACGGACAATGGAAGGCAGTTCGATAACAGAAATTTTCGCGAGATGTGCGACAACCTCGGAATCAGAAACGCCTACTCTTCACCCCATCATCCTCAAACTAATGGGCAAGTTGAGGCAGTTAACAAGATCATCAAGCAACATCTCCGGACCAAGCTTGACCGAGCCAAAGGGGCATGGGCCGAAGAACTCCCGAAAATTCTTTGGGCTTATCGAACCACGGCTCGAACCGCCACAGGAGAAACCCCCTTTTCACTCGCTTACGGCTCGGAAGCCGTCACTCCCGTCGAAATCGGCTTACCTTCGGCCCGAGTCACTTCATTCAACGAGGATGAAAACGAAGAACTCCTCGCACTCGGACTCGACCTCCTGGACGAGCAAAGGGAAGTGGCACGACTACGTACAGAAGCCCGGCAACGACAAGTGGCTCGGTTCTACAATGCCCGAATTAAGATCAGACGGTTCCGGATGGGAGATATGGTTCTTCGAAAAGTATTTCCGAATACTAAAGAAATTGGGTCGGGCACATTAGGACCAAACTGGGAAGGACCTTACATTGTCTCGGGTACCATCCGGCCAGGAACATACCAATTAGAAGATCTAAACGGGCAATCGCTGCCCCATCCTTGGAACGCTGAACACTTAAAGATTTACTATCCTTAGCTCGGCACTTAAGATTCAAGGGATCCGAATTGAGAAAGCTTTAAAGCCAAAATTCTATGAATAAAAGTGCTATCTTTCATTTATCTTTAATTGCTCTTACAAAAAAAAAGAAAAAAAAAAAAGAGAAATGATATGAAACCCTGGTTACTGCCTTCCGGAAGGAACGGTACTCAAAGCATTCTCGCATGTACCGGCTTCATCCCCAGCAGCGACTTTAGCAGCGGCGTCCGGATTCTCGGATTCCGAGGCTCCTCCACCTTCGATTTCTGAGAGATCGAGGTCAGGAAAGGATTTCTTGATGTCCTTGATACATTCCAGAAATCCGCTTTGGAACAAGCGATCCCTTTCATCCTCGAACTCCGCCGACTCAAGGAATGCTTGGACAGCTTGGTCCTTAGCCTTCTCTGCCTCCCGAGTCTTATCGGTGGCCTGCTGAATAAGTTCGCCGCCTCGAAGCTTAGCCCGAGCCAAGTCATTTGCACGAAGCATGGGTTGCAAGGATTCGCCTGTTCTCCTCTTCGACCCCTAGAGAGGAGAGCTGACACTCGAGTAACTTCGGCCCTCGCTTCATCAAGGGCTCTCTTGGAAGAAGTCGCCTCAGCTTTCGCGTCTTCGGCAGCTTTCCGGGCAAGGCCCGCCTCGCCCATCAGCACGCCAACTCGTATCTCGGCGTTCTCGCGTCGCCCTTCAGCTTCCGAGAGAAGGGTCTGCAGCCGATGGGCCGAGGATAACTCTTTACAGGCCTTAACCAAGCAGGGAGCAAGTTCAAAAAGCACCCTTGCTGCATGGCCGACGGTTTGCGATGAAGGAGCGTTATAGAGGCTGACAAATTCCTTTTCGCTCCCATGGGCTAAGGCCCAGGGAACCATCCCCGACACCATCTTTTGCAAAATGGACGGCCCCTCCTGGCTCGTTTCTTCCCCTCTGGAGGATGCGGTCCTCGTCTCTTCTTCCCCTCTGGAAGACGCAGCCCTTGTCTCTTCCTCCTGCCTCGGAACTTCCGTCGCAACACGTCCCGAGTCAGGTGCCGCCTGAGGTTCCGAGGCAGCGGCCACTGTCACTTCCACCCTCTCTTCCGGATCGGGATCCGGAATTACGACGACAGAAGGAGCAGAAGAACTCGCAGCTCCTTCTCCTTTGCGCTACTCTCTGTCTCTTCGGCGGCCGAGGCTCCGACAGAAGGACTGATCGCGGAGGAGCCTTTAGCTTCGAAACCGCCCTAAGCGAAGGACGAGTTCCAGTCATCTCTGTGGGGGCTGATTCGGGAACAGTCCTTAGATGGGGACGAGCTTCGGGCAGATCTAAAAAAAAAAAAAAAAAAAAACGAAGTAAATCAGGAAAGACTCAAAAGGCACGTGAAAATACAATTTCAATTACCTGTGACGGCCGAGTCTAGACCTGCGAGATGAAGACGCTCCGGTTGAAGGAGCACCTTCCAAGACCTATCTGCCGGGTCCAACGTCCTCAACTCTTTAATCCGAGCTGAAGCACTGGAGCCGAGCTTTTGCCGCTTCTTTGGGATGTCTGCCAGACACAAGCTCGTCAGACTCAGAATATTACAAAAAACAAAGAAAGGCAAGAGAGAAGAGCCAAGTCACCTGCTCTTTGAAACGACCGAGGAACACGAGCCTCGTAGGACCCGGACTCAGCCGTCTCCCAACGGCCACAGGCCCAAAACCAACGCTCTCTCCAATGTTTGTTGGAAGTGGGAGGGTCAGTTATTAGGGAGCCGCCTCCGCCCCGCCAAGCAGCGAAAACGTAAAAGCCGGGGTAGTTCGGATTCACGCGCACTTGGTATAAGTGAAGAAATTCGTCGACTGTTAACGGCGGCTGTTCCATCTCAGCCCACAGTACCGCACACCCGAGTAAGTTCCTCCACCCATTCGGAACTATTTGCCCCGGTGCAATCCGAATATGAGACAAAACTCCCCGGACAACGGGTTGAAGGGGCAGACGCAACCCGCATTGCATCGAGACTTGGTAAATCGCGACCGCCCCAGGAGGAGGATGATCCGGCAAGTCCCTCGGACGGGGGAGATAAGTGATGACCGATTCGGGGATGTGGTACCCAATTCGGATCCGGTCCAAGTCCGCCTCGGTTAAGACCGAAGGAACCGGGCCGCTTAAGTCATCCCCGATCCTTCTCCGTCAGACTCGGCATGTGCCGACTTATCGACAGAACCGACGCAGAGGTTCCTTCAGCAATTAATACTTCATCTTCCTCCTCCTCTTCTTCTTCTTCCATATGCCTTGGAAGATTAGGCCTTCCCGGGCGGGTTATTAAGGACGACCCACCCCGAGAAGGATCAACGGAAGCAGGGCGCTCCGCAGGAGCTTCGGTGACCCTCTCAGAGAGAAAAGCAGCGTTAGCGTCAACTGCCATTTCCGTCAATAAAGAAGGCGATTCCGCAACGTTCCAAAAACGTTGCGCTTCGCCTTCATCTCCGGAAGCTCCCTCCTGGGGACTTTGTGGACCTCTAGCCGCCATTATCACTAAATAGAGAGGAAGGAGAGACTCACCGAAGGGGGGGGAGGAAAACGGAAATGGCGAAGACAGCCGCTGACAGCCAACAAAGAGGAAAGAAAGAAGAAGAAAAACCGAAGAGCTCCAAAGGAAATGAAAAGCGGGAACGGCAGTAGGAGTTTGAAATGTGGGACCCCCCCTTTTTATAAGATTGCCACGCGGCGGAGGCAATTAATGGGGAAATGATTCGACGCCTGCGTCGACTCTCCCACTTGACACGTGGCGCGCGAAGACTGACAATAATGATACCTTTGCTACGTGTCCGAACTTCATTGGCGGGATGAGCGATTTGACAGTTGCCGGCGCATGCGATGTCAGAAACCGAACCGTCTCCCATCAAAGGCGACATAGAACGCATTAAATGCCTACTTCTCTCGGACCACGTTACGAACCGACTCAAAATTCTCTACTCCTAAGTGTCATATGAGACACGCGGAGTAGGGGGGCTTACTGTTGGGGATAAAAAACACCCAAGTCCCGAGACTCGGACTTGGCGCCTCGGGTCGCCGCCTCGGGTCGCCAAGGCATACGTCAGAGCCGAGGGAAGTCAAAGATTCTGTAAACCGAGACAAAAGTTGAGTCGGTCCAGACGACGAACCGGTAGTCCAGGCATGCCTCGGCCGACCTTCTAACCGGACCGGCCGATAAAGGAGGGACAGCGCGAAACAAGGCCTCATCCCAAATATCTCGGAATAAGATCCCCGATCCCGAAGCTTACGAGATCGGATAAAGACAGGAGACGGGCACGATTCTGTCTCCGTGATACTAGGAGAAGAATCCTCTTACGATTGCACGATACTGGGAGAGGAATCCTCCTAGGACAAAACGCTCCAGCAGCTATAAAAGGAGGACCTTCATCATATTGGGAGGTACGCAAAAAGTTCTCTTTCTCAAAAACCCCTTAATACATTTAGACCTCGAATCCAGGCCTGACTTTGGCATCGGAGGGTCCCCTGCTCGAGCCAGGGTCTCCTTTGTCCCTTCTCTTTGTGCAGGTATACGAAGGTCTAAGGGGACAATCCAGATTTTTGCATCAACAAATGTCATCCACACACAATAGTGGCCCACACCAGCTAGAGCCCATGAAGGTCTGTAGACAATAGGATCGTTTAATTCTTTAACCATTACTCTCTCTCTCTCTCATTATGATCTCTAGACAATGGGATCTTTAACCATTCGTGGTCTGGAACCGGGAATACGGAGCGCCGAACGGGCAGTTCTGTGGTGGGCCCACCGTGATGTATCTTTACATCCAATCCGTCCATCCCTTTTTCAAATCATTTCAAAGAATGATCACAAAAATTGAGGTAGATCCAAAGCTCAAGTGGACAACACCAAACAACAAGCTTGGTTACATTAAGTTCACAGACCATTAAACGCCGGTTGCATTAAATGCAAGAGTCATACGTAGTGGGGTAGATTTGACTGTTGGATCTGGCTCGTTT
Organism: Magnolia changhungtana; assembly: GCA_030180095.1. NCBI lineage: Eukaryota > Viridiplantae > Streptophyta > Magnoliopsida > Magnoliales > Magnoliaceae > Magnolia > Magnolia changhungtana. The sequence goes on along the minus strand of JASAUF010000203.1, from coordinate 1,607,225 downwards.
TTGGTCTCATATCTTAAAATGATCTGAGAAAAGGGATGAACGGCTTGGATGTACAGATACATCACGGGGTTATAGACGGGCGGGGGTAGGACGCAATCCGCGTCCGAGGAATACACCTCATAAATGTCTTGGGCCTGGCATGACAACACATGTAGCTGCAACTCCATGTATACGTATTAAATCATTTTAGGTGAACGCGAGCACACGTGTCTAGGTGGTCCAAGTAAAAGGTCCTAAAGTCGAGATTAATTACATTAATAATGATAGAAAGAAGCTGAAAAATATCCACCTTCTGTATACTCAAAGTCAACGGTTAAGATTAAATGGAATGATTTCTTAACCTAGTCACATTATGGTAGATTTCACCTGTATCTTGTGCAAGGTGGCATTTCTTGATGCTTTCTTAAACTGGAGATGAAACAGTGGAACCAGAAAGAACATGAACATGGTAGAGCCATCTAGATATATTAAACATACCATGATGACATGTTTATCTTGACCGTTCATTCAGCCAAGTGGTATTAGCTAGTGATGCCAAATCATAATGCAGATCATCCAATGGTTGTGCGTAGGAAAGAAAAGCGTCTCATATTGTCTTTTAGGGCCTGTTTGATTTTCACCGTTTCACTGGGAAATGGTAAATCCCTTGGAAATGGTGATTATTACTGTTTCACCTGTTTAGATATTAGTGGGAGTTTCAATTTTTTGGAAACCGGTTCAAAAGTTTCGGTAGTCATTTTAGGATCTCTTCTTGATGTATATGATATATCTGTTCCGTCCATCCATATTATCACAATATTTTGAGATATGAGAAGAAAAATGAGTTAGATCCAACACTCAATTGGCCCAAACCAAAAGAAACAATGGCCCCAGGAAGTTTTTAACGGTAAGTATTTAATTCACCTTTTTCTATGGTGTGGCCCACTTGAGCTTTGGATATGCCTCATTTTTTAGCTTATTTCATAAATCCATATGACATAATGGGTGAACGGTGTAGATATATGATATGCATCATGGTGGGACCCACAAATATTTCCCATTTTTACGTTGAAAAAAGTAAGCCGTCTAATCAGCTATGGGAAACGTACTTCACTGCATTTCCCTGAGAAGTAATAAATGCCACGGGAAAATGCATTTCCAGAGAATTCGTTGAAACAAACAGGCCTTAAAGAAAACCACACCAAATGTTTGTTTTAAAAAACCACTAAGAGCCTGTTTGTTTCAGCGAATTCGCTGGAAATGCATTTTCCCCTGGCATTTATTACTTCTCAGGGAAATGCAGTGAAGTGCTGCACGTTTCCCATAGCTGATTGGACGGCTTACTTTTTTCAACGTAAAAATGGAAAATATTTGTGGGTCCCACCATGATGCATATCATATATCTACACCGTTCACCCATTATGTCATGGATTTATGATATAAGCTAAAAAATGAGGCATATCCAAAGCTCAAGTGGGCCACACCATAGAAAAATGTGAATTAAATACTTACCGTTAAAAACTTCCTGGGGCCATTGTTTCTTTTGGTTTGGGCCAATTGAGTGTTGGATCTAACTCATTTTTCTTCTCATATCTTAAAATATTGTGATAAAATGGATGGACGGAATAGATATATCATATACATCTAGAAGATGTCCTAAAATGACTATCGAAACTTTTGAACCGGTTTCCAAAATATTGAAACTCCCACTAATATCCAAACAGATGAAATGGTAATAATCACCACTTCCAAGGGATTTACCATTTCCCAGTGAAACGGTGAAAATCAAACAAGCCCTTAGCTCTTGTATTTGCCCTGCACCGGACAAGGAAGTGCTCTGTGGGCCCACCACGACGTATGTGTTTCATCCATGCCGTTCATCCATTTTTACAGATCATTTTAGGGCTTGATACAAAAAACGAGAGGGATATAAATCTCATGTGGACCACCTCACAGAAAACAATAGTGATTGGATATCCATCATTAAAATCTTTCTAAGGCCCACTGTACTGTTTATTTGATATCCAATCTGTTGATTAGGTCATACAGACCTATATGAAGGGAAAAAAAAAGGATCAGCTTGATCTAAAACTTTTATGGGCCCAAAAAGTTTTTAATGGTCAACATTCATTCAACACTGTTTCATGTAATGTGGTCCAATTGAGATTGGGATATACCTTATTTTTTGTCTCATACCCTAAAATGATATTTAAAAATGGATGGACAGCATGGTTGAAACACGTACATCATGGTGGGCCCATAGAGCACCGACCATCAGCCATTGGCTGGTGCAGGGGGAGTAGCCAATCCGTTTCCAAGTTAAGCTCTGTTTTTAAGAGCCCGAGCCTTTCGAGAGGCCATTCCTTGTAGCGTTTTTATACATGCGCAATGTGAGTGTGGCTCCCTCTGCCTTGTGTAGCTTTTTATACATATGCAATGTGAGTGTGGTTCCCTGCCTGTAAATGTTTTATGGGGTTTGCAAAATAATATATATATATATATATATATATATATATATATATATATATATATATATATATATATTTATCATGGTTTTCTTTGTCATTTTGTAACAGTCTTCTCCTTAATTCCCTTAATTATCTTAGACTGTTACATAAAGAAAAAGTCTCTGCTCTCTTTATAAACCCAATAAGGTCAAAAAGTAAAAGCTGAAAATGATGTAAAGTGGGTCGTAGATAATTTCAAAGCCATGATGGACAAGAAAAGGCTCGATCTGAGATGGAGATGATCCGGACTGTTAGAACTTAAAATGGATTTATCTCGCAAATCGAAATGAGCTCTCAGTCGACGTATCATATATTATTTTGGTATAGGACGAGCTATTTTAGCCACTTAACCAATCCAACATAGCTGGGTTGCACACGTCGCATTTGCGAAATACCATCAGATTCGAATTCCTATTTTAATTTTGTTTTTATTATTTATAATAAGTTTTAGTTTGAGTATAACTCGTCATCCATTGGGCTTTAGGAGTTGCTCCCAACATGAAAACTGCTTAGAATAATTAGGAGAATAGCATGGATGAGCCAAATAGGACACTATTTTTTGCTGAAAACTATGAGGTCCAGTGGAAATTGCAGCTGTCTATAAATAAGAAGTTTACTATTTATAGTAACTCACAATTTTTAGGAGTTTTAGTTATAGTATGATTCTGAAGCTTCTCCCTAGGACTCATAGCCTTATTTAAAGAGTTGTAAACTCATTTTTCATCGTCAATAAAATTTCTCCGAATATTTTAAAATTATTTCTATTTTCTTTTCCCCATGAATTCAATGATTATTTGTGAGGAGTCTAAAGAAGTTCCGTGGATTCAGAACAGTTACCCCCTTGAGGAAGATGGTGCTCGACCTCACATCCTTCCAGCGTTACTATTAGCTAGATTTTTTGGCCCAGGGAATCTCCTCAAGATCAAAAATGGGGTTAATGCGAGTTTTACTTACATGATCAGCGGACTGCCATTACCTCGAGTCCATAGCATGTTCGTGGGAAGGATCTTTGACACATGTGCCATTGGTCAGATTTCTCATGTGTTCCATCCATCATATGAGGAGCTATTCATTGAATATTTATAAGTAGTCACTCAAGACTACTAGAAGAGTTCCGTTTGCCTCTATCACCATTGGGCTATACACGAGCAGAGTTAGCTTGGTAACTTGCTCGACTCGACTCGAAAAAACTCGATTTGACTCGGTTCGAAACTAAGTTCGAGCTAACTTTTTGAGATCGAAAAAATTTCGAACCGAGTTCGAGCTTGCCCAAGCTCGACTCGACTCGAATCGAACCAACTCGAATCGAACTTAGATAGATTCAATTCGGTGACTCGATTACTTTGATATTGTTGTTGCTCACCAAGTGTTTGATGAAATGACTCAATGAAGTGTAGCTGGTGGCAAGGAAGGTACATATATGAAACGAATACCCCTTTTTTTTTTTCTTGATTTTTATGTTGTTTACAAGGTGTTTGATGAAATTCCTGTAAATCCATCGCTACTGTTTTACATACAGTAAGATTTTGAAAGTGCAGTTCATGTGTTTGTGAAAATGCTGCACAGATGATCTCAGCTCGATCTTGGCTCGAACTCAGCTGGAACTGGCCCGAGCTGCTAATCGAACCGTGCTGAGTTGGCTAGTCAGGCTCGAGGACCGAGTCGAGCCGAGTCTGAACTGAGGTCAGAAGTGGCCGAGCCGAGTCGGGCTGTGCCAAGCTTGACTCAGATCAACTCGTTTACACCTCTAATCACGACCCAGGTTCATGTTGTGTACCTTCGATCAAGGTCCACATGCTGAATGGTAAAACAATCAGGACCGTCAATGTTGTGGACTTTATACTATAGGGTTAACTATAAGAAAATCACACTAAATAGACAATTATGACTATTACTATCAATAGATAAATTTAAAACAATGAAGAGAATTTTCAGTGGCTCTCGTTCAATCTAAGAATCAAACATTAAAATTCTAGATATTTTTTTCGCTACTGTTATTTATTAATTATATATGTTACTTTAATGGTGTTATTTGATAATTAAATATTTCACTTCATGTATTAATTTATTAGTTGCAGGTGTTAATTCAACTCAACTTAATCCAACCAAATCTAGACTAACCTGACCCTACTAGAGTTTGGTTAGAGTCGAATATTGAATACCTTATGTTGGGCTGGGCCTTGGCTGCTTGTTTGGTGGTTGGTTTGGGCTTGGGTTGGCTATCAACCTGACCAACTTGCTCCCAGTTATGAGTAAGCCACACATAGTCATCCATGTTATTCCCTATTAAGCCCACTACAATTCCCAAATTATTACAATCGTTGCAGGCCCATCGAAGTTGAGTTCGTACCAGCCTGCTGGTGAGGGAGACCAACATGTAGTAGTAGAGGAAGCATACGGTATAGGGTTAGGAGATGCAGATGAAAGATCCATGAGGGTCAGCTTTTCCCTCAGGTAACGTTGTAGAGTTATTGATGCATCATTATTTTTTGGAAACATCCAGATCCATAATCTCACAGTTTGGTGGTCCACTGAATCTTGTAAATGCAGCCTATGGTTTGGTGATGCTAACTGTTCCTCTGATGGGCCCCAACTTGGGTGGAGGAGTAGACGGTCTTATGCCTTGTTCTTTGGTCTTTCCCTTTCTGAAATTTGAAACTATCGTAGTTTTATTTTTATTTTCCTAACAATGGATTTGTAGGCAACATGATGAAAAAGGGTTAGGATCTTCCACTCAGTTGAGGCGCATCTATTGGCTGCCATGGGCTCGGATCACATTGCCCAAGCCCAAGCCCAAGGCCAACCCAAACCCAAACCTGTTTACTCTAGAATTCTAAATTGAAACTAGGGCGGGTTCAACTTGACCGACCCATAACCAACCTGACATTGGGTTGGGCTTGGGCAGGATGTATCAGGTTTGGTCTCGAGCTTGGGTATATAAACACCATCCCAATAAAAGTTGGGTCGGGCTTGGCCATTGAGGTCTCAAGCTAACAATATATGTCAGATTTCTCTCCCAAATAGATTGCATGCTACACAACACTACTTTTAAAGGAGTAGTCCTATACTTTAGCTTATTTGTTTAGAAAAAATAAAATAATTTACAATAAATAAAATTTAAATTGAAATATAATAGACTAATGTAATAATGAAAATATTAGCATGTATCCACCGACCAATCTGACCAAGCCCGCTTGGGTTGGGCTTGGGTCGAGAATTCCTAATCCAAGGTTGGGTTGGGTTGGATTAGGGTTGAGGTATAGGAACCTTGGGTTGGGTTAGGGTTGAGCACCAACCCAACCCAACCCAACCCAACTTTCAGCCCTACTTGAAAACGACCTACGATCCATTTCCTTGCAGTCTGACTCGACCCACTTAAAATTCATCTAGTCAGAGCCCGACCAGACACCATTCAATTGTAATCGAGTTGGGTAAGTCAGCTCAGGTTCACGAACGGAATACAATATATAACAGTAACATGCCATGTGCCCAGACCCATACATAAATCATATATATGTAAGTATGTTTTATTGATTTACTTGGGGTTTTATATCTAGTCGACTCATGAGAGATCAACCCGAGCGTGGCTCATTTATCAAACGAGCCAGATTTTCTAGCCCGACCATGGCCCATCATACATTTTGTTGGATCAGAAATTACTACGAAGTGGGTCGGGTCCGTAGACTTGGGAGATCACCCGACCCATTGGCACCCCTAGGCTCATCCTCATCTAGGTGGGGTTCAGAACAATTCTGGATCATCAAACCATGGGCCCCACATGGACGTTGTATATTTGGTGATGGAAAGGATTTTACTTTTAATATTTATTTATTTATTTATTTATTTATTTAAATTTTAAAGCATGAGATTTTATTACCATCCAAGGTCCAAAAGGCCAATTACAAGCCACAAGAGGGGCAAATCCAAGAGCAAGGAAAGCAGCCCACCTAGATCCACTATTACAGAAGATGGAGAGAATCTCTCTATGAGACAAGAACTGCACAAGGGCTCTTGAATGATGCACGGTACTCAATTTTAGAAGCTTCCCCTTGTGCTGAAGGGGGCTAGGGCCATCTCTACATTGTCCAAGCTTGACAATGCAGGAGTCAGCATTTCTAGTTGATAATTCCTCCAAAGTGCCACAGCTGCTTAACTGCCAACCCGAACACAAGGGAAAAGATGAAACATGTATATAAAACCATGTAGCAGGATGCAATGTGAACATGAATATAAAACAAGATGGCAATACATATGCTTTGTTAACTATCATTACAATAACGGTCTTGGTTTAATACACCTTGTATATTGAGGTAGGCTATGGTGCAATCATCGCATCCATGTGTTGTATTTTTAAGAAGTATAAAATTCAAAAATAAAATAATTATTTTAAAAAGTAAATAAATATATTATATACGCAAACTTTTTTTAAAATAATTGTTGTTAGTGCTGATGCTTTAAATCTTCAAGGCTGCTTGACCGGTCGAGGAGATTGCTCGACAGTCGAGGCCAACTCGACTCAAAGTCTAGCGAGTTCAGTTTTTTACGTGTCCGTGATGTTCGACCAGTCGAGGGTCAAGCTCGACCAGTCGAGCGGGTTGCTCGACTAGTCGAGGCCCTCCTTTGACTAGTCGAGGTTACGCAGATCCTGCGCAGACTGCGTAAATTTAAGGAGATTTCCGGACTTTTCTAAAGGAAGTGTGTAAGTGGAGTTTCCTAAACTATAAATAGGGGTCCCTAGGGCTATTCTAAAGTATTTTTAAGGCTTCTTAAAGGTATTTTAAAGGGTTCTAGGGTTATCAAAGGGTGTAGCAAGGGTGAGATTCGAGGTTGTTTGAATTGGGTAAGCCCTCTCTCTTTGTAATTTATGCTTTCATAGTGGAGATCTGTTGCTTTGTGCAGTGGTTTTTTCCCGTAAGGGTTTTTCACGTTAAATCTGTGTTCTCTTTTGTGTGCTTGGTGCCATTGGATTGCTATTCTAAATCTAGATCTGTGTGATTCCGCAGCTCGAATCCCCAATAAGTGGTATCAGAGCAATCGTTGGGGCACAGATCTGAATATGAGGGATTAGTAATAATGGTAAGCACTAAGTATGATATTGAGAAGTACTCAGGGAAAAATAATTTTGAGTTATGGAAGATTAAGATGATCAGTTCTTTAATCAAGCAAGGTGAAGATGGTGCTCTTGAGGAGCGAAAGTCTATTATGACTGATGATGAATGGAATACTCTTAATAAGAAAGTTTTATCATCGATCCGTTTATGTCTCACGGATGAGGTTCTCTACAATGTCATGAGGGAGAAAACTGCGGCTAATTTACGGGCGAAGTTAGAGGATGTCTATGTGAAAAAATCCTCTGAAAATCGCCTACACTTGAAGCGACAATGGTATAACTTCAAGATAACAGAGGGTGGAGATCTAGAGGCTCACATCAGCAACTTTAATCAATTGGTTTACAAATTGCTGGATATGGAGGAAGTGATGAAAGATGAAGAACAAGCATGTATGTTGCTGAATTCTCTTCCGGTGTCTTATGAGTCATTCAAGGACACAATGTGCTCCACGAATAAAACCCTGAGTGTCGACACCGTTATCTCGGCCCTTCAAGGGAAGGCTATGAGAAAGCTTAATGTCGACATGGGGATATCTTCTGAGGCACTGTTTACAAGGGGTAGGAATTCTGAACAAGGTACAGGTTCTTCAGGTTATAGGTCCAAATCCAAGGGTAAAGGCAAAGGAAAGGTAAAGTGCTGGAATTGTGAGAAGGAAGGACATGTGAAGAAGGATTGTAAAAATCATAAATCAAAGAGAGAAGATTCTGAGGTTTCATACAACGAGGCAAATGTTGCCATGTCAAATGGATCGAGTGGATGTGATAGTAATGTTTTGTCTGTGTTTACTATTAGGCGGCCATACGATGATCGTAAGAACGAGTGAATGCTAGACATAGGAGCGTCTTTTCACATGACTACTCATCGGAGTTGGTTCACCAGCTACAGGGAGTGCGATGGTAGACAAGTATTTATCGGTAATGGCATTGCCTGTAATGTTGTGGCTATTGGTACAATGCGTATTAAGATATTTGATGGGGTGGAGCGTATCCTTACTGATGTCAGGCACGTTCCTGATTTGAAGCAAAATTGATTTCTCTTGGTGTACTTGAGGCAAAAAGATGCAAGCACACATGTATTGATGATGCTCTTAAGGTATCTAAGAGGGCACAAGTAATTATGAAAGTGCAACGACTCGATAACTTGTACAGGTTAATCGGGGGCACTTTAAAAGGTGGAGTTGCAGTGGATGTAGCGGATTTCACCTTTACACGTGTGTGGCATGCTGGGCATGGCCACATGAGCGGACAGAGCAGGAAGGCTGAGACGTGCGGACAGGGATACAGAGCAGGTGGAGCAACCACCTATTAGAAGAATCACACGGCATGATTGTAGGATATCGGCGAGGTACGTGGACGACTTCAATATCGCAGGGGATTCATCTTCTATTCAGATGGCTCTAGGTAAGCCTGGTGCTGATAAGTGAAAGGTGATTATGGGCGATGTGATGGATTCGTTGTAGCAGACCGACATATGGGAGCAGGTGGAGTTTTCAGTGGGTCGAACAGTGGTTGGATACAGGTGGATCTTCAGGAGGATACAACATAGATACATAGTGAGGTTGGTAGCAAAGGGTTATGCTCAGAGAAAAGGGATCGGCTTTTCAGAGATATTCGTGCCGACGGTATAACAGGTGTCTATTAGATCCGTGATTGGTACTGGTTGACCAATGTGATCTTGAGCTGGGAGGATGGATGTGGAGTCTGCACTTCTGCAAGGAAAAGTGAAGAGCAGATCTGCATGAAGCAACCAGAGCAGTTCAAAGTAAAAGGGGTTGAGAAAAGACTTTGTAGGAGGTCGTCGTTCGACTTGTTGCCTAGGCAGTGGTTTGATTCCTTCATGGTGAGTCAGGAATTGATGACTTGTAGATCGCCAATTATGATAAGTCTGAAATCAATGTACTGAAGATTCGATTAAGTGGGACATTTAGGATGAAGGATCGGGGGCTACAAAGATGGTTCTCGGCGTTGAGACTGAAAGAGGAGTAGGCTTTGGTTATCTTAGGCAGAATACCTTGGGTAGGTATTGATCAAGGAGGTGATGGACCATGTAAAGCCGGAGAGAGTTTCCTACGCATCTCTTCTCAAGTTTTCCTCAGGACATGTCCCAAAACAGATGAGAAAAAGCAAGTTATCTTATGAGCCTTATTTGAATGTGGTTGGCAGTGTATGCCATGGTCTGGATTAGACCGGTTATTTCACAGGCTATCAGTGTTGTGAGCAAGTACCCTGACAAGCAATATTGGGTAGCGGTGAGATGGTAAGAAGACTGCATCTTTCCTTTTGGAGAAGACAAGAGCAAAGGTGGTTGAGGACGTGGATTTTGATCCGGCAGACATGCTCACCTAAATCGTTCCTGTAGAGAAGTTCAAGTTCTGCATAACTTCTCTGGGCTTGGCGTTGGCGTAAAAGGAAGACGGAGTGTGCACGAGAAGTTATGATGTGATGTAGAGATAAGAGATGAGGTCAATAAGCTACACGGTTGAAGATTAAGGGCATAGTGGAGATTGTTGTCAGAGCTGATGCCTTAAATCTTCAAGGCTGCTCGACCGGTCGAGGGAGCTGCTCGACTAGTCGAGGCCGGCTCGACTAAAAGTCCAGCGAGCTCAGTTTTTTGGGTGTCCGTGATGCTCAACCAGTCGAGGGTCAAGCTCGAACGGTCGAGCAGGTTGCTCGACCAGGCGAGACCTTCCTTCAACTAGTCGAGGTTATGCAGATCCTGCGTGGACTGTGTAAATTTGAGGCGGTTTCTGAACTTTTCCAAAGGAGGTGCGCAAGTGGAGTTTCATAAACTATAATTAGGGGCCCCTAGGGTTATTCTAAGGTATTTTTAAGGCTTCCTAAAGGTGTTCTAAAGGGTTCTAGGGTTATCAAAGGGTGTAGTAAGGGTGAGATTCGAGATTGTTTGAATCGGGTAAGTCCTCTCTCTTTGTAATTTATGCTTTTATAGTAGAGATCTGTCGCTTTGTGCCGTGGTTTTTTCCCGCAAGGGTTTTCCATGTTAAATCTTTGTGTTCTCTTGTGTGTACTTGGTGCCATTGGATTGCTATCCTAGATCTAGATCTGTGTGATTCCACAGCTCAAATCCCCAACAAAAATTATATGGCCAAGTGGTAAGAGGACGAGTTTTTGCTTTAGCAAAACCCAGTTTCAGATTCCATAAGGAGCAATACGTGCATGTGGCGTGGCTTGTAAGGCCACTTGGGCACTTTATTAGGCAAATTTTGCATCAGACCTATTTGAACAATGATGAAATTAGGAGTGAATTAAGGTTTAGCCAAAAGTCGCATGGTTCTACCTAGTCGAGTCATGGTGCAATCAAGAGTGAATCATGGTCCAATATGAGGTTTGTCCCATTGGTGCCTGAGGTTTTAACTATAGTCCTCATTGAGAGTGATTGAGACATGGTTGTACAAATGGCATAAGTACCATGTAACGTACACGTGACAGTAGTTGTGATGAGTAGGATTTAGGTTACATGTGTCAACAAATTTATGATGTTGGGTAACTATTTTTGTTCGAAAGACAAAAATAATTGTCACAGGATAAAGGGTCATGTCAATTAGGGTAGAAAGTCTACTGTTGTGAATGAATTGTGAATGTCTTAAAGAAGCACAAAAGTCTCTCTAAGAAGGACGCCATGTCCTTACAGGTTCTATATACCATCGAAATTATATTCCAGAGAGAAGATAATTCCTAAATCCAACAATCTAAACTATTACATTCTCATATTTATCCTCTTTCACTTGTCATTTTGAGAAAAAGTTTCCATGATGCATTGTTTTCTCTTGGAGATCTGTACTATACATAGAGAGCCAATAATCTTTGTATTGATTTTTGAATATGTGAGTTACTTATCTTGGAGACAATTTATCATCTTCCTTTCTTTGTACTTGCCAAAATATTCAAAAAAGGGTCTTCAAATCTATCTTTAGATATTAATTATGCAATCAAAATTTGAACCTACAAGATTTGATAGTTTCATCCTTAATTTCTTCTCTCCTCTGTTTTTTGTTACTTAAATTTTATTTCCTACATTGTGGTCAATGTTGTATATATACTAATACCAATCATAAATGATAGTTATTAATAAGAATCACCAGAGATAAGACAATAAATTAATGAGAGAGATGTTCTAAGAAAGAAACCACGCCTCCAAGAAATCTAAGGGGATGGAACCACCTCCAAGAAATCCGAATGGATGGACCAGCTTTGGAGAAGGATCTTACTATGAAGAAAGAATCTAATTAATTGCTATAAAAAATTTCATTTCCAGGCAGGAGATTTCATGTAGATGCTAGCGAGATGGGCTTTGGCCAATGAAAAATCGCTCGCCATAGTAAGGTGGCGTGTTCCAATCATTAAGTAGACCGTTGTTGTACACATAAAAAAGAATGTGAAAGAAATTTGTTGAACATAGTTGCATGCTGCAGTGTATGGGACTTGCAGTATATGAAGAATACCTATAACAAAATTATAGGTAAAAATATTTCAAACCTTTGATTATTTAATTCTTTTCCCATGATGCCACCTTTAACCGGTCTTGACTTTGTTATAGACCCTTAGGGTAAATTAAGACCTTTTTGTTACACAGCTTCACTTGCAAATGTTTGATGCAAGCAACATAAAATTGCAAAAGAAAAATATTCAAAATAAATAAATAAATAAAATAAAAGCCAAACTAATCCAAACGTAAGAGATGAGAGAGACAAAAATTTACATGGTATTAACAACATGCCTATTCCACCGGGCAATAACATAGAGCTTTTTCTTTCACTAAAAATAAGAGAAACCAAATTATAAGGCTTACCTCTCACTCTCATTACACAAGAAATCTGTCATCCACAAGAAAATAAAACTCTCTCTTTCTACACTATTCTTTATATAAGCCACAATACAAGAGAGGGCTTTGCAAAAAAGGTTAGAGAAACTAAGCTTCACAGTTGTACAAAGAGAGAGAAGGTGAAAGAGAACAAGCCTCAATATTACTCTAATCATGGCTCAGGCTCAAGCTTAGGCATGATCTTTGCACCTGATTAAAATCAGGCCATTCAAAGTTGAGCCAGAATTGGCTTGTGGCGTCACCACCATGGTTTTAAGATTGGGTCAAGTCCTATATAACTCTTCAAGTCCAATTTGGATTTGGTAGTACTTGATCTTTTTAGCTATTTTGACTCGTTTTAATCGCGTTTGGAGTGAAAATTACCTCCACCCTAAAAGTAACATCCAAATATAGTCCCCATAGTGACTAATACATGCAATTTCTTGGCCCAAAAATTTCTCGAGAGATTTTTAAGTTTTGAAGTTTTCCTTGGTGTACTATTAAGAGAACCTCCCCAAAAATTAAAATATTTATTATAGACTAAAAATTAAATTTAAAATTTAAAAATATATTTGTGATACAAATTTATTGAGGATTTTATTATTTTTGAGTCAATATCATGAGAATCAATCATCTTGCAATTTTTAGGGCCCGTTTGGATACCACCAAATAAATTGCTTTTTCTACTTACAACAATGGATACATAACTTATTTGAGATAAGTAAGTTTGGTTTAAAATAAACTATAAGTAACTTTTTTACTTAAATTTACTTAATCACTTCAACTTAATAAGTAGAAACTAAGAAAAGTTACTTGAGGCATAATTAGCTTATCTTAAGTAACTTACGATCTAAATGTTGTCAGATGTCTTCAATCTGTACATACAATAGGGGTTCAATCAATCGACCACCATGGTCGATCAATCGAGAGCACCTCGAATTATACAAATTGGTCTTTGAATAGTTTTGGATATATAGTATTGATCGATTGAATTGTCAGGTCAATCGATCGATAATATTTGGAAATACTTGAAAACTCTCTGGATACTTTGGAGCATGTTCAAGTGATTGAACATTTGGGGATTGACCAATCAAGGACTGCTCGATTGATGTTGATCGATTAATGCTTAGATTGACGACATGCCTAGTTTTGTGTAATTACGTGATTTGTTTCTTATTTCTATTGTAACACTATATATATTGAGTGTAATTAAGATTAAAGTATTCCAAGGCATCGTTAAGGAGTTCTAGAGTGAAATCTAGGATTTTGGAGAGGGTTTTTCAAGGGTTTTCATCTGTGTAAGTGCATCAATCTTTGTAATTTGTTTATTATAATGGATTTTCTTGTCGCTTTGTGCCGTGATTTTTCTCGGTAAGGGTTTCCACATAAAAATCGTGTGTTATTGTAATGTTTGTTTACGTTTATCTCATTCTTATTTGATTCAAATTCAATGTTTGCTTCCACGATTCCCCAACAAGTGGTATCAGAGCCAACGTTGGGTTTCAAGTTTGAATATGAAACATGTTGTCAAATGGATCAAATGCGAAGTATGAAACAGAAAAGTTTACTGGAAAAAATAATTTTAAACTATAGAAGGTAAATATGAGAGGCCTTATAGTTTAACAAGGATTATGACATACACTCATTGGTAAAACAAAGCGTCCTGAATTTATGAGCAATGTAGATTGGGAAGAACTTCACAAGAGAGACACTACCTCAATCCAATTATGTTTGGTGGACAATGTTCTTTATAATGTCTATGATCAAAAGACCACCAAAAGGGTTTGGACGAAATTAGACGGTTTGTACATGAAAAAAATTCTTGAAAATTGTCTGTATCTTAAGAAACAATTACATAATCTTAAGATGGCGGAATGGTCTGATATTAATGAACACATTAGCATGTTTAGTAAATTGCTTTACAAATTGAAAAATATGGGGGTGAAGATCAAAGTTCAAGCCCTAATCTTATTGAACTTTCTTCCAGTGTCTTATAAGAATCTAATATAGATATTATGTGCCATGGTAGAGAGACCATATACGTTGAAACTATCATCTCAGTCTTTCATGTGAAGTAATTGAGAAAGAAGGACAACGGTGATGGTTCTTCTATGGATATGTTGGTCGTTAGGGGGAGGAATTCTAATCAAGAAAATGAGAACTCACAATCGAGATTCAAGTTAAGGGGTAAAGGTAATATGAAGTATTGAAATTGTGGCATAACTGAACACATGAAAAAAGATTGTCGGAATCCCAAAGCTCAGAAGGGAGAGAAATCAGATAATATGCCGAAAGATGCCAACATAATGGAATTAAGTGAGGAAGTTGATGGTAGTGATGTTCTGCCTGCATCCAAATTTGTGTATCTCAGCGACGAGTGAATGTTGGATATATTGATGCCTCATACCACATGACTTTTTAGCGAGATTTTTTTTACTAGTCACAATAAGTGTGATGGTGGACAATTGTTTATGGGCAATGACATTGCTTATAAGGTTGTTGTTGTCAGATCGGTGTGTATCAAGATGCCTGGTGGGGTGGAGCATATCCTGACAGTGGTGGGGTGGAGCATATCTTGACAGATTTAAAACATGTTTTTGACCTAAGGAAGAATTTGATTTCTCTAGGTGCACTTGAGGCACTTGGATGTAAGTTCACTGGTTTTGATAAGGTTTTAAAAGTTTCAAAGGGGCACTCATTATCATGAAAGCGCATCAGAGTGGTAACCTTTACAAGTTGATTAGGAATACTATATCAGGTGGAGTTCTAGCATATGTAGCAAAGTTTCAATATATGTAACAGAATTCACGTCCGCACGTTTGTGGCATGCTCGTCTAGGCCACATGAGCGAGCGCAGCATGAAGGTACTCTCTGATTGTTCCTTAATTCTTATATTTAAAAGCGTTGATTTTAATGGATCTGAGCATTGCATAAATGGTAGACAATTGTGGTTATATTTTAAGTCAGAAAAACCTATAAATAAGGTTGTGCTTGATTATGTGTACTCAGATGTATGGGTCGTTGTAACACCCCCATACTTTCGGTACTTGGGTATTATCGTGAAAATCTAACTTAGTAATATAAACGTAGTTCATTAAACATTCACATTCATTTTAGTCTAGGCCTAACCAGACCTCTTAAGCATTGAAGCTTGAGCCATTAGGACCATGACGTCTTGTCTCTTAACATGTCACCTGATCACACTAATAGGACCTTTAGGGAACCATGGGTTAGTCATTGTAACTCAGATCCACAGTCAAGCTGATCTACAACTGCTAATAGACAATCCACCATTATCCATGATGATTAAATTATCCTACCACCTGACACTACCATTCGTTACCCTTTTAAGCAAGTCAGGCAACCTTTTTGTTTCGGTGTGGGTCAGATTAGAAAGAATCCGACCTTTTGAAGGAAACTGCATCTATAAATAAAGTCATCCATCCATTGACCGGTAAGATGGACCATCACTTCACCAGAGAAGTCTATTTTTAAGATTTCAATCACCTTGTGAGAGAAATAGAACAATGCCCCGACATTATAGGGCTCGAATCATAAAAATCTATTATATACTAAGCTTACAATGTCATGTTAGATGATCCATCCTTTGGGAACATAAGTTAGATTACTTGGCCTCATAATCAACCCCTACATTACACCTAAACACTCTTTAAGATCCTATGGTTATTGATAACTCGACATGGATCGATCCAACCGTTGGATTGGTTGAATGGTCGGAATGTCAAATAATTGTAATTAGACATCCATGTAGTGTGTCCCACTCAACACTCAAAGTTAGTTAAGGATTAGGTACATGACTCATAAGGATTAGTATATCGTAAGGATGATTCTACCTAAAAGAAGGCATTACAATTGTAAGTTGAGAAAATAATAACGATAATAATTTATATTACAAAAGGTGTTATAATAAGGGAATTAATAGAGAAAGTTCGTAAATAAATGTCTTAATCGTCTAAACAAATTTCTAAGACCCTTTTGGTCGTAGGGATACGGATTAAAATCAACCCAACCATTTGATTAATAAATGTCAATAGGATAACTCAGAGTGTAGGATGTATGGCCCACCAAAGCTTTGGTTTTGTCCCATCTTAGGTCAGATAGTCCTAATTGGACCATTGAAACCTGATGATCGGCGCAGATTTCTCACAAACGTCGCTGTGGGCCCCACTCTTGGGTGCATATACACAGGGAATGGGTATATCAGCACTGCACCTGACTGGGAGGATCGGTTAATCGGGTTTGACCCAAAATTTTCCCAAAAGAGAGACTTCCCTCTCTTTCCCTTCTTAGATCCCGCCTACGGACGGTTTAAAATTGGGCTGTCTGTGCGTTGGATTGGTGGGCCATCATGACCATCGGAACCGTCCATCGTATTCAGGGCATGGGCCTCACCAAAACCTTACATTACCCACGCATGGAAACACACGTATGTGCTCACAAGGATGGGTGCAAGTGGGCAGGCGTACAAGCCCGGTTGTGCTTCTAGTCGCCCCAAGATCTACCTATTGTGAAGCAGGTGGGCCACCTTAAGCCAATCCGAACTGTCCATCTCGTAGACCTGGTGGGCCCGAACAAACCTACGCTGTCCATACACGCTCGTGCTCACATGCAGGCACTCAAATCAACCCCGAAAAGAGCTGCGTGCGGTATTCCTAAAAACAGAAAAGTTCTGTTTCCATTTTTGTTGCCAGCGGACGATCCGCGTGAGAGGTCATTGGTTGATCTCAGCCGTCCATTTAGGAGAGTCTTCTTTGTCCGCTGCACATGGTTTGGGGTTTTCAGTTGTGGTAAAAAAATCAAAATTGTGGGCAGTTTGGCATTACCGGCTGTAGGAAAAGGGCATTGCAAAGTAGTCCGATCCAAGCCCTTTTTTTCCCATCTAACAGACCTAAGGGGGCATCGAAATCCCTACAAAGGGGGAGGGATAACATCCCTTTCCCCTATTTCTGCGGCTGCACTCGAAATGCCTGCTGCATTTGAGAAAAACAGAGAGAAAGGGTGAACAGGGGAGTGCGGGTCTGTTCGAATCGGGCGTCCATGGCTGGACGTTCCCAACTAGAAGAAAGAAGAAGAAAGAAATGGAAATGAGAGAGAGATTCAGAGAGCAAAGAAATGAAAGAGAAGAAGAAAGAGAAATAGAGGGAGAGAGCTCTACTGCGGCCAGCTCAACCCGATCGAGTTGCGGGCTGAGTCAAAGCATTTGGGCATGTTTGGTGGGCCCATTGCTATTGTCGGATCTGTAGCGGATGGAAGAAAAAAGAAGTGAAGAGAGAGTGGAGAGGGGGTGCGTTGCTGCACCACACCATCACGAGCTAGCTCGAACCGAGCCCAGTTCGAGTGCAAGTTCGAGATCGAGCCAGGTCTTGACTTGAACGGTCATGTGTGGGCCCGCTGGGAGCTCCCCAGCTCGAGAAGAGGGAGAGTGAGAGAAAAGAAAGAGATAGGAAGAGAAGAAGAAAAAGAGAGAGGAAGGGAGAAAAGAAAAGAGATGGAGAGAGGGGGTTTGTGGCTATCCTAGCCTAGCCCAGTCAATTCGTTGAGTCACGGTTGAGGGCTGGTGCACCTGGATAGTTTCACTCGAGCCTTGTATGGCCCAAGGCTTGTGAGATCTTGGGAAAGAGAGAAAGAGGAAGAAATAAGAAGGAGAAAGGAGGGGAAATGAGTCAACTCAGTTTCAAACTGAGTCAACTCACTGAGTCAGCCTATTGACTCATTGGCTGGACCTCTCTATGTGAGGAGAAGAGAAAGAATGAGAAAGGGAAAGGTGAGCAGTTAAGCAGGGCTGAGTCAACTCGACTCAAACTGAGTCGACCTAGGTGAGTCCACCTCCTCCTTCCACATTGAATTTATTTCGATTAGAGTTATCCATGTTACCATAATTATCATTGATAGGGTATTAATATTAAGCATGATTAACCCTTAGTGAATCACCTATAATTAGCTATTATAGACAGATTACAATTGTTAATTATAAGTGTTTTATTCTTCACCTTTAAACCTTATTATTAATAGTTACAATCATCATCATTAGATAGTATAATCACATTCCTCATGAAATTAAGATAATTTCTATTAACGTGATTATTGGGTGCTAGTCCTTATTATATCATGGTTGATAAAAGTATTATTATTATTACTTATATCATTTATAAGAGGTTATAAGTCATTATAGGAATATTAGAAAATGTTAGTATATTTAAATGTGAACTTATGAACTACCATTATTCATATCAATGGATTAATACTCCCATAAGGAGTATTATTTGACCCATTGCACAGTATTAATAGTAATAATAATATTAAAGATAATTTAGGATCCAATCCTAGAATCTAAGGTTAGGATTAAACCTTAGGATGAAGCCCTAATCCTATATTAAAACCCTAGGTTGTATAACTCTAGACCATAGATAGTTTAGAAAAACCTTGATTTAACCATACAAATTCATAAGCTATGGTAGGGTCCAAGTCTAAGGGCATGCGCACTTCCTAATGACATTAGAAGGTAAGTTGACAAATAAAGTGATGATTCTTCCCCTTAAGCTTTCCACTTTCAAATAGGTTTAAGTTATAGTCTTTATCAAATGTTAAAATTGTTAATTCATAAGCATACGATCTCTTACATGATTTATATATGATTTATGGTTGATAATTATGAAACATGATTGCATGCGATAGTTGCTTACATGATAGCTCTCGTTTTAATATATAGTTCACATCATGACCTGTTGTGATTATTATGCTTAACATATGTCTACCATGCTATAATGGTATATTTTCATGTGAATTATTATAAGTCACTATGGACCTATATTCACTACACTTATTAGTGGGTAAGACCTCTTGTGTATGTGAACCCATACTTAGGATGTAACATGATGGAGTGTGGAATGGAATGGACCCTCGATTGGAGGTTATGTGAGACATGGAATATTAATGAGGGACTTACCATCCATAGGTTATATGGCTTGAATGGCTTGAAATGACCTCTTTAACTGCTCTGATTTACTCTTATCTGACCCCTTTGCATTTTGATTTAATATACCGAGCACCCTTTTTCTGTTGCGATTTAACGTCTGTCCTATAATTTGGTGATTGCCTTGCATGCCTTCGATGACCTATAACCATGTGATGGAAATCCCTACACATTGAATCTGATTGGTGTTCACACCCCAAGTGCAGGGTTGTGATGTAGTAATAAACTCGGTAAGACCGAGGTCGAATCCATAGGGACTGAAACCTGTACGTAATCTGAAACTAAGTAGAACTAGAATTAGACTAAGATGAAATCTAAATCGAGTGTAATTTGAGGAATAATGATGAAATAATTATCTAAAGAGAATTCAGAGGAAAGGACACTAGAGATTCAGAGGATCCACTTGTAGAGATCAGGGAGATCTTATGCTTGGATTAAAAATCAGGGAAATTAACTGAACTGCCGTTGATATAGTTTTCAAGAGATGAGAGGTATATGAATTAAAATGGATTCCATTATCAAACCATGCCCAGGAGACAAAGTAAACAACAGAATTAAACTAATTACCAACCAATCACATGTTATGAAGGTTAGGAAGGGTACCGACATCCAACTATGCCCAGGAGACGATGGTGAACAGCAGAGATTCCTGACATCATAAACATAAAAAAAGAAAAGAACATGCTCAAAGCCATTGTAGACCCATTGTAATTTCAGTAATAACAGACCATTAAAGACTGAAAAAAAATTCCCTTAATAATCAAACTAAAATCGAATTCAATTCATAAGTTTAAATAAAAAGCATAAAATAGGGCCTCCCATCTCACTACAAGCTTCACCTCTTAGCCCTAGCTAAGAGGTTTAGCCCAACATGGATGGACTAATCTCCATATAATTCATAAGAAAAACAGAAAAGAAAATAAGAAAAGAAATTAAAAATAGACAAAGCTCAAACTTCTTTCTTTCTCGCCCTGTTCCCCTTGCTGCCTATCTGACCTCCTTTTTTTTCTCATCTCTCGTCTTTATAACAAATATTCTGGACCATGGATGGGTCGGTTTGGAGCTGCACCTTCCACAAAGGCCTCCGCGCAAGTCCGTAACAGGAACAGAAGTTTCCGTTTTTGCAGAATAGGCGGTGAGAAGGTTACGCAGCTAAATGCAACAAAACGCAAATGGTCGGTGTTTGGAATAGATTTTTCGGTTACAGGGGCCGCCAATGCAAGATCTGAACCATTCAGCCTCCATAACTCTGGTCGGTTGGCCCAGGAGAGAGTTTCGAACGGCCAGGATCATCGGACCGATCCTAGCCACGCTGGAAAAATGGCCTGCAGCATCTGGACAAAACAGGGGTGCGAACGAACTTGCACGGGACTCCTTGTGGGGTCTAGTATCATCGGCAACAGAAGAATCTATCCCGTTCATCGTATTTGCCTCGAAAAATCAGCTGGAAACGGATGGTTTTTTTACTGGATTTGGTGTGGCCTACTGAGCTTTTTAGACCGCCGTCCAAATTACGTTTGAACGGTGAAAAATTGGTCATGCTTTCTTCTTCTAATCCTCTCTTCTAGGTCTGGGTGAGATGGTCCTTGGACTTCGAATGGACGGTCCAGATTATTCATATGGACCATCAGGGTGGGCCATAACGAATCTCATCCGTCGTCCGTGCGAGCACCAGCGGAAACAGAGTTCCGTCTCTGTTTATATTTTTTTAAAAATATGAATCGGTCTGGTGCACTGCAACTGTGCACACCTCATGTACACGTTTGTACTGACGTAGGGCCTATAGTGATGTGCATGATACATCCGTGCCATCTATCCGTTTTGTCTATTTATTTAACGCGTTGAGTACAAAGTTGAAGAGTATTTAGAGATCAGGTGGACCTCACTTAAGGATTTAAGGGGCTGATCTATCCGTTGGGCCACTTCTACAGGGACCCGATGGTTCAAATTTGACATGTACGGTTAATTTGTGGTCCCTTGGCCATGTATGAAGTTTCGAACCGAACGGATGGTTGGAACCCTGTGATCTTGCATTTTGGACGTCTTTCAGGCCACTTGAGTTTCAGTTTATCGATTTCCTTGGATCTCTGGCGTTGATCTTGATCCCCTGGGGTCCGTCCCTTGCCTTTGGTATCATCAGAGTGTTAAATCAGTGCTTTAAGCATCCTTTTCAGTCCATGCTTATAAATCCACCTTACAACATAAACACGATTAAAACAGGCCATTAAACATTATTATGTTCGTAAATCTAGGTAATAAATGGAGTCTAATATGCACTATTTGACCCACAACACAACCCTCAACCAACATTTTGCTAGTCCCGAGCATATTATGCGAAAAATAAGTTGAGAATTACGGGACAATTTCTATGAACCCGAGTGATTCTTGAAAAATAATTCAAATATGAGAATTCTAAGATTTACGAATGTTGGGTAGTATTTTCTCCTAGCCTCAAGTGCACGGTAAATTTCATAGCCAAGTTCAAAGTATTAATCCATCAATTAGACAGTTTCTAAACATTAAGATCCATGGGTGTATAGTGTAGTCTCGGCTTAACAACCTTAAGAAATCCAATTGTCAATTTCCATGATAACGTTGATGATCCAAAGAATATTCAGGACAACCAAAACCTAAACCAGCACTTGCTTTACAGTTCTTTTTTTCATTCTTCCAGCTTTTGACTCTTTTTTTTTTTTTGTAACGCTGAGGGGAATTAGATCTTCACCTATAGGGAGCAAACCTATGGTGAAGATTAGTCGCCCAATATTTTCCGAATGTCAACCATGGGGAATCGAACATACACCTATAGGGAGCAAACCTATGGTGAAGTTCGTTCGCCCAACCCTTTTCGCAGGCATCTATTTTGTAGCTGGGTAATTTTTTTTCTTTCTGTCTTCTTATTGAACATGATTGACAAATTTCCCCAGGTTGGTTCCTTCCATGCTTAATGATCACCAAGTTACAATTCAATATCGAACTGAAACCTTAGTTTGCAAGCGAGATGTGTCTTGTGAAATCATAACGCAATCAATGTTTAAAACTTCTAATTCTGGATTAACAATTCAAACTTAACTGTGAAATTTAATAGATACTGAATCCAAGAGTCATAGATTACCAACATCACGTATCTTGAAATTCTAAGTGCCCTAGATGGCTGTCAAAATCACTTCGAATTCACCAGAAATGCCAGAAAAATTAAAAATTTTCACAATTTTTGCTCAAGATCAAGAAAACAAGAAAACAGAGATTATGTAACCTAATCCCCACCCCCAACCTAAAATCTACATTGTCCTCAATGTAAAAAAAAAATATGAGCATGTAATGCACATGGGACGACGAAAGTAAATGAGAAGTGAGGGTAAGATAATACCTGAATGAAGGAATCGAGAGAGACTTTCCAAGAGATCGCAGCATAGGAGCCGGTCAGCATGAGAGAGAAAGCAAAACAAAAGTAAAAAATATAAAGTCCTACCTATACCACTTTCGCAGGTGCTCTCGATTGCATTTAGTGTATGCAACAAGCCTTTAAACCCTAGGTTGCCCCTAGTGGACGAGTTGTAGTCTCGTGAGGGTTTGCAGTAATGTTACCCACAAACATTGAACTAAGAAAATGAAATAAATTGAAAAGCTGGGTTGCCTCCCAGGAGCGCTAAGTTTAACGTCTTCAGCCAGACTAAAGAAACTATCCTAATCCTATGAAAGCAGAGGAAAGACTACTCAGTAATGCCACAAGGTTCCTCTTCCGGCTAATATCTAGATAAATTTCTCAGTAGGTTTCTCAACAGGATCATCCAAAAGCCCTTTTTGCAATAGGCTTTGATGCCTTGGAGCATGAATGGCCGGAGAGACTTATGTACCTTAGAAAAAATTTGTCGTTGATTCGCCTGAGGTATCCAAAGTATATATGATTCACCTGTGTCAGAAAAAGTCTCAAAGTTAGTATCCTATGGTGAATCAGAGACTACAAGTAAATAAAATTCAGAAAACTTCGCAAGAAGTGATGTAGCCTCAACACATTCCGAAGTTCCAGACTTCGGTTCCATTGTCAGCTCTTCCTCCGAGACGTCGTCTTGCAAGGCATCCACTTTATCTTTTAATATGTGATCGTTTGAATCTGCAGAGTGTGCCAAGTAATCATCCAAAGAGTCGAAACATTCAGTTGAAAGGAGTTCATTCATTCTATCGAGATCTGTGATGATATGTCCAGTAACTCCTTTATCTTCTTCGAGAGTAGAAATGAGCGTACTCTCTTGTTTGTTCTCAAGGTGGGATGAAATCACTATTGGGTATGTTTCTTCTTGACCTAAATAGGCGTATTCCAAATCAAAGGGTAAATGTTTTAGGTCAAGCTTCGGTGCTTTGAGGTTAGACGGTAGCTGCACTGCATCGGTTTTGGGCAACTCTTCAAATTGTGGCCTCCACTGGTTAACTTCAAGTACCGGCGCTGTATCAAGCACGGCACATGTCTCCCTAATCATGTCATCATCCAAATCATGGGAGTGTGTCAGGTACGTCTCTAGAGGGTCAGAGGATAAGGTCAGAGGCGTTCTGTCTTCCACGAAAGAATCAATCATATTAATGTCGTGGAAATCGTTATCATCCTCTGAGTTTTTGCCATTATTGAAAAAGATATTTGACTCCAATGTCATATTTTCGAAAGATATAGTCATGACACCATTCCTACAATTGATAATTGCGTTTGAAGTGGCGAGGAATGGGTGACCAAGAATGACAGGAATCTGAGTACTCATGTTATTGATGGGTTCGGTGTCCAGGATGATAAAGTCTACAGGGTAGTAAAATCTATCGACTTGGACCAACACATCTTCAATTATCCCTCTTGGTACACGAACAGAGCGATCAACAAGTTGTAGTGTGGTTAGGGTGGGTTTTAATTCACCCAAACCTAACTGTTTGTATACCAAGTAGGGAATCAGATTGACGCTCGCTCCTAAGTCAAGAAGTGCGTGATCGATTCGATAATCTCCGATTACACATGATATGGTTGGGCTACCGGGATCTTTGAATTTCTGCGGCACGTCTTGCTTCAGGATGACACTCACTTTCTCAGTCAAGAAGATCTTCTTTTGAATACTTTGCCGTCTTTTGGTCATGCATAGGTCTTTCAGAAATTTGGTATATGAAGGTATTTGTTTTACGGCATCAAGTAGAGGAATGTTGACTTTCACTTTTTTCAACACCTCTAGAATATCCTGAGAGTTAGAGAGAGGTTTTGGTGCAACCAACCGTTGGGGAAATGGAGCAACTGGCTTCTTTTGGAGTTTCGGTTCTAATTCTTGTGGAGCAATACTAGGTCTATCATTGTTATCCTCTTCCGGGTCCTTAGGTTTTTCAGCCATAACCGGAATAGTTTTGTCAATGGTCTTCCCACTCCTAAGAGTGGTGATAGATTTAGCCTGCTCCATCTGATCTAAAGAGCTTGGATCACTTATCTCATATTACGGTTTGGGATTGGGGAGAGGTTGAGCAGGAAGCATCCCCTTTCCCCCAATCATTATGTGTGACTCTATCCTTTGAAGGGATGATGTAAGTGACCCTATTGTTGATCTAATATCTTGGTTGAATAGCTCTTGGTCTTGAATGTGTTTTTAGAACTGGATCCTCTTGAGGTTTCCCTTGAATTGGAATTTGATTGAAGAAACCTTGAGAGGTAACAGTTTGTCCATTCCTCCAATTGAAGTTTGGATGATTTCTCCAACTAGGATTGTACGTATTAGAGGTGGGTCCATTGAAAGGTCTTTGGTAATTATTTACGGTATTGGATTGCTCAGTCAGAACCTCTTGAAAGGCAGATATAGTTGGACAATTTTCAGTTGTGTGACTGCTACAACCACAAATACCGCAAAAAACTTCCTTACCCCTATCCTTCCTTGATTCCATGGCCTCGAATTTCTTTATGAGATTAGCCACTTTAACATTGATATCATCATCCTCTTTCAGCAGGTATACTCCACCCCTTTCCTTTGATTGAGTGGGCCTAGAAGTGGTACTCGACTTTGGGTATATGTCTCATGATTGTGCGTTTTCAGCAAGTCTATCCAAGTAATCCCACACATCATCGACATTTTTATTCATAAATTCTCCATTACACATTATCTCGACCAATTGGCGCATGGAAGATGTCAGCCCATCATAGAAAAAGTGTGTGATGCGCCACGTTTCAAAACCGTGTTGTGGGCAAGAGCTGACAAGATCCTTGAACCGCTCCCAACATTGGTAGAATGTTTCATCCTCCTTTTGGGCGAAGTTCATGATTGATTTTCTAAGGGTGTTCGTTTTATGATATGAAAAAAATTTCTTTATGAACTCCCTTTGCATATCATTCTATGTGCCAATAGATCTAGGACGTAGTGAATGTAACCATGTCTTAGCTTTCTCTTTCAAAGAAAAGGGAAAGAGTTTCAACCTGACTGTGTCCTCGGACATGTTTGGAAAATATAAAGTAGTTATAATCTCATCAAACTCTTTCAAGTGTAGATACGGTTCTTCAGATTCAAGCCCATGAAATTTAGGAAGGAGTTGGATCACCCCTGACTTGATATTCATGTGTCCCTTATTTTTTGGAAAAACCATGCATGAGGGCGTGCTCACCCCCACCGGTTGTAAATAATCTCGTAAAGTACGAGGCGGGGGTGCTTGAGGTTGATTTGCAGCCATAACTTCAATTCAGATTCTAGACTTAGACCTAAAAGAGATAAATGAAATAAAACTTAGAAAAAATGAGAAGATTTGGAAAGAAGTTACCAGATTGAAGTTCTTAAGTTAAAAACCTGCCAAATAAACCAAAACAAGTTAGTTTCTAAGAAAGTCTAAAGTTAGAAAGTAAACTAGTTTGTAAAGAAGAAAACAATTCTAAAAAGGAAAATGGAAAGTTTTTAAAGACAATTTAGGAAACTTCTAAACCTAAAATAGAAAGAAAGTTAGTTTTTAAACTAGAAGAAATCCTAGAATTAGAAAGTTTCTAAAGATAATCCTAATCTAAATTAGAAAACAGAAAGGCTAGAAATTTAGAAAGAGAAATTTAAGAAATATATGTCAGAATCCTACAAAAGAGGAAATAGGTTAGTTCTAGAAATAAAAAAAAAAATCTAAAACTAAAGTTAGTAAAATCCTAATCTTAATCTAATTCTAAAACCAATTAATTTCAAAATTACGTAGCCGTCAGTCCCCGGCAACGGCGCCAAAAACTTGTTTATACCTCAAGTGCAAGGTTATGATGTAGTAATATACTCGGTAAGACCGAGGTTGAATCCACAGGGACTGAAACCTGTACGTAATTTGAAACTAAGTAGAACTAGAATTAGACTAAGATGAAATCTAAATCGAGTGTAATTTGAGGAATAATAATGAAATAATTATCTAAAGAGAATTCAGAGGAAAGGACACTAGAGATTCAGAGGATCCACTTGTAGAGATCAGGGAGATCTTATGCTTGGATTAAAAATCAGGGAAATTAACTCAACTGCCGTTGATATAGTTTTCAAGAGATGAGAGGTATATGAATTAGAATGGATTCCATTACCAAACCATGCCCAGGAGACAAAGTAAACAACATAATTAAACTAATTACCAACCAATCACATGTTATGAAGGTTAGGAAGGGTACAGACATCCAACCATGCCCAGGAGACGATGGTGAACAGCAGAGATTCCTGACATCATAAACATAAAAAAAGAAAAGAACATGCTCAAAGCCATTGTAGACCCATTGTAATTTCAGTCACAACAGATCATTAAAGACTAAACAAAAACATTCCCTTAATAATCAAACTAAAATTGAATTCAATTCATAAATTTAAATAAAAAGTATAAAATAGGGCCTCCCATCTCACTACAAGCTTCACCTCTTAGCCCTAGCTAAGAGGTTTAGCCCAACATGGATGGACTAATCTCCATATAATTCATAAGAAAAACAGAAAAGAAAATAAGAAAAGAAATTAAAAATAGACAAAGCTCAAATTTCTTTCTTTCTCGCCCTGTTCCCCTTGCTGCCTATCCGACCTCCTTTTTTTTTCTCATCTCTCGTCTTTATAACAGATATTCCGGACTATGAATGGGTCGGTTTGGAGCTGCACCTCCACAAAGGCCTCCACGCAAGTCCGTAACAGGAACAGAAGTTTCCGTTTTTGCAGAATAGGCGGTGAGAAGGTTACGCAGCTAAACGCAGCAAAACGCAAACGGTCGGTGTTTGGAATAGATTTTTCGGTTACAGGGGCCGCCAATGCAAGATCTGAACCATTCAGCCTCCATAACTCTGGTCGGTTGGCCCAAGAAAGAGTTTTGAACGGCCAGGATCATCGGACCGATCCTAGCCACGCTGGCAAAATGGCCCACAACGTCTGGACAAAACAGGGGTGCGAACGAACTCGCACGGGACTCCTTGTGGGGTCTAGTATCGTCGGCAACAGAAGAATCCATCCCGTTCATCGTACTTGCCTCGAAAAATCAATTGGAAATGGATGGTTTTTGACTGGATTTAGTGTGGCCTACTGAGCTTTTTAGACCGCCGTCCAAATTACGTTTGAACGGTGAAAAATTGGTCACGCTTTCTTCTTCTAATCCTCTCTTCTAGTTCTGGGTAAGATGGTCCTTGGACTTCGAATGGACGGTCCAGATTATTCATATGGACCATCAGGGTGGGCCATAACGAATCTCATCCGT
Source organism: Magnolia changhungtana (assembly GCA_030180095.1). Taxonomy (NCBI): domain Eukaryota; kingdom Viridiplantae; phylum Streptophyta; class Magnoliopsida; order Magnoliales; family Magnoliaceae; genus Magnolia; species Magnolia changhungtana. The sequence goes on along the minus strand of JASAUF010000203.1, from coordinate 1,579,134 downwards.
CGTCCATGCGAGCGCTGGCAGAAACAGAGTTCCGTCTCTGTTTATATTTTTTTAAAAATATGGATCAGTCTGGTGCACTGCAACTGTGCACACCTCATGTACACGTTTGTACTGACGTAGGGCCCATAGTGATGTGCATGATACATCCGTGCCATCTATCCATTTTGTCTATTTATTTAACGCGTTGAGTACAAAGTTAAAGAGTATTTAGAGATCAGGTGGGCCCCACTTAAGGATTTAAGGGGCTGATCTATCCGTTGGGCCACTTCTGCAGGGACCCGATGGTTCAAATTTGACATGTACGGTTAATTTGTGGTCCCTTGGCCATGTATGAAGTTTCGAACCGAATGGATGGTTGGAACCCTATGATCTTGCATTCTGGACGTCTTTCCGGCCACTTGAGTTTCAGTTTATCGATTTCCTTGGATCTCTGGTGTTGATCTTGATCCCCTGGGGTCCGTCCCTTGCCTTTGGTGTCATCAGAGTGTTAAATCAGTGCTTTAAGCATCCTTTTCAGTCCATGCTTATAAATCCACCTTACAACATAAACACGATTAAAACAGGCCATTAAACATTATTATGTTCGTAAATCTAGGTAATAAATGGGGTCTAATATGCACTATTTGACCCTCAACAATTGACCATTGATCGATGGGTTCCATTAAGCATCCTAAGGCAGAAAAATCTCATGTGCCAGGGATGGTGGTCATGAGACACTATGCCCGAGTTGTTGGCCTACACTGGGTGACGAGCCCCCTGTAGTGACCATTGATTGGCTGATTGTAATTGAAATAATAACGGTTTGACTAATCATGCATTCATAGCATATTGGCGATACCGGGTGGCTAATTCTAGATGCTGTAGTACGTGCCCTAGAGTTATTAGGATATCGTTTCGCTAGTTCTCAGACCACCGACTATCGGCCCATTGTTTCGACTAGATGATTATTCTCAGGTCGATGATTACATGGGTGACGAGCCTAAGTTTGATTGGATGTGCATCCCCAGGTCGATGTTACGCATCCATGTATATTAAAAAGACTGCATCATGTATTGTTTTGATTGCCTTGTTGTTTTAACTATGCTTAGCTAAGGCGGCGATGAGTAATCTTGTGAAAAATTCACACTGAGTTGGCCACTCATCCATCAAATATATAACCGTACAGGAAGCACAGGTGGCTTAAGTGATCTTCAGGTTTAGGTTGATGAGCAGCCGGGTACAAGTGCCAAGGTTGCATGGCTATATCTACCTCGAGAAGCTACACGGTCTTGCGGCTTATGTTTACATTCTTATGTTATTTTTCATGTACTAAATCATGTGAATTCTTGTATTTGTTATATCGAGACATTGGTTTGTATAAGTCATTATGGGCAACCTCTTGTGTATTTTAAATATAAATGAAAACTTTTCTTTATGCTGACTTGTTCATCCTACGCTTATCTGCTAACTCTAATAAAAGAAAAATATTATATATGGAATTTGGCTCTTCTTAGGTTAACGCTCGGGTTTTTGGAAAACGGGTCATATACTCAGGTCCTGAAAACACGGGGCGTTGTAGTCGTCGCTAGTGGTTTCTAGTGGATGATCCTTATTTTTCATCACATTCATTGACAATTACTCTAGAAAAGTGTGAGTTTATTTTTTTAAAAATAAATTCAATATTTTTGCCACCTTCAAGTTATGGAAGGCGATGGTTGAAAAGTAGACAATGCAGAAGTTGAAAGTGTTGTGGACAGATAATGGTAGTGAATTTACTTATAAGGAATGCAATTAATTTTGTAAGGATGAGGGGGATAGTGAGCCATAATATGATAAGGCACACTCCAGAGTAAAATGGTGTGGCAAAACGAATGAATCAGATTCTCTTGAAGAGAGCCCGAATCATGCTAAGTAATGTTACATTGGGCAATGAACTATGGATTAAGGTCGTCAATATGGCATGTTACTTTGTCTAAGGCCATAGATTGTAACATTTTAAAAGAAGTGTGTAATGGTCATGATGTAGATTACTCAGGACTGTACGTATTTCGTTGTGATGCTTACTCTCATGTACCGGTTGAGAGAGATAAGATAAACAAAAGGCTGAAGAAACATACCTTTATGGGCTATGATGATTGTGTGATGTTAAGTTTGATAAGGATTCCTTATTTCATAAGGATGAATACAAAGAAAAAAAATAGTGGTGATTAACATTGAAATAGAAAAAGGTGAGATACAAGTAGAAGTCAAGTTGTAAGAAGAGGTACAAGAGCAGGTGAAGCAGTCACCTCTTAGAAGAAATCCATCGAGAGATAGTAATTACCGGTAAGATACAGAGATGACTAGAATAATATTGTATTCGCCTTCATTACGGATAAGGGAGATCTGTCTACCTTCCAAAAAGCATTAGACGATACTGATGCTAAGAAGTACATGGCGACCATACACAATGAGATGAATTCTTTGTATAAGAATGAGATATGAGATTTAGTGGAGTTTTTAGCTAGGCAGAAAGCGATTGGGCGTAAGTAGATTTATAAGAAGAAACTAAATAGGCATAAGGAAAGATTGGTTGCGAAGGAATATGCTCAGAAAGAAGGCATCGACTTCAGTAAAATATTCGCATTTATTTTCAAGTATGTATCTATCATATTTGTGTTGGCACTAGTTGTCCAATACAGCCTAGAGTTGGAACAAATGGATGTGAAGATTGCTTTCCTACATAGAGAATTGGAAGAGAAGATTTATATGAAGTAATTAGAGGGGTTCAAAGTACAGGGAGTTAGAGAATAATGTTTATAGGTTAAGGAGGTCATTGTACGACTTGAAATAGTCGCCTAGGTAGTAGTATAAAAGATTTAATACTTTCATGATGGATCAGTGATTTACTAGAAGTGCATATAATCGTTGTGTCTATTTTAAGATACTAAGTAATTGAGAATTATATTGATGATATGCTTAATTGAGAATATAATTGTTGTACTAGTATTATATATTGATGATATGCTTATCGCCAACCATAACATATCAGCAATTGATACATTGAACACTTGGTTATCAGGGACATTCGAGTGAAAGATATGAGGACTGTAAAGAAGATTCTTAGCATATACATACAAAAAGATAGGGAGAGGATCGGCTACGGTTATCACAGACTGAATACCTTGAGAAACTATTGGTTAAGTTCGGAATGAACAAGGCAAAACTGGTTAGCACACCCCATGTTGCTTACTTTAGGATTTCTTTAGAGCAATGTCCTATTATAGATGAAGAAAAGCATGTTATGTTTCATGTGCCCTATTCGAGAGCGGTTGACATTTTGATGTATGTTATGGTCTCTACAAGACTAGATATTTCACATGTAGTGAATGTTGTAAGCAGATACATGTCAAGCCCTAACACACAATATTAGAAGGCAACGAAATAACCACTTCATTATCTACGAGGTACAACAAAATATGTTTTGACATTTGAGAAATTAGAGGGAAATCTTATAAGCCATGTTAGTTCGGATTACGTAGGAAATGTGGATAATAGAAAGTCGACTTTTGATTACTCATTTGTGTTAACGGGTGGAGAGGCTAGTTGCTATCAAAGCTCTAGTTTGTGGTTGCTCTTCCACAACCAAAGATGAGTAATTGATAGTGACATAGGCATTCAAGAAAGGTGTTTGGCTGCGAGGGATAGTGAATGAACTCATGCTTCAGCAAGAGGCTGTGCAGGATAATTGTGATAGTGAAAGCACGATCAATTTGGCAAAAAATTCATTTTACCATTCGAGAACTAAACATATTGATGTTCGTCATCATTTTATCTGACATGTGCTTGAGAAAGGTAGTGTGATTTTCGAGAAGATCCATATAAGCATGAATCCGACAGACATGCCTACAAAGGTGGTTCTGACAGAGAAGTTCATATTTTGTACGACTTCTCTAGGACTGACAAATGTTTGATGAAGACGGAGTGTGCACGAGAAGTGACAATGAAACTATGATGGAAGCCGACTAGAGATAGAACTTATAGCAGTGGTTCATGATGATTAAAGTTATGGTGGAGATTGTTGTCAAATGTCTTCAATCTGTACATGAAATAAGGGTTCGATTGATTGAGCACCCTAGTCGATTAATTGAGAGCACCCTGAATTATATAGATTGGTCCCTGGATAGTTTGGGACAGTCTTGATCGATCAAACTATCGGGTCGATCGATCGACAATATTCAGAAATATTTGAAAACTCTTTGGACACTTTTAAGCATGTTCAAACAATCGAACGTGTGGGACTCAATCGATCTATGCTTAGATTGATGGCACATACATTTTTATGTAATTGCACGATTTATTTCCTATTTCGATTGTAATACTATATATTGGGTGTAATGAGGATTATGGTATTCCACAGTGTAACGTCTTGGATTTTCGCCATTTTGAATTTTCAAAAACCCTCAAATACTTTCGATATAACTAGCCTACGTTATTGCTTATTGGTCCTTGACGCTCGAAGTGAGCCTATACGCGTGTGTTACCGATAAAGAACAGTACAAATCCGATTAATCAACCGTAGGAAGCCAACAAATCTGTCCGATCACTTAAACATCGAGCTTAGCCTCGGGATTTGTTCACATAGGGCCCAAATCTATCCGACCTATCAGTACCTAAAGCTGAGATAACTAGAGGTTGGATTTAAACTAACAAACCAAAGTGACCTAATTATCCTTTTAGCTTAAGAACCAACAACTTAGAGTGACTTTGATGGAATCGTCGTTTTTGCTAATTGTGAATATATTACACTACAAACTTAGCTAATCCAAACCATAATCATTGCGCACAAGAAATTTAGATACCAAATTCATTTCAGAAATGCCTTGATTATCCAGACAAGCTCTATACCGCTCGTTAGTGGGCCATTAAGCTTGAGATTATAGAAAAACATTTGTTTTAGTGGGCTTGAGGTCCATTGCGAGACGTCGATCCGATGTCTCATCTCGAATTGCTCAACTTGGACTCGCAAGCCAAGTGCATGCGATGTGCGAATGCCCTAAGTGAAAATCTACAACTTAAGTGAAACTAGTCACTTTGTTCTTTCACGAAGTTGTGACTTTTGGACTGTTAATTCATGGCCAAAGTCGGAGTACCAACTAATGATATTTTTCCACACATATTCATATAGTCGTGGCCCCGATCGACCATTGATGATCGTCGAACAGACTTCTGATCATACCCATCGATCAACGCGTCCAAATGGCAGGCCGATTATGTTTGTGCGTAGATCATCATTAGGGCCAACTATCCAACGGTATGTGTCAACTCCTATGCCCCGTAGTGACCCCTAAATGGTAGAAAAACACTCCCCTAGGGCTAGTATGGTAAAAACTCAGCCCTCAGGACTATTTACACCAAATTTAGCACTATATAAAGCCTTCATTTTGGCACCCCCTCCTCTCACACGAATTTCAATAAGAGAAAAGGGGAGAAAGGGAGATAAAAAAGAGGAGAAAGGAGGAGAGAGAGAGAGAGAGCTTGGGGAGTGGGTGTTAATGCATCTCTACCCTCTCATCTCCTCTTTAGCAGCTTCACCTAGCCAGAGTCGTTGTCGAAGCTTTCCCGACAATGGTTAGAGGTAAGTGTTGAATCCTACTCATAATTTAGGGCTTAAATAGGTGTTTGTCTTTAATCTCATAAGCTTTTATGTTTGTTTAGACCTTTCAACGATGTTTTCCTAACACCCTAACCCTACGAGAGCCGTGAGTCGACTGGAACGTCAAAAGGTGCGGACTATTATGCCTAGGTTTCCATTTATCGACCCTTGAGGGTCTCAGTTAATGATGTCTTATGTTGAATGGGTTGTAATAGCTAGCATGTTCATATTTCATATTTGATTGTATTATGTGTTATTGGTTGTTTATGGATGCCTACATGTTTTATAAAATGTCTGTGATTAAAAATGTTATTATAATGATGTTCACATGTTTGATTGAATGCTCGATTGAATGTGTTGATTTGTTGATATTCACATGTTCGATTGAATGCTTTAGTGAACGTATTATTTTATTGAGGCTCACATGTTTGATAAAATGCTTAAGTGATTGTGTCATTGAATCTATATTATGACGGCATGACAAATTGCTAAGTCTATAATGTTATTTAGGATTGCATATGATGTGGAGTCAGTCGGCTAACCGCCCAAACTAAAAGGGTGGCCCGAGTTAGGGCGGCCACCTAAGGCTTGTACGATCAACCCGGGTGAGCAGGGACGACCGACAGTAGTTGAACTACATGTGATGCTTGCACTCAATGCCAGTTGTGTCGAAGTTCTCTAAGGTCAATTAAATTAGTCCACTAGTCAACTGATTGTATATGTTGACAATGTAAGACACGACTAAATTGAATCTAGGATACCCCGTTCTCAATGGATAGTCCATTCATAACAATACGATCTCTCTAAGACTCATAAGTTGGGCATGGTGGTATGGGACACCGTGTCTGAGCTGTTGGCCAACACCAGGGTGACGAGCCTCTCTGTTGTGACCAGTGAGCACTAATGGAGGTGATAGACCATTGTTCAAACGACCCCCTGTCAAATTACCCGGCCGATAGTTTCGTGCTAGAGTACCGTTTGAACGACTCGGGCGTGAATGGAATTGGGTGATGAGCCCTTTCCTTTGTAGTGTTTTAGTTTTATACGACAAGTCCGAACCTCAGAACTGAGTGATCATACTTTATGTTTGGGTGACGATCCATACCAGGTTGATCCTCATATATTTGGATATCATGTTGTACCTTTGAAATTATTGATTGCTGAGATAAGCGGGTGATACTTAAAGTTGGATAAATGGACATTGGTAAAGAGCCGTCACATGTGACAACGAGCCACGTGATTCGGATAAGGACTCGTAATATAACATCAGTATCCTAGCTTCACCAATATGCTGGATGAATGAAACTTAATAATTATTCGGTTAACATATGCATCAATCGCATTGCATTAGATAGGATGTGGCAATTTGACGTTGTAGTCGCGTGATGAGGGAGTGTTGGCATTTGCGAAATAGGGGTTTAAGTCGCGTGTGAGGGAGTGTTGGATTGTGAAGTGCATACATCATTTTATAATCTCATTCATACATTTAATAAGGTATTTAGGAAATGCTTGATGTCTTGTTTATCATTAACTGCGTTGATAGAGTCGATAACATATATAACTTAGAACTAATGGAACCACTGAGTTAGCTACTCACTCCTACATAGAACGGTATTTTAGGACACTAACCAGCCATTGTTGTTGATGCGGGTTCTACTGAGGCCCCTGACGGGTAGACTTTGGTCGACTTGCACTTTCACCGTGATGCCTTGGGAGAGTTGGACGAAGTTGAAAGACCTTTCTTTTATTTTAATTATGTGCTTTATGTGTAAATTTTGTCACATGTTCGTTGTGGCCTGTATAATTCTCATTTTGGACGATCATTACTATTGGAATTGTATTTTTAACTCTTAGCCCTATATTTCTAAATCTTTTGTTATCTCTACTTTGCTTTAGTTCTCCTAAGTTGAATTGTGCAACTCCGATTATCTGTGTGTGAAATGAATTTGAATCTGAATGAGGACACATGTGTGTTTTCATTTAGTTAACACCCGAGAACTTGAGACCGAAGTCTATGTACTCGGGTGCTAATTTTCGGAGCGTTACACAAAGCATCATTAAGGAGTTCTAGAGCGAAATCTAGGGTTTTGGAGAGGAGTTTCAAGGGTTTTCATCTGTATAAGCATGTCCATTTCTTATAATTTATTTATCATAGTAGATTCGTTTGTCCCTTTGTGCCGTATTTTTTCCAGCAATGGTTTCCACGTAAAAAGCGTGTTATGTATGATACTTATTTACGTTTATCTCCTTATTGTTTGATTCAAATTTGGATTTTCTCCTGCGCTTCCCCAACACCAAATGCGTCTTTAAAATCATCCAAGATTTAAAAATTCTTGTTGCAATATTGCTATAATATTATTTAGTGCTTTCGTCACGGTATTATTATGATAATTTTAAAATCTCAACTATATTTACCACACCGATGGTCCGAACATGCGTGTCTTAGTTATTATTAGTGACAATTCACGTTTTAGCAATTTCTCTGCTATAGATTTTTTAGGGAGATTTTCATATTTTTTGTTATTATTATTATTATTTGTTTACGATGTAATTGCGAGAAGAAGTTTAGGAAATTGAACATAAAAGCACGAACTGAATTATTTTAACTTATAAATAATTGTTGGTTAAAATCACAAGAGTTAAAAAATAAATAATATTGTAATAAAAATTCCGCAGCAATATCGCAATATTTTAAAATTTCGCCGATATTTGTCACGCTGCTACCAATACTACAAAGTCAACATCGCTTTCAGGCCGCAAAACGCGTCGAGCCAGAGGCTTGAGTGCTTCGCTAAGCGAACGTTAACCTTCAATCCTCGCTATCAGATTCCCAGCCGTTGATTTTGACCGCACCTAAGTCAAGGTTTTGGCCGCGTCCGGCACTCGACCTCACCGAAAGACCTAAACCGGCCGCGTTTGGCGCGGCTTCGGTGGATGAGGAATGACCGAGCAGTGTGGTTTTGGGACTGTGGGGTCCACCTTGATTTAGATGTTTCATATCGACGCGGTTCATCCGTTTTTTCAGCTCATTTTTGGATATGAGCCCAAAAATGAAGCAGAACCAAATCTCTGGTGGACCACACCGTAGGAAACAGTGGTGATTGAACACCTACCGTTAAAAACTCCCTAGGGCCTACCGTAATGCTTATTTGCCAACCAATCTGTTGATAAGGTCACACAGAACTGGATGACGGGAAAATACAAATATCAGCTAGATCCAAACCTTTTGTGCCACCAGAAAGTTTTTAATGGTGGGCGTTCAATCACCCCTGTTTTCTGTAGTGTGGTCCACTTGAGATTTTGGTCTACATCATTTATTGTCTCATGCCCTAAAATGAGCTGAAAAAACGGTTGGACGGCGTGGATATAAAATACATACATTACAGTGGGCCCCACAGTCCCGGAACCACCGACAGGATCCACCTAAGCTGCATGGTTCAGTGATCCGTAACGTTGATACGATGAACCCCACCCTCGTGTCTCATCCGCCAAAATCTTTCCAACATGCGTATATCCTAACCATAGAATCTTTCGATTTTTTCAATTGGATATGGATTGTGGCAGTATTTTCTTTCTTAACTATCTGTTATGTGGCCTCTGAATGAATGGTTTTATTATTATTATTATTATTATTTTTTCATCAGAGAAGTTTTTGGTGCATGGGCCATCTAGAGTGGGGCCCGTCACTTCAACGGTTTGGATTGCCAGATCATGAGTCCACTTGCCACTACTTGACCTGGAGGAGATATTAATTCGTAAATGCTCAGCCTTTAATAATTTGCCAGCTTGTGTGCGACAACTGGGGCCACACGCTTAGTTTCTAAGACTCTAACAGCGATGAAGTTTGGTGGAAATTCTTTTTTCCGGAATGGTCGAGGCTCAATAATTCTAAGATACAACTTAATAACTGTAGGTGATGGATGAATGGTTCATCTAAGATGTGACCCACCATTGGAGGGTTGGGATCAATGCGCCTTTTTCGTGTGTGGTTCAAATGGTTTATTCACCAATTTCCGGTTTACAGACCCTAGACATGATAGAGGGATTATTGCAATGGTGACATGTTGCTTTGATCCAAACCGTTCATTTGATTGGGCTAGCCGCGTACGGTGAAAACGCAAAAAAGTCTCCCATACGAGGAATGGACAGAGATCATCTCCTTGTTCATCTTCCCCCACCTCTTGGCCGTTGATTGAAATATTAAGATCTTATGTTCATAATTTTTAAAGAGTGCCCGTCATATGTGTATCTCATCTGACTGTCGGTTTGGATCACTGAACCATGGCCTCACATGTATGGCATCTTGAGCTTCCATTACATGGAAAATTAGGTCGTCCAAACAATCATGATCCTCCATCCAGTGGCCTTGTGAGCAACGGTTCATATTTAACGAGCTAAACTACTCCAATAATGACTCTGGCCATCCACGATTGGCTGTGGGATGAATGGTTAAAATATTCTATAATATAAGAGGACGCCTCAGGGTTCTAGATTACCTTAAGAAAAAATTAGCACTGCAGACGCTTCCTTTTTATGCCCTTTTATTTTTTTTTGTTTTGGTTTTGGTTGAACAGGTGAAAGTAAAATTTTCTGGCAGGGGAAGAGGGTTTTGGACAAAAACATTTCTATTTTCAGATAAAAGTTTTATTTATTTATTTATTTTTTTTTATTTTTTTTTATTTTGTTGGGTCATCAGGACCGATACAGGTCTAACTTGGTAAAGTAGGTTTTGTTTGGATAAAAAAAAGAGAGGTAGATGGAAGGTGAGTATACAGTAAAAAATATTTACCTTCGAGGATAAGAACGATTTTACTCTGATAAGTGGTCCTAAGGTGCACTAACGTAAAGTAGCTGAAAGTCCATCCTCTTAAGATGGTGTTACTATTCAATAAGCCTCGGGCACATGTGTTAATGAAAGATTCATATTTGGCTAAACATGTATGATTAAGATAGTGTCGGGTCTAATAAAGTCATATTTGACTCGAGTTGGCATAAGCACTCTGAGTATTGGATCCAGCTCATTTTTGGCCCCGTCTTCTAAAATGATCTCAAAAAATAGATAGGCATAATGAATTTCTTACAAACATTACAGTGGGCCCCACCTAAGTTTCCAGTGTTTCAGGGGAAATCTGTGTCCTGCTTGCAACTCAAAAGGTTGGACATGGATTTGCTTTTGCAAAAGCTCACAGTTTTTTGTGAGAAATTTACCTTGTCCATCTATTTTAAGAGATCATTTTAGAACGAACTACTAAAAATGAGATGTATACAGCACCCAAGTGGGCCACATGAGAAGAAACAATGACAATTCAGAAAGTTTTGTACCAGCTCTTTGCAATGTTTTCATTTCATACCATTGGTAATGGCCTTATAGACTGTTTGGATAGCATGTAAGCAGTAAGCATCAGGTGGAGGCCGGGAAGTTTTCAACGGTTGTAATTTTTTTCAGTCCGACTTCCTAAAATGAGCTCATAAAGCGGAGGTGGCCCCATCGAGCATCATTGCCTGGTGACTTTCTCTGCAAGAGCCTTTGGCAGGAAGTCCGCGTCCCAAAAGGTTTGTGGCGTGTACCACGCGGTTAGTGACCTGTAGGTCCTGCACGATGGAGAGGACCACCAAAGCCTGTGGTGTGTTTCATCTTCACCAAACAATTTATCCATGTATTCCTTCATCTGATCCGTTCAACTAAAGTCCTACATATTGAATGGTTCACTTGCTAAAAATGAAACCAGTATGATTATCCTAGTTAAAACGAAAGCTCCTGAGAATAACAACAAAAGCGCATGCCATTGATTAAATGGTCAGGATCATCTTTATACCGTATCCAATCCATCTTTATACCGTATTCAATTGAAGTATCCTATGCACCGGAGACACCAAAATGGTCAGTGAAGGCCATTGATACTCAGCGAACATTAACGTATTCATCCACATATTGCATGTTTTGTTACTAAAACTGGGTGACTTAACATGGATCTAGGTCAAGTCAACTTGACTCAGCTGGTGGTTGGGCCGAGTTCTTCCGTAACCCATAAGTTCAAAAGCGCTTATTATTATTATTATTATTATTATTATTATTATTATTTAACACACCCCCATCCACGCCCAAGCCCACACACACCATAATGGGTACTTGAACTCGTGACCTATGTGTTAAAACTCTTGTGAGTCTATTAGTGAACCATGAGTAAGGACCCAAGTTCAAAAGACTACGACATAGACCCGACTTGTGTCTAAGTAGGTTGAGTTGGCTCAAAGACTTGGATAGGAATTTATTTGACATTTGGTAAATAAAAATTCTCACAAATAACTAATTGGACGTCACATGTGGTCAATCATCACCTTCCCACCATGAATATGGAACACCCCAAAACAAAACTTAGGTGACATCTTCTACCATTAAATATCTAAAACAACTCTACATTGGATCAATATGATTTTTGGGACTTCTCATTTTCACGTTGGGACAACTTTGTTGGATGGGCCAGATGTCGTATAAAACCTATAATAGGCCACACGGCCAACTAGCTGGATGTACAACTAGCTGTGTGAATGTTTCTCTTTAATAAGCTAATAATATTTAACGAATTTTACAAAATAATACCTCATTAATATAATATTTACAACCAATACTTTTTTAAATTAAATTTTCATTAAGACACTTCATTAAGTTATTGTCAATGGGATGCCTTCCGTCAGTTTTCTCCAACTTCCGTCAGCTTAAAGTATGATTTTTACTAAAATGACAAAAATGCCTAATAATTAATTAGTATGCTTAATAAGATGTTATTCTATATATATATATATATATATATATATAAATCAATGAGTTTTGGCGGATTTCATAGGAGGGCCGTGTCTACTTTTCGGCATTATGTGGACCCAACATGATGCAAGTTTTTTTTTTTTTTTTTTAATCTGCACAATCCATCCATTTTTTTTTTCATACCATTTCAGTGTATGAGCCTAAAAATGAGACAGGTCCAAATCTTAGGTGGACCACACCATAGGAAACAATTGTAATTCAGCACCCACCATTAAAAACTCCCCAAGTCCACTATAACTTTGATTTTCCATCTAATCTATTGATTAGGTCACACAGACCTGGATGAAGGGAAAACACAAATATCAACTTGATCTAGAGATTTTGTATCCCTTAAGAAGTTTTAATGTTGGGTGCTCGACTATCATTGTTTTGATGGTGTGATACACCTAAGAATTGATTTTTTCTCATTATTAACATCATGCCATAAGATGATCAGGCAGAATGGATAGACGGTGTGGATGGAACACTGGCATCATGATGGGGCCTATAGTACCCAATATTGAAGATTTTCAGAGCCACCTCTTCACCGATGTACAAATCAACAGTTGGCATTGCTAAGTAGGACAACATTGAGGTTCTATAGGAATGAGTAAACTCGGTTAGTCTTAAAGTGATGTATGCATTTTATCCAAGCCATCCATCCATTGCACCCGTCATTTTAGGGCATGAGACCAAAATTGAAGGATATCCAAAACTTAAGTGGACCACACCATAGGAACAGTGGGATAATATTAACCTCCACCTTTGAAACCTTCCTAAGGGCCTAAACACAAATATCAGCTTATGTGGTTTGCATAACGTTTTCAATGGTGGTTGATTGTTTAATTCACATTGTTTTCCGTGGTGGTCCAATTAACCTTTGGAAATGCTTTGATTTTCTTTAAAATAAACTGGTAAAATGGATGGACGGTGTGGATGAGGCATACTATCACGGTGGGCCCCACAGAGTTTACTCACTAGGGCCCAATCTATTTATGATTCAATAGTGACTCCACCAGCAGTGCTTGGAAAGATATGTGCATGGGCCACCATGATAGTATATATCTTGAGTCGGGATCCTTTGTTGTGAAAAATGGAAAAAAAGGACGGATTTTGAGACGGTCCTGGACCGTCTCTAAAATTGCTTGGTTTAAAGACGCTTTAGAGACGGCCATAAACCGTCTCTAACATTTTAGACGGTCCTGGCCGTCCTTAATATTGTCTTAAAAATTTTAATGTCCACAAATCGTTTAGGACGGTCGGTGACCGTCTTATATGCGGCCATTAGAGACGGTCATTGGCCGTCTAACTTAGAGACGGTCATTGGCCGTCTTTTACTTCTAATTTGAGACACTAAAGACCGTCTCTATTAGAGACGGTTCATAGCCGTCTTATAGCCCTGCCAAAGACCGTCTCTAACCGAGACTGTCAATGACTGTCTACATTAGAGACAGTTTAGTACCGTCTCCTAAACCGTCTTAGAACCCTGTGAAAGACCGTCTCTATCCTAAGCCGTCAGTTGGAGAATTAAGGAGCTCAAAAAAATTATGAATTTTGGCAAAAAAATAGTCGAGAAGCTTAGAAAAATAATTAATAATGTTTAAGAAAATTTTAAATTTTGAAAAAAAAACTTGTAATTTTATAAAAATCTAGATTTTGAAAAAAATATTAAGAACTTTGAATAATGTTGATAATTTTGAAGAAAAAAATTTCGATAAAAAAATGATATTTTGAAAAGGAAAATTTAAAAAATTAAACAAAATTGTGAAAAAAATTGATAAATTGTAAAAAAATATATATTTTTAAAAAGAAAACTAATTTTTGTAAAAAAAAATGTTAAATTTATTTATAATAAAAATGATATTTAATTAAAAGAGTAAAAAAAAAAATACATTTTGAAAAAAAATGTGAAATTTATTTGTGAAAAATAAAATTACTAAATTATTAGGCACATCTACTAATTGAACCTTTAATTGTTTTAGGACGATCTAATCAATTCAAATTGAAGAGTAAATAACTTCAGATGTTTAAATCAAATTTCACTGAAATTGTTGATCAATTGTATGCCCAATATATATCTTTCTCATATGTAACGTGATTGAGGCGAATAACTAGTCAAATTGAGAGTATTGATAGTAAAATAGAGTGAATGGACTAGACATGTAAAATGGGCCAAATATTTTCGTTAAAATTGTGACCCAACTAATTACTAGCCTCGTGAGAACCTAAGAATTGATGTTAGCCCCATCATGATGTGTGTCGAACATCAACACCGTGGATTTGATGTATCCCCTTTAGGTTATGAGATATCTCAAAAATCATTGGTAAACGAAACTCGAGTGGGCCATACCATTTAAAACTATGTGAAAACATCCTAAAAAATATAAAAGCACTTGGTGGAGCCCACATGAGTTTTGGATGCGGTTGAAACTTGGTCTGACCCCTCATCCAAGTGGGACACACATAATGAGTGGGTTAGATATGTGAATCACATTTAGGCACGCCCAATATATGATTATGAATGTTTTAAGAAAACATTTCTCCACTACATTTAAGTTACTCTCGTTACCTTTACCAGAGTAAACTCTGTGCGGTTCACCGTTATTTATTTATTTTATCCACTCCATTCATCCATGCATGTTAACAGATGATTTGAGGTCCAAATAACAAAAAGGAAGCATATCCAAAGCTCAAGTGGACCACACCATAGGAAATAGTGTGATTGAACCTCTACCATTTAAAATTTCTTGGAGGCTATAAAAGTTTTGGATCAAGCTGATGTTTGTGTTTTCTATTCATTTATATATTTTTGATATTATGAACAACCTTTAACTATTTTTGGACAATCTAATCAGTCCGAACATGAAGAGTAAATAACTTTAAATGTTTAAATCAAAATTCACTCAAATTGTTGATCAATCTTGTTTGCCCAATATCTTTGTCATATGTAGTATGATCGAGGCTAGTATTTAGTCAAATTGAGGGTAATGATTAGTAAAATAGAGTAAATGGACGCCCATCATGATGTGTGGTACTCTGCAATAGGTGATCAGTTCCATTTGCATCCTGACACAAAGGAATCCTAGGGCTACAATTTTGAAGATAGTGAAAGTAACGTCTTACCTGTTGTAGTAATAAAAACACTGTATTCTTTTCTTTGACTTTCTGTCCATTAACTTGCTATAAATGAATGAGGGAAAAATGACTTCTGTGTTAGTTTTCTATCATTTGAAAAAATGATAGTGACTTATCCTTTTCATTGTGGCACTGATGTTCAGCTATCCAGATCATCCAAATTGTGAGTTCCATTGCAGATGGATTGTATCTCTAAAATAGCACTAATCAATCAATTGTAACCATTCAATTAATGGCTGACAAATGGGTGGTTGGGAGTAAAGTAGCACTATTGTTCTTATGTGGTGTGGACCACCTGAGATTTATATCCCTCTAATTTTTTACAAAAAGCTCTAAAATGATCTTTAAAAATGGATGAACGGAATGGATGAAACACGTACATCATGGTAGGGCCCACAGAGCATCGTCGACGGTTTCATCCATGCCATGTTTTTACATATCATTTTATGGCATAAGCCAAAGAATGAGGTATATCCAAATCTCAAGTGGACCACATTACAGGAAACAGTGTTAAATGAGCGTCGACCATTAAAAACATTTTGGTAGCCTAAATCTATAATCAAGCTGATTTTTGTTTTTTCCCTTCATTTGGTCCTGTATGACCAAATCAATAGATTTGATGTCAAATAAACAGTACAGTGGGCCTTAGGAAGATTTTAATAGTGGATATCCAATCACTATTGTTCTCATGTGGTGTGGACCACCTGACATTTATATCCCTCTAATTTTTTGCAAAAAGCTCTAAAATGATCTTTAAAAATGGATGAACGGAATGGATGAAACACGTACACCATGGTAGGGCCCACAGAGCATCGTCGACGGTTTCATCCATGCCATCCATCTGTTTTTATAGATCATTTTACGGTATAAGTCAAAGAATGAGGTATATCCAAATCTCAAGTGGACCACATTACAGGAAACAGTGTTGAATGAGCGTCGACCATTAAAAAAATTTTGGTAGCCTAAATCTATTGGATCAAGCTGATTTTTGTTTTTTTCCCTTCATCTGGTCTTATATGACCAAATCAACAGATTTGATATCAAATAAACAGTACAGTGGGCCTTAGGAGGATTTTAATAGTGGATATCCAATCATTATTGTTCTCATGTGGTGTGGACCACCTGAGATTTATATCCCTCTAATTTTTTCTAAAAAGCTCTAAAATGATCTTTAAAAATGGATGAACGGAATGGATGAAACACGTACATCATGGTAGGGCCCACAGAGCATCGTCGACGGTTTCATCCATGCCATTCATATGTTTTTACAGATCATTTTATGGTATAAGTCTAAGAATGAGGTATATCCAAATCTCAAGTGGACCACATTACAGGAAACAATGTTGAATGAGGGTCGACCATTAAAAACATTTTGGGGGCCATAAAAGTTTTGGATGAAGCTGATATATTTTTTTTTCTCTTCATCTAAGTTTGTATAACCTAATCAACAGATTGGATGTCAAATAAACAGTATAGTGGGCCATAGGAGGATTTTAATGATTGATATCCAATAACTATTGTTTTCATGTGGTGTGATCCACATGAGATTTGTATCCCTCTCACTTTTGGGATCAAGCAATAAAATGATCTGTAAAAATGGATGAACAGAATGGATGAAACACATACATTATGGTGGGGCCCACAGTGCTCTACAGTTCTCCTAGTTGTATTAGGAAATTTTAGAGTACAATCCATTGATCTAGATGGTTTACTAGGTCCAACTCATATTTCATAGGCTACCATGAATAAATTATATTGATCTAACTAAAAAAAAATAAAAGATTTGATCAATGGTCTGAAAATGGACAGTCAAGATCATTTACAAAAAAGTAGGTCCAATCAACAATTTGATTCATCAAATTTTTAGGACCATCATGGATTGCTTATGAGTCTAAAGAATCACTTTTGTTAGCCAATCGAAAGCATCCTATCCATGTCTTGGAAAAAAGATGGTCAAAGAAAAAGTCCAAATTAAGCATATATTATATCACTCGTTCAGTTTAAATATTTTTCAAGGTAGCCCAGAAAATGTGTTTTGAACTTAATAGATGATTGAGATCAACTGATTGGACCACATTATATAAAAGTAGATGGAAGGAATGAATAAATCATAGGAACGGATTGGCTACTCCCCTTGACACCAGCCGTTGGCTGGTGGTCAGTGCTCTGTGGGGGCCACCATGATGTATGTGTATCATCCATGCCATCCATCTATTTTTATATATCATTTTATGATATGATAAAAAAATGAATTATATCTCAATCTTAAGTGGACCACATTATAGGAAATAATGTTGAATGAATTTTGACCATTAAAAATGTTTTGGGGGCCATAAAAGTTTTGGATCAAGCTGATATTTATTTTTTCCCTTCATCTGGGTCTTTATGACAAAATCAACAGATTGGATGTCAAATAAACAGTACAGTGGGCCTTAGGAGGATTTTAATTGTGAATATCCATTAATTATTTGTCCTGTGGTGTGGCCCACCTAGGATTTATATTGCTATCAATTTTTGGGTCAAGCATTAAAAGATCTTTAAAAATGTATGAACGGAATGGATGAAACATGTACATCATGGTGGGACCCACGGAGCACCAACCCAAATGTCCCAAATTTGGGCACGCGCTCAAAAGAAGCCGCGCCCATTCTCTCTCCCCAAATCGGCCCTCCCTCCCCAAATCCCCTAAATCGGCCCTCCCTCCCTCAGCCCTCTCTCTATCTCTTCCTCATCCCCTTGCCGCGCGCCCTCCCTCTGCCCTCTCTCTATCTCTCCCTCTGCCCTCGCCGCCATCCCTCTGCCCCCCCTCTCTCTCTCTCTCTCTCTCTCTCTCTCTCTCTCTCTCTCTCGGCCCCGGTCCCAGACACCCACGCGACTGAGCTTCTTCCCACCCCCGACTCTCTCTCTCTCTCTCTCTCTCTCTCTCTCTCTCTCTCTCTTCGACTGGTGCGGCCAACAGCCCCTGCCTTTCATCTGGTGCGGCTAGGAGCCCCTGCCCTTCATCTGGTGCCGCCAGCAGCCCCTGCCATTCATCTCTTCACCGGCCAGGTACTCATTTTCCTATTTACATTTTTAATTTTTAGATCTGTAAATCCGCATACAATGGATGTATACCATGTATACAATGGATGCAGAGATAGACTAGTCTTACCATTCATCATTTGTTGTGCATGTTTAAGGTATGCACAACATGTGTTTGATGAAATCTATTAGGGGGATTGAATGCCTACTGCTGAAAATCTCTTAGGGGCCACGGAAGTTTTGGATCAAGATAATGTTTAAGGTTTCCCTTCATCTAGATCAGGGGCGGCTCTAAGGGGTAGGCAGGTGAGGCAATCGCCTAAGGCCCCCTAGTTATGAAGGCCCTGTATTATAGGAACAGGCTTTTAATACTCTGACAGCGTTTGATAATCTATACACATGCACGGAGAAATTACAACCTTTGAATATTTTTAAATTAAATTAAACAGATATAAAAGTGGGTCCCAATTTAGATGGTTCATGAAAAACAAAAACAAAAACACACAATAGCCGGATCTCCTAACTAGTTGATTCTTATACACTAAACAAATTATTTGAATTCAACATACAAATTCCCACTAATTGGAAGATAGAATAGTTAAATCAGTGGATTTTTTGTAATTTAGCCTATCTAGAATGGATCACCTAATTTAAACGGTTTGGATGGAGTCAAAATATGCTATATTAACAATCTAGGAGTGCCTATTTATTAACTATAACACTACTAGAGTACTATACAATTTTAAATTCACTATTCTCACAATAGACGCAGATCGCGAATTGCGTGCAGCCCTGAGTTCTGTGGGGTCCACATTATTATTTGTGTTATATCTATTCCGTTGATCCGTTTTTTTGTCCCATTTTAGAATATTAGAAAAAACACGAAGCAGAACCAAAGCTCAAGTGGACCACAACATAGAAAAAAAAAGTGGATATTGAATGCTCACCATTAAAAACTTTTCGGCAGGTGGCATAAATTTTGGATAAGCTGATATTTATGTTTTCCTTTCATCCATCTAGGTTTCACCTTATGAACGGTTTAGCAATTTTATCTATCGAAATTGATTTATTGGGTAAACTAGAATACAAAAGTTTAATTAGTAATTTTGCATCTAAAAAGACAAGAAGCAAATTTATGGTTTAATTTTGAATTTATTAATTTTTTTATTTTTAAATTAAAAAGCCTCTTTTTATGACTTGCCTAAGGCCCCCAAAAATGTTGAGCCGCCCCTGATCTAGATCTATCTTACCTTATGAATAGGTAGATGTTAAATAAACATCATGGCAGACCCTTAGAAGGTTTCAACGATGGGGTCTTTATATCCATTGCTTTATGTGTTCTGGTCCAATTAATCCTTCTATCTTCCTCCTTATTGTCATCATGCTCTAAAATGATTTTTCAATATAGATGGACAGCTTGGATAAAACTCGTATATTACAGTGGACTCCACAGAACCCTGACAGGACCGTCTGTAATGTACTAAAATATCGGTGCAGCCACAAATCTTTTTTGGGTACGTAGGTAGCCGTTCATATTACTTTTTGGGTACGTAGGCAGCCGTTCATAATGTACTAAAATATTGCTGCAGCCACAAATCTTTTTTCTCCTTTGAATTCTAACACTGTATCAGTTGCATTTTTCTCTGTCATACAGGTTGTGGCTATTAAAGATATAATATCACCTCCTTATAGGGAAACATTTAATGATGTGTACAGGTAAATTCATTTTTTCTTATTCCTTATATTGTTTCTCAGTTATATTTGTGTTGGTTTCAGAGTACAGGTCCAGTTATATTTCTGTTGGTTTCAAAGTACAGGTAGCGATAGAAATTGTTGGTCAATTGTGGCTTGCAGACAAAAGGATGAGTAACCAACAATACAAATATGGGAGGCCTTCCTCAGGTATCCAGATGCTTTTAGATATATTTATGTTGTTTTTAAATGTATTTTCTCGAAAATAATGGAGCAAGCCCGGATGTGCGTCGAAGCTATCCGGATGAGCGGGGGTCCCTGGAAGGTGGGAACCGCTGACCATGATGAAGCTGTCCATTTTCTATGGATAGCATTGGAAGGGCCTGGCTATTTGGACAGGTCATGTTAATGTATTTGCTCGAAAATAATAGAGCAAGCCCGGATGTGCGTCTCCGGATGAGCGGGGGTCCCTGGAAGGTGGGAACCGCTGACCATGATGAAGCTGTCCATTTCCTATGGACAGCATTGGAAGGGCCTGGCCATTTGGACAGGCCGTGTTAATGTATTTGCTTGAAAATAATAGAGCAAGCCCGGATGTGCGTCGGAGCTATCCGGATGAGCGGGGGTCCCTAGAAGGTGGGAACCGCTGACCATGATGAAGCTGTCCATTTCCTATGGACAACATTGGAAGGGCCTAGCCATTTGGACAGGCCGTATTTATGTATTTGCTTGAAAATAATGGAGCAAGCCCGGATGTGCGTCGGAGCTATCCGGATGAGCGGGGGTCCCTGGAAGGTGGGCACCACTGACTATGATGAAGCTGTCCATTTCCTATGGACAGCATTAGAAGGGCCTGGCCATTTGGACAGGCCGTGTTAATGTATTTGCTTGAAAATAATAGAGCAAGCCCGGATGTGCGTCGGAGCTATCCGGATGAGCGGGGGTCCCTAGAAGGTGGGAACCGCTGACCATGATGAAGCTGTCCATTTCCTATGGACAACATTGGAAGGGCCTGGCCATTTGGACAGGCCGTATTTATGTATTTGCTCGAAAATAATGGAGCAAGCCCGGATGTGCGTCGGAGCTATTGGATGAGTGGGGGTCCCTGGAAGGTGGGCACCACTGACAATGATGAAGCTGTCCATTTTCTATGGACATCATTGGAAGCGCCTGGCCATTTGGACATGCCATGTTTATATCTGTATTTGCGTGTTTATATCTGTATTTGCAGGGACCACACCCTTAACCTATAACCTAAACCTATTCTCACATCCCAAAACCTATAACTACAACCTAAACCTTAACCTATAACCTAAACCTATAACCTAAACTCAATTACCTAAACTTTAACCTACAACCTAACCTATTCTCAAATCCCTAAACCTACACCTACACCTAATTCTAATCTCAACTCCCTAACCTAAACTTAAACTTAAAAACCCTAACATAAACCCGATCCCAAACTCGAACCCGATTTCCTAAACCTAAACCTTAACCTATACTCAATTTCCTAAACCTAAACCTTAACCTATTCTCAAATCCCCAAACCTAAACCTACATCTAATCCTAATCTCAACTCCCTAACCTAAACATAAACCTAAACTTGAAAATGCAAACTAAAACCCGATCCCGAACCCGAACCCCATTTCCTAAACCTAAACCTTTACCTATTCTCAATTCCCTTAACCTGTAGCTTATAACTTAAACCTTAACCAAAACCTTAACCCAAACCCAAACCTAAACCTATAACCTTAACCTAAACCAAAACCTATGACCTAAAACCCAAACATAAACCCGATCCCAAACCCAAACCCGATTTCCTAAACCTAAACCTTAACCTATTCTCAATTCCCTAAACCTAAACCTTAACCTATTCTTAATTCCTAACTAAACCTATAACCTAAACCTAAACCTAAAACCTAAATGTATTCTCAAATCCCCAAACCTAAACCTACATCTAATCCTAATCTCAACTCCCTAACCTAAACATAAACCTAAACTTGAAAATGCAAGCCGAAACCCGATCCCAAACCCGAACCCGATTTCCTAAACCTAAACCTTTACCTATTCTCAATTCCCTTAACCCGTAGCTTACAACCTAAACCTTAACCAAAACCTTAACCTAAACTCAAACCTAAACCTATAACCTTAACCTAAACCAAAACCTATGACCTAAAACCCAAACATAAACCCGATCCCGAACCCAAACCCGATTTCCTAAACCTAAACCTTAACCTATACTTAATTCCCTAAACCTAAACCTAAACCTAAACCTTAACCTATTCTCAAATCCCTAAACCTACACCTTCACCTAATCCTAATCTCAACTCCCTAACCTAAACATAAACCTAAACTTGAAAATGCAAACCGAAACCCGATCCCAAACTCGAACCCGATTTCCTAAACCTAAACCTTTACCTATTCTCAATTCCCTTAACCTGTAGCTTATAACCTAAACCTTAACCAAAACCTTAACCTAAACCCAAACCTAAACCTAGAACCTTAACCTAAACCAAAACCTATGACCTAAAACCCAAACATAAAGCCGATCCCGAACCCGAACCCGATTTTCTAAACCCAAACCTTTACCTATTCTCAATTCCGTAAACCTATAGCTTATAACCTAAACCTTAACCAAAACCTTAACCTAAACCCAAACCTAAACCTATAACCTTAACCTAAACCAAAACCTATGACCTAAAACCTAAACATAAACCCGATCCCGAACCCGAACCCGATTTCCTAAACCTAAACCTTAACCTATACTCAATTCCCTAAACCTTAACCTATTCTCAAATCCCTAAACCTACCCCTACACCTAATCCTAATCTCAACACCCTAACCTAAACATAAACCTAAACTTGAAAATGCAAATCGAAACCCGATCCCGAACTCGAACCCGATTTCCTAAACCTAAACCTTTACCTATTCTCAATTCCCTTAACCTATAGCTTATAACCTAAACCTTAACCAAAACCTTAACCTAAACCCAAACCTAAACCTATAACCTTAACCTAAACCAAAACCTATGACCTAAAACCCAAACATAAACCCAATCCCGAACCCGAACCCAATTTCCTAAACCTAAACCTTTACCTATTCTCAATTGCCCAAACCTATAGCTTATAACCTAAACATTAACCAAAACCTTAACCTAAACCCAAACCTAAACCTATAACCTTAACCTAAACCAAAACCTATGACCTAAAACCCAAACATAAACCCGATCCCAAACCCGAACCCGATTTCTAAACCTAAACCTTAACCTATACTCAATTCCTAAACCTAAACCTAAACCTTAACCTATTCTCAAATCCCTAAACCTACACCTACACCTAATCCTAATCTCAACTCCCTAACCTAAACATAAAACTAAACTTGAAAATGCAAACCGAAACCCGATCCCGAACCCGAACTCGATTTCTAAACCTAAACCTTTACCTATTCTCATTTCCCTAAACCTATAGCTTATAACCTAAACCATAACCAAAACCTTAACCTAAACCCAAACCTAAACCTATAACCTTAACCTAAACCAAAACCTATGACCTAAAACCCAAACATAAACCCAATCCCGAACCCGAACCCGATTTCTAAACCTAAACCTTTACCTATTCTCAATTCCCTAAACCTATAGCTTATAACCTAAACATTAACCAAAACCTTAACCTAAACCCAAACCTAAACTTATAACCTTAACCTAAACCAAAACCTATGACCTAAAACCCAAACATAAACCCGATCCCAAACCCGAACCCGATTTCCTAAACCTAAACCTTAACCTATACTCAATTCCCTAAACCTAAACCTAAACCTAAACCTTAACCTATTCTCAAATCCCTAAACCTACACCTACACCTAATCCTAATCTCAACTCGCTAACCTAAACATAAACCTAAACTTGAAAATGCAAACCAAAACCCGATCCCGAACCCGAACCCGATTTCCTAAACCAAAACCTTTACCTATTCTCAATTCCCTAAACCTATAGCTTATAACCTAAACCTTAACCAAAACCTTAACCTAAACCCAAACCTAAACCTATAACCTTAACCTAAACTAAAACCTATGACCTAAAACCCAAACATAAACCCGATCCCAAACCCCAACCCGATTTCCTAAACCTAAACCTTAACCTATACTCAATTCCCTAAACCTAAACCTAAACCTAAACCTTAACCTATTCTCAAATCCCTAAACCTACACCTACACCTAATCCTAATCTCAACTCAACTCGCTAACCTAAACATAAACCTAAACTTGAAAATGCAAACCAAAACCCGATCCCGAACCCGAACCCGATTTCTAAACCAAAACCTTTACCTATTCTCACCTTCCCTAAACCTATAGCTTATAACCTAAACCTTAACCAAAACCTTAACCTAAACCCAAACCTAAACCTATAACCTTAACTTAAACCAAAACCTATGACCTAAAACCCAAACATAAACCCGATCCCAAACCCGAACCCGATTTCCTAAACCTAAACCTTAACCTATACTCAATTCCTAAACCTAAACCTTAACCTATTCTCAAATCCCTAAACCTACACCTACACCTAATCCTAATCTCAACTCCCTAACCTAAACATAAACGTAAACTTGAAAATGTAAACCGAAACCCGATCCCGAACCCGATTTCCTAAACCTAAACCTTTACCTATTCTTAATTCCCTTAACCTATAGCTTATAACCTAAACCTTAACCAAAACCTTAACCTAAACCCAAACCTAAACCTATAAACTTAACCTAAACCAAAACCTATGACCTAAAACCCAAACATAAACCCGATCCCGAACCCGAACCCGATTTCCTAAACCTAAACCTTTACCTATTCTCAATTCCCTAAACCTATAACTTATAAC
The DNA here is from genome assembly GCA_030180095.1 of Magnolia changhungtana. NCBI lineage: Eukaryota > Viridiplantae > Streptophyta > Magnoliopsida > Magnoliales > Magnoliaceae > Magnolia > Magnolia changhungtana. The sequence goes on along the minus strand of JASAUF010000203.1, from coordinate 1,554,006 downwards.
CTAAACCTTAACCAAAACCTTAACCTAAACCCAAACCTAAACCTATAACCTTAACCTAAACCAAAACCTATGACCTAAAACCCAAACATAAACCCGATCCCGAACCCGAACCCAAACCCGATTTCCTAAACCTAAACCTTTACCTATTCTCAATTCCCTAAACCTATAGCTTATAACCTAAACCTTAACCAAACCTTAACCTAAACCCAAACCTAAACCTATAACCTTAACCTAAACCAAAACCTATGACCTAAAACCCAAATATAAACCCGATCACGAACCCGAATCCGATTTCCTAAACCTAAACCTTAACCTATTCTCAATTCCCTAAACCTAAACCTAAACCTTAACGTTAACCTATTCTCAAATCCCTAAACTTACACCTACACCTAATTCTAATCTCAACTCCCTAACCTAAACCTAAACCCTAACTTGAAAACCCAAACCTAAACCCGATCCCGAACCCGAACCCGATTTCCTAAACCTAAACCTTTACCTATTCTCATTTCCCTAAACCTAAACCTCAACCAAAACCTTAACCTAAACCTAAACCTAAACCTACACCCATAACCTTAACCTAAACCAAAACCTATGACCTAAAACCTTAACCTATAATCTATAACCTAAACTTATAACCTTAACCTAAACCTTAACCTATAACCTGAAACCTAAAACCTAAATGTATTCTCAAATCCCCAAACCTAAACCTACACCAAATCCTAATCTCAACTCCCTAACCTAAACTTAAACCTAAACTTAAAGACCCAAACATAAACCCGATCCCGAACCCAAACCCGATTTCCTAAACCTAAACCTTTACCTATTCTCAATTCCCTAAACCTATAGCTTATAACCTAAACCTTAACCAATACCTTAACCTAAACCCAAACCTAAATCTATAACCTTAACCTAAACCAAAACCTATGACCTAAAACCCAAACATAAACCCGATCACGAACCCGAACCCGATTTCCTAAACCTAAACCTTAACCTATTCTCAATTCCCTAAACCTAAACCTAAACCTTAACGTTAACCTATTCTCAAATCCCTAAACTTACACCTACACCTAATCCTAATCTCAACTCCCTAACCTAAACCTCAACCCTAACTTGAAAACCCAAACCTAAACCCGATCCTGAACCCGAACCCGATTTCCTAAACCTAAACCTTTACCTATTCTCATTTCCCTAAACCTAAACCTCAACCAAAACCATAACCTAAACATAAACCTAAACCTACACCCATAACCTTAACCTAAACCAAAACCTATGACCTAAAACCTTAACCTAAACTTATAACCTTAACCTAAACCTTAACCTATAACCTGAAACCTAAAACCTAAATGTATTCTCAAATCCCCAAACCTAAACCCACACCTAATCCTAATCTCAACTCCCTAACCTAAACTTAAACATAAACTTAAAGACCTAAACATAAACCCGATCCCGAACCCAAACCCGATTTCCTAAACCTAAACCTTTACCTATTCTCAATTCCCTAAACCTATAGCTTATAACCTAAACCTTAACCAATACCTTAACCTAAACCCAAACCTAAACCTATAACCTTAACCTAAACCAAAACCTATGACCTAAAACCCAAACATAAACCCGATCCTGAACCCGAACACGATTTCCTAAACCTAAACCTTAACCTATACTCAATTCCCTAAACCTAAACCTAAACCTTAACCTTAACCTATTCTCAAATCCCTAAACCTACACCTACACCTAATCCTAATCTCAACTCCCTAACCTAAACCTAAACCCTAACTTGAAAACCCAAACCTAAACTCGATCCCGAACCCGAACTCGATTTCTAAACCTAAACCTTTACCTATTCTCATTTCCTTAAAGCTAAACCTTAACCTAAACCTCAACCAAAACCTTAACCTAAACCTAAACCTACACCTATAACCTTAACCTAAACCAAAACCTATGACCTAAAACCTTAACCTATGACCTAAAACCTTAACCTATAACCTAAACCCTAACTTGAAAACCCAAACATAAACCCGATCCCGAACCCAAACCCGATTTCCTAAACCTAAACCTAAACCTAAACCTAAACCTATAACCTAAACTTAAACCTAAAACCTAAATGTATTCTCAAATCCCCAAACCTAAACCTACATCTAATCCTAATCTCATCTCCCTAACCTAAACATAAACCTAAACTTGAAAATGTAAACCGAAACCCGATCTCGAACCCGAACCCGATTTCCTAAACCTAAATCTTAACCTATTCTCAATTCCCTATACCTTAACCTAAACTTAAACCTAAAACCTAAATGTATTCTCAAATCCCTAAACCGAAACCTACACCTAATCCTAATCTCAACTCCCTAACCTAAACCTAAACCTAAACTTAAAAACCCAAACATAAACTCGATCCCAAACCCGAACCCGATTTCTTAAACCTAAACCTTAACCTATTCTCAATTCCCTAAACCTAAACCCAAACCTAAACCAATACCTAAACCTAAACCTAAAACCTAAATGTATTCTCAAATCCCCAAACTTAAACCTACATCTAATCCTAATCTCAACTCCCTAACCTAAACATAAACTTAAACTTGAAAATGCAAACCGAAACCTGATCCCGAACCCAAACCCGATTTCCTAAACCTAAACCTTAACCTTAACCTATTCTCAATTCCCTAAACCTATAACTTATAACCTAAACCTAAACCTTAACCCAAACTTAAACCTAAAACCTAAATGTATTCTCAAATTCCTAAACCTAAACCTACACCTAATCCTAATCCCAACTCCCTAACCTAAACCTAAACCTAAACTTAAAAACCCAAACCTAAACCCGATCCCGAACCCGAACCCGATTTCCTAAACCTAAACCTTTACCTATTCTCAATTCCCTAAACCTATAGCTTATAACCTAACCCTAAACCTTAACCTAAACCTAAACCAAATCCTTAACCTAAACCTAAACCTATAACCTTAACCTAAACCAAAACCTATGGCCTAAAACCTTAACCTATAACCTATAACCTAAACTTATAACATATAACCTAACTTTAACCTATAACCTATAACCTAAACCTAAACCTAAAACTATTTGTATTCTCAAATCCTTAAACCTAAACCTACACCTAATCCTAATCTCAACTCCCTAACCTAAACCTAAACCTAAACTTGAAAACCCTAACCTAAACCCGATCCCGAGCCCGAACCCGATTTCCTAAACCTAAACCTTAACCTATTCTCAATTCCCTAAACCTATAGCTTATAACCTAAACATAAACCTAAACCTAAACCTAAACCTACACCTAATCCTAATCTCAACTCCCTAACCTAAACCTCAAAACCTAAACCTAAACCTGATCCCGAACCCGAACCCAATTTTCTAAACCTAAACCTTAACTTATTCTCAATTCCCTAAACCTTAATTTATTACCTAACCTAAACCTAAACCTAAACCTATAACTTGCATTTATAACCTAAACCTAAGCTAAAACTAAACCTAAAACCGATCGCCCTAATAGGATTGAGATGACTCTGATGGATGTACACAAACAAGCCACTGAAAACCTACAAAGTGGAGATAAGAAGAAACATCTCCAATTGCTTATTATCATTTTACCTGACATGAGTTGTTCATATGGTGAGTACAAACAAGACCCTAAATCCTAGAGAGATGGAATGAATCAACTAAAGCATTTTATTTTCTGATTTTGAAGGAAAGATTAAACGTGTTTGCGAAACGGAGTTGGGCATAGTGTCGCAGTGTTGCTAACCGAGACAGTCATCCAGAGTCAATAAACAGTATATCGAAAATGTTGCCTTAAAACTTTATATCAAGGTTTGTGATTCTTTGAAGTGGTTGAACTTTGAATGTCTAATGTGTTTTTTCTTTTACCTCTTTTAAAGTTGTTCTCAGCATAGCCGCATCGGCAGGAGCTGATAAGAGATCTTTTTCAAGTTGTGCAGGATCCTCAGAGAGGTTCTATGAACAAAGGGATGATCTGATAAGTCTTTTTCTCCTTTGTTTTTGTATGATCTTTTGCAGGGTTGGTGTGAGCGTATTTATGCATGAATGAATGTAATGTGGATAAGATTGTTTATGTTTGGATGAATGTAGTTTATGTTTGGATGGATTTATGTAGTTTGGGTTTAGATGGATGTGAATGTGATGAAATATATTATATAATAGGTGTATATAAGAGTACGATGTTGTAACAGGTGTATGTTAGGAAGAACATGATATTGTAACAGGTGTATATTGTTTGTGTTTGAATAGATGCAGTTTATGTTTGGATGAATGTAGTTTTTGTTTGGATAAATTTACATAGTTTGGGTTTAGATGGATGTGAATGTGAATATGATGAAATATATTATATAACAGGTGTATATCAGGAAGAATATGATGGTTTAACAGGTGTATATCAGGAAGAATATCATATTAACAGGTGTATATACGAATATGAGACGGTTGAAGATCGTCCTTTTAAAGGACGGCTCACGACCGTCCTTTCCAGGTTCATAAGAGACGGTCTATAATCGTCCTTTCTAGGTTCATAAGAGACGGTCCATGACCGTCCTTTTCTAAGATATAAGAGACGGTCTATAACCGTCCTTATTATAAATAGTCATGGGCCGTCCTTTTTACAGACGGTCTATAACCGTCCTTATTATTGACGGTCATGGGTCGTCCTTTTTACGGACGATCACCAACTGTCCTTTTCAGGGTCAGGATGGGAAAACGTGGGCTACCATTAGAGACGGTTTATGGCCGTCCTTTTTTAGAGACGGTCCATGACCGTCCTTATTGAGAGACGGTTTATGGCCGTCCTTTAAAAAATACGACATGTCCAAATTTGACGGCCGTTGTGACGGTCCAGGACCGTCCTTTTTGGGCTTTTGAGGCGGTTTTCAACCGTCCTTTTTTCGCTGTTTTGGCGTAGTGTCAGGTCAACAGAGAATTCCTGTTAACCAAATGGTTTGACATCCGAAGTTGTTTTTTTATTATTTTTTATTTTTTTAGTGAGTGGTGACGTGGACCAATGAGGAATAGGGTATCAGGAATTTTCTGTTGACCTGATAACGGAGGATCCGGACTCATATATCTTATGCTATCAAGGTGGCCCCACGTCACGGCCACATCGTGGGAAGCGGATTGCGTAGTGAGTAACTCGGTACACTAGGGCGCGTTTGGGCGGTGGGATGGGATTCAAAAAACATAATTATTACCCCATGGCAGGGATGGTTCCCTTTTGCCATGGGATAAGATTAATGCCATGCTTTGTTGGTAATATAGTGGTAAAATGGATGGATATACCCACCATCATTTGGAATTATTGATAATAACACACGTGTTATATCTAAACCATTCATTTGTTTTGTAACCTCATTTTATGGCATGGGCCTAAAAATGAGGTAGATCCAAAACTTGTGTCACTCCAAAGAAGTTTTCAATGGTAAGTGTTCAATCCCCATTGCTTTCTATGGTGGGGTCTAGTTGAGCTTTAGATTTACTTGATTTTTTGGCCCATGCTCTAAAATAATCTTGAAAAATGGGCAGACGGTGTGGATATAGCCCACACATCATGGTGAGACCTACACAACTTGTTAACATTGAGTGAAATTAGCACAGGACCCAATGAATTCCATTTGATCTAATTCCAAGCTTTTCAATTCTTCCCAAACATGGAGTGGAATTGGCCCAGGACCAGAAGAAATTCCTTCCCACCTAATCCCTTCTAATCCCACCGCCCAAATAGGCCCTAAGGGCCTGAGTATAGCAATCCCATGGATCTTAAGACAATCCACTCACATCACCATCATTACGTTTAAATCCCATCCAATCTCCTTAATCCTTTCAAAATTGCTTGGGACGTGTTTGGTTTAAGGGATTGAAAGGGATTGGAAGGGATTGGAAGGTTTAATCCCGAGATTGGCCGGGCGTGCCAAACCAACCTGATATAGCAATCCTGGGATATAACAATCCCATAGATCTTGCACCAATCCACTAACATAACTATCATTACCTTGAAATCCATGCAATCCACTCTAATACCATCCAATCCCATCTAATCTTCCCGGCCAAACAGGCCCTAAGCGTACTAAGTAAAACCTGTGGGGCACACCGTGTTCGGTGTGGTGGCATATAACCACGAAAGCCTTTATCCAAAGACACTAAGGGCCCGTTTGGACGGAGGGATTGAAAGAGAGTAGTGTGTAGTGGAAGGGATTCACCAGTCTACTCCAAAGGTGTACGGGCGACGGTATGTTTGGCAGGGCGACGAGATAAGGCGGATGACAGAAAATCCGATCTTCTGCTGGATTCGGCAGTCCGGGCGTCTTCTCCTCTCTCTCTGGATTGCATCTTGAGCCCAATCCCATTCCCGTCCGCAGTCCATCGTACGGACGGAGTGGATGGGATGGAAGAAGGGTTGAAATGGCGGGAGTGGTGGCCGGAGGTAATATTTCGCATGCTGAAATCTGCTATATGTTTCGTCTTCTATAACGAAGATGGCCATTACATTCATGAACGTTGCCATCGCACTAGCAAGGTATATCCTCCTCCTTCCTCCTGGCATGCAACGCTGTTGAAACTTGTATAATGCATACATGCATGTCACCCCACCTGGCTGTGGTAGGGCCTTGGCCTTCCAAGATGCATGTCCGGTTTAATAGGTTTTTGCCACGGCTTCCATTATGACTGTTTAAGCTTCAAAGACGCCGTGAGAAATTCAATACAACAGGATTTTGAAATATTACACAGGTGATGGTTTCCGGATTTTTGGGGTTTTATGATATCCGATATCTAGTATATTGAGGTATCCAGAAATTGGGGGTTTGTGGATTTTGCGGTTTTTTTTTTTGTTAATTTAAAGTCGATTTTGACATCCACAAAGTGTGTTTGGAGATCAAAGATGCTGTGGCAGTCGATGGGTTTGATTTTCCAAAATTAATTTAGGAAATGATATCTGGATTTTGGTAGTTTTGTGAAATCTCATTTCTACTGTTCATAAGATCTGTAGAATTCCCCCATATTTTAGATTTTCATCGTTTTTGGTTTAACCTTAAATCAATTTCATCATCCAGGAGGACTCTTTGTGCTTCAAAGACGTTGTATTCAATTAAATGCTTTGATTTTACGAAATTAATTTGCTCATTGGTTTCTGGATAAAGGGGTTTTGTGAAATCTTACTTCTACTATTGATAAGAGTTCCAGAAAATGATTGTTTCTAGATATTAAGGTTTTGAAGTTAATCTGAAATCATTTTTCAATGGTGGATGACTATCTGGGCTTCAAAGATGCTGTATTCATTTGATTTGTTAGATTTTCAATACTTTCTTTCCTAATGGTTTATGGATTTTGGGGGTTTTGTGAAATCTGATTTCTATTGTTCATGGCATGTTTGAATATGGGTAAAACTGAATTTTAAGGGTTTTTAGTTAATCTGAAATCTAACAGTGTTCATTTCCAACTGACCTATTGCTTTCATTTCCAACTAAAGGGTCATCTCTGACAAATGGATTCCAATATCTATATATAGTTCATCTAACACTATTCGATTCTAATAGATATACACAGTTGGATACCTTCATACTACTTCGACTACAGTGATCTTATATAGCTAATGCTATAAATAATTTTTTAGAAAACCATTGGTTATTCACAGCCTGGTCATTAATCTGCAGATCGTTTACTGTTAGATAAAGATCGTTGGTATGGTCCATTTTATCCATCTATTTTACTATTTTCCAGTCTCATTCACAACATTTTCCAATCATGGCTTAAAACTGATAAAAGTTTTTCTTTGGTAATTATTAACCTTCTACAGTTTTGTATTTCTGTTCTTGTTATAGAACATGCCACTGTGGCATGTAATTGTTTATTATTACTATGACATATGTTGCTGGGATGTGATGTTATTATTCATAACAATGTCTTTAGTTTGTTAGAAGCCCTCCAAAAAAGGGCTTCTTCTCTACGCTGCTCTCATTTCTTTAGGGCATGTTTGGCAAGGCACTTAATGGTAATTATCATTTTGTTTATTGCAACATCCGAATAGAACAATTTGACCAAAAATGTAAAGTGGGAACCATCTTTTGATTCGTTTGGATTTATGCTTGCTTTCGGTTACTCTCGTCTACTCCTGTATCACACCACCATCATATGGTGTGGTCCTGTAGATACGTGGACATGTCATATGGGAGATTAACCTTGATGCACATGGTATTAGTCGATGTGGTGTGACCCGATGCATATTTGGACGGCAGGAAAGCAAATGATACCCTCCCATGGCATGTTTTCAAAAGTATTTTGCATATGATCACCCAAAACACCCTGGAAAAAAATTGAATGAAATTGATGAAACACATTCATGATTGTGCGGCCCACGATGCATGTCCAGTTGTATATGAAAAGACGAAATCGGATTGCATACTGAGTTACTCAGTACACTCTTATCGTAGTGAGTTAACTCTGTTGGGCCCATTGTCAGTGAATCTGATCTATCCAACTATTTACATCCGTTTTTTCATCTTATTTTATGGTTTGAAACCAAAATTTAGGCATACCCAAAGATGAAGTGGACCATACCATAGGACACAGATGGAATAATGATTTTCACTGTTCAAACCTTAATAGGGACCACACTGATATTTATTTCTCATCCAACCTGTTCGTAGGATTTAAAAAACCATGTATGAAGGAATAAAAAAAATACAAACTTAATCCAAAACTGCTATGGACCCCATGAAAATTTCAATGGTAGATGTTCAAATCATACTGTTTCCTGTTGTGTGGTCCATATAAGTGTTGGATATACTTAATTTTTAGGTTCAAGACCTAAAATTATCTGGTAGAATGGATGGATGGAGTGTATACAATGCATGCATCACGGTGGACCCCATAGAGTTTCATCAGTACGCAATCCGCTTCCCGCAAAGACGAGGCACCACACGAATAAAGAAGGGCCTAATCCATTTCTCAGCAAGCTTCAACTTCCCAAACACGACAGTAGTTGGAATGCATGGGATTGCATCTAATCCCATACTCTTCTAAACAGGATCCCAACTTGCTATCCCTGGATTACCCTGACCGTCCAAATAGGCCCCTCCATTGGACGCTGGATCATGGAAAATGGTGGGATTAGAGACAATCCACTGACTAGCCATTAATACCGTTGGTTTTTGTGCAATTCATCCAAATGCGACCAAATCCCTTTCAATCCTCCCATCCAAACGGGCCCTAAAGCGAGCCTTGAGACGTTGATTGCATGTAGTGCTCCATGGGACCCACCATGATGCATGTGTTTTATCTATGCCGTCCATCTATTTTGCTAAATCATATTAGGGCATGAATTAAAAAATAAAGCAGATCTAAATCTCAACTGGACCACACCATATGAAACAGTAGCGATTAAGTGCCCACTGTTAAAAACTTATTGGGGGCACAAAAGTTTTGGATCAGGCTAATATATGTTTTTCCATTCAACTAGATTTGTGTAATCTAATCAACATGTTAGATGGAAAATAAATATTATGGTAGGCATAACAATGGGCCTTAAGAAGTTTATAATGGTCAATCACCACCATGTGGTCCACCTAAAATTTAGATCTTTCTCATTTTTTGGCTCATGCCCTAAAATGTACGAATAAATGGATGGATGATGTGGATAAAACATAGACATCATGGTGGGTCCACATAGCATGGACCAATAGCCACTTCCCTATTATGCAACCCCCAGCTAAAGCACCAGATGTTTTTCCTTTTTTAGGATTTTTTTTTTTTGAAATACCTTGCCTATTTTTGTCATTTTAGAAAAAAAAAATCACATTTTAACGTGACCTAAGTTCAAAAATTAAGGGAAGGTACCTCTTAGACAATAACTTGATTAATTAGTTAGCTAGCTTAATGAAAACTTAATTAAAAATGGTATTGGGATGTAATTACTATGTTAACAATGCATAGTATATATAAGACATAACCATGGTGGGCTGGTTCCACATAACTTACTCTGTATGCTAACCTACTGAGTAACTCAGTAGGCAATTCACTTCCATTATTAGGGTAAGTAGAGACAATGTAGTTAGAGGTGTACATGAGTCGAACTGAGTCGAGCTTGGCACCACTCACCTCAGTTCGACCACTAGCTGACCCCAACTCGAACTCGGCTTGGCTCGGTCCTCGAGCCTGACTGGCAAGCTCGGCTCAGTTTGGTCAACAGTCGGGCCAGTTTGAGCCAAGATCGAGCCTATGCGGCATTTTCATAAACAAATAGAGTGCACTTTTAACTTTTTACTGTATGTAAAACAACAACAACTATTTACAGGTATTTAATCAAACACCTTGAAGGCAACATCAAAATCAAGAAAAAATGGTGTTTGTTTCATATACATACCTTCCTTGCCATCAATTGACACTTTGTTGAGTCATTTCATCAAACACTTGGTTAGCAACATCAATATCAAAGTAATCGAGTCACCAAATTGATTCGATCCGAGTTCAATTCGAGTTGGGGTCCGATCCGAGTCAAGTCGAGTTTGGGCACGCTCGAACTTGGTTCGAAATTTTTTCGAGCTAAAAAAATCAGCTCGACTTGGCTTGAACTCAGTTTCAAACCAACTTGAATAGAGCTTTTTCGAGTCAAATTGAGCGAGCTAACCGAGCTAACTCGGTTCATGTACAACCCTAAGTGTAGTATGCAAGTTATCCAGGCTTCAATCCTATTTATCTTAATTACCTTGAAAAACCTTACTAGTACCAGTGAAATAGGAAAAAAAAAATACTTCTCTACTTAATTATCTAATATCGAGTCTTCTAATCAACCCAACCCAGCCGAAATATTGAGTGGACTCGAGTTTTCTGATTTTTGAAGTTTGATTTGAAGCACATATAACAACTTCCATCAATTTTTACTAATCTAAATATTATTTGTTTATTGGGTCGAGTTAAGCAGAATTTGTTGATTGATGTCTTAAATCTGTAAATCAACAGGTTTGTCGATGAAAGCTTGATGATATCGAGTAGATTTTGATACCATCAGAAAAATCTAAAAATTTCACAATTGGTTGTTGAATACTTTTGGTTTCTTGCTTGATGCCATCGAAATGGGTTCAATTCCATCAATAAGCTGTCGATGACATCCAATCTCATCGAAGTGCCATTGAGAAAATCTGAAAAATACATGTTTAGCTGTTGGAACGTTTTGGTGTTTTGTTTGATGACATCGAAGAGGTTCGATGTCATCGAAGGTTGTTCGATATCATCCAAGTGGCATCGAACAATCGTGTAGAGTTACGCAGAGATGCGTATCTGCGAGATTTGCTTTCTATTTTGATTGTGATTCTCATAGAGTTTATATATGTGTGTGTAATCGGAAATATAGGGTATTCTAAGAGTTTTCTAATTCATTCCTAGGGTTTCAAGGGTGTAGCTTGAGTGATTAGAAGCTTGTTCGAATCAGGTATTTTCTTTATCTCTTATAATTTCTGCTTTCATAGTGCATTACTATCGCTTCGTGCTATGGTATTTTACCGCAAGGGTTTTTCCACGTTAAATCTAAAGATGACAGAGGGAGGTGATGTTGAGGCTTATATTAGTAATTTTAACGAGATGATTTGCAAATCGCTGGATGTGGAGGAAATGATGAAGAATGGGGGATCAGACATGCATCATGTCGAATTCTCTCCCGGCTTCATAAAAGTCGTTCAAGGACTCGTTGTGCATTGGTAGATCGACCCTTGACATTGATACCGTTATCTTAACCCTTCATGGAAATATGATGAGAAAGAAAAGTGGTGATGTGGGCGCCTTTACTGATGCATTGGTTACGAGAGGTGGAATTCTTAGTGAGACAATGAATCTTCTCGATTGAGATCCAAATCCAAGGGCAAGGGTAAAGGAAAGTTGAAGTTCTGGAACTGTGGGATGTCTGGGCATATGAAGAATGATTGTACAAATCTTAAGGCAAGAAGAGAGAACTCGGAGGCTTCTTCCAGGGAAGCCAACACTGCTGAGTCTGATGAAGGTACGAGTGGAAGTGATGTGTTGTCGGTGTCCTTATACGATGATCATAAGGACGAGTAGATTTTGGATACTGAGACATCATATCACATGACTCCTCATTAGAATTGGTTCACCGGTTACAGAGAGTGCGATGGTGGCCAAGTATTTATGGGCAATGATAATGCCTATAATGTGGTGGGTGTTGGATCGGTGCACATCAAGATGTTTGATGGCTTGGAGCGTACCTTGACTGAAGTGAGACATATTCTTAATATGAGGAAGAGCTTGATATCTCTTGGAGCACTCGAGACACTTGAGTATAGATTCACCAGTTTTGATCGTGTCCTTAAAGATTCAAAGGGGGCACTCATACTCATGAAGGCACAATAACAAAAATCTTTATAAGTTGATCGGAAGCACTTCATCGGGTGGAGCTGCAATATCTGGAGCGGATTCCACATCTGCACATATGTGGCATGCACATCTAGGCTACATGAGTGAGCGAGGCATGAATGCACTTTCTGACTATTATTTAATTTTAATTTTTAAAAATTTTAATTTAAGTATATGCGAGCATTGTATATATGGTAAACATTCAATGTTATCCTTTAAATATGGAAAACATGTATGTAAGGGTGTTCTTGATTATATGCATTTTGATGTATGGGGGTCAACGCCCGTGGTTTACGCCGGAGGGCCATCATGGTTCGTCACATTATTTGACGACTACTCCAGGAAAGTGTGAGTTTATTTTATAAAAAATAAATCTAATGTTTTCATCAACTTCAAGCAGTGAAAGACGATGGTGGAAAAACAATTAGGGCGAAAGGTGAAAGTTTTAAGTACAAATAATGGTGGAGAATTTATTTAAGGTGAATTTGGTAAATAATGTAAAAATGAAGGGATCATGAGGCACAACATAATGTGCCACACACTAGAGCAGAACGATGTGGCTGAGTAGATGAATCAGATTCTATTGGAAAGGGCCCGATGCGTGATTAGTAATGCTGGGTTGGGTAAGAAATTGTGGGTTGAGGCCATTAATACGACTTGTTACTTAATGAATTGGTCCCTTCTATGGCCATTGATTACAAAATTTCAGAGGAAGTATGGAGTGGTCAGTAGGTAGACTACTCAGGATTGCGTGTGTTTCATTGTGAAGCTTACTCTCATGTTGGCTACGGTGGTGTTGTGAAAGGGTATATGTTGTATGACCGGGTCACAAAAAAAATCATTACTAGTCATGACGTCAAATTCGATGAAGGATCCTTGTTCCTTAAGGATGAGCATGAGGAATCAAAAAAGTTAGTTGTGGACGTTCATGTAGACACAGATGACACGCATGCTGATATAAATATGCGGACAGAGGTACATGCGCAGGTGGAGCAACCACTTATGCGAAGGAATCCACCACAGGATCGTAGGTTACAAACGAGATACATGGATGACTTTAATTTTGTATATGCCCTCATTACAGATGAGGGGAATCCGCCTACTCTTTAGGAGGCTCTTGATCAGCCGGATGCAGAAAAGTAAGAAACAGAGATGGATGATGAGATGAATACTTTGTATAAGAACGAGACATGAGAGCTGGCGAAGCTTCTCATTGCTCGAAAAACAATCGGGTACAAGTGAATCTTCAAGAAGAAAGATGATAATTACAAGGCAAGGTTGGTAGTGAAGGGATATGCTCAAAGAGAAGACGTCGACTTTACTGAGATATTCGCGTCAGTTGTGAAGCAAGTATCTATCAGATTCGTGTTGGCAATTTTGCCCAATAAGATCTTGAACTGAAGCAGATGGATGTGAAGTCTACCTTTGTACATGGAGAATTGGCAGAACAAATTTATATGAAGCAACCAGAAGGCTTCATAATAAAAGGGGCAGAGAAGAAGGTTTGTAGGTTGAAGATGTCGTTGTACGACTTGAAATAGTTGAGTAAGCAATGATACAAAAATTACATTTGATTATTTCACGGCGAGTAAGAGGTTTACCAGAAGTGAATATGATCATTGTGTCTATTACAAGACACTGAGTGATGAGAAATTCATCATCCTAGTATTTTGTGTTGATGACATATTAATCACTAGTCATAACATGTCAGAGATCGACTTACTGAAGACTTAGTTATTAGGGACATTTGAGATGAAAGATCTAAGGGCTGCAAAGAGGGTTCTCGACATTGATATACACAGAGACATGAAAATGAGTAGGCTTGGTTATCTCAAAAGGAATACCTTGAGAAGGTATTGGTGAAGTATATGATTGACAGGGCAAAGCCGGTCAGCATTCTTCACATGGATCATTTTAAGCTTTCTTTTAAACATTGCCCTAAAACCAATGAAGAAAAGTAGGAGATGTCTTGTGTGCCTTATTCGAATGCGGTTGTTAGTTTGGTCTGTACTAGAGTAGACATTTCACATGCAGTTGGTGTTATTAGCAGATATATGTTTAACCTTGGAAAGCAATATTGGGAGGTAGTGAAATGGTTACTTTGATACATTCATGCATGCAGGACTACATCTTATCTTTTCAGAAATCAGGGGCTAAGTTAGTAGGGTATATAAATTTTGATTACGCGGGCAGTGTGGATACAAAAAGGTCGACTTCTGGTTACTCGTTTGTATTAGCGGATAGAGCGATCAGTTGGATGTCGAAGCTTCGGTCTATGGTGACTCTTTCCACAACCAAAACTAAGTATATACCAGTGACGGAAGCGTTCAAGGAAGGTGTTTGGTTGATGGGGATGATAAATTAGTTGGAGCTTCAACAAGAGGACGTACTAGTTAATTGTGATAGAGAAAGCGTGATCAGTTTAGCTAAAAATTATGTTTATCACTCACGTACTAAACACATTGATGTTTGCCACCATTTTATCCCACATGTGCTCAAGGAAGGAGGCGTGACTCTAGAGAAGATTTACAAGAGGGTGAATCTGACGAACATGCTTACTAAGGTGGTTCTCACAAAGAAGTTCAAGTTCTGTGCAACTTCTTTGGGCTTGGCGAAGGTATAAAATGAAGACGGAGGATGCACGAGAAGCAATAGCGGAGCCATGATGCAAGGCAACATTAGAGATGAGGAAAAATGAGTTATGAAGAATGACGATTGAAGACACAGTGGAGATTATTGATTGATGCCTTAAATCAGTAAATTAATAGATCTGTCGATAAAAGCTCGATGCAATAGGGACAGACTTCAATGCCATTGGAAAAATTTGAGAATTTCACAATTGGTTGCTCGACACTTTTGGTGTCCTGCTCGATGCCATCGACAAGAATTCAATGACATCGAAGTCCAATCGAGAGAATCCAATAAATACATGATTAGTTGCTAGAACGTTTTGATGTTTCGTTCGATGACATCAAAGATGTTCAATGCCATTGAAGTGACATTAAAGGTGTCATCGAATCATCGCGGAAAGTTATGTATCCGCGGGATTTGTTTCCTATTTCGATTGTGATTCTCATAGAGGCTATATATATATATATATATATATATATATATATATATATATATATATATATATATATATATATATATATATATATATATATATATATAGGTGTAATTGGGAATATGGGGTATTCTAAGTGCTTTCTAATTCATTCATAGGATTTCAAGGGTATAGCTTGGGTGATTCAGGCTTGTTTGAATCGGATATTATCTCTATCTCTTGTAATTTATATTTTCATAGTGTATTACTGTCGCTTTATACTGTGGTTTTTTCCCGCAAGGGTTTTTCTACGTTAAATTTGGTTTATTTGTAACTGGACTTGATTGTTGCAATTGGAGTATTTTGCTTCATTCATCTCCATGTGCTTCCCCGGTCCCCTAGTAGAATTGTCAAGCTTTCATCTCAACTCAACTCAACTCAACTTAGCTGGACATCATGTAGAATCCAAGTTTCACGTTATTGAAATATGGTGCCAAACACAATAAGATATATGAATGATAATATTTTCTAAAATAAAATACAGCCATTGTAGGAATAGTGCTGGCTTACAAAACGGTCAACCACTTCAATGTCAACTCCAACGTAAGTCAAAGTCTACGAAACAAACAGTGCAATAGAAAATCGGAAAACCAACTTGCAAACCTTGTCACGATCCTCTGTCATTTATCCTCCATAAAGTCAAACTCCCAAACCTCATAAATCAAAGCTCTTCCCCTCAGTCTACTCCCTCACTTGAACTCACCATGGCTAACCTTCTCTCTCTCCTTCTCTTACTAGTCCCTCTCATTGTGTTGTCTGCATCAGCATCTAGTAAGTTTCCATTGTCTCCGATCGCCGGTTGTTTCCATTTTCGAGTTTGGATTTTCTTTCCCATCACCGTTTAGTAGCTAGTGGGCCACACACACATGTATGACCATCTTTTCCAATCAGAGCCAACCATACATCTGATGAGCCCCATCATGTATGGTGCAGCTTAAAGCTTGTTTCAATCACATGTTGTTGCCCTTCCAATTAAAAGACAGATCTGAACCGTTGGATAATGCATCCCCTGCATGGATGAAGGCCCAAGTATTAGTGGTCCCACAAATCATGGACCCCATGCATGGATCATGCTCATCTTTTTTGATTGGAACCCTACATCTGATGAGCCCCTTCATGGATGGTTCAGCTCAAATCTTCTCTCAACCAGATGATCTTGCCCATCCAATTAAAATTCTTCTCCTTGCAGAATGTGAATATTTGGTTTTAGTAGTTTGATGGCTTGATGATCCAACAGATTCTTCAATCAATTAGATTTTACATCATGGGCTATCCATAATGCTACATGTATATGAGCGGTTCTGATCATAAACCATGGCCCCACATATTATATATTTTTTAATTGAAAACTTCTCTCATATGATATCTAATACTTGTTATGATCCAACTTGCAGTCTTGACCAGCATCGACTGTGGCGCGGCCAACTCCTACGTTGATAGCAACTTCATTGGATGGGTCGGCGACAATCTCTACATATCAAACGGTGAAAGCCGGGTGGTGCAGAACTCCGCCTCTGTCTCCCACGTCCTGAGCACTCTCAGAGTCTTCTCCACTCGTAAAAAGAACTGCTACTCCATTCAAGTTGACAAAGGCAGCCAAATCCTAGTCCGTGCGATGTTTTACTATGGAAACTATGATAAAACATCATCTCCACCATCGTTCGATCTTCAATTCGACGGGAATGACTGGGCCACGGTGACCACATCAATGGATAGCACTGAAGTATACGAAGCGATATATGCCGTTAAAGGAGACACCACGAGTGTGTGTGTCGCACAGACAAAACCTAATCAGCTACCATTTATATCATCACTTGAAGTGAGGAGCTTGGATGCGAATATGTACAATAAGGTGACGGCCGACTACGCATTGTTTCTATTAAGTAGATCTGCTTTCGGAGCAAAACAGACTGTGAGGTAAATATATATAAAAGAATATCTTTCTCTTTCTCTCTTCTTTCTTTTCGAGTTTTGCAGCTTAATGGCTGATGTGGAAATGAAAGTGATGGACGGCATGGACTACATATCCACTGCGCTTATGGAATAAATGTAGGTTGATCCAGACTGTCTAAATGATGGGTCATGGATTAGAATTGTGATGATTGTATGGTCATAATCGTCTAATTGGTGGTGTCGAATAGATGGTTAGATAATATAATCATGGGTTAGAATTCAATGGGTGAGATTAGACGGGTCCATCTTTAGTGTTTGCTCAAAAAGCTAATGGGAGTGTGAGTATTCAGGCATTCCGGGTTCTGTTATTAGATTCGTTGAATGCTCGCATTGGTGGATCAGTTTAAATTTCTAAACGGGTAGACCCATTGTATCTGGACTAGATTGACTTGTACAGTAGTTTGACTAATCTTTATACCCGAGAGAATTAAGACTACACACACACACACACACACACACACACACACACACACACACACCCAACACTTTAATTTCCCTATATGTGTGCTTCAATTGATTACTATACTAATTAGATTTTTTTTTGAACTTGCCATGATCAAAATGTGGACTACCTGATGCATGGCCTGGATCTCACGTGTGCTGTGGCCATGGATCTCTGACAGATCACCTCTTACACGAAGGGCCATTCATTGAATAACACACACACACACACACACACACACACACACACACACACAAAGCACTATTTCCACCAACTATAATGTTGCATCTTGAATGGACTGGCCCAGTTATCTTTAGGGCCTGAAAACAAGGCCCATCTAGCCCACAGACCTAAAAATAAGATCCTAACCCCAGACCTAAAAATAGGCCCAGGATTATCCATTATCATGCATTCTTTGCTTATAACACACACTCATGGTTTTTGTAGGTACTCAGATGATCCGTATGATCGTATTTGGACACCGGTCGCAGCATCCGGCAGCTTAACCACAGTCACAAGCGATGCATTATTCATCAATACAAACGTTGCAGATAATCCACCGAGCACTGTGCTACAGACTGCGTTGACATCCGCAACCGTATCTAATTCGATAGTTCTAACCGCTCCAAATCTGAAAACTGAAGTCCCCGTTTACATCAACGCATACTTTTCCGAGGTGGCCCAGTTGGGCCCAAGTGATAAACGCTCGATCCAGGTATTCATCAACAACGCTAGTAGCGGGGACCCCTTTGCTCCGCCTTATGAAAGTGCTCTAGAGTACACATTTTACAACATAACCGCCGATGCGAGCACGACGATGACTCTATCTGCGACCGCTGATTCAACTCTTCCACCAATCATCAATGCTCTGGAGATCTTCAGTGTTAGCAATGTACTCACCAGCGGTACCGATAGCAATGATGGTGGGCCACTGATAAGATCCTTTTAAACTTCATCTCACTATATTCAGCATACAAACACATAAGTATGAAGTAGGCTGTCAATGGGCTGACAATCTGGGCTTGGTAGGAGAATCGGGCCTGGCCGTGTGGGACTGTATAGAAAATATACAACTGAACCATAATGGTGGCAATAGGTTGAGTGAGCTTCCCAACCCGTCGAGCCTGACCCGGATTTGGACATGGCTCGGACCTATTACATTGGCTCGTGGGGCTCAAGTGAATTAGCCCGGCCTGTACTGGCCCACACCAGCTTGGCTCGATAAACCTACAAATATGCCACTTCAATCCTTGATTAGGAAAATCATGCATCTTGAATATAAACCATTGATTTTGTTCCTCTAGGTTTAAATTTCTTTATGGATGAGAGGCCCACTCAAGTAGGAAATAGGGCCAACTTGGGTGGGCCTGGCCCAGCCAAACTTTGCTAGGGCCATGTTGGGCTCAGGCCTTGGACTGTAAAAGTCGAGCAATCCCAGCCCTTATGCAGCCCATTTCTTTGGCTACTTTTCCAACTGGAGTGGGCCACGGATCTGGTATAAGACCATTTATGGCTCTAACGGTCTGACATCCAGCCGCCCACTGATGGGTCCTGGACTGATTTCCAGGCCCATTTATGGTTCTGACGAGTTGCAGCATGCTCATTGAAAAGAGAAATTTTGTAATTTTTCTTTCTTCCTTGATTTGGTTGTATCAGTGCAAGCATTGAGTTCTCTACAACAACAGTTTGAAAAGCTACAGGAGTGGAGTGGGGACCCATGTCTTCCAGCCACATTCAACTGGGAGTGGGTAGCTTGCAGCTCTGATCCAATACCCAGAATCACAGCACTGTAAGTTCCTCTGCTTAAATTGTCACCATTGCAGGGTAAACTTTGGGTCTGGACCGTACAACTAGTTGACCCTACTACGGATGGAACATGGTTAAAAAAACAGCGAAAATTGCTGCTCCCAAATTGGATTGGTTAGGATTGTCCCATTGGTGTGGATTTCGAACCATGGGCCATGTAAGGCGGAAGTCATTAAGTGGACGGGTCTGATCCACCATTTACCCATCCAAATTTTCTTTATTTCCTACAGTTTATCTATTTGGAAAGGATCATGTATAACAACCATCTTATTATTTATTTTTTAAAATTATTTCAGGTACCTAAATGGGCTTCAGCTTAATGGGCCCCTTCCAGATTTTAGTGCCCTGGACGCCGTTCAGACCATGTGAGTAAAAATTACTACTACACAGCTGTTTGATTTTGTAGTTTTAATCTCTTGGTGTGTCAACAGAACAGGTTTGGGCTGGCTCAGGCCCAGCCTGGTCTTGACATAATTATTAACTGGGTCTAAAAGTCTAACATGGGTTTGGCCCGTATTAACTGGGCCTTTTGATTCAAGCTAAAGTTCCCATTGAAATCACATCATGGCTGCAATCAGCTTTACTATATTTTTTGTTTCAAAGAATAGGCTCTGTTGTGGTCCATTTATTAATGGAGCTTCAAAACCAAGCCAAGGCCAAGGCCTGAGCCATATCAGGTAGTGGGCCAAAAACTCAATGGGCCAACTGGCTCATTGGTACCCCTTTTAATCTCTCTAATGTTATTTTATTTTCTGATGGATGGCAGAGACATGCACAACAACAGCATAAATGGAGAAATCCCTGGTTTTCTTGGAACACTTCCCAACCTAAAACAGCTGTGAGTTGCTTTGACTAATGGCAATCCTTCCCCACTTGAGAAGAATTGATCTCTACACCCACCAGATTGACGTTAATACACCCATTTCTCATTTTTGAGAATTGCACCGGAACAGTTCAACTATTATATATACTTCGACGATTCCCAATAAAAGAAAAGAAAAATGAGCTTATGCAACAAAAAGAAGAAGGAAAAAGAAGGGTGGGTAAGTTTTTAGAGGCTTTCACGGAAAGGTCCTCCATGTATGTTTGGTAAACGCCTAAAAATAAGATGATGTCATTTTAGTAGACAGTAATTATGTATTACATAATGAGGTTATTTTAATAGTAATTATATATTTGAGATCAAGATCTCTAAGATATATATATATATATATATATATATATATATATAATATATATATATATATAATGAGTTCATTTTAATAGTGATTATATATTTGAGATCAAGATCTCTAATCCCTCTATCTCTCTTAGAGGGAAGATACTTGGGGTTTTTAAGTGAAATTTTCTTATAAATCCTAAATTCATCAAAGAACTTTTCCATAAATCATAATACTCAGGTAGTTCCTTTTTTGGAAGTAACTGAAGTATCTTTTATCTTTTTATCTTTATCTTTTTTTTTTAAATAAAATAATAATAATAATAATATTATTATTATTATTTATAATTAAGTAATAAATGTAGAAAATTTCGGGGCGTACATGGTATACGTACATCCTCCAATTTCTGAAACATGTACACCCAATCATAATAATGACATGAACCAAAACTTTTTTAAATCACAAGATGGGTTGCACATGCATTTTGATATTTTTAAATGGTGTATATTATTTTTTATGGTGTGGCTCACTCTATACTTAGAACGACCAAATTTCTAACCCTTGTGAATATCATGGTGCATTCCATCTATTAGACCGGTTGGATATCATACAAATATTATGTGGGCCTCACAATTCTCCACTTTATCACTTCTAAAGAAAAAAAAAAGTATAGAGTGGGCATTACCGTAACTCAAGAAGAACTTGGCATTTCTGGCCTAGAGGTATTATTTTCTAAAATCCTAATTTTTAAGGAAATTGTGGTAAAAATCCCAAGATTCTTTTGGCAATGTAAGTAAATGAAACACCCTTGCCTAGTTATATTTTTAAAAGTAATGGTTGAAATGAGAAATGTAGGGTTTAAGTTGTATGTTTATGACATCCAACTCATTCAACAAGTGTATCCCACCATGATAACCATATGAACCAATAATTAGGCTGACCAAATTATACAATATACAATATACAACATAGTGCATCACATGTAAGATTCGGGTCCTTCATACCCCGTCCATATGTCAAGATGTTTGATTTGGGAAATATACATAGTAAATGTCTTTTTTGATAAAATTCCTAATTTATAGTATTTTATGGATATTTTTATCCTTCTTACTAACATGCAAGAAATGTCTTTTTTCTTTTTTTTTTTTGTTTAATTTTATAGGAACTTGGCAGGTAATGATTTTAGTGGTCCCATACCATCATCAATATCCAACAATAACAAGATAAAACTAGAGTAAGTGAATCAATCCCTCTCTTCATTACATGCATATATTTAAAGAGTGCTATGAACACAGCATCGATCGATGCACCGACAATCTGCAAACAATGCCCATGGATTCAAATGGTGTCTTATTTATTTTTATTTTCTATCTATATTTCAATCTTGTTTAATTCATTGTGCAGTGTTTCTGGCAATCCCAACTTGTGTGTTTCCGGCAAGAAATGTGAAACGAGTACTGGGACCGGCATCGACACTTCGCCAGGTACTGGAACTACTAAGCTTTCCACAGGAAAGAAGAAGAATAAATTACCAGTGATTCTTGGATCCTCGATTCCATCTTTCTTGGTATTCTGGGCTGTTGTGGGATTTGTGGTGATCACTCAAAAACGGAGAAAAGCCACAGGTAAATCTATTATTACTGTTGCTACGATGCCTGACAATGATAGAGGCATGATGCATATTGCACCTAGTTCACATGGCCAATTTTTTAAAATCATGGTTCAGAAGGACCATTTACTAGTAAATGATTAGGATAATCTTATATTCAAAACATTAATTGGACGGTCTAGATTGATGATTGGTCACAAGTTATAGTTATATTTTTAAGTTTAACAGAAAACTGATATATTCTCTAACTTGTGGTTTCCATGTCCTCAGGGCAAATGGGTGGGCCAGGTAAACCCGGTGGACCGCCTGTGGCAATGACAACAGGACCAGCCACGCAAGTGCATGCTGTAAACGGTCATTCCCCAGCAGCTCAACACCAGGCTACAGCAGATGATATCACGGTTGAGATTGCCCAACAGATGGGATCAGAACTGGATGATCTATTTCAGCAGCAAGCACAAGAAAATGAGAATGGCCATAATAATAACTAGCCTCTCTCTCTCTCTCTCTCTCTCTCTCTCTCTCTCTCTCTCTCCAAAACTCTATGGTAAACGATTTAGTGGCTTAATTGCGGGTTTATATTCCATGTAAGATGGATTATCAACTTAATCGTGTTATCTTTCTTTTCTTCTCTTTTTCTTTTGTTTTTAATTTCTAAATCCAATTGTTATTAGAATAAAAAATTTATTCTTCGCTTGTATTAAGTTGCAAGGAATTTATCAACGAGGATTGCTCGTTTTCAGCTGCAAACTAGCATATGTTGAATGCGGACCGTTTATTATAATTCCACATGAGCTGGGATGTGCCCAACGATGTAATGAATTGTTGGGCTGGATTTATGTATGGAAGTGATAGCCATGGATTGCCAACTTATTCCACTTGACTCAAAGTTGGTGTATCTGAACTGGTTTAGCAAGACGAGCTGGCATTGAAAATAGGGCTGTTAATGGGTCAGATCCTATAGTAACTATACCTGCTATAACCGAGTTTGGGTCTTGCTGGTCCGTGTCTACTTCTTCTTGAAGGCTTGGACAGGTTCTGCTCGGGCTTGGGAACCTGTTGGGTACCTCTCAGGTCTAAGTTTTGAGTTGGGATTGGTACAAATATGTAACGTCCCGACTTTTCAGGACCCGAGTACACGACCCATTTTCCAAAAATCTAAGTGTTAACTTTAAAGGATGGTTAAATTTGAGGTGTTTTTTTTTTTTTTTTTTTTTTTTTTTTTTCCAACTATCAGAATAAGCAGACGAGCGTAGAATAGACAAATCATACATAATGTAAATTTTCATTTACGTTTATGATGTACAAGAAGTTGCCCATAATGACTTAAACAAACCAATGTCCCAAACTTACAATTACAAAGTGAAATGATATTACATGTAAACAAAGTAAATTGTAACAAATCTTGAATTGTAAAACCATGTAGCAACTCTTGATAATATAATCATGCATCTTCACAGTGGTACTTTGCTTCTCATCAGTATGAATCTGAAAATCAATTAAGCCACCTATGCGACCTGTACAGTTGTATATTTGAGGGATGAGTGGTCAACTCAGTGTGAACTCCCCTCAAGATTACACACCGCTGCATTAGGTAAGAAATAATATAAAACATTCAGGTAGCCAAAACAGAGTAAATGCAGTCTTATTATATGCATGGATGCATGAATGCAGTCATTGTCTCGGGTAAAACATTCAGATGGACATTGGGCTCGTCACCCATGCAATCATCGACCTGGGTAAAACATTCAGACGGTCTGTGCCCTCGGTAAAACATCCAGACAGACAAATACGTATGATAACAATAGATGATAGTTTGTGCTCCAAGTAAAACGTCTAGTCAGGTGAATCCGTATGTCACGTATGACAACAATAGATGTTGGTTTATGCTATACATGCATGATTAGCCAACCCGTTATTAGTCCAATTACAACCAGTCAATTTAAATAAGCTCACGATTACTACGGGGAGCTCACGACCGAGCGTAAGCTGACGGCTTGGGTATAATGTCCCATGGCCGCCATCCCTAACTATGAGACTACCATCTTAGGATGTTTAATGAAAACCCGTCGACTAGTAGCCAATCATATTCCAGTATATGGGGCTTACCATCGCATGGTTGCATAGTATAAAACATCAAACTCATATAGGGAGAATACTAGAACGAAGCCACATAGGGCGATATCAACACAAGCCACATAGGCAAATTTTCAAAATAGGCCACATAGGGCAAGTATCAAAACCATACGATAAAAGACCATCCTTGAAAATCATTGGACACAACAACCTTGAATGGTAGGCTCACATTAATGGTCAATTTGACCATCATTCAATAACCGCTAAGCTGAAAGTCCATTACAATCACAACCAGTCGGATTATATCCCAAGTATTTGTGTACATTTATAGGTGGGGGTTTCCCACTGATGTACCAGTTTAAGTTCCATAAGCAATCCACAAATAATCCATAAGCATGAATAAATATGCAGGATAAACATTAAGCATGCAATGTAGTAATTTAATTCTAACAATTAACACATGTGACTATGAAATAGAGATTTCTAAAATAAAAACTATAACTTAAGCTAATGGGAAAATGGAAAGCTCAAGGGGAAGAATCATCACATTATACTTTGAATTGCCTTCTAGTGTCGCTAAGTGCTTACACCCTTAGAATCAGATCCTACCACAAACATGAGCTTGTACAATTAGATCCAAGTCCTACGCACTACCTAGTTTTGAGATCCTGGCCTAAGATTTGAGTTATTTATCTTTAGGGTTGTAGGGTCAGGTTTTCATCTTTTAGTTTGGTGCTTAGATTATAGGATTTGAATCTCAAGTTATATTAATATTATTATCATACAATGGACCAAATAATACTCACAATATGATAATTCACAAGTTTATATTCAAGTATATATGTAATATATAATGTTCTTATATTGACTAATAATCAATTAAATAATAGAGGTAATAGAAATGGAATATTTACTAATAGTAAAATGATAATAACTAACGATAATAACCATATTACAAGAATTTTACTAATCTCTAAAGAAGTTGATAATGTTTCTTAATATATTAATCTTAATTATCAATAATGAATCTACTCATGATAATAGATACCATGACCTACCATAAGTTATAAAATTCTACAATTAGCTCAAACCTAATACACTACTTAGGGTTAAGGTCTTATCCTAGGATTTATATTACCTAGGTTTTAGGGTTTCATCCTTAAGTTTAGTTCTAGGCTTAGATTTAGGATTTTGAACTCTAGTTGGGGTACCATTAACTATGATGTAATTTAATAATTACAAAATAATTATTAGCATTAGCGTTATTATTCATGTTGGCAAACATAATATTAATCGCTATGATGTTATCTAATATTATGACCTACTATTAATGATAACGTTTAAGAGTGGCAACCAAAACACCAGAATTTAATAATGGTATTATTATTATGATTATCTACCTACAATAACTATTATTAGTATTGAAGATTTACTAATGGCTATTCATATCTACTACTAATAATCCTAACAATGATATCAACAATGCTAATGGTAATCAAAAGAATCTCAAAATAGAGGAAGACGTGGACTCACCTTAGTCGACTCGGTTCAAGTCGAGTTGACTTGGCCCAACACAACCATCACCCCTACATTCTCTCTCCTTCTTCTTCTCCTTTCCATTTTCATTTCTGCTTCTAGGAAGTCCAGAGGTGGCTGGACTCGACTCAAGGATGGCCCAACTCAACTCAGGTGAGTCGAGTCGACTCCCTAGCTACACAACTCACTCACCCTACTCCTTCTCTCCCTTTTTCTTTGTCTTTCCTTTCTCTCTTCTCTTTCTTTCTCCTTCCTTCTTCTACTACCTTCTTTCTCACATACTGCTGGAGAACTCCAGCAAGAAGACCGATTGGTCGAGTTGTGGATCAAACCGACCGAGTCTAGTTGACTTGGTAGCAACCAAACCCGGCTCCAACTTCCCTTCTCTCTCTCTCTTCCTCTTCTTCTCTCTTCTCTCTCTGTTTCTTCTTCTTTTTCTTTTCTTCTCCTTCCTTAGCTGCTGCTGAAAGTCTAGTGATGACAACTGAACGTCCAGGGATGATTCAGCTCGCATAACCCGACTTGGCAGTGAGTCGTGACGTAGGGTGGCACCAGTTCTAGCCCATCCTCTCTCATTCACACTTCTTCCTTCTCCCATTTTCTTTTCTAGCCACACCCAACAAGGCCTGGACGAGGCCAGACAAGGGCTAAAATGCCAATGCTTGGGTTGCTTCTCGGTGGAGAAGAAGATGGCCATTAATGGCGTCTTAAAAACCTCCTCTCTTTCCTCCAATCCACTCCTTTAGAAAGGTTTGTATCGATCCTAGGAAGCTTGTAGGTAAGGGTTTTCGAAGCTCGGGAGAGATTTAGGCGGTGGGTTTAAGTTTTGAAAGAAACAACAGCTTTCGAGTATAGCCACAAGGATGGGAGAAGCTGGTGTTGAGGGCTCTCTAATAGCACCGCCCTAACACTTCTAAGCTGTCAGATTGATGGCAACGATCCGGATGAGGTTTGGTGGAAACCTCCTCTAAATGCAGTGGGCAAAATCGAAATCGCTTGTGGTTCCCTTTTACTGTGGATAGAAAACCTTAGGGTGGTTTGAAATGGACAGTTAGGACCTGCCCAAATGGGGGGCTGAGATGTAGGGAAGGCGGAGCACGTGGATTGCCAGCATGGAGGGAGAGAAGGACGGATTATTTTTTTTTCCGTTTTTGGCAACAAGCTGCACGCGCGACTCTTGTTGCGTTGGAGTTTATGCTCACATGTGTGAGACTCGACCCTAGTTCTCATGTGTGTATGTGTGTGTATGAGTATGCATCTCATTCATTTTGGTCCCGCCGTCCTACCGGTCAAATTTCGGCGACCCGTGACCCTCGGATTGTGTTTGCAGTTATCCTTGGGTCCGGTCACGTAGACCCGACTCAGATTGACCCTAAACCTATGCCATTTTGTTCGCATCGTCGTTGCAGTTATGATGACACATCTTGTGCGTCCATCCGATGTATAAATCATAAGCTATGTATGTTTCATTCTATGGCTCTTGATCTTGATCATGCGGCCCACCTTGGAGTATTGCATGTGGCCCCACTCCCTTTTTGCACAAGTTCCAACACATACACACACTACACACACCACCTAAACCTCTATAGCTTACACTACTAACACTACACACACTACCTAAACCTATCCTACCCTAGCAACTTTGGTTTCTCCTCCCTAGTTAATCATAACATTTTCTTATTAAGGCAAGATTTCTTCTCTTTTCTAGAAAAAAAGAAATGATTGCCCTCATAGCTACAACTCTCTCTCCCTCTCTGTTTCTTTTCATTCTCTCTGTCTCTCCCTCTCCTCTCCCTCTTGTAAGCTTCCAACGTCCCACCCCCTTGCAATATTCCAGCCCCTCATCTCCCATTTCTCTCCTCATCCATCCATCAAAATCACATCTCAACCCTTCATCTTGCTTCCTTGGACTCTTAGAAGCTTGAAGTGGAGTTTTGATAGAAATCTTAAGGTGGGTAACTATGATCTTGCTGATCTAATTTTCTACCTTTAAATCTTCTTATTTCTTTTGTGTGGATCATATGGGGCCCACCAATCCATGGTGGGGACACCATTTGACCCCATGGATGTGGTCTTTTAGCCCATCCTACATGCATATCACGAAACATGATGGGGCCATTCTCTATGGACCCCATCATGATATATTGCATCATCCACCTTATCTCAAGGGCATCTAGATCCTAGAAGTTATGTTGGGATGACATCCCAATCACCCATTCTAGTCATAGTCATGCATGCATTAGTTTTATATTGCATATTCAAGTAACATTGTTGTATGGTTGAGAATGACTCTTGGGAGGGCCCATTAGTACCGGGGCCCTACCCCCATGGCCGGATTGCATTTTTTTTCTTCTTCTCTTTCCTCTAATGTGTGTATGATGATGTGTATGTGGCCCATTGTAACACCCCAGATTTTTCTAACTTGGCAATGGACGCCCTTGGACGTAGAACTACCCTAGGACCTTATTCTGTTGTAATTAGGGCTTGATTTAGTTAAGTATTGATAGCTTGAATCACTTTATATACAAACTACAAAGGCCCAAGTACCACCTCAGGCAGAAATCAAATAGGACCAAATCCTTTAGAAACTAAACGAGAATTAATTTAGCGCTAAACTAGATTCTTTGTGTAATGGGCCCTAATCACTTTAAATACAAGCTGTAAGACCCAAAACGAGTAGAATCGATATCGTTATGATACTCTAAAACTTAGGACCAATCTCATTACCCAGTTGCTCTCGGGAGCACATTGAAACTTCCTATCGGATGTGGACCGCACGTCGAAAGTCCGATTACCACGAGACTAAGCGCTTAGGACCGCCTTGCTGGGCTTAACAACCATCTCGAAAATCAAATCTAGATATTATCCAGAAACGGACAACTTGAGCCCAGAGCGAAGTGTGTGAGAAACGTGAATATATTTAGAAATGAAATCCGAATTTAAGTAATCTGAGTCGTGTCGCTCGCGGTCTAAATATAAGGATTCAGACCGTCAGAATCTGACCTAAATACACCCTCGAATTAGGAAAAATTTCATACACAGGTCAGTGTACTTATGGCCCTGATCGGTGATCGTGGACTGTTGAACTGAAACTGGTCCGCCATGGGTGATTTGTAAACCCGATTGGACCGAAAACTCAGCTTGACCTAGATCCAACATAAGGGAGCTTAAGTCCGACCTTAGGCTCAAGGGGGGGCTTCGGAAGAGCTCCGTTGAGCTGGAACAGACGCTCTTTGGACATAACCTAAGTATACCAAGGCCCTAGGGCTATTTTCGTTAGTTCTGGGCCTATATAAGGACCTTAAACCCCCTCTCTCTCATCCCATACGAATTTGAGAAAACTTAGAGGGAGAAGAAAGAAGAAAAAGAAGGAAAGAGAGAGAGGGTGAGTGAGCGACAAGGAGTTTATTCATGAGATTCTGTTATGCTATTTTATGTGCCTATCCATCACTACCAAATTGCTATTCTGGCGATTTTGACTTCGTTCTTAGGTAAGAAAACCTAACCCAAATTTATTCTAGGGTTTCAATTGTCGTTAGTAGCGAAATAACTGACTCAACTCGTGCTATAGGATGTTATTCCATTGTTGACGAAGACTTAGAGTCTCTATCGAATTCGTTACACTTCTACGGCGTAAGGTGCGGACTATAGACATATAGGTTATGGTTTTCAAGGCTTTCAATGTCAGTTAATGATTTATTTTTGACGTGGGTGCTATTTCACATGTAAAATGTGTCGTTTGTTTCGCTTTACGATTATATATGAGCTATGTTGAATATAGTGTATTCTATATATGTATTGAAATGTTTGAATACATATGGAATTTAGATTTATGTCTAACATGATTATTTGCTGTGACTATATGATTGTTATGTATGCGACAACTTCATAGTGAAAGGACTTGCCCTAAATCACACCACGGCCAATATACGCTATATATGTTAAAGTGTGTAGCCCACATGTTTGTGGAAATGATTAAATGAGTATGGAACCCGGATTCGTGCATGCCATGATTATCCACCTTGGGTATATGCGTGTGGTATACGGGGCAACTCCCTAGTAAAAGGATTTGGCCTAATACACGTATAACCAACATATAACATGCATGAAGATGTGTGTAGTCTAAGTGATTGTAGAAATGTCTAAGTAAGCTAGTTGTTACCAAGGAATACCTTGTATGAGGATTGAGATATGCTTCTCGGTTACCTTGATTATGTGTATGATTTCCTCCATGTATGTTTACATTATGATATCTGTTTTATTTATGGAATGAATGTGGGGGAAATCATGTTTGTGTTGCACTTCATAACATGCTCATATGATTGCAAGAATAGAATTATTCGTTCATTACTGTTGTGACTGTTTCTTATGATTACCTGTTGAAATGGAATGAGGTTGGGACTATGATATAGTCCAGGCAATCAGTAACCGACCTGATTAGGAAGTTGAGGTTGTTTCACCACATGAGACGTGCTTAGCGAATTCGAGCCGTACTTCGGTTGGAGACAGTGGTTAGGCCACGCGGAGTTCTTACGCACTTCATGTTATTTAACTTGTCGTGCGCTCGGGCTAGTCGAGATCGTCAAGTAACCCGATTCACCCAATGTATGTTCACCATGTATGGACGCTACTGCCTGAACCTAAGATACCAAACTCACAAGTGAAATCCCGTTTAACCTTGGTACCTTGATCCGCTAAGACTCATGAGCCAGACATGGTGGTATGGGACACCATGGTAGAGCTATTGGCCTACGCTGGGGTGATGAGCCTCCCCGCAGTGACCAGTGAGCAACCCAGACTCGTGAGCCGAATACGGTGGTATGGGACATTATATTCGAGCTGTCGGCCTACACTGATTAGGTGATGAGCCCTTTGTAGTGACCTCGAGCGTATTCTAAGTCTACGTGGAGGCGACGACCCTTCCATAGCAACAAGAGTATAAACTAGGCCTGCATTGATCAGGCGACAAGCTCATTGCAGCGACCTAGAACCGCAACATCGTATGAGATTTACTAGGACTGACGACCCTAAAATGGATCCTTGTTTGGGAATGATATAAGAGAGGTACCTTAGATTCTCAATCCTGCTGTATGAAAGGAACTATTAATAACTCGGTAATCACGTTTATAACATCGCATTGCATGTGCCCCGGGTTGAAGAGCACAGAGGAAGAAAGTATAACGCGACCGTAAGATGGTGTCGCACGAGGGAGTATAGGCGAGGGCATGCATCATAAATATATTTCATCCTTGCATTAATAAGAGTATCTAGGAATGTCTGATATGTCTACTTTATCATTACTGCTTGACTGAATTGATAACATATTAATCTTTGCTCTATGATTCCACTGAGTTGATCACTCACTCCTACGTTCTAGGACGGTATTCTGAACACCCACTAGACCCTGTCTTAGTTGCAGATGATGATGCGACTAAGGAGGCGGAGCCTGATTACTATGACGATCAAGACGAGTTCTCGTATATGCAGTTCTTCGACGGTTTCGCTTAGCCAGTCCGGATCGACGGGGCTACAAGGCTTATCATTATAGTTGAACTATTTTTTGACATTTTGATTTTTAAACTATTATATGTATATGGTGACTCAGTGATGTATACATACTCTGGAGACCGATCGTGAACTTTTGGCTCATACACGTTTATATATACATCTTTTAGTCTTCTGCTTGCGTTATAGTAATTGATCTAGAGTATGAATTTCTGTTTTGGTATAATCCCACTCATGATTAATGCACTAACACAGACAACATTCAATCATAAGCATATAGTTGCATAAGTGATGTTTTGGAACTCGGGAGTTGAGTTGCTACTCGACCCCCGATTTTCAGGGCATTACAAGATGGTATCGGAGCATGATTTGGATTAAAATGAACCTGGGTTATGGTAACATGACACACTCTAACGCACTCTGATTTAGGAAGGGGGTGATGGAATTTAGAAACCACATTAGAATCCCAAGTTTCGCCGACAGGCGAGACTGAATACTATAATTTAGTCCATAACGTATTTTTGATCACGTGAATCGACCTAAGTCACATCTAGGCCATTAGTTGACGAGTTTAAATCATTAGTTGACAAAGTTTAAACCTAGAAATAGATGTCCTTAGGCAATGGATCAATCAAAACACCTTATTAACTTTCCAGAACTCAATCCCAAAGCATAAAGTCCATTTTTAACCATTTTCCTTCGAAATCTCACCTTTCACCATCCTATCCTTCAAACGTTTCTAAGCACATTCATAATACACACCAATCTTAGGATATAAATGATGAAGAACAATACCGAAACTAAAACTTATCATAAATAGTAAATAAATGGGTAAAATGGATTTTTTTGACCCTTAACCTTTTGTAATATAACAAAATAAATAGGTTAGTTGGATAGATTAGCATCTCCTACCCCAAAATCATATATTGCATGTCAAATAAACTCATTCCGGTTTGCAAATTGGACCTGGAATGACTTGAATTGGAGTCGGGGGCTAAACCGAGTAAGTCCAGGCCCCACACGTTTTTGGACCAGGGGAGAGAGGACCTCACCAGACCAGCGACCCCTCGCCAGAAGGTCCAGAGGTTAGCGAGGGCCTAGCCGGTTTGTCGAGGCCTCACCGCCAAACGGGCCTGGCCGGGTGGGCCAGCTCTAGCCGACACCTCTAGGGTGTTGTGTGACCCACTGATATATGTGGGGTCGATTCTAACCCTTCCTATGTTGCCTCTCCTTCACAAACTAGTACTCCAAGCTCTCCTTTCTCCCTGAAAATCTAGTTTTTCCCTCTAAATCTCCCCTCCATTCTCATATCTTCTTCTTCTTCTTCTCTACATACTCATCTCCACCGTCTTCTTCACAAACCTCCAAATGTTGGGTGATTTAGGGCCCGTTCGGCCAACTGCATTCAGTGAGATTAAGGTGGATGAAATTGTAAAAGTAACAATAAATGTATGTGTAAGGTATTGTCCCTAGATTTGGTGTATCCCATGGTTTCCAACACCATGTTTGGAACGTATGCACTTCAAAGCAAATCCCAAAATTTTCTTTCAAATTACACTTGGAAATTCATCATCATGGGATTTGAAAATCCCATCTCACACTTTCCAACACAAGATTCATTTTTCAAAGCCTATAAATTAATTTTAATCTCATCCCACCCTCCTTCCAAACATGTAATTTCTAATCCTGAGGTGGGATTAGCAATGTAATCCCATTTAATACAACTTAAGACTACTAGCTAAATAGGCCCTTAGAGTTTTGGACATAGAGTGGTGCTCCTAGATTTCGGAGGATCTGACAGTAGGGGAAATCCAATAAATTGATAACGTGAACCCTAGGACCTCCTTAGCTAGTATGAGCATATGTGAAGTGCTCGAGCGTAGTTAAATTCAAGTTCGGGCAACTCAAATTCCAATCAGACAACTTTAATCCTAAGCGATAAAACAATTTCTTGCATTAGAAAGGGTATAAAATCATCTAATGTATGAGCGTAGACCTTGGATTATAACTATTGGGTTACCACTAATCATAAATTAAGAATGGGTTACTGGTTATACCAATGAATGTAAAAGACTAATTATGCTAAAATAATTGAATGATAGACTTAGTTAGTCGGCTTGATTAGGTTGGAGGGAGACCTCATTCTTTCATTGGATTTCCTTGATACTTATAGGCTTCTTTCATAACTCATAGGAAGCTGTTTTGACTTAGAAATTAGTCACGTTCAGAGAAAACTTATATGTCCCTTGGATTGAATGTTAGGTCAAGTCAACACACCCCTTGGAATTGCCTTCTCAAGGACTTATTACAATCGGGGACACGGAGTAGAGAAATATATATAAGCGAGGTATTCGCGATTTGAATTGAATTCTCAATCCTGGTAGTTACCAATGAACTCAATGCTCTGATCAAGTAGAAGATCAGGATCAACGAGGATTAAGAACTGATATGACAAACTTTCTGTCGTAGCTAGGTAGTAGGTCCATGTATCCGACTCAGACCTACTACACAACTTTCCTTCCGTGTTGGCCCGACCACTTGCAACTAAATGTTTATTATTTTGTCTTTGAGAAGTGTTAAGAATATATAACCAATAGAGATTTTCTCTTTAGGCCCAAGGAATTTTCTAAATGGGCAACAGACAGTTAGGAATTAGGTCCCAAATCATATGCCATGTTGGCATACATATTATGTATATGAACTTAAAAAGATAGCCTACCTGTTAAGTGAGACATGATTAAATAAGGTAAGTCGGGACCATGGCAAAAGTCCTTCTTTGGTAGAATTAGACATCTTACCATAAAATCACACCCATCCCAGAAATCAACCTCAACACACATCGTTTTAGCTTCTTTCTATAACCAAAGGTACCAATGCCATAGTACACATCATCGATGGAAGGAAGACCAATGTATTGAGAGATCGTATCCCATTTCATGTCAGGGATAGGTCCTAGATTATACTTTGTTCCGACATACGGATCAGGACATAGATCTTGAACCCTGAAAGTAGAAACAATTTTTAAGGGGGGTAGAACATTATGATCATAATCTAGTTAAGTCAGTTTATACATCCATTGGATCAAAGTAAAGTGGCGCAACGGAAGCGTGGTGGACCCCTGCCCCACTAGCCCAGGATCGAAGGAAATTAATTCAGGCGGTGCATAGGGATATGTCACTAAATAGAGTCTGAATCTTCCTTAGAAAGTCAACGTTGAAGTTACTAGCAATTAGGGTCCAAGTGCTAAACCAATTCATACTAAAGAATATGCCTAACAATGGGTACGAACTGAACTACAATAGCCAAGGTCAGTGCATCTACAATCGTGCTCGTTGAATACGAACTTAATAGAAGCCTTAGCCAATTGCAGGGCGAAACAATTTTAAGGAGGGTAGACTAAAATGAGCCAGATTAGCATTGATAGTATACACCCTACCATGCGTAGAAACTTGAAATCGATAAAACTTGAGTAAAAGGAAAAATGAAATCTTTACTCATTACCTCAGCCAATTTTAGGGACGAAATTATTTTTAAGGGGGGTAGATTGTAACACCCCGGATTTTTCGAACTTGGCAATGGACGCCCTTGGATGTAGAACTGCCTTAGGACCTTATTCTGTTGTAAGTAGGGCATAATTTAGTTAAGTATTAATAGCTTAAATCACTTTATATACAAACTACAAAGGCCCAAGTACCACCTCAGGCAGAAATCAAATAGGACCAAATCCTTTAGAAACTAAACGAGAAATAATTTAGCGCTAAACTAGATTCTTTGTGCAATGGGCCCTAATCACTTTAAATACAAGCTGTAAGACCCAAAACGAGTAGAATCGATACCGTTACAATACCTTAAAACTTAGGATCAATCTCATTACCTAGTTGCTCTCGGGAGCACATTGAAACTTTGTATCGGACCTGGACCGCACGTCGAAAGTCCGATTACCACAAGACTAAGCACTTAGGACCGCCTTAGTGGGCTTGACAACCATCTCGGAAATCAAATCCAGATAGTATCCAGAAATGGACAACTTGAGCCCAGAGCGAAGTGTGTGAGAAACGTGAATATATTTAGAAATGAAATTCGAATTTAAGTAATCTGAGTCATGTCGCTCGTGGGCCAAATATAAGGATTTAGACCATCAGAATTTGACCTAAATACACCCTCGGATCATGGAAAATTTCATACACAGGTCAGTGTACTTGTGGCCCTGATCGGTGATCGTGGACCGTTAAACTAAAACCGGTTTGGCACGGGCGATCTATAAACCCGATCGGACCGAAAACTCAGCTTGACTTAGATCCAACATAAGGGAGCTTAAGTCCGACCTTAGCCTCAAGGGGGGACTCCGGAAGTGCTCCGTTGAGCTGAAACAGACGCTCTTTAGACATAACCTAAGTATACCAAGGCCCTAGGGCTATTTTCGTTAGTTCTAGGCCTATATAAGGACCTTAAACCCCCTCTCTCTCATCCCATACGAATTTGAGAAAACCTAGAGGGAGAAGAAAGAAGAAAGAGAAGGAAAGAGAGAGAGGGTGAGTGAGCAACTAGGAGTTTATTCCTAGGATTCTATTCCGCTATTCTACGTGCCTATCCATTACTACCAAATCGCTATTCCGGCGATTCTGACTTCGTTCTTAGGTAAAAAAATCTAGCCCTAATCTGTTCTAGGGTTTCAATTGTTGCTAGTAGTGAAATAGCTGACTTAACTCGTGCTATAGGTTGTCCTTCCATCATTGACGAAGATTTAGAGTCTCTATTGAATTCGTTACACTTCTACGGTGTAAGGTGCGGACTATAGACGTATAGGTTATGGTTTTCAAGGCTTTCAATGTCGGTTAATGATTTATTCTTGACGTGGGTGCTATTTCACATATGAAATGTGTCGTTTGTTTCGCTTTACGATTATATATGAGCTATGTTGAATATAGTGTATTCTATGTACGTATTGAAATGTTTGAATACGTATGGAATTTGGATTTGTGTCTAACATGATTATTTGCCGTGACTATATGCTTTTTATGTATGTGACAACTCCCTAGCGAAAGGACTTGCCCTAAATCATGCCACGACCAATATACGTTATATATGTTAAAGTGTGTAGCCCACGTGTTTGTGGAAATGATTAAATGAGTATGGAACCCGGATTCATACATGCCATGATTATTCGCCTTGGGTATATGCGTGTGGTATAAGGGGCAACTCCCTAGTAAAAGGATTTAGCCTAATACATGTATAACCAACATACAACATGTATGAAGATGTGTGTAGTCTAAGTGATTGTAGAAATGTCTGAGAAAGGTAGTTATTACCAAGGAATACCTTGTATGAGGATTGAGATATGCTTCTCGTTTACCTTGATTATGTGTATGATTTTCTCCATGTATGTTTACATTATGATATCTGTTTTATTTATGGAATGAATGTGGGTGAAATCATGTTTGTGTTGCACTTCACAGCATGCTCATATGATTGCAAGAATAGAATTATTCGTTCATTACTGCTATGACTGTCTCCTATGATTACCTGTTGAAATGGAATGAGGTTGGGACTATGATATAGTCCAGGCAATCGGTAACCGACCTTGATTAGATGGTTGAGGTTGGTTCACCACACGAGACGTGCTTAGCGAATTCGGGCCGTACTTCGGTTGGTGACAGTGGTTAGGCCACGCGGAGTGCTTATGCACTTCATGTCATTCAACTTGTCGTGCGCTCGGGCTAGTCGAGCTCGTCAAGTAACCCGATTCACCCGATGTATGTTCACCATGTATGGATGTTACTGCCTCAACTTAAGGTACTAAACTCACCAGTGAAATCCCGTTTAACCTTGGTACCTCGATCCGCTAAGACTCATGAGCCGGACATGGTGGTATAGGACACCGTGGTTGAGCTGTCGGCCTACGCTGGGATGATGAGCCTCCCCGTAGTGACCAGTGGGCAACCTAGACTCGTGAGCCAATTACGGTGGTATGAGACACTATATTCGAGCTGTCGGCCTACACTGATCAGGTGACAAGCCCTTTGTAGTGACGTACTCTCAGTATACGTGAAGGAGACAACCCTTCCGTAGCAACAAGAGTATAAACTAGGCCTGCATTGATTAGGTCATGAGCCCATTGCAGTGACCTAGAACCGCAACATCGTATGAGATTTACTAGGACTGACGACCCTAGAATGGATTCTTGTTTGGGAATGATATAAGGGAGGTACCTTAGATTCCCAATCCTGTTGTATGAAAGGAACTAATAATAACTCGGTAATCATGCTCATAACATCGCACTGCATGTGCCCTGGGTTGGAGAACACAGAGGGAAGAAAGCATGCTGCGACCGTAAGATGGTGTCGCACGAGGGAGTGTAGGCGAGGGCATGCATCATAAATATATTTCACCCTTGCATTAATAAGAGTATCTAGGAATGTCTGATATGTCTGCTTTATCATTACTGCTTGACTGAATTGATAAAATGTTAATCTTTGCTCTATGATTCCACTGAGTTGATCACTCACTCCCACGTTCTGGGATGGTGTTCTGAACACCCACCAGACCTTGTCTTAGTTGCAGATGACGATGCGACTCAGGAGGTGGAGCCTGATTACTATGACGATCAGGATGAGTTCTCGTATGTGCAGTTCTCCAGCGGTTTCGCTTAGGCCGTCCGGATCGACGGGGCTATAGGGCTTATCATTGTAGTTGAACTATTTTTTGACATTTTGATTTTTGAACTATTACATGTATATGGTGACTCAGTGATGTATTCATATTCTGGAGACCGATCATGAACTTCTGGCTTATACACGTCTATATATACATCTTTTAGTCTTCCGCTTCCATTATATTAATTGATCTGGAGTATGAATTACTGTTTTGGTATAATCCCACTCATGATTAACGCACTAACACGGACAACATTCAATCATAAGTATATATGTTGCATAATTGATGTTTTGGAACTCGGGAGTTGAGTTACTACTCGACCCCCGATTTTCAGGGCGTTACACCCATTTAGTGGGCCTAGGATGTCCCAAAAAAAATCCAGCAAGGTGGGATGCCCTTACCACCCAACTCCATGATCTTTGGACACCTTAATCAATGCATGCAAGTGTCCTAGTCTTATTCTATGATCTAGACATATGTGGGGCCCACTAAGGAAGGCCACACACCCTTTTTATGGCTGAGATTATTGAGATATAGGCTGATGTGTCCAGCCTTGTATTGCTGTCCAAAAATCTGGACTGTCATATTCAATGTTTGGCATGGATTTTTGGATCATGATTTCCATTATTTTCTTTATAATTATGGGGTGTAATGAGAAGATGTGGACCCCACCTTGAGGTGTGGTGGGTCACACCTCAGATGGCCCATGAAATGGCACGAAAAAAGGGAGGCCCATAGGGGTGGGCTGTCCAGCCCACACTATGGAGGAAAAACATACACTTCAGCTTTGATTCTCTGAAGGGTGGGACACTTTTGTGGACCCCACCTTACTTTATTTTATGAAAAAAATACTAAACCTCCATTTTCCCCCTCCTGGATGAAGTTTGGGCCCACCTTATTGGGTAAACAATGCATGGACAGCAACATCTCTTCCAGGACAGATTGTAATTCCTAATTTAATTAAAATACTTATGAGTATCTAAAAATTATAAAATTTTATAGAGAGGTGGTACACTCATGGTAGGACTCACATAAAATTTTTTGGGGCCAATGGACACCTGTATACACCATGGTGGTGGGTAGACCGGCCCACTATAATATGGTGTCCAGATCAGTCCGATTTTCAGGACAGATTGATTCTTTAAATGAATTAAAATATTTCTAAATGTATAAAAATTCTAAAATTTTGTAAAGGTATGTTCCACTAATGGGAGGACCCACCTACCAAATTTCAGGGCGAATGGACCCCTGTGCACATAGTGACAAGGGCCGGACTGGCCCACCACGTTGGGACGTCCAAGTAAGTCCAATTTTTTAGACAGACTGTTTTATTTAAATTAATAAAAATACTTAGGAATATCTAAAAAATTTGAAATTTTGTAGGGATATGGACCACCTATGAAAGTGTCACCCTACAAAATTTTAGACCCAACGGACATTCGAGCTGACCGTGGTGCGGCCTGGAGTGGTCCACCAGGCAGGGATGCCCAGGCTGGGGGGTCCAGCCTTGGTTGGCCATCCAGATTGCTTTGTGGGCCCACCTAGACGTGTTGTATCCACTCCGTTTATCTGGTGGGGCCACTGTAATATGTGTGGATCACCATGGGTCAATAACCCATTTAGATTAAATAAATTTCTGGACTCCAGTAGGCCCAGGAAATGGGTGGGCTGGAATTCCAACAAGGGGCCCAAATTTTGCTGCATGGTTGACCTTTTTGGAGCTGATGTGGCCTACCGGATTTAAGGGAGTGTTGCATACACTCTTTATCTTTTTCCTTAGAAATATTTGGGCTTAATTAGTGCCCCTTAAGGGCCACCTTTATGGTGATATTGCGGGCTAGCCTTAACCAGATTAATTTTGGTAGTCTATAGGCCCAATGGGCTGGAACCCTTTTGATAGGCCCAGTGGATCCTTGGGCTGTATTCTCCATGGTATTCTGTTGGGCTAGTGGGATGGAATGTATGAGGGGTTGGGCCCTTGGTTGCCCACCAAAATAACTAAATTCTTGGGCTAGGTTGTAAGGCCCAACTTGCTTATCTTGAATACGATTCTCGCCCATGTGTTGGAGTAATGGGCTACCCACTATGCCCACTACAATGTATGGACTTGGTGGCCCTTATGTTTGGGCCCTAACCTTCCTTATGGGCCCATATTATTGCATGTAGATTTGAATGTATATTGCCCCTATTGGACTGATGAATTACATGTAGCTTTGAGCCACTTTATCCTGGCCCAACATGTGATGTATCTATATGTATATAGCTGCCCATCTCTTTCTTATGGTGATACTCGGGCCACGGGCCTTGATCCTTGACAGATTATTATTAGGCCACCTTCAGGGGACAATGGTGGTTGAATACCCGCCTTGATGTGACCCTTTAGGCCCTTGTTAGTCCCATCTTTGCTTTTATGGGTGGTTAAAGGTCCACCATAGACCATTTCTAGGCCCATTCTTATTATTTAGGCCATGCCATTATCTATCTAGTCTGTTGGGCTACCCTAGGCTATTGGGCCCTCACTAGAGGTTTTGTTCTTTTTGAAAAACTGTTTAAGTACCTAGACCCTACTGGTTAGGAGGGGAGAATATTTTCATCGCATTGATATTTTTATTCACCTTCATGGCCCACTCCCATACGTATCATATGCATGCTTGGCTGAGATGTGAATTGGTCATGGTTATGCCATTAGGCAGGATATTGGGAGGGATGAAGTTTTCCCCTCTGAGCACGTTAGATGTTTGGGTATGATGCATGGCTGTTTGTGTGATTCGTGCATCTGACATTGCATAGTATGATCGACATTCGCCCTCGCTTCATCAGGGCCTTGCCTCCACAGGGATATTCATGGGTGGCTGGACGTGTGGACACCGAAAATGATGTTTAAGCATACCAGGTGCATAAGATGCCTATGGGTGAAATTTTTAAAACTTCCATGGTATCAAGGATCAGCTCTAACGCCGTGACTGGGTGAAAACATAAGCGCACGAGGGCCTTACACCTGTAGGTTGCGACTCCCACTGTCGTGTAGTCGGTTGGATAGGGATGTGGCCTTATCCGCCTATGAGGGAGGGCATTATTAGGCTGAGTCTAACCAGCTCGTGAAATGAGTTCGTTACCGTCAGGCCTTGTTGGTGATTGGTTGTCCAAAAGCAGGTAGTGAGGTTTTTGCGATCGTTTGACTGTGTGGGTCTTTAGAGTGGCAGTCATTCAGCAGTGTAATGGACCCCAGTGATTTTCTTATGATTGGAAATGTACTTGACATGTGGTTTGGATATGAGCACTGGCATTACTTGCATCGCATTAGCATTGGCCATATAAGCCCTTCATGTATTGCCTTGGTATGACATCCAGTACTCATTGCATAGTATTCATGATAAGCCTTGGTAAGGCTAGTGATATTCTCATTAAGCATGTTTCTTTCCCTGTACCTCCTGCTATTTTTTTTATGCACCATTATCACACACTTATACCATCCTCTAAGCTTCTATAAGCTTATGCATGATTGATGTGTGCAGGAGACTCTAGGCAGGCGTCGTAGTAGCAGAGCATGGAGTAGAGTGGATTTTGAGGATTCCAATGTTGCTGACCTTTCTCTCTTTTCCCATTATCTTATGTATGTCATTTCGGACCTGATGTAAGCTTGTAAAAGTTCAAATTCTGAGTGAATTTTGTGATGTGTGCCCCTTGTTATTCTCAGATGTACTTGCTGAAATCTTGGGTATGCTCATATTGGTATGATTATACTGTTATGGAAAATCCTCCTTGTAGGATCCCATGATCGGAACCTATCTTAGGAGCCGAAAATGGGGTACTACGGAGGTTGTTGCGGCCAGAACTGGCCATTGGGTTCCTTGTGAGTCCGGTTACCGAGTCTGGGGCATGACAGGAGTGCGAGAGTTTTCATTATTGAAATTTCCATGCGTCTGATCAGTCCGAGCCCCCGATCATGTTGGACGGTCCAGATCTGGTTAAAGGTCCCTGATGGTGGGCCACATCTCGATCAACTAAGAAGGGAGAAAACCCATTCGTTTTAAAAGGTCACAGGTGGGAAAGAGGGAGAGAACCTCTCCATTTCGGGAAAGCTCGGGTCAGCTGCGTTTGACCTGAGCCAGCGGTCCGGTGCACCATGTGTGCACACATCCTTAGCACACACATCATGTGAGTGGGGTCCACAGTGATGTTTTTAGGAAATCCACTCCATCCATTCCACTTTGATGACCTTAAGCAGGGTCAAAGATCAGGCCGATGAATGTCCAGGTGGGGCCCACAACTTGATTTGTAGTCCTAATGGTAGTTTCCCATCAATCTAATGGTTGGATGATTCCGAATTATGACGTTAACAGTTAAAAGGTCCTAAAGGGGCCATTTGTACGGCTTTCATAATTTTGTTATTAACCAATACAAATATTAATATAGATGTCGTTACTCTTGCATATTACTTGTAACTAAAATAATTAAAATTTCATTCATATATATAAATATAAATTTCAATATTAACATACTACTATATACATGCTATTGACCACATATTTATTAATATGTAATTCATAACATACAATATCATACTGTACATATATATGAATTGAAATTTGTATATTATCGAATTTAAAATCATGTTGTTAAACAATATATAACTTTATTGAAACATTTAGAAATTTTCATATTGATATCTATAAAAGATATTTAATACTTCATTAATATTTAAAATTCAATTATATATTGTAAAGTTATTACTCATTATAATATTACTTTCATAATATTCTATATACGTTAGTTATATACATATCACTCCATTACAACACATTTTCATACATCATTTATATGACACATAAATGCATTCATAATTATTTTGATCTAAATTTGTGTAAGACTTATAATATAACAATCAAATATATATATATATATATATATATATATATACACACATATACACACACACACACACACATATATACATATATACTTATTAAATATTACTGGATGGTTTGATCCTTCTATCGAAGTGATTGAGATCCTAAGATAGATGTCTCTGGACTATTTCGAAAATCAATCAAATGGATGGCTTGATATACTAAATGTTGCACCAGACGACTGAGATTGATGAATTGGGGACCACTAGATGTTGAT
Source organism: Magnolia changhungtana (assembly GCA_030180095.1). Classification (NCBI taxonomy): domain Eukaryota; kingdom Viridiplantae; phylum Streptophyta; class Magnoliopsida; order Magnoliales; family Magnoliaceae; genus Magnolia; species Magnolia changhungtana. The sequence goes on along the minus strand of JASAUF010000203.1, from coordinate 1,510,662 downwards.
ATGTAAGGCAAGCTATGTGTGTTTCCACACACGTGTAAACTGGTTTAGATTTCCATGGTAACACGCGAGTACTGGAAAGTATGGGGTGTTACAAAATAAGAACATTCATGTGGTTGAGCCCACATGGTGGGTGGATTAGTTCACATATGCATGGTGTGTAAACAGACTCTCTTATATGTGTGTGGCTCAGGACATGCACCTCATTTTGTTGTAAGAAACATCAATGTATTTAAGATACATACAACTATACCGTTAAAACTTATTGAACCTGACCTGACGATAAACCTGATTTTTAACTAATTTCTCAGCGTGTCCAAAAATATAGGACTCAGACACAATAAAGTCGGGTCCCGATACCCATTAATAACCCAAATTCAAATATGACTAACTCTAACAACTACCCCTTGACTCGATTCCCAGTCATCGAGTCTTCAATCTATGGTTACAGCTCCTGTGTTTCGCCAGCCTGGGGTATTTTTAAAATTAGGTTAGTTGATTTGGTTTATGAAGCGGGGTCTATTCACCCATTTACTGAACTGTACAAAAACATGTAAGGGCCTGTTTGGATGTCGTCGGGCAATGTTTCGCAAAAATGGCCCCCAGAGGAGGTGATTTTCTGCCTTATCCACATGTGCGCGAATGTATTACTTAATATGTGCATGGTCCAAAACATTCATCTGAAGCACCATTAATTGTCTATGACACCTATAAAATACCAAGCCTATTGGATGTTGGGACTCACAAGTATTTAAAGCAGAATCAAGCAAATAATCACAATTGCATAAACAAATCCAAACAAATTATAATCTAAATTTTACGTAGAAACCTTGCAGAAGAAAACCACGGCACAAAGCGACGAATAATGTACTATGAAATCAATATTATAAGAGAAAGATAATCTTACCGATTCGAACAACCCCTCAAATCTCTTTGAATTCGTAGCTATGCTCTTGAACCCTTTAGAATAACTTAGAAAGTCGTAATTCTACCATAATCATGATTACACCCGATATATATACTACCACAACCAGAATGAGAAAAAAACTATGCACTACGCAATTTTGCGCGTCTTCGATGGGACCTTCGATGACATCTACACACATCGAAGACCTGTTGATGACATCGAAGCCTCCTTCGATGCCATCTAGTAACATGATCTAGAGCGAGTCCCAAACACTTTCATGTCCAAGATGGACCAGAGAAGGACCGATTAGAGGTGAAAGTGATCAGAACCCTAAAACAGACACATCTCATAAAACAGAATAAGTTATTCAACGTACCATATATGATTTTGGGTAAGAGAAGCTACTTTATTGACCCAATCCCGCTACGTCGGGTTGCCCATGCTGAATTTTTGAGATTCCATCAATTGACAGTCGAAAGTGTCACACACCGAAATTCGACACCTCGGTATATCCGACCTCGATTCCGTACACGAAGGCATGACTTATGTTTTGTATGTTTACATTTCATAATCCACACATATATTGACAAAATGATTCTCATTCATAAAATATAACAATCCAAAAATTAATAATCAAACATTTATTTAAAGAAGAATAAAATATCTATAGTCCGACTATTCAAGATTATCTTCAAACTCATGTCATCTCCATACTATCATACTATACTTAATGTTCATTACATTTATTTAGAAAGTGCTAAAGAAAAAAATAAATAAAAAGTAAATCTCTTTAAGTGCCTCCACGAGATCCTGATCATGAAATTTTAAAATCCCAACAGGATAAACTGCAAAGCCTAGTGAGTAATCTCAACACGAATTTCAAAAATAACCTTATATGATTTGAATAAAATGTACTAAAAAATACAATACCTATTTAGGTAAAGCAACAGATGAGGAGATTAATAAATAAAAAATTTCAATGTAAATTCAAAGAAAAATGAATGAATAAAATCAACATATGCTATACTCTATAATAACAAGTGCAGTTTATTGTTTTTAACACTAGGGCTAGTTTACACTGGTTGGCCAACACCCGCGTCAATACAACACCTAGCCTGATAATGAGAACCTCTTATGTGACATGCTCACCTATCCAAAGGGCACTTGGTGAAGGGCCTGTTTGTACGTTAGCTGGTCAAACTACTACCCTACTGAATCTGATAATGGGAATCTTTTGCAATTCTAATATGCTCACACAATCAAAGGGTATAGTAGATGTTCCAAAAGGTACCAGTTGGGTTTCTGGGACTTTTAACTCAAGGGTCTTGATCACCCTACCTATTTACGCTTTAGGGATTTTTAACCCAGAAGACTTGATTGCCTCACCTATTTTCTGGTGTTCCAAAAACTGTTCGAAGGATATATAATTTTAATATTTCATGAGCAAAATATTTCTAAGGATAAATTATTTCTAATCATTATAGAATATTCGTACATGATTTAAAGTTCTACGTAAAAAAAATATATTTACGCAATGCAATCCATCAAATCCGACCTGAGAGTATGAAAAAGTATATTGAACTTGAAGTTTCTAAAAAAGATTCTCCAAATTCTAATTTTCTTAAAATCACAAAAAAAAATAATTATTAATGCATGGTTAAACAATAATTTAAATTTAAAGTTGATTCAAGGCTAGCTAATTAAAATAGAGAGAACTAATGAAAAAAATTCATGTTAAATAAACACAACAAACTATGAATCAAATGAATAAATCAATAAGAGCAAAATAAACAATTATTGAATTATTTGCATAATAATAAAAATTAAAATGAAACCAAGTGGAATTTATTATAAGTAAAAATAATAAATAAAGAAAAAAATATCAAGTGAGAGAAACTCACGTATTATAAAAGAAAAGGTCTTTTTTTTTTTCTTCTCTCTTCCTTTTTCTTTCCTCTTAATTTTCTTTTCTTTTCTTTTATTTTATTTTTCCTTTTTCTCTCTCCTTCTTTTCTTTCCTCCTTTTTCTCTCTCCTTCTTTTCTTTCCTCCTTTTTCTCTCTCTACCTATATCTCACGTGAATGACAAAAGAAATACTCTTTTCTTATTCTCTCTCTTCTCTCTCTCCCTCTCTCTCTCCTCACTCTTCCCACGTCACAACACACTCCACCCTCACTTCACAATTGCTTTTCTATCTCTCATATATACCTCCCTTTTATGGCCTCTTCTTTCTCATATTTAACACGTGTAAAAGAGTTGCTTTAACTACTCTCTCACCGTTTCTCTTTCTTCTTCTTCTTTTATTTTAATTACATTTATTTTTCCATTTAAAACATGTGTTGGAATGTTGTTTAATTTGCATTCATGGCATGTTTTGCACAGTACATGTGTCATATAAGTGCTACATGTGTGTGCATGTGATGTATGTGGTACATGTGTGCCACAAGTATAAGAGATGAGTGTATGCAATCGGTGTTCATGGTGGGTAATCTAATGCAGACGTGCGCCATGCATCTCGTGTGTGTCGCATGCGTCTGCCACATGTGTGTGCATGCCATACGTGTGATAAGTGTGTGTGCATGTAGTATGTGTGAAGGGTGTACATGGTGTCTAATATTGGATGCATGAATTAACCTATGGTTGTGATGTATTCAATGTTACATAAACGGATGATGTAGATGGATGGACGGATCAATATATACATAGATGGACAAATAGATGTATGGATGGATAAATGTATGGTTAGATGAGTTTATGTGTGATCGGGGAATGGACTTCGTGATGTACTTGTGGATTAGTGGTGAGACGGATAGGTAGAATTGTAAGTGGCCACATCACCAGCGAGATGGACGGTCAATTTAGATGGATTGACAAGTATTCCGATGATTACAGCATATGGACAGTTTGATGGTTGTATAATTGAATGGATGGTTAAATGCATGGTTGATTTTATTCATTAATGGATGGTTGGTTTGGATATGTTCAAATCAATGGTTGAGATTGGACCAGCTGATCTTGTAGATCGACGGTCATTTCGTAAAATTGGGTACGTCGATCAATGGTTAAAATTAGACGATCAAGATTAATTTGGGTAATTACAGAAAATCCATTTTAATTTTATTTTTACTATTTATAATAAGTTTTAGTTCGACATAACTCTTGATCCTTTGACTTTTAGGAGTCGTGCCCAACATGAAAAGGGCTTAGAAAATTTAGTAGAATAATGTGGTTGGGCCAAATTGAACACTTACTAGTTTTGACAAAAAACCATGAAGTCTAGTAGAAATCATGACCATCTATAAATAGTAAGTTTACTATTTATAGTAAGTCATGAATTTTAGGGAGTTTGAGTTGGCGTTTAATTCTTAAACTTCTTACTAGGTTTGGTATCACTATTTAAAGGGTTGTAAATTCATTTTTTTTAATCATCAATCAATCTATTTTTGAATTTATTAGAATTTATTTTTATTTTCCATCTCTCCTCATGAACTCGAGGAATCTCTGTGAGTAGTTCAGAGAAGCTCCATTGATTTAGAGTTATTATCCTCTTGAGGAAGATAGTGATTGACCTCATCATGTCCATCCTTGCGTCATAACACCTTTAAAACTGTACATCAATTGACTATGATTTTTTTTTTTTAATTTTCTCGATGGGATTGAGCATCTGTCAATGGCATTGACATTTGCTCGATGGGATCGAGAAGTTTGTCAATAACATCGATAGACCCTATTACAGGTAGATTTAAGATATTGATAACAATCTCCACCATGTCTTCAATCTTATTCTCCATTGTTCATTTTCTATCACCATCTTTAATTGCCTTCAATCATAGCTTCATCGTCTCTTATCGTGCACACTCTGTCCTCGTTAAGCTTTCGCTAGGTCAGAGAAGTTACACAGAACTTAAGCTTCTCTATAGGAACTACCTTCATAAGCATGCTAGGTGGATTCACGCTTGTGTGTATCTTCTTAAGAGTCATGACTCCTTTCTCAAGTACCTGTCTGATAAATGATGATGTACATTAATATGTTTAGTACATGAGTGATCAACAGAGTTCTTTGCCTCGTTGTCATAATTAACTAGTATGACCTCCTATTGAAGCCCAAGTTGATTTATCATTCATCACAACCAAACAACTTCTTTGAACGCTTCTATCATTATTATATACTCAGCTTCAGTTGTGAAAAGTACCACCATAGACCGAAGCTTTAACATCTAATTGATTGTTCCAACCACTAATACAAACGAGTAATCTAAAGTTGACCTTTATCCACATTGCCATATAATCTGAATCCATATAGCCTTATAACTTATCATATAATTTTTCAAATGTTAAGACGTAGTCCTGCATACTTTGAATATATCGAAGTAGCCATTTCACTGTCTCCCAACTTTGTTTGCTGGGATTAGACATGTATTTGTTAACAACACCCACTGCATGTGAAGTATATGGTCTTGTACAAACCATGACATGCATCAAGTTGCCAACCACACTTGAATAAAGTACACAAGACATAACATGCTTTTCTTCATCTTTTTGAGGACATTGTTCAGAAGAAAGCCTAAAATGGACTGTGTGAGGAATGCTAACTGGCTTTGCCTTATCCATCCCATACTTCACTAGTATCTTCTCAAGCTTATGCATGAGATAACCATAGCCTGCTCCTCTTCCTGTATTTATGTATATCAATGCCAAGAACCCTCTTTGTAGCCCTCAGATATTTAATCTCAAATGTCCCTGATAGTTGAGTCTTCAATATCTAGATATCAGACATGTTTTGACTGGTGATAAGTATATTATTAACATATAAATCAAGATGATAAACTTCTATGACACAATGTCTTGTAATAGACATAATGATCATACTTACTCCTAGTCAACCTCTGACTCAATGTTTAGGATTGTTCTAATCATAGAATTAATGTTTTGAACTTGATTAAGAAATTTACCAAGTGTTAGAGTTTATGAGAAAGTAGTTCTCAACATTAATGTATTTTAGATTTCTATAATTTGGATTTTTTTAGAATCGCTTCAGCTTATGAAAATTATTCATTTGTTTTCGAAATATCTTTCATATGTTTTGCTTAGGACTAGAAAAATGATGGTTGGAGAGGTGTGTTGAGACTCAAATATTGTATATTTATTCCTTCAATTATATTAGTTTTCTTGGCATTTAATTGATAATTTGATTTAATTATATATATTTTTGTCATGCGAGGTGATTCAAAAGCTTATGATGAATATGCGCTTACAATGATGGATTTAGAGCTCAAAAGATAATAAAAAATTGGAGATTTAGAAGTTATTAATGAAGAATTCACATACCAAAGATTTAAGGAAATCAAGTGAGGAATGAAGAGAATCGAAAGTTTGAAGTGAAGAAAAGGAATCCTGAAAATTGGCTAGAAAATGATATTTTGAAACTCCGAGTCTAAAAGAGAAAGTCCTAAAATAATTCCAAAAATAGATATTGATAGCATCGAAGTGACTTCGATGGCATCGACAATTTATGAATTTCGGGCACAACTCGCTGGACGATTCTATACAAATTTTTATGGAATCCAAGATAGTTTGATGCCATTGAAGGTGCAATCGAAGACTGTTCGATGACATCAAAGTTTGCCATCGAAGATGCACAGAGTGCGTAAATTTGAGGCAGTTTGCAAACTTTTCCGATGCGGTATGAAAGTTTGAGTTGTAAAACTATTTAAAAGATTCCGTAGCTATTCCAAATCATCTTCTAGGGTTTGGAAAGAGAAAGAAAGCCTGGATGGAGTGCTAACAACATTCTTCCACTTCGATTTCTTTATGGGTTCTAGTTGATCTTTTTGTTTTTTTTAGGATGTTAGTCTTCTCAAGCTAATCTCTTAGATAAGTCTAAGGGATGAAGCTTATAATTTATTTTGATATTTATCTTACTTTGATTCAAATTTATGGTTAAACTTTCATTGATTTCTAGTTTGAATAAATGAATATTTTAGTTTTCTGTGGTTTATTGTTACTACAATTACAGTAAATGCTCAGAAAGCTTTTGATATCTTCTTATCTATTTTGCAATTGTGTGATCTATAAAATTCGTGATTTACCATAGTCTCCTGAGTATGGTAAATGGTTGAATTCCCTCCAATCATCACATTGGTGCTTCATGAGGAAACTAATCCGATAAAAGTTCAGATTCTGTTTTAACCGCTCCATCATTCGATTGGATAGGATAGAACTTTGATTCCAATCGAGTTATCGATAAGTTAAGTAGACTAATATTGACATTGCTATAAGTGGATTCCTGGATCCTTAGTCTTTTATCTTTATTATTCAAAACTCTTTTTATCTCATTGGATTAAAAACCTAGACAACCAAGTTAGAGTTAGATTAGTTCTAGACTGTGTTCCCCATTCCCTGTGAATTCGACCTCGTTCTCACCAAGTTATTACTACATCACGACCCTGCACTTGGGGTTACCAATAAGTTTTTGGCATCGTTGCCGGGAAGTGGCGTTGAACATAATTAGGTTTAGGTTTTCTAGGTTTGTTTTTTTTTTTTTTTTTGGTTTAGGTTAGATTTTTTTAGTTTTTTTGAATTTTCCAACCTAGAATTTTTAGAAATTTCTTTTAGAATTTTAATTTTAGGACTTATTTTTTCTTTTCTAATATTACTAGCATTGTTTATTATTTCTATTTTGTAGGATCTTCTATTATAGTTCTTTTCTTTTGGTAATATCCTTCCCCTCTTAATTTTCTTTTCTCATCGCTGTAAGATTTTTTTATATAAATTTTATTTTTAAGGTTTCACCATGTACATGCAAGAGTGGACACATAAGTATGTTAATCCACTTTTAGAGGATGAGAGATATCGTGAAGGGCTGTTAGATGATTATGTTGGGACAAAACCTGTTTCAAAAATTTTCTGAAACCAGTATCGAGAACTGATCAAAATATAATGTTCTACTAGTAAGAAGTCTATATGCGATCATATGCGGGAGAATAATTATACTCCACCGATTAAGGAAACATTATGTGATTATTGGAGTGAGAACAATTGACTCCCATCCAGTAAGAAGTAAACAATGGGTGATTATATTATAGGTGATGATGCATACCAACAACCATCAAAACCTCCCACATATGACCTAAATGACTATGATTAGTGGAAACATCAACATTGGAGACATGGGCCAACAATAGATTATAGTGACTATTCTCTTAGATCCCCTACTTATGAGATCCAACCAGAAATAATCCAAGAGGATTCACTTCAAAACCACATGGATGCTCAAGAACAATTCAACCAATTTGTAGCATAATCAATCGTAGACATTGTAAAATCTATAGAATTAATTGAATCAATCATTCCAAAAGATCAGTCGCACCTTATTGATGAGGAAGAGGCAAGTTTATCCTAGCCTCAACCCAATTTGAAAATACAATGCCAGGAAAGTGATCCTAAATCACCTGTGGAGAATACTGAAATTGAGAATGAGTAGTTGGATTATAATCATGAGTATACGGTTTAATTTTTCGAAGAGTCGAACTTAATGACTGTTACGCCTCAGACTCGGTAACTAGAATCAGAAGGAACCTGATGGCCGGTTCTGGCCATAACAGCCCCCATAGTACCCCATTCTCGGCTCTTGAGGCAGGTTCCGATCTTGGGATCCTACAGGGAGGATTTTTCATAACAACATAATCATTACCAATACGATCATACCCGAGATCACAACAAGAACATCTGAGAATAACAAAGGCACACATCATAAAATCCACTATAAATTTAAACTTTTACAATTATCTATAAGGTCCAAAAGGACATACATGAGATAAAAAGAAAAAGAGAGAAATGTCGGCAACACTGGAGTCCTTAAATGCTCAGCTCTACTCCACGCTCTGCTATTATGACGCCTGCCAAGAATCTCCTGCATACATCAATGTGCATAAGCTTATAGAAGCTTAGAGGGTGGTGTAGGTGTGTGATAATTGTGCACAAAAGAGTAGTAGGAGATACAATGAGAGAAGCATGATCAATGAGGATATCACTAGCCTTACCCAGGCTTATCATGAATAAGATGCAATGAGTACTGGGTGCCATGCCAAGGTAATGCATGAAGGGGCTTGTACAGCCAATGCTAATGCGATGCAAGTAATGTCAGTGCTCATATCCAAACTACAAGTTAAGTACATTTCCAATCATAAGGGAAATCACTGGGGTCCACTAAGTGCTGAATGACTACTGCTCTACAGACCCCACATAGTCAAACGAGCATAAGAGACCTCACTACCCGCCTGTGGACAGCCAATCACCAGCAAGGCCTGACGGTAGCAGACTCATTCACGAGCTGGTCAGACTCAGCTTAGCAATGCCCTCTACACACCAGGCAGGTAAGGCCACACCCCTATCAAACTGACTACACGACAGTGGGAGTTATGGCCTAACGGTATAAGGCCTCATGCGCTCATGTATTTCACCCGGTCACGACGTTGGAGCAGATCTTTAGTACTATGGAAGTTTTGAAAATTTCACCCATGAGCATCCTATGCACCCAATATGCTTAACTAATATTCTCGGTGTCCACACATACGGCCACCCACGAATATCCCTGTGGAGGCAAGGCCCTGATGAAGCAAGGGCAGATACCCACATGCTATGCAAGTGCCAGATGCATGAATCACACAATCACCCATGCATTAATCTTAAGCATCCATCATGCTCAAGAGGAGAAAACTTCACCCCTCAGGGAGATACCAGCATACCCTACACAATGGTACAACCATGGCCAATCATACCTCAACCAAGCATGCATATGATGTATAAGGGAGTGAGCTATGAAGATGAATAGGGGTGCTAATGAGGTGAAGATGAACTCTCTATCTAACCATGAAAGGTCTAGGTACTTAACCAATTTCCTCATAAGGAATATAACTTCTAGTGGGGGGCCATTTACCTGGGGTAACCCACGAGACTAAGGAGAATAATGATATGGGCCTAAATAGATGAGACAAGCCTAGCAAGGGTCTATGGTAGGCCTTTAACCACCCATAGAAGCCGGTAGGCCCATCAATGTGGACATCCAACCACAATTGGTCCTCAAGAGGTAGCCCATCTCTAATTGATCACGGATTAAGGCCCAAGGCCCACACAACATTAGAAATAAGAAATGGGTAGCCATAAACATACCACATACACTCATGTTGGGCTTCAAAAAGGCGGCCCAAGACCTATCCAAAACATGAGTCTAAAGAAAACACACATAGCCCAACCCATACATACCACTATGAGCCCATAGGGGAAGGGCTAGGGCTCAACATAAAGGCCACTAATCTCATATATTATGGTGGCCTTGGGGGCAGCCCATTGCTCAAACCATATAGGCAAATGTCATGCTCTTAGTCAAGTAAGGTTGGGCCTACAACTCGACCCAAGTATAAAGTTGATTTGGTGGGCAACCAAAGGCCCATCTACTTGTGTAACCCGGCCCACTAGACCAACACAATAGTATAGTAAAAGAAAATGGCCCAAGAGTTCAATGGGTCATCTAGAAAGTTTTAGCTTAATTGGGCCTAAAAAGTTCAACAACTAGCTACATTTATGGACCCAATTGAATCTAACTGTGGTGGGCCTCAAAAGTGCATTCATTAAGCCTAAAATTTAAGGGACTAAAGGTGTAAATTATTCCATCTAAGATTCTCACAATGTGGTGGGATATACAGCACATCTTAGTGGGCTCATAAGGTAAGCTGGAGGGCTAGCCAATGCAGGACGCCCCAGCCTGGGAGTCCCTGCATAGTGGGCCACTCCCCGCCACACCACGGCCAGCTGAAATATTCATTGGGTCTGAAATTTTATGGGGTGACACTTCCATGTGTAGGCCACACCCCCAAAAATTTTAAAAATTTTAAATTTTCCTAAGTATTTTAATTAATTTAAACAAAACAGTCTGTCCAGAAAATCGGACAGACCTGGATGTCCCAACGTGGTGGGCCAGTCCAGCCCTCGCCACGGTGTGTACAGGTATCCATTGGACCTAAAATTTGGTAGGTGGGTCCTAATATGAGTGGACCACACCTCAAAAAAATTTCATAATTTTTGGACATCTAAAAATATTTTAATTAATTTAAATAAAACAATCTATCTAGTGAGAAGTATTGTCGGAATGTAACTAGCCAGAATTTGGGCCATCCAATGGGTGGGTTTTTGGGCCTCCAAAATTCCTGAAATTTAGACCCAAGGTCCCTCATCAGGTATACAATAAGATGGAGTCTAAAAAAGTAGCCCACCATCATCAAAATAATTTATAAATTTCAGTTTATAATAGTCTACATTGCTGGACTGCATAGCAGAAAATCAGGCTGACCACCCCTCTTGGTCCACCCTTTTGGATAACCAAATGGAGTCAGATGGGGCTGAAATTTATCATGCTTATAGGTGGGGTCTACACCTTCAAGAAATATATATTACATGGGACCAAACACCACTCTAAATGATTAAAAACCTGGCCTCAAGATGACCCAAAAATCTGTCCAGACAGCTCTGGACAGTAACATATAACTGAAAATAAATAAATATAAACGCTATTTAAAAAGACATTTAATCCCAAAAAAATCATGGTATGGGCCACCCCAGTGGACCCCACAAACATTCAAACCCTTTCCATTACAAAATACCCCTTGCATGTGCCCCATATAGGTGGATTAGGGGGTTCCAACGTCCAAGGGTGGCCTATTATGGACGTCCAACCTCCATGGATGGTCTGGATATTTTTTGTCCACAAGGTGGGCCACACACCCATGATAAAAAGTTTATCAATAAAGAAAAATAAGGATTCGACCACAAGGGAAGGGTCTCCGCCACATTGAGGCCCTTCCCCTCATCACTCATGCATACACATTCCACTATCACAAGATATACAAGATCTACATGATCATAGGATTTCTACTTGAGATCTATGGTGGAGATGCAATCTCCACCAAGGATCAAGGGTCTAGATGACCCAAAGATCCCTGATCAAGGAAGGAAAAGCCATGTAGGGGTCCATGAAGAATGACCCCTTGCATGGAATATGCATGCAAGTAAGATGGGCTATGAGCCCCATGCATGAAATCTGGGGGGCCCACCACCATCATTTGATGGGCCCCACAAGCTTCAACATAAAAAAGAAAGGAAGAACAAGTAAGAAATGGAGGAAATATAAATTCTTGCAATTACATGCACACCCACCTATAAGATCTTCATGCTAACACCTCCAAGATAGTCTTCAAGCTCCAAAGAAAGAAGTTTAATGGTCAAGATGCTAGACTAAGGGCTGGATTATGGGGTAAAAGAGAGGATGAAAGGCTAAAAAATGGGTAAAAATTTTATGGAGAAGAAGAGAAGAGAGAGGGAAAGAGAGAGAGAGAGAGAGAGAGAGAGAGAGAGAGAGAGAGAGAGAGATGAGGAAGGAGAGAGAGGAATGAGATGCATTTGCTAGTAAGACGGGAGTTTTATTCAAAGTAATGATTACATTTGCTAGAAAAGAGGATGTGGTGGTCTCTCTCTCTCTCCCTAGAGAAGAGAAATTTTAGAAAATTTCAGATTGGGGAAGAGAAATTGCATGGGGAAGAAAAAAAAAATCTCATGATGACTTCTAGAAAAGAGAAAAAGAAAGAGTCATGATGAGTTTGGAGAATGGAGTCCATCATTGCCAGACTAGGCCATGTGACATCATGGAAATGGTGATGACATCACCATTTGCAAGCAAGCAAATGGGGAAATGTGAAAATCATGTGGGTCCCACTAAAAATGTGATCAATGGTCTAAATGATGCGTGGCCCATAACTTTTGATGGACACGTCGGATTTTCACATGAGACGCGTCATTTGAACCGCGACAATGATGAAGTCGTAATGGCGTAGGTGTCGGGTCAATCCGAGTCGGGTCTAAAAGACTGAACTCAAGGGTGATTGCAAACACTATCCGAAGGTCGTAGGTCGCCGAAATTTGACCGGGAGGACCGCGGGACCAAAATGAACGAAATGCATACTTACACATGCACACATGCGAACTCGGGTCGGGTCTCACAATGACTGTCCAAGTTAATGATCGAGAGGCAAGAATATTTTTCAAACATAAAGATATTGACCAAGTCCACCCACCTGACACGCTTGGCACATCTTGAGGATTCTAATGATAATATAATTTAAAAAAAATAGTAGATGCCTTACAAGACAATACCCCAATAGTTATTACTGACCGAGTTAATTATTATTCTCGAGTACTCCTTCCACATATCCTGAATGTTTACCATTAAATGAGGAGGAGCTGACAATTGAACCGAAATCTGGAACTTTGGAATGTATTGAGACTACACTTCTTAATGAGAATTGTTTTTAAATTTCACATAATTGTAGTTTCTGATTCACCATGGTGTACTAACATTAAAAAAATTTCTTCCACAGGTGAATATTATCCACTTTGGATACCTCAGGATATTAAAAGAAAACTTTATGCTGAAGTTTATAAATTTCTCTAGACATTTATTCTCCAGGGCATTCAAGCCTATTGCAAAAAAGACTTTTGGATGATTTTTTTGAGAAACATACTAAGAAATTTATCGAGATACTGACCGAAGGAGGAACTTTACTTCATGATTGAGTAGTTTTCCCTTGCGTTCCTAGTTTAGGATTATAATTTATTTATTTTTCTTAGGATTAGTTTGTTTTCCATAGTTCAGTTGTTCTGTTAGAACCACATTTTATTAGAAGACTGTTTTCACTTCACAAGTACTATTCATCTGCTTCCCTTTTATTTTCATTGCTCTCAATTTTACTTTTATTGCATATGTTTATACATTGAGGACAATGCAGATTTTAGGTTGTGGGGTAGGTTCCCTATTGAAAATTTTAATAATTTTGAGCTAAAATTCTTCAAAATTCTTGCAATTACTGTGAATTTAAGTGATTTTCAAATTAATCCATAGATTAGAATTTTAAGATGCTTAATGTTGATGATTTATGACTTTGATAGATTTCAAAATTAAGTTGAGTTATTAATTCTTAATTAGAAGCTTTAAACATTGATTGAGTCATGATTTCACATGTCACATCTAACTTCCATATTAAAGTTTTAGTTTAGTAATGAATTGTTAACTTAATGATTATTAAGCATGATAGGAACCAACCTAAGAAATTTGTCCATCAAGTTCAATGAAAAGAATTGAAGAGAAAGAAAGAAAGAAAGAAGTAATACCCAGTAAAAAAAATAGTTGTCATCGAAAAGGGCTACCTGTTAAAGTTCTTTGAAAAGACTGTTATGAACAAAAAAAAAAAATTAAGAAGGAAAAGTGAAAATAGTGTAAAAATCGTTGATGGGAAAATCAAAAGTTGGAAGAATATAGTATTGAACTGTTAGGCAAGTTTTGGTTTAAGTTTTGGTTATCCTTAATACACTTTTGATTATCAATAATATCATGAAAATAGAGAATTAAACCTTTAGTTGTGATAAGTTTAGACTTCACGGTGCACCCATGAAACTTCATGTTTAAGATTATTCTAATTGTAGAATTAATACTTTAAACTTCATTAAGAAATTTACCAAATGCTAGAGTTTAGGAGAAAGTAGTTCTCAACATTAATGTATTTTAGATTTCTATAATTTGGATTGTTTTTGTAACCACTTCAACTCATGGAAATTATACATTTGTTTTCGAAATATCTTTAACATGTTTTGATTGGGACTAGCAAAATGGTGGTTGGGGTTGTGTTGAGAATCAAATATTGCATATTTATCCCTTCAATTACATTAGTTTTCATAGAATTTAATTGATAATTTGATTTAATTATATATGATTTTGTCATGCGAGGTGATTCAGAAGCTAATGATGAATATGTGCTTACAATGATGGATTTAGAGCTCAAAAGAAGATAATGAATAATTGGAGATTTGGAAGTCATTAATGAAAAATTCACATGCCAAAGATCTAAGGAAACCAAGTGAGGAATGAAGAGAATTAAATGTTTGAAGTGAAGAAAAGGAATCCTGAAAATTGGCTGAAAAATAATATTCTAAAATTCCGAGTATAAAAGAGAAAGTCCTAAAATAATTTCGAAAATAGACATCGATGACATCAACAATATATAAATTTTGGGCTCAACTCGCTGGACAATTTTAGACAAATTTCGATGAAATTGAAAACAATTCGATCCCATTGAAGGTGCAATCAAAGACTATTCGATGGCATCGAAGTTTGCCATCAAAGATGCGTAAAGTGCGTAAATTTTAGGCAATTTACGAACTTTTCTGAAGCGGTGTGAAAGTTTAAGTGGCAAAACTATTTAAAGGAGTCCCTAGGCTACTCTAAATTATCTTTTAGGGTTTAGAAAGAGAAAGAAGATCTAGGCGAAGAGCCAATAATGTTCTTGCACTTCGATTTCTTCATGGGTTCTAGTTGATATTTTTATTTTATTTCTAAGATGTTAGTTTGCTTAGGCTAATCTCTTAGCTAAGGCTAAGAAATGAAGATTATAATTTATTTTAATATTTATCTTACTTTGATTCAAGTTTATGGTTGAACTTCCATTGATTTCTAGTTTGAATAAAGTAATATTTTTAATTTTCTGTGATTTATTGTTACTACAATTATAGTTGATGCATGGAAAGCTTTTGATATCTTCTTATCTATTTGGCAATTATGTGATCTGTAAAATTCGTGATTTACCATTATCTCCTAGGCATGGTAGATGGTTGAATTCCCTGCGATCATCACATTGGTGCTTCATGAGGGAACTAATCCAATGAAAGTTCAGATTCTGTTTTAACTCCTCCATCATCTGATTATATAAGATAGGACTTCGATTCTAATCGAATTGTTGTTGAATTAAGTAGATTAATATTGAGATTGCTATAAGTGGATTCATTGATCCTTAGTCTTTTATCTTTATTATTCAAAACTCTTTTTATCTCGCCGGATTGAAAATATAGATAACCAAGTTAAACTTAGATTAGTTCTAAACTGTGTTCTCCATTCCATGTGGATTCGACCTCGTTCTCATAGGGATTCGACCTCGTTCTCATAGAGTTATTACTACATCGCAACCCTGCCCTTGGGGTTGCCAACTGGGACCGATTCACTAAGTAACAAGTCGTGTTAATAGCCACAGTCCATTTTTCTTGCCCAACCCAACATTACTCATCATGCATCGGGCTCTCCAAGAAAGTCTGATTCATCTGCCCATCCATACCATTCTGCTCTGGTGTGTGGTGTATTGTCTTGTACATCACGATCCCATCATCCTTACAAAACTAATTGAATTCCTCACTGTTATCTGTCCTCAACACTTTTGCCTTTTTTTTAATTATTTTTCTATCACTGCCTTCCATTGTTTGAAGTTGGTGAAAACCTCGGATTTATTTTTCATAAAATAAATGAACACCTTTCTGGAATAGTCGTTAATAAACGTAACAAACCATAAAGATCCTCCACCAGAAATTACGGGTGATGCTCCCCATACATCAGAATGCACATAATCCAGAATCCCCATACAAACATGTTTTCCAAACTTAAAATATAACCTTGTCTGTTTACCATATATAAAATGCTCACATATACTAAATTCAATGCTTTTAGAAACTGAAATTAAACAACGGTCAGAAAGTATCTTCATTAAACGCTTACTCATGTGACCTAAGTGTGCATGAGTGGATATAAATATTGGATAGTTGGTTTACTGTGATTGGGTGGTCCAAAATCAAGGTGGACGATCAAATATCTTTATGTAGTGATGAATAATTTTTTGGATAATTAGTTTGATGAACGATCGAGTTTACGGTGATACATAATAGCCTGAAGTTGATTATAATATATATATATATATATATATATTTATGTAGGTCTAAGGGTGTGTAAATGTATGTCCATCTATACATCTTTACAAAAAATCTAGTTGATAGAATACACATGTGAATGAGCACCCGTATACCTACTCGTGTGAAAAAAATTTAGGTTATTATATATCATTCAAGAGAATATCGACAAGGGCATTCTCAAGTTCCCCAATAAGGAGGTCGACGAGATCAATCGAGATCCCTTTCTTAAAATGAGTGACATCAATATCGTTTTAGTCAAACTGAAAAATGTTCGACTGTTCTTTGAAGAAGTAGAAAGCAACAACTCAACCTATAAAAAAGTCATCGTCTCCACTAAAAAGCCAAAGGAATGTTCCACCCTTGACACTACTCCAAAAGACCTTATAGGGAGAACATGCCCAATTGAAAAGACTCCTCTAGGTAAGACTCTTAAACAACCCATACTCAGCGTTGTTTGAGGTACATTCATAAAGACTCCGCATAGTCATTCTCTACAGTTCAAGACGGCTCCTCAACATAGCCTTAAAACTTGTGCCTAATATGTGAATGTAGAGAGATAAGTTGGTGTCGTATGACATCATGCGCCAGTGGAGAGAAACCTTGATTGACCTAAGTTTGGGTCCCAAAAAATTATGATCCGATGATCTATGAGGAACCACACAAAGCTCTAAGGAAACATACCATGGATGAATGGGACAACCATCAAGTCAGAAGGCTTCCTGAGGGACTAAGGATGATCAAGCCAAATGAGGCCCAAACATATCGATGCACTATCGCTATTCACTAGAAGTTCCTGTAGGTCCCAAGGTTTGATAAGATATCCACTGG
Organism: Magnolia changhungtana; assembly: GCA_030180095.1. Classification (NCBI taxonomy): domain Eukaryota; kingdom Viridiplantae; phylum Streptophyta; class Magnoliopsida; order Magnoliales; family Magnoliaceae; genus Magnolia; species Magnolia changhungtana. Next base: position 1,493,096 of record JASAUF010000203.1, on the reverse strand, counting down.
AAGTTCCTACAGGTCCCCAAGGTTTGGTAAGGACTAAAAAATAGAGGCTCCAAAGATAGAGGATCGCGACTAGGGCATTCACAATAACAAAACATGTGATTCAAAAAAGGCCATGACTGATTGCTTAATGATTGAGACTACACATCATGAAGTTGGTGCCTCAGAGAAAATACCTCCTCCTTACAATGCGCACATGGAAGAAGACCTCGAGGATGACCACTTCACCTCCTAGGAATACTACATGACTGATCAGTCCTTTTAAGGATCCCCTCGAGTCGAGGACTTCCTTAAGACATTGGACGCCAAATAAGAGTGACTAAGTCTGGCAAAGGTGACAAAAATACCATGGGACACTCGTTATGACATGGTCTTCGTGTTACGGATGGTGTTCCAGGAAAAACTTGACCAACCAAACCATATATTAGGAGATATCGAGGAAGTAGACGAAACCTTATAGTAGGCTGAGATATCTTCCCCCACTAACGATCGCAGCTATGATGCTAAGCCAACATTTGTAATTGAGTAGGGAGAGGAAGTTAAAAAGGTCATCATAATGAAGCCAACATACATGATAATGAAACATTTAAAACCGTTATACTTAACTACACACATGGATGGCTGCCCAGTCACCTGAGTCATGGTAGACAATGGTGATGTCATAAATATCATGCTTATGTCGATGGTCTGAAAGCTCGAATATACATCACAAGATCTAATGTCGACCGAAGTCACAGTCTTTAGCTTTGCATGTGGGATCACAACTACGAAGGGGGTCTTACCCATGGAATTATTGCTCGGGAGCTGAAAGGTCGTCATGACTTTTTTCATCATTGAGCCTATTATCAGTTATAATACACTTCTTGGGAGAGATTGGGTTAACTCAAATTGGTGTATGCCCTCATCCCTTCATCAGTTCGTGATTTTATGGAATGAGAACAAAGTCAAGATCATCTATGCAGATAATTGGTAGTTTTTACTTGAAACCATCCAATGGCTGGTGGTTGGTGCTTTGTGAGCCCTACCATGATGTATGTGTTTAATCCATGTCATCTATCTATTTTTAAAGATCATCTTACGGTATGAGACCAAAAATGAGATATATCTAAATCCTAAGTGGACTACATTCCAGGAAAAAGTGTTGAATGAGCGTCAACCATTAAAAAACATTTTGGGGCCATAAAAGTTTTGGATCAAATTGATTTTTGTTTTTTCCCTTCATCTGGCCCTATATGACCTAATCAACATATTGGATGTCAAATAAACAGTACAGTGGGCCTTAATGATGGATATATAATAATTTTATAATTTATTATATATATATATATATGTATGGGAAAAGGTTCCATACGGTCGAGCTCATGAGAACTTCTCATACGGTCAAGCTGTGTGGGCCTCACCGTGATGGTGTCGAACATCTACCCAATTAGTCAGATGCACCATTCCATGGTGGCCTTGGGGCTTAAAAATCAAGTCAATCCGTGACTTTTTTGGGCCACACCACATACAAAAGTTGAGAGGGGTTACCCTCCATTAAAATATTCATAATCATTGTTGGGCCCACCGAGATGTGGTTCACAAATCCAGCCCATCCATTATGTGTGTCCCACTTGGATGAGGAGTTAAACCAAGTTTCATATGCATCAAAATTTCAGGTGGGCCCCACCAAGTGATTTTATATGTTTTAGGCATTTCTTCACATGATTTTAGATGGTATGGCCCACCTAAGTTCCATATACGGCTGATTTTTGGGATATCGCATAATTTAAAGGGGGCCCATCAAATGCACGATGTTGATGGTCGACACACATCACAGTGGGGCCCACACAGCTCGACCTCATGGGAAGTTCCCATGAGCTCGACCGTACATAACCTTTTCCTAAAATATCCGTCCCCACCCGACCCCACCCAACCCTAGCCCCCTTTTTCTTTCTTCTCTATCTCTACCCGCCGCACGCCCGCCTGCCCGACGCCCATGGGCTAATCCCTCTTCTCTTTCTCTGTCTCTCTCGCACCCTCTCCCTCTTCTCTCTCTCTCTCTCTCTCTCTCTCTCTTCCCCTCTCTCGATCTCTCCACCCTACCATTGCCGCACGCCCTACCCATGCACGCCCTCTCTTTGTCTCTGAAGCTCGGTGAGGTCTCTCTCTCTCTCTCTCTCTCTCTCTCTCTCTCTCTCTCTCTTACACACACACATAATCTCAATACCAATTTAGGGATTTGGGGATTTAGCAATTTGTGGATTCCTGATTCAATGTGGACCCTCATTTAGGGATTTTAAGGGTGCATTACTTCACATTGTTGAGGGTGATGCATCCAAACAACCCCAAATCAAGGATTCAAAATTACTTTCGGGTACCACATCTATCACCACCGAAACCATGCTGTAACATCTCTTGTTTCCATTTTTGTTCTTTTGTTTTGGTTTATGGTACACGACTTGTTCATATCATCTCCATTCCTGCATTTGATGAAGGGCATGGACCTAGGACAAGTGTTCCATCGCCCCTTTATACGAGGGTCGAATCACCATTCTTTAAAGTTCCCATTCGCATCTTTTTTTGAAATTTTTTCTTTACTACGCATTTGCTTTTTAGTGTGCCTCTGGATTGAAATTTAGTGACATGGAAAAGAACTAACAATAACTAAAATTAGAAAACTGAGGCTTAAGGGCATGTTTGGTTGCACCAAACATCATAAAATATCATGATATTAATTAAAGTTAAATAGGCTAGTTGCAAGTTACTTCATTTGGTCATTTTGGTTTTAAACAGTGACCAATGTAATGGTCTATTGGTATGTCAGAGTCTCTCGAGATGTGATGTTATGGTTAAAACCACTGGGACCAATGGCTCAATGGGTCAATTGAATGCACTTAATTAGTTTGGGCTTGGAGTTCTCTCTATGGTCCCAGAAAATACTAGCTCATTAGAAAAAATATTAAAGTTACATTTGGTTACTCAAGTCAAATGAATTGCAATATGGTCTGGTAAAAGCTTAATTACCCAAGTGATCCAGACCTATGCTTCAAGACAAGGGGTTAGTCCAAGGTTGCAACTAGTGTCCAGTAATTCATGAAGTAGTAATTACGCGTTCTGTTCTAATTGTGAATTAGGATGGCGCCACAAAACCTTAGCCTTTCTCTATAATGAATTGAATAAATTGCAATCCACTTCAATTGAAATTCAGGGAATGAACCTATTGTTATTACCATTCATTCAGGAGGCCTACCTGTGATATGTTAAGTGGAACCTAAATGGTGCATCTGGTGTGCCAACTTATGTTCATTGTACATTCCAAGAATCATGTATTTTCATTTCATCAAACCTCATGTAGGATACATCATAGGAGTAATGTACAAACACACTTAAAAACTATATACATATCCGTAAGGTGTGGCCCACCTGAGTTTTGGAATAGCTTGAGTTCTGGTATCCTACCAACTACATACTTCATAACTATTTTAGCTGTGTAATTCTTCCGCCGAGATGGGCCTGTTTGGGAGTGTGGATTTGAAATTATCCTATTGTGTTTGGCACCCTAGATTGGGAATCAACTTTAATCCAAAAGTAGCTATACATGGTATATCTACCGGAGTTTGAACTTAATTACTAAATCAACTTTGAGTTTTCTGATTAATCTCTCTCTCTCTCTCTAAGAAAGTGTCACGCTCCAGACTTGGTAACCGGACTCACAAGGAACCCGATGGCCGGTTCTGGCCACAACAGCCTCCGTAGTACCCCATTCTCGGCTCTTGAGGTAGGTTCTGATCCTGGGATCCTACAAGGAGGATTTTTATAACAGTATAATCATTACCAATACGAGCATACCCAAGATCGCAATAAGTAAATTTGAGAATAACAAAGGCACACATCACAAAATCCATTAAGAATTTAAACTTTTACAAGCTTACATAAGGTTCAAAAGGACATACATAAGATAATAGAAGAAAGAAAGGAAGTCTGTAATACTGGGTCCTCAAGCTCAACTCTAATTCAAACTCTGCCACTGTGACGCCTGCCTAGGATCTCCTGCACTCATCAATCGTGCATAAGCTTATAGAAAGCTTAGAGGATGGTGAAAGTGTGTGACAATGGTGCTCAGAAGAAGATAGAGAATGTAGAATGGAGTCATGATCAATACCAATACCACTAGCCTTACCAAGGCTATCATGAATGCAAGAAACTATACCAAGGCAGTACAATAATGCAGGAAGACATACCAAGGCTATATAATGCAATGAGTACTGTAATGCAATGAGTACTGTAATGCAATATGAGTACTGTAATGCGATGAGTATTGTAATGCGATGAGTACTGTAATGTAATGAGTACTGTAATGCATTATGAGTCTTACATAGCCGATGTAAATGCAATGCGAAGTAATGTTAGTGCTAATATCCAATCCACATATCAAGTACATTTTCATCATAAGGAAATCACTGGGGTCCATTACACTGCTAGATGACTGCCGCTCTACAGACCCCGCACAATCAAATGAGCATAAGAGACCTCACTACCACACTTTGTGGACGACCAATCACCAATGGCTTCGAAGGTAGCGGACCCATTCACGAGCTGGTCAGACTTAGCCTAGCAATGCCCCCTTACATCAGGCGAGTAAGGCCACACCCTTATCCAACCGACTACAAGACAGTGGGAGTCGCGACCTAATAGTATAAGGCCCTCGTGCGCTCATATATTTCACTCGGTTACGGCGTTGGAGCAAATCCTTGGTACCATGTAAGTTTTAAAAATTTCACCCATGGGTATCCTATGCACCCGGTATGCTCAAGTAGCATTTTCGGTGTCCAAACATGGTCATCCATGATGTATCTGTGGAGGCTACAACCCTGATGAAGCGAGGGTGATAATGTTCATATGTTATGCAATGCCAAATGCATGAATCACACCATCAACTATGCATCAATTCCAAGCATCCAACATACTCAAGAGGGAATACTATGTCCCTCAGGAAGGCAACATGCAATGCCCAATAGCACAATCATAACCACACACACAGTGTCATCCAAGCATACAATAATGCATATGGGCCATGAAGATGGGTCTAGACGCATTATGCGGCGATATATAAAGTAGTACACTCCTTTTAGCAAAGAAGGGACCAAGACTAGGTATTTAGACAATATCCATAAGGAATCCAACCTCTAGTGGGGGCCCATTTACCTGGGGTAGCCCACGAGACTAAGCATACAACTACATGTCTAAGTAACACAGAAGTGAGTCTAGCAAGAGTTTAAGATGAGCATCTAATCACATTTAGATACAATCGGGCCTAGAGGGGTCCATAATCGGGACATTTAAGCACCATTCCCCAAGAGCCATCTCAACCACGAACTATGTGGATACAAGGCCTAAGGCCCTACATTCAAGATAAGAACACAGGTAACCCCATACATATATCCCTCATAATAGGCTATAAAAATATATAATACCAATTTTAACAACATGGGTCCTAAGAGGAGAATTAAGGCTCAAGGCTCAATTCCCAATGGCCATAGAATCCATACATTGAGTTGGACTTGGTGGGCAGCCCCCGTACACAATATACGACTAAATAAGTTTAAGTTTGAACGAAATGATCCCCACTGCATTAGCCCAATAACTAGCAATTTAAGTGGACAACCAAGAGCCCAATACTATCCTTACCTCAGCCCACAAGTCCATCAAAATGGTAGAAGTCGGCCTAATGTATGGTTGGGCCAAGCTAGGATGTCTCGACCCACTCTGGGCCTAAGGGATGTCCCAAAAATCTGATTTAAGATGGAGTCCTTATGTGATCACTAAAAGTGACCTAAAAGAATGCACTAAATAAGCCCAAGTATTATAAAATATAAACATGTAACATGTACACAAGTTCTCAATATGGTGGGTCTCATGTCCAATAAAGTTTCAACCATAACAATGTACATTTAAGGCCTCTTGATAAACGTTCAGCCCACTCAGCTTCTTGGGCCTACTAAAGCCCAGAAATTCGTTAAATAAGTAGGAATGATCTCATGAAGGCCAATAATATTCACAGGGGGCCCCACAGATGGAGGGTGTGTATACATCAAGAAAATATCAAGTGGGCCTGCTACTGAATTGTGAATCCAGTAGCAACCCAAGACAAATGGTGCCTCCATGATCGGGCGATCCAAGGCTTGGATGGCCTGGATCAAACATGCGTTAAGGTAGGTTCCACATACATTCACATTGATCCTTAAACAAATGGCCTAGGGCCTATAGTAGGCCTTTAACCATCCATAGAAGAACCCATGGGCCTACCTTAGGACCACCCAAGAGGACATCCAACCTCAACTGGCTCCCAAAAGGTAGCCCGCCATTACTCAAACATGAACTAAGGCCCAAGGCCTAAGGCAATCCATGGCTTAGTGGGCTTATACTCAAAGCCCAACACATAGGCAATATAGTGGGCCCTCAAGCAAGGTTGGGCCCAATTATAAAGATCATGAGTCCACACATTATGGTGGGCCTAATGGGCAGCCCATTATTCCAACATATGGGTGATCCTTATATTTAAAACAAGTAATTGGGCCTCACATTTCGGCTCAAGTATGGTTTACTTTAATGGACAAGCAAGGGGCCCAACTACCTGAGTATTTTGGCCTATAAAACTCATCATAATAGTGTATTAAATATATGCCCAAAGGTCAGGGGTCTATCAAGGAAGTTTCAAGACATTGGGCCTAGGAAACCCAACAGCCAACTATGAATATTGTTCTAATAAAACCCATTTAAGGTGGGCCTTAAAAGTGTACTAATTAAGCCCAAAAATAAAAATAAAATAGTAAGATACTGACTTAAATCATCCTCAAATCTAGTGGGCCATATTGCCCCAAAAGAACATTTATAGGCAATAATTATTGGGCTCAATCCCAAATTCCAGCCCACCTAAATTTTTGAGTTGGTTGGAGTCCAACAATAAAAATATTTCGTAGTATATTTAATCCCTGATGGTCCACACACATCATTGTGGGCCCCACCAGATGAGAGAAGATATGCAACACATATATCAAGTGGGTCAGGCCGTTGAAATGCAAGCCCAGCAGTAGCCTAAGTCGGGGATATCCCATGTGTAGGCAGCCCTATAGGCTTGGGGTATCTGGCCTACATTTCCATAGGTGGGCTACACCCTCACAAAATTTCAGAAATTTTGAATATTCCTAAGTATTTTAATTAATTTAAACAAAACAGTCTGTCTAGAAAATCGGACAGACCTGGACGTCCCAACATAGTGGGCCAGTCTAGCCCTCGCCACGGTGTGCACAGGGATCCATTAGAAGTGATATTTGGTAGGTGGGTTCCACCATAAGTGGACCACAGCTCCACAAAATTTCATAATTTTTAGACATCTAAAAATATTTTAATTTATTTAAAAAAATTAATCTGCCCTGAAAATCGGACTGATTTAAACACCATGTTGTAATGGACCAGTCTAGCCATCACTATGGTGTGTACAGGTGTCCATTGGCCCCAAAAATTTTTATGTGGGTCCTACCATGGGTGGGCTACCTCCCTGTAAACTTTTAGAATTTTTAGACAGCTAAAGGTATTTTAATAAATTTCAGAATTCCAACCTATACAGGGTGAAATGTTGCTGGAATAGTGCAGAAAATCCAGACTGTTCACCCAACTTGGACTACACCTTTGGGACCCCAATGAAGGTCAGATGGGGCTGAAATTTAGGGGACATCAAGATGAGTTTTCCACCTTTCAGAAAAGTATATTTGATGGGTATAAAAGGTCCCCTAATCAGTCTCAAATTCAAGCCCAAGTCCACCAAAAATATGTCCAGAAATTTCTGGATAGCAATACAGGGCTGGACACATCAGATATATCTCAATAATCTCAGCCAAAAAAAGGGTGTGTGGCCTTCCTCAGTGTGCCCCACATATATCTAGATTACAAACTAAGACTAGGACACTTGCATGCATTGATTAAGGTGTCCAAAGATCATGGAGTTGGGTGGTAAGGGCGTCCCACCTTGCTGGATTTTTATTTTTATTTATTTTGGGACATCCTAGGCCCACTAAATGGGCCACACACACATCATCATCCATACATCATAGAAGGTAGAAGAAGAAAAGAAAGTAATCCGGCCATGGGGGTAGGGCCCCGCCACTAATGGGCCCTCCAAGAATGAATTATGCTCATACAACTAAATTGATTGTACATGCAAAACAAAATCACTACATGCATGATCTATAATTGCTATGGATGGTTGGGATGCCATCCCAACATGATCCTTAAGGTCTAGATGACCTTGAGATAGAGTGGATCATAAAATACATCATGATGGGGTCCTTAGAGAATGGCCCCATCATAGATTATGACATGCATGTAGGATGGGCCAAAGGGCCACATCCATGGGATCAAATGGGATCCCCACCATGGATTGGTGGGTCCCATGTGATCCATCCATAAAGAAATAATGAGATTAACGAAAAGAAAGAAATCCAGCAAAAGAATAGTCACCCACCTCAAAGATGATCACCAAACTTCCACACTAAGATCCTCTAGCACCAAGGAAAATGGATCAATGGTGGAGATGAGGTTTCAAAGGTTAGATGGTGGGGGATTAAGGAAGAAGGGGCCTGAAAAATAGAGAAAAATGGAAGAGAAAAATGAGACGGAAAGAGGGAGAAAATCCTTTTTAAGGGAAGTAATCATAACCTATGGTGATACAAACAATGTTTGCTAGGGTAGGTTAGGTATGGGTAGTGTTTAGGGTGGGTAGTGTTTATTTCATGAGAATTGTAGTGTGTGTGGGTGGTGTGCATCGGAACTTGTGCTATAAGAGTGGTCCATATGCTTTTGTACAAAAAGTGGGCCACATGATGAAATGCTCACAACTTTTGATCTATAAGTCGGATGAACGCACAAGATGCGTCGTTGGAACCGCAATGACGATACGAACGAGATGGCATAGGTCTTGGGTCGATCCGAGTTGGGTCAACATGATCGAATGTAAGGATGACCGCAAACACAATCCAAGGGTCTCGGGGCGCCAGAATTCGACCGGTAGGACCGCGAGATCATGATGAACAAGATGCATACTCACACACACACATGCACACATGCGAACTAGAGTCAGGTCTCACAGAAAGAGAGATTAATTTGTCTTAGGCTATTTTTAGCCACCTCTGGTGCAAGTTCAACTACGTCTGTTGATTGCCAACCTAGCCCAGACCTAGTCTCGAAATAAGGAGCAAAGAAAAAACTTATTTTATAAAGGAGAAGGGCCTTATCTCTATTTCTTTTAGAAATTGAAATGCAGTAAGAGATATTGTTGCCAAATTGGCTTGCTTATTTTCCTTTGGTGCAAATGTTACAGCTACCGACTTAGTTTTAACTATGACGCAAATATTGAGGAAGCATAGGGTTTACTTTTTGTTCAGAATATTTAAATTTCTTTCATAATGAATTTTTAATTATAACATGTTCTAGCATCTAATTTGGGCTATTTAATTGAATATGCACTTCTTCTTTTTTCAATAAGGTGTAACAAATTCAAAATGCAACAAATATATATATATATATATATATATATATATATATATATTCATAATTTCCATTATGTGGCCATTGGAGTATTCAACTGTGAAGTAGGGTCGGAGCATGGTGCATTTGAATATAGATACACTAGTAATTTCCCTCAATATCTTCATATGGATGTTTCTTGCTTTAGTTACCTTTTATGTTATTTTTAAATGTATTAGCTCGAGATTGATGGAGCAAACCCGGATGTGCGTCGGAGCTATCTAGATATTGAGCAGGGGTCACTGGAAGGTGGGAACCATTGTTATGACCATGATGAAGCTGTCCATTTCCTATAGACAAATTGGAGTAGCCTGGCCATTTGGAAAGACCGTGTTTATGTATTTGCTTGAAATTGATGGAGAAGACCTGGATGTGCTTTAGAGCTATCCGGATGTTGAGCGGGGGTCCCTAGAAGGTGGGAACCGCTATTATGACCATGATGAAGCTGTCCATTTCTTATGGACAACATTGGAGTGGCCTAGCCATTTGGACAGGCTGTGTTTATGTATTAGCTCGAAATTGTTGGAGCAGACCCTAGTATAACCCTAAACCTAAACCTGCACCTAAAACTAAACATCATGGTGGGGATAGTGCCCCCGACTGTTGATTCCTTCCTGGGACCCACCATGGTGGTTATTTGAGATCCAACCTGTTGGTAAGTTCACATAGACCTTGACCTCAAGAGGGAATAACACAAATCTCAGCTTGATCGAAAACTTTTGTGGCTCCAATTTGTTTCGACGTCCACTTGAGCTTTGGATCTACCCTAAAACCTAAACCTAAACCTAAACCTATTCTCAAATCCCAAAACCTATAACCTAAACCTAAACCTATAACTTTAACCTAAACTAAAACCTATAACCTAAACCTTAACCTATAACCTATAACCTAAACTTATAACCTATAACCTAACCTTAACCTAAACAAAAAATCTAAAACTAAACCTAAACCTATAACTTAAAACCTAAACCTAAATCTAAAACCTAAATGTATTTTCAAATCCCTAAACTAAAACCTATGCCTAATCCTAATCTCAACTCCCTAACCTAAACCTAAACCCGATCCCGAAATCGAACCCGATTTCCTAAACCTAAACCTTAACCTATTCCCAATTCCCTAAAGCTATAACCTATAACCTAAACATAAACCTAACCTAAACCTAAAACCTAAACCTAAACCTAAAACCTAAATGTATTCTCAAATCTTTAAACTTAAACCTATACCTAATCCTAATCTCCACTCCTAACCTAAACCTAAAATTGAAAACCCAAACCTAAACCCGAATCCGAACCCAAACCCGATTTCCTAAACATAAACCTTAACCTATTCTCAATTGCCTAAAGCTATAACCTAAAATCTAAACCTAAACCTATAACCTAAACTATAACCTTAACCTAAACCTAAAACCTAACCTAAACCTAAAACCTAAATGTATTCTCAATCCCTAAACCTAAACCTACACGTAATCTAATCTCAACTCCTTAAAATAAACATAAACTTGAAAACCCAAACCTAAACCTGAACCCGAACCCGATTTCCTAAACCTAAACCGTAACCTATTCTCAATTCCCTAAACCTTAACCTATAACCTAGCCTAAACCTAAACCTATAACCTAAACTCAGAATTAACTTAAACGTAAAACCTAAACATAAACCTAAAACCTAAATATATTCTCAAATCCCTAAACCTAGACCTAAACGAAAACCTACAACCTACAACATTAACAAAAACTTATAACCTAAACCTATAATGTACAACATTAACTTAAACCTATACTTATAACCTAAACCTATTCTCAAATCCCAAAACCTATAACCTAAACCTAAACCATAACCAATAACCTAAATGTTAACTTTAACCTATAACCTATAATCTAAACTCAATTCCTTAAACCTTAACCTATAACCTAACCTAAACCTAAACCTATAACCTACACACTTATAACCTAAACCTAAACCTAAACTAAGGCTAAAAACCGAAACTTAACCTAAACCTAAACCTAAACGTAAATGTATTCTCAAATCCCTAAACCTAAACCTAAACCTATAACCTACAACATTAACATAAACTTATAACCTGCACAACATTAACCTAAACCTATACTTAACCTAAACCTAAACCTTAACCTATAACCTAAACTCAATTCCACTAAACCTTGACCTATAACCTAAACTCAATTTCCTAAACCTTAACCTATAACCTAACCTAAACCTAAACCTATAACCTACACTTATAACCTAAACCTAAACCTATAATTAACCCAAACCTAAAACCTAAAACCTAAACCTAAACCCAAACCTAAAACCTAAACGTATTCTCAAATCCCTAAACCTAAACATACACCTAATCCTAATCTCAACTCTCTAAGTTAAACGTAAACCTAAACTTGAAAACCAAAACATAAACTCGATCTCGAACCCGAACCCGATTTCCTAAACCTAAACCTTAACCTATTCTCAAGTCCCTAAAGCTATAACCTATAACCTATAGCCTATAACCTAAACTTAAACCTAACCTAAACCTATAACCTTAACCTAAACCTAAACTTAAAATCTAAATGTATTCTCAAATCCTTAAACCTAAGCCTACACCTAATCCTAATCTCAACTCCTGAACCTAAACCTAAACTTGAAAACTCAAACCTAAACCCGAACTCAACCTAAACCCAATTTCTTAAACCTAAAGCTTAACCTATTCTCAATTCCTAAAGCTATAACCTATAACCTATAACCTAAACCTAAACCTAAACCTAAAACCTAAACCAAAACCTAAAACCTAAATGTATTCTCAAATTCCCTAAACCTAAACCTACACCTAATCCTAATCTCAACTCTTTAACCTAAACTTAAACTTGAAAACCCAAACCTAAACCCGAACCCGAACCCGATTTCCTAAACCTAAACCTTAACCTATTCTCAATTCCCTAAACCTTAACCTATAACCTAACCAAAACCTAAACCTAAAAACTACACTTATAACCTAAACCTAAACCTGTATACTTAACCTAAACGTAAAACCTAAAATTAAACCTAAAACCTAAATGTATTCTCAAATCCCTAAACCTAATCCTAAATCTATAACCTAAACCTATAACCTACAACATTAACATAAACTTATAATCTAAACCTATAACCTACAACATTAACCTAAACTTATACTTATAACCTAAACCTATTCTCAAATCCCAAAACCTATAACCTAAACCTAAACCTTAACCTAAACTTAAACCCAAACCTTAACCTATAACATAAACCTTAACCTATAACCTAAACCAATAACCCATAGCCTAAACTCAATTCCCTAAACCTTAACCAATAACCTAACCTAAACCTATAACCTACACTTATAACCTAAACCTAAACCTATAACCTACACTTATAACCTAAACCTAAACCTATAACCTAAACCTAAATTAAACCTAAAACCTAAATGTGTTGTCAAATCCCTAAACCTAAACCTTCACCTAATCCTAATCTCAACTCCCTAACCTAAACCTAAACTTAAACTTGAAAACACAAACCTAAACCGATCCCGAACCCGAACCCGATTTTCTAAACCTAAACCTTAACCTATTCTCAATTCCCTATATCTATAACATATAACCTATAACCTATAACCTAAACCTAAATCTAACCTAAACATACAACCTAAACCTATAACCTTAACCTAAATCGAAAACCTAAACCTATACCTAAAACCTAAATGTATTCTCAAATCCTTAAACCTAAACCTACACCTAATCTTAATCTCAACTCCTTAACCTAAACCTGAAAACTCAAACCTAAACCCGATCCCGAACCTGAACCCGATTTCCTAAGCTTAAACCTTAACCTATTCTCAATTCCCTAAACCTATAACCTAAACCCAAACCTAAACCTAAACCAATAACCTAAACCTATAACCTTAACCTAAACCTAAAACCTAAACCTAAACCTAAACCTAAACATAAACCTAAAACCTAAATGTATTATCAAATTCCTAAACCTAAACCTACACCTAATCCTAATCTCAATTCCTTAACCTAAACCCTAAACTTGAAAACCCAAACCTATACTCCGAACCCGATTTTCTAAACCTAAATCTTAACCTATTCTCAATTCCCTAAACCTTAACCTATAACCTAACCTAAACCTAAACTTATAACCTACACTTATAACCTAAACCTAAACCTATAACCTAAACCTATAGCCTTAACCTAAACCTAAAACCTAAACCTAAAACTTAAAACCTAAATGTATTCTCATATCCCTAAACCTAAACATAAACCTAAACCTATAACCTACTACATTAACACAAACTTATAACCTAAACCTACAACCTAAACCTATAACCTACAACATTAACATAAACTTATAACCTAAACCTATAACCTACAATATTAACCTAAACTTATACTTATAACCTAAACCGATTCTCAAATCCCAAAACCTATAACCTAAACTCGAACTAAACTAAACCTAAACCTTAACCTAAACATAAACCTATAACCTATAACATAAACTCAATTCCTAAACCTTAACCTATAACCTAACCTAAACCTAAACCTATAACCTCCACTTATAACCTAAACCTAAACCTAAACCTAAACCTGTAACCATAACCTAAACGTAAAACCTAAACCTAAACATAAAACGTAAATGTATTCTCAAATTCTTAAACCTAATCCTAAACCTAAACCTATAACCTACAATATTAACATAAACTTATAACTTATAACATTAACCTAAACCTATACTTATAATCTAAACCTATTCTCAAATCCCAAAACCTATAACATAAACCTAAACCTAAACCTAAACCTATAACCTAAACCTAACCCTTAACCTATAACCTAAACCTTAACCTATAACATATAACCTATAACCTAAACCTATAACTCATAACCTAAACTCAATTCCCTAAACCTTAACCTATAACCTAAACTTAAACCTAGAACCTACACTTATAACCTAAACCTAAACCTATAACCTAAACCTATAACCTAAAACCTAAACCTATAACCTAAATGTATTCTCAAATCCCTAAACTTAAACCTACACCTAATCCTAATCTCAACTCCCTAACCTAAACCTAAAGCTAAACTTGAAAATCCCAAACTTAAACCCGATCCAGAACCCGAACTCGATTTCCTAAACCTAAACCTTAAACCTATTCTCAATTCCCAATAGCTATAACTTATAACCTATAACATTTAACCAAAACCTAAACCTATAACCTAAACCTAAACCTAAAACTTAAACCTTAACCTAAAACCTAAATGTATTCTCAAATCCTTAAACCTACACCTAATCCTAATCTTAACTCCTTAACCTAAACGTAAACTTGAAAACCCAAACCTAAATCCGATCCCAAACCGGAACCCGATTTCCTAAACCGAAACCTTAACCTATTCTCAAATCCTTAAAGTTATAACCTATAACCTAAACCTAAACCTAGACCTAAACCTAAACCTAAACCTATAACCTTAACCTTAACCTAAAACCTAAGCCTAAACCTAAAACCTAAATGTATTCTCAAATCCCTAAACCTAAACCTACACCTAATCTTAATATCAACTCCTTAAACTAAACCTAAACTTAAAAACCCAAACCCAAACCCGAACCCGATTTCCTAAACCTAAACCTTAACCTATTCTCAATTCCTTAAACTTTAACCTATAACCTAACCTAAATCTAAACCTATAACCTACACTTATGTAAGTGCTATGGTCTCATGCTCCTTTGGTTGTCAAATTTTGATGTGTCAAAACATCTATCTGTGTCTTATGTTTATATGGTGATTTATATGTGTTCAAGACACTGCATCAACACTTCATGACATTGGATGTCTTCAAGAAATACAATGTGTACTTCATCATCCTATTAATGTTCAAAGCTACAATGTTGAAGTTCAAGACTCAAGAAACAACTTTATGACTCAAGAGCAACGCATGAAGTAGTTTTCAAGCTGATAAAGATTTTAAGATTAAAGCTACAACAAGTTCAAGATCTCAAGCTTGATAAGGTTCAAATGTTTACATTCGTTGAATGGTTGAAGTTCAATGTCCATACGACATGTTTTAGGTTTGAATGACCATTAGGTTGACCTTAAAGTAGGTCATTTCGGATACATAACTCAATTATATCTTTAATAGGTTTTTAGTCTGTTCTAAGACCAGTCCTAGCCCTTGTTCGACCAGTCCAAGAAATTCACGACCAGTCCTAAGTTATTGAGAATTTTTAGAATTTTTTGGTACACCTACGACCAGTTCTAGTGGTCCTTCGACCAGTCGTAGGAGTGACTTTGACTCAATCTCGACCAGTTGTAAGTCTATGACTTAAAGTCCAGCAAGCAATTCTATGTTCCTACGACCAGTCGTAGGTGACCCACGACCGATCGTAGGTTCTCTAAGACCTACCAGTCGTGGAACGACTTTAAAAAATCGCGCTCCTTATTTCAAATATCCGTTAGAGCTACGACCAGTCGAAGGTTCCTAAGACCAGTCGTAGATGCGATTTCTGCTTATATAAATTGAACAAGAATTTCAGAGTTTTTCATTCAATTCATAATATTTTCAAGGCTCCACTCTGAGATAAGTTTATGTTTGTTTTTAAGCTATTTTGTACATAATTACTTTCTCTTTTTGCTAGCTTATTTAATTTGATTTTGTCTTTATATTCTAATCTTATTTGAAAAGAGGAATTACCTTATTCCTTCTTCTTGGAATCAAAATCAAATATAGCTACGCCCAACTAGTTAAAATTTAAAATCTATTAAAACTTAGAACTATATTAAAGTGAGTATTGGAAATTAAACTTTGATATTCAATCATCTACTCCGATTAGTTCTACCGGACTGCTACGAAAAGGAGAAATCCAGGTATTTTACAATTCTGTAAAATTTCATTTCTTTTGGTTTTGTTTGAGGTTAAGCCAGGAAAATCTCATTGTATTGGTTATCTGAGGAGAGCCAGAAAACTCAGAAAATAGGAATTTTTGAATTGTGTAAGCCCAAGTGAAAAAGACACAATTATAAAGGTTTTGGGTGAACCTATGAAAACCTATTTGATAGTGAACGCTAATATCCCCTGTGTGAGGATATTAGGAGTGGAGTAGCATTTTGTGTGGCTATTGAAAGACAATTGGTGCACACACAGGCGAACCACTATAACTCTTTGTCTTGTGGATTGAATGCTTGCTTAATTTTCATATCTTTTATCATTCAATTGTGTGGAATGTACATGTGGATGTGAATGTTGTAACAATTTACATTTCAAGCAAGTGTGGGGATTGTTGTAATAAAATAGATCTATATTTCTGCATTTAATTTCAATTCTTTGCTATTTATTTATGTATATTAAAATTGAGTTCTTGATCCAAAAGACGTTCTAGAAATAAGGTTGTCCTACCATAAGCCCTTGTTTATTATGGTGTAAGGTTGTCCTTAGAACTGAATTTGTATCAATCTCTCAATACTTATTTATTAAGGTGATTTGATTTCAGCATTGTGAATTGATTTATAATTGTAAGGCTATTGATTTATTTTATTCCGTTGATTTTATTTTAATTTGGCATAGTCCTATTTACCCCCCCCCCCCCCCTCTCTTTCTCTCTCTAGGACATATAGCTTGGCCTTTCAAGTGGTATCAGAGCCTAATAGCTCATTCTTATTGCTTTTTATTTGGATTTATTTCCTGAGCTAATGATCTAAGCTATATAAAAAGATGTCAAATTTTGATAGCCTTTCAGTCACTAGGCCTCCACCATTTGATGGCTCCAACTATGCCTATTGGAAAGCCAGAATAAGGATCTTCCTCAAATCAATGGATGAGAGTATGTAGCGAGCCACAGTGACCGAATGGAACCCTCCTACCATTGAAGTAACTAAATCCAACGGTTCAAAAACTGTGTCTGTACCTTCTTATTATTTATGGAGTACCCTTTAGAAAAGTGAGTATAGTGCCAATGTTAAAGCACTAAATGCAATCACTTGCGCACTATCACCGGATGAGTTCAAAATAATTATATCCCGTGATACTGCAAAGTAAGCTTGAGATATACTAGAAATGACACACGAGGGTACATCAATTGTCAAAAAGTCTAAAGTCCAACTCCTCACAACCAAATTTGAAGAAATTCAGATGGAGGAAAATGAAATGTTTATGGACTTTTACACTAGACTAAATGACATTGTAAACTCAATGTGGGGTCTTGGCGATAAAATTCCAGAAAGTAAAGTGTGTGCAAAGATACTACGCTCACTTCCTGAACGGTTCAATTCTAAAGTAACCGTGATCCAGGAACTTCGTGATACGGATAATATGAGGGTAGAAGAACTAGTTGGTTCTTTACAAACCTATGGATTAAATTTAAAGCTCCTAAAGGTAAATCTATAGCTTTGAAATCATCTAAAGGTATTTCTCAAGAAAACTCAGATTTAGAAAATTCTAAAGATGATATGGCTCTTTTGGCGAAAAAGTTTTATAAAATTTTCAAAAGCAAGAAAAGGGTCGACTTTCAAAAGGCAAATGAAAAGAAATGATCTAAACCTAAGTCCAAAACTTGGAAGTCTTTAAAAGATAGTCAATGTTACAACTGCTAAGAATATGGGCATTTAGCAAACAAATGTCCTAAAAAGGACAGACCCAGAAAGAAGGGTATGTTAGCTACTTAGGATGAATCGTCTGATTCTGAAGCATCTTCTGAATCAGAAAATTATGAAACCGAGTCGGGCAGTGAAGTTAAAGCCCTTATGACTCTAGCCAAGTTTACTTTTTCAGATCACGATGATTCAACAAGTGAAGAAAATTTGGATAGTGATTATGAAAATGAAGAAGATCTTTAAGATGCTTATAATGCCTTATATAAAAAAAGTTGTAAAATTGCCATCAAACTTAAACTTCAAAAAGAAAAGTTTTTTAAACTTAAAGAATGTTTTGAAACTCTTGTTTTAGAAAAATTCCAAATTTTAGATTGTTTTGAAAAATCAAAGTGTGATTTGGAATTCAAAACCTCCCTAATTGAAGATTTGAAATCTGAAAATGAGAAACTTAAAAATGAAGCATCTTCTCTTCTGAGTTTGAAGGACATATGGAGATATGCCCAAGGTGATCCAAAATTAGAAAAATTATTATCCGGATCAAGAAAATGTGGTGATCGATCCGGGTTGGGCTATGATACATCTCCTAAACAGAAGAATACTCCTCCCAACTTTGTGAAAG
Organism: Magnolia changhungtana; assembly: GCA_030180095.1. Classification (NCBI taxonomy): domain Eukaryota; kingdom Viridiplantae; phylum Streptophyta; class Magnoliopsida; order Magnoliales; family Magnoliaceae; genus Magnolia; species Magnolia changhungtana. The sequence goes on along the minus strand of JASAUF010000203.1, from coordinate 1,474,338 downwards.
GAGAGACTTCTAACTCAAAAGGAAAAGGTACTTGTCAAGTTTTTTCTAAAAATACAAAAGCTTTTCAAAAACCTAAAAGCAGTTATATAAATTTTAAAAATCAGATCAGAAACCCACTAGCTGAAAAGATAATTGATTTACTAAAGGAGCTCTTAAAATCTAACTCAGTAGGTCACTCTTACAACTATAAACAAAAGAAGATCAACTATACTCCTAAACCCAAAACAGATTCAAATGGGTTCCTAAGGTTACTGTTTGGTTGCTCACACTGCTTTCAAAGCTTCAAGCCATTCAAAATGGTACCTAGATAGTGGATGCTCCAGATATATGACAGGCGACACGGCTCTATTCACCGATCTTAAAGATATGACTGATGGATCAGTCACATTTGGTGATGGTAGCAACTGCAAGATAATTGGCAAAGGTACGGTTCAATTCTATAACCTTCCCTTATTTAAAGATGTTTTATATGTTGAGGGTTTAAAACACAACCTGTTAAGTATATCTCAAATGTGCGATAACAACCATAGTGTTAAATTTTCTAATCAAGGTTGTGAAATTATAAACAAAAAGGGTTCTGTAATATTAACTGGTTGTAGAACTTCTGAAAACTGCTATATAGTAAGCGATGGTTGCTCATCTAACCAAACGTGTTACATGGTCCATACCAATGAGACAGAATTATGGCATAAATGCCTCGGACATGTACACTACCAAAATTTATATAGATTGAGCAAAGAAGAACTAATTAGAGGTCTACCTAAGATGCAAAAAGTAGACAAGATTTGTAGTGAATGCCAGTATGGTAAACAAACTAGGAGCTCTCATAAAAAGGTGAACTCCAATTCCACTACAAGACCACTCGAGCTTCTCCACATAGATCTTATAAGACCAACGAGAACGGAAAGTTGAGGTGACAAAAAATATATCTTGGTTATTGTAGATGATTGTACAAGATACACTTGGGTTTCATTCTTGAGGAAAAAATCAGAAACCCTTGATGAAGTGAAAAAGATTATAAAATGGATCCAAACTGAAAAATGTTCTCAAGTTAGTAAGATCCGTGGTGATCATGGATCCGAGTTTGAAAATAGTAGTTTTGAGAAATTCTGTAGCGATCAGGGAATATCGCATGAATTCTCTGCACCTAAGACTCCTCAACAAAATGGAATTGTCGAGAGGAAAAATAGAGTGCTTCAAGAAATGGGAAATGTTATGTTAAATAGCATGAAGCTTCCCAGGAATCTCTGGGCTGAAGCAGTGAATACCGCCTGCTACATTATTAACCGTGTTTATATTTACAAATCTAATAATAAAACGGCTTATGAAATATGGTTTGAGAAAAAGCCTTCTGTCAAATACTTTCGATTTTTTGGCAGCAAGTGTTAGATATATTTTGCGTGACCGTGAAAATTTGAAAAAGTTCGACACTAAAAATGATGAAAGAATCTTTTTAGGATATTATTTAAACAGTCGTGCATATCATGTTCTGAACAACAGGACTGGTGTGATTCAAGAGTCAATAAATGTTGTAATTGACGATCATTTGAATACACCTGCCCCTAGTTCAGATAATGATGAATTCTTATACTTGAAAAACCAGAAACTTCATCAAGCGAAACTAATTCTGAATTAAGGATTGTTAAAGATCATCCAACTTCTCAAATACTTGGAAACCCTCTCACTGGTGTGCGCACTCGTAGACAGTTAGAAGACATATGTAACTACGTATGCTTTACATCCCAGATAGAACCAATTAATGTGAAAGAAACACTTTCTGATGAAAATTGGATAGTTGCGATGCAGGAAGAACTTAATCAATTTGTCAGAAATGATGTCTGGTACCTTGTTCCTACACCTAAAGATAAACATATAATTGAAACAAAATGGATTTTCAAAAACAAGTCTGATGAACTTGGAAATATTATTCGAAATAAAGCAAGGCTAGTTATACAGGGGTACACACAAATTGAAGGTATTGACTATGATGAAACTTTTGCCCCTGTAGCTCGTCTTGAATCAATCAGACTTTTTATTTCCATTGCTTGCTTTAAGAAAATTAAAATTTACCAAATTGATGTAAAGAGTACCTTTTTGAATGGTGATTTACATGAAGAGTTATATGTTGAACAACCTACAGGGTTTGAAGACCCTAAGTTTACTGATCATGTGTATCATCTTAAAAAGGCTCTCTATGGTTTGAAACAAGCTCCCAGAGCATGGTACGAAAAACTAAGTTTTTACTGAGTCATAATTTTCAGATGGGAAGTGTTGATAAGACGCTCTTTGTTAAGAAACATAACAATGATATTTTAATGGTTCAAATATATGTTGATGATATTATTTATGGATCAACCTATACTGACATGACTGTTGAGTTTGTAGATTTAATGAAATCTAAGTTCGAAATGAGCATGGTTGGGGAATTAAATTATTTCTTAGGGTTACAAGTGAAACAACAACCTGATGAAATTTTTATCTCTCAAACCAAAATATGCTCTGAACTTAATTAAGAAGTTTAGATTTGAGAATGGTAAAAATTTTGATACTCCCATGAGTACAACTTTGAGACTCTCAAAAGATTCTACAGGTAAAGATATAGATCCTAAATTGTATCATAGTTTGATTGGTAGTTTGCTTTACTTGACTGCAAGTAGACCAGATATCGCTTTGAGTGTTGGTATTTGTGCTCGTTATCAGTCAAATCCTAAAGAATCTCACTTAACTGTTGTTAAGCGGATTATGCGATATGTCACAAGTTCTGCTAAACTAGGTCTCTGGTATCCTCATGAGACTAGTGTTCAATTAGCCAGGTACTCAGATGCTGACTAGGCTGGAAACATTGATGACAGGAAATCAACCAGTGGTGGTTGTTTCTACATCGGAAATTATCTTGTTTCTTGGTTTAGCAAGAAGCAAAGTTCTATATCGCTATCAATAGCTGAGGCTGAATACATTACACCTGGAAATGCATATACTCAGCTTGTTTAGATGAAACGCATGTTAAGAGATTATGAAATTACACAAGATTCTATGATTTTGTATTATGATAATTCCAGTGCAATAAATATCTCAAAAAATCCAGTTCAACATTCACGTACTAAGCATATTGACATTAGATTTCATTTTATTCATGAATTAGTGGAAGAAAAATTAATATCTTTGGAATACATTCCAACGGAGACTTAACTTGCGGACATTTTCACTAAACCGCTCGACAAAAGCAGGTTTAATAAATTAAAGTTTGATCTCAGTATATGCAATTTAAATTGAATTTGCATGCTTTGGTGTATTATAATGTACATATATTTGATGGCTTATTTGCTTAAATTTTGAAATCATTTGAAAAATTACAAATTTTGGTCGGTACTCGACCAGTCGTGAGTGTACATGACCAGTCTTGCTTCGACTGGTCGAGCACATCCACGACTGGTTGTGAAACTCATGAATTCACTTTATTTTGGGGTTTTGGCTCTTCTTCTTCATTTCCTTTTGTCTCACCAACGAGCCTAGCCTCGACCAGTCGAACTCACCTTCATGATACTTCAAGGTTAGTGGTTCTTTTACTATTTCCTTGTAGATTCTTGTTATTGGTACTTCAAATTTCACTCTTGTAGAATCTATTTGCTCCTTCATTGCGAGTTTGGGGTTTTCTCTTAAAAATCTGTTCTAACAAAACCCCACTTCTTCTTTCTTGAATCTTGTAGTTTCCTTGATTCCTCCTTTGAAAATGGATGCTGGGGGTAAAAAGAAAACTACCCGTGGTCCCTCTTCATCTCGATCAGCATCTATAACGCAACGTCATCTTTGATCTCCCGAAAATGATCCATCAAATGCTTGGGATTTGCGTATGCGTAATGTTATAGTTGAGCATCCTGTTAATGTTAATCACATTGCTTCATTTGGTATCCTTCCTCTGTTGCAATCTATGGGATGGGATAACATTTTACATTGGGGTGGAGTTGCATACCAGTTCATTGCCCAATCCATGGTTGCATGTATCTGTGATTTTTCTCTTGAGAATTTAACTTTTAAAATTGATACTCAAGAAGGCTTATTTATTGTGGATCACCATTTGATAGCTCACCTTATGAAAATCCCTATCAATGATGAGGGCATTCCGAATCATATATTATCTGATAAAATCTCAGAATCTGAAAGACAAATGCATACTAGGGATTTATGTAATTTGGATGTTCACTGGACTCATAAAGGTAATGCACTTCCTTTAAGGTATTTGTTACCCGCATACGAGTGCTTCACGGATTTTCATCTCAAATCTATATCCGCGTTCTAGTAATAAAACCGAACTCATTGCATTCATGATTCGTGTTTTGCATTCCGTCATCTCTGGTGCGAAAATCTGTCTGCCTTCATTAATTTGTCACTCCATTATTCAGTTTCGTCTCCATCCAAGTCATAGGGATATTCCCTTTGGTTATCTGATGACTATGTTAGCCAATCATATGCTCGTGGCTATGCTTGTTAGAGAGAAACCCATCCATCATCTCCCTTTTAATAATTCCAATATTAACAAGATGAATTTAGAATTGGCTCATGTCCAAGTGGATGTTGGTAGGTGCTGAAGCAGGGAATGCAGATGAAGCTGGTGATCTTCCTGCAGACATAAATATGGATGATATAGTTGAAGACCTTAAGTCAGACTCGGCTGATGATCCTGATTTTCAGTCTTCTGATTTTGATGAGATGTTGAATTCTCTTTAGGAATAGGTGGCTCAAATTCGTGTTACCCGAGACACTCAATTTTCTTATTTATGCAAATATATGAGGCGTGTTGCTAGGGGTTTACACAAAAGTGATCCATCTAATCATGCTCCCTCTTTTGGTTCTAACTGACAATTTTACGTTTGGTCTGTAATAACTAGTATTTTACTTTGCTCTATAGTTGCACTATGTTTGTTTGACTGACTTTTGTTGAATTATGCACTATGCACTTCGAACTTTTTATCTCTTGCATCTATATTCCATCTACTACTTTCCTTAACCTTAGCTTGCCCTTATTTTTTTCTTCCTTTGTCATTTTATGTCAAAAAAGGGGAGAAGTTTGGTGAAGTTTTGGCTGGATTTAATGATTATGATTATGGGATTGTAAAGTAGTTTGGATGTGCTGTTACTTAGGGGGAGTAAGCTGGATGTTGCTTATGATGTCTATATAACTGGTGCATGATTTACTATTGAACTTGTTGTGCTTATGATGTCTATATAACTGGTGCATGATTCATTATTGAACCTGTTGTGCTTGTATCTCTCTTATCCTTATTGGAAGTATTATTATTTGGGTGTTTTGTCACAAATTTGACAAAGGGGGAGATTGTAAGTGCTATGGTCTCATGCTCCTTTAGTTGTCAAATTTTGATATGTCAAAACATCTATCTGTGTCTTGTGTTTGTATGGTGATTTATATATGTTCAAGACACTGCATCAACACTTCATGACATTGGATGTCTTCAAGAAATACAAAGTGTACTTCATCATCCTATCAATGTTCAAAGCTACAATGTTGAAGTTCAAGACTCAAGAAACAACTTCAAGACTCAAGAGCAATGCATGAAGTAGATTTCAAGCTGATGAAATTTTAAGATTAAAGCTACAACAAGTTCAAGATCTCAAGCTTAATAAGGTTCAAATGTCTACATTCGTTGAATGGTTGAAGTTTAATGTCCATACGACATGTTTTAGGTTTGAATGACCATTAAGTTGACCTTAGAGTTGGTCATTTTGGATAAATAACTCAATTATATCTTTAAATAGGTTTTTGGTCTGTTCTAAAACCAGTCCTAGCCCATGTTCGACCAGTCCTGACATTGACTCGACCAGTCCAAGAAATTCCACGACCAGTCCCACATTGTTGAGAATTTTCAGAAGTTTTCGGTACACCTACAACCAGTCCTGGTGGTCCTTCGACCGGTCGTAGGAGTGACTTTGACTCGATCTCAACCAGTCGTAAGTCTACAACTTAAAGTCCAACAAGCAATTCTATGGTCCTACGACTAGTCGTAGAGAGCTACAACCAGTCGTAGGTGACCCACGACCAGTCGTAGGCTCCCTAAGACCAGTCGTGGAGCGACTTTCAAAAATCGCGCTCCTTGTTTCAAATATCCATTAGAGCTACGACCAGTCGAAGGTTCCTAAGACCAGTCGTAGATACGATTTTTGCTTATATAAATTGAACACGAATTTCAGAGTTTTTCATTCAATTCATAATATTTTCAAGGCTCCACTCTGAGATAAGTTTATATTTATTTTAAAGCTATTTTGTGCATAATTGCTTTCTCTTTTTGCTAGCTTATTTAATTTGATTTTGTTTCTATATTCCAATCTTATATGAAAAGAGGAATTACCTTATTCCTTCTTCTTATAATCAAAATCAAATATAGCTACGCCCAACTGGTTAAATCTAAAATCTATTAGAACTTAGAACTATATTAAAGTGAGTATTGGAAATTGAACTTTGACATTCAATCATCTACTTCGATTGGTTCTACCGAGCTGCTACGAAAAGGAGAAATCCAGGTATTTTATAATTCTGTAAAATTTCATTTCTTTTGATTTTGTTTGAGGTTAAGCCAGAAAAATCTCATTGTATTAGTTATCTAAGGAGAGCCAGAAAACTCAGAAAAGAAAGGTTTTTGAATTGTGTAAGCCCAAGTGAAAAAGACACAATTGTAAAGGTTTTGGGTGAACTTGTGAAAACCTATTTGATAGTGAACGCTGATATCCCCTGTGTAAGGATATTAGGAGTGGAGTAGCATTTTGTGTGGCCGTTGAAAGACAGTTGGTGTACACAAAGGCGAACCACTATAACTCTTTGTCTTGTGGATTGAATGCTTGCTTAATTTTCATATCTTTTATCATTCAATTGTGTGGAATGTACATATGGATGTGAATGTTGTAACAATTTACATTTCAAGCTAGCGTGGGGATTATTGTAATAAATTAGATCTATATTTCTGCATTTAATTTCAATTCTTTACTATTCATTTATTTCTATTAAAATTGAGTTCTTGATCCAAAATACGTTTTAGAAATAAGGTTGTCCTACCATAAGCCCTTGTTTATTATGGTGTAAGGTTGTCCTTAGAACTGAATTTGTATCAATTTCTCAATACTTATTTATTAAGGTGATTTGATTTCAGCATTGTGAATTGATTTATAATTGTAAGGCTATTGATTTATTTTATTCCGCTGATTTTATTTTAATTTGGCATAGTCATATTCACCCCCCCCCAAAAGACATATAGCTTGGCCTTTTTAACTTATAACCTAAACCTGTAACCTTAACCAAAACATAAAACCTATACCTAAACCTAAAACCTAAATGTATTCTCAAATCCCTAAACCTAAACCTATAACCTAAACTCAGAATTAACCACCAAAACATAAAAGCTATACCTAAACCTAAAACCTAAATGTATTCTCAAATCCCAAAACCTAAACCTAAACCTAATCCTATAACCTACAACATTAACATAAACTTATAACCTAAACCTATAACCTACCACATTAACCTAAACTATAACTTATAACCTAAACTTATTCTTGAATCCCAAAACCTAAACCTAAACCTAAACTTAACCTAAACCTAAACATTAACCTAAACCTAACCTTTAACTTAAAAACTAAACCTTAACCTATAACCTAACCTAAATCCTAAACCTAAACCTACACTAAATCTAAACCTAAACCTCAAAACCTAAACATATAACCTAAACTTAAACGTAACACGTAAATGCATTCTTACATAAACTTATAACCTATAACCTAGGACATTAACATAAACTTATAACCTATAACATTAACTAAACCTATACTTATAACCTTAACCTATTCTCAAATCCAAAAACCTATAACCTAAACCTAAACCTATAACTTAAACTTAAACCTTAACCTATAACCTAAACCTTAACCTATAACGTATAACCTATAACCTAAACCTATAACCTATAACCTAAACTCAATTCCCTAAACCTTAACCTATAACCTAACTTAAACCTAAACTTATAACCTACACTTATAACCTAAACCTATAACCTAGACCTATAACCTAAAACCTAAATGTATTGTTAAATCCCTAAACTTAAACATACACCTAATCGTAATCTCAACTCCCTAACCTAAACCTAAACCTAAACTTGAAAACCAAACTTAAACCCGATCCTGAACCCGAACCCGATTTCTTAAACCTAAACCTTAACCTATACTCAATTCCCTAAAGCTATAACCAATAACCTATAACCTAAACCTATAACCTTAACCTAAACTTAAAACCTAAATCTAAACCTAAACCTAAAACCTAAATGTATTCTTAAATCCTAAACTTAAACCTACACCTAATCCTAATTTCAACTCCTTAACCTAAACCTAAACTTGAAAACCCAAACCTAAACTTGAACCCGAACCCAAACCCGATTTCCTAAACTTAAACCTTAACCTATTCTCAATTCCCTAAACCTTAACATATAACCTAACCTAAACCTAAACCTATAACCTACACTTATAGACTAAACCTAAACCTATAACCTTAATCTAAACGTATAACCTAAACCTAAACCTAAAACCTAAAACCTAAATGTATTCTCAAATCCCTAAACCTAAACCTATAACCTAAAGCTATAACCTACAACATTAACATAAAGTTATAACTTAAACTTATAACCTACAACATTAACCTAAACCTATACTTATAACCTAAACCTATTCTCAAATCCCAATACCTATAACATAAATTTAAACCTTAACCTAAACCTAAACCTATAACCTAAACCAATAACCTTAACCTATAACATAAACCTTAACCTATAACCTATAACCTAAACTCAATTCCCTAAACCTTAGCCTATAACCTATAACCTAAACCTAAACCTATAACCTACACTTATAACCTAAACCTAAACTTGTAACCTTAACCTAAACCTAAACCTAAAACGTAAATGTATTCTTAAATCTTTAAACCTAAACCTAAACCTAAACCTATAACTTAAACCTATAACCTACAACATTAGCATAAACTTATAACCTACAACATTAACCTAAACTTATACTTATAACCTAACCCTATTCTCAAATCCCAAAACCTATAACCTAAACCTAAACCTTAACTTAAACATAAACCTCAGTAACCTAAACCTAAACTAAACCATAATCTATAACCTAAACCTTAACCTATAACCTATAACCTAAACTCATTTCCTAAACCTTAACTATAACCTAACCTAAACCTAAACCTATAACCTACACTTATAACCTATAACCTAAACCTATAACCTTAACCTAAACCTAAACCTAAACTTAAACCTAAAACCTAAATGTATTCTCAAATCCCTAAACCTAAACCTACACCTAATCCTAATCTCAACTCCTTAACCTAAACCTAAACCCGAACCTGGACCTGATTTCCTAAATCCTAAACCTTAACCTATTCTCAATTCCCTAAACCTTAACCTATCACCTAACCTAAACCTAAACCTATAACCTACACTTATAACTTAAACCTAAACCAATAACCTAAACCTAAACCTAAAAACCTAAAACCAAAATGTATTCTCAAATCCCTAAACCTAAATTTAAACCTAAACCTAAACCTATAACCTACAACCTACAACATTAACATAAACTTATAACCTATAACAACATTAACCTAAACCTATTCTCAAATCCCAAAACCTAAACCTTAAACCTAAACCTTAACCTAAACCTATAACCTAAACCTAAACCTTAACCAAAACCTAAACCTTAACCTATAACCTATAACCTATAACCTACACTTATAACCTAAACCTAAACCTAAACCTTAACCTTAACTCCTAAACCTTAACCTAAATGTAAAACCTAAACCTAAACATAAAACGTAAATGTATTCTCAAATCCTAAACCTAAACCTATAACCTACAATATTAACATAAACTTTTAACCTACAACATTAACCTAAACTTATACTTATAATCTAAACCTATTCTCAAATCCCAAAACCTATAACCTAAACATAAACCTATAACCTAAACATAAACCTTAACCTATAACCTAAACCTTAACTTATAACATAAACCTTAACCTATAATGTATAACCTATAACCTATAACCTAAACTCAATTCCCCAAGCCTTAACCTATAACTGTAAGGCCCATATCCTAGCCCATATTGTTCCGTAGGCTTCCACGGTCATCCCGGTTGAATTTCAGTGACTTGCGATCTCTAATTGGTAGTTGCGTGCAACCCTAAGTTATATCCCGTATTCCAGAGTCGGCTCTATCCGAGACTTGTACCAGTGCGATCGTGCACGTCGCTGCAGTTTCGGCGCTATGTCTCGCACGTCGAGGCGATACTCGGGCCAAGAGATGTGAGCCCGCATTCAGTTTGAGAAAAACACCGCGCGTTGTAATTTCGAGAGAATCTCTATGAAATGTCACATCAATCCATCAATCAAGTACAAGCAACCCAACCCATCCCTCTTACAACCTCCTACGTACATAAGTACACCCATCTATCACTTCCCATCACTCCATCACTCACTCTCATCCCATCATTCCACCTCACCACTCCTCTCTCTCTCTCTCTCTCTCTCTCTCATTTCTCTCTCATTCCAAGTAACTCCCATGGGAGCACCATCTCCACCTCACCTCTCTCTCTCTCTCTCTCTCTCTCTCTCTCATTTCCGTGCACACGTCCAAGGCTCCATGCACGAGCTTTGTGTGGGACTTTCTATTTTCTCCACCATTCAAAGAACATCTCCACCATTGATTTCTAGATCGAATTGGCGGAAGAAGGAAGAAAAGATCAAATGTGGGTGTTTCCCACTTGATTCTATGATGATGGGTGCATAGGCCTACCAAGGATGGGGATCTCATTTTGGACCTTAGATTAGCCGATGGCCCACGATTATCATGATCATTCCATGATGGGGCCATTCTCCATAGACCCCATCATGATGTTTACTTTCTAATTTTAAAAGAGGTCATCTATACCTTCCATTTTGGTGGAGAAGAAATCTCCACTATTGATTTTTAATTTGGTAGGCCCACATGTATTGGGACCCACTTGATGTATGATTGAATGCATAGAAAGGGAGGGCTCATAGTGTCGAGGTCCCTCCATCATCACATCTCTCTCTTTCTCTCTCCCTCTCTCTCTCTCCCTCTCCCTCTCTCTTTCATTTTCTTGTGATGATGTGGCCGTGTGGCCCACCCAGATGGACCCCACCATGAAGCATGTATTTTATTCAACCCATGTAGTAGGTGGGGCCCACCTTATACATGTGTTGTATGCAAACCGTCCAGCATCCAGGGATGCTGGACGTGGTTACAAAGTGAAGTGTGAACCAACGGTGTTGTGTACTGACAAGCAACAAAAAAATGTCAGTTTGATTTAAAATTTTTGGGTGGACCGCTCATGCAGGCCCCACCTTGATGTATCAATCCAATCCATGCCGTACATTCCATTCCTCAGCTCATTTTAGGCGTTGAGCCGAAAAATGAAGCCAATCCGATTATCTGGCGGGCTATAGCATAGAAAACAGTATTGTTACCATTGAAAACTCACCTTGATGTTCTACTCGCCAAAACATACTGGATATTGGGCTTTTTTGGACGGTATTGAGCCATGGAATCTAATGGGTGGAGTGGATCCTCCCGATGCAGGCCCCACATGGGAAAAACCACTGAAAAACTATTTTAAAAAATAATAAAATAAAAATCAAACAGCAGCAGACGCTGCTGCAGAGGATGCCAGCAGCAGCGTCCTGCTGCGTGAACGCTGGGCGGGCAGGGACCGTGGGTCCTAGTCATGGGCCCCACCATGTTATGTGTTGAACATCAACACCGAGCATTTGATGGGTCCCCTTTGTATATGGGCGTCCCCAAAAATCAGCCGTATACCACACTCAGGTGGCACACGTCACAGGAAACAGTGGTGAATTGGACGTCTGCCATTGAAATAGGGTCACAGAAGTTTTGGATTCTTATAAAAGTTGTTTTTCCTCCTCATCCGGGTCTTTATGACCTTATTAATAGATTAGGTGGGAGATTAATGTTATGGTGGGCTCCATGTGGGACCCACCTTTAATCATTGTATTTGCACCGTCCAGATGAATCTAGACGGTGAGTACGGGCAATGCCGCCACCTGCAGATGTATATAATATATAATTTTATATTATATAATATATATTAATAATAATTCAATGGGTGGACCACTGCTACGTGGGACCCACCCCCTGTCAGTTTCTGAATATGGGAGTAAACCCACGTGGTCCATCTATCTGGTGGGACCCACCGTCTCACAAGGTGTGGGGTCCACACGTATGGACCACACGTGATGTATGGGTTTTATCCACACCATCTGTAGGCTGGGACGGTGGGCCCCCTTTGATGCACGTGTTGAATCCGACCGTCTATCCATTTGGCGAGCCTGTCTCCACGCTTGAGACTAAAAACAAAGCAGATCCAATATCAAGTGAACCACACTGCAGAGAATAGTGGGATGAATGCCCACCATTGAAAATACCTTTTTTATTATGGGGTTCTGAACCAATATGATATTTGTTTCTTCTCTACATCCAGGTCTTCGCAACCTTATACACAGACTGGATGGAAAATAGATGCCATAGTGGGCCCATAAGAATTCACCAGTGGAAATCATTATCACCACTGCCATTTGTGGTATGGTCTAAATGATCCTTGGGATATGATTCACTTTTGGGTAAATGATATCTAAAATAGAGGTGTGGTGTAGATTGTTCACCTAGAACGGTGAGCCCGACCAGATGTATTTGAGGCCACCTATTGTGTACTTAAGGCCCATTGGTGCGGCCCATTCATAAGGCCCATCTTGATGTATTTGTGGCCCATCCGTTAAGGCCCACCTTGATGCAATTGTGGCCCATTAGGTGAGGCCCATTGTGATGTATATTTGGCCCATGAATGCGGCCTATTGTGATGTGTATTAGGCTCTTGAGTGAGGCCCATGGTGATGTATATTAGGCCTTTGTGTGAGGCCATGGGCCCATTATATGTTTAGCTCTATGTGGGCCACTGCTTGGGAGCGATGTTGGTTAAATGTCCATATTGATGGGCAATGATGGTTGAATGTCCACATTGTGACGTTCCATTAGGCCTTGTTAGGCCAATTCTTATTGATTCTAATTATCGTGACCGATTGTCGATTTCGATTAACGTGATCGATTTGTCGATTATGATTATCGATTGATCCCAATTGTCATGGTCGATTGTCGATTCCAATTGATATAACTGATTTACCGATTTTGATTATCGATCTATCCTGATTGTCATGGTCGATTACCGATTCCGATTGACGTAACCGATTTACCGATTATGATTATCGATCGATCCTGATTGTCGTGGTCGATTGTCGATTTTGATTGACGTGACCGATTTGCCAATTATGATTATTGATCGATCCTAATTATCGTGGCCGATTGTTGATTCTGATTGACGTGACTGATTTACCAATTCTAATTATCGATCTATCCCGATTGTCATGGCCGATTGCCAATTCCGATTGACGTGACCGATTTACCGATTATGATTATCGATCGATCCCGATTGTCATGGCCGATAACCGATTCCGATTGACATGACCGATTTACCGATTCTAATTATCGATCGATTCCTATTATCATGGCCGATTGCCGATTCGATTGACATGACCGATTTGTCGATTCCGATTATCGATCGATTCTGATTGTCGAGGCCAAGTATCGAGGCCAACTCCGATTGTCGAGGCCAATTTTGAGTGTCGATTTTAATTGTTGAAGCTGATTTTGATTGTCGAGGCCGATTGTCGAGACCTATATGATGTATATGCAACCCGTAGTTGAGGCCCATTGTGATGTGTATTCGGCCTGTGTGATGTATATGTGGCTCGTGTTTGAGGCCGAATGTGATGTATATATGGCCCGTATTTAAAACCCATTGTGATGTGTATTCAGCCCATGTTTAAGGCCTGATGTGATGAATATGAGGTCTATGTGATAAGGCCCATTGTGGTGCATTTGAGGGGCCAGGCGATGGAGACCATTGAGATGTATATTAGGCCCATATGAGAGCCCTATCGTGATGTGTATTAAGCTCTTGAGTGAGGGTCATGGTGTTTTATATTTGGCCCTTGTGTGGCGTCATGGGTCCACTATATGTTAAGCTCTGCGAGGGCCATGTCATATGGGCAATGTTGGTTAAATGTCTACATTGTCGAGGCCCAATGTGATGTATATGTGGCCCGTATTTGAGGCCCATTGTGATGTACATTCGGCCCGTGTTTGAGGCCCAATGTGATGTATATGAGGCCTATGTGATGAGGCTCATTGTGATGCATTGAGGGTCAGACGATGGAGCCCATTGTAACATATGTTAGGCACATATTAAGTTCTTGAGTGAGGCCCATGGTGTTGTATATTTGGCCCTTCTGTAGGGCCATGGGTCCACTGTATGTTAGGCTCTATGAGGGTTATGCCATGTGGGCAATGTTGGTTAAATGTCCACATTGTCGAGGTTGACTATCGATGCCGGTTATGGATATCGATTATGAGTATGTGATAGCATAACATCATGATACATGCTCATACACATCATCTGCATATTTATTATGAGATATGATTGACCATTGCATATATAATAGTGCTGATTGTTATGAGATTCCTTAATAGGCGGAGGTTATCTCACATGAGCGCACGATATGCGCAGGATTGATGCATGATTGGATTGTATGATTCATACATCTTGCATTATGATTACTATACGCCCTAGCGATATCAGGGCCGTAGCCTCCACAGGCATATCGTGGATGGCCAGATGGGACATCAGAAATCTATTCTAGCATCTGGCTACCATAGATGGCCCTGGGTGAAAATTCTTAAACCCTCTTGGTACCAGAGGATGCCCCAACATTAAGACCAAGTAGATACATGAGCGCCCGAGTGCCGAATACTAAGAGGTCGCGTCTCTCACTGTGTCATGGTCGGTTGGGAGGGGGTGTGGTTTTACCCACCTGAGGGTAGGGGGCATAACTAGGTTGAGTTTGACCAGCTCGTGAATGGGTCCGCTATCGACATGCTGGGTAGGTATTGGCTAATTACTGGTCAGGCGAATAGTAATGTCTCTTTCACTTGCATGGTCGTGCGTCAGTGGGCGACGATTTGCATGTAGAGTGTACTAGACCCCAGTGATGATCCCAGAGAAGAACTGTACTTATATGTAGACTTATTGAGCAGGAATTGCATACTCATTCATTCATTCATTCACTATCCACTCGGGCTAGTGGTGCACAACTATTTGTTACATGTACCTTCACATGGCCAGGATTTCGGTTAGGCGAGCGACTAACCTGAGATTAGGAGTTTACCACATTGAGTCTGACTATCCAAATTTAGGTATGAGACTAGTTTTGATAGAAGTCCCTTGTGGTGGACCCTGTAGCCTGCGATACTACGCACTATCATCCCGACTTCACACTTCAGCTTGGTCATTTCATTCGCATCGCATATTGCATTACATCCGCAGACATATGACATTTTGAGTTACCATGTTTCTGCACTTATATGGCCTAGACAGACTTAACAGGATTTACATAGACTTACTAGTATGTTTGCATTGTATCATCGGTATTTGATATTGGCTTATTATTTTTTTTGCATCGCATAGCCTTGGTACGGCTGATAGCATTCATAGACTTACTAGTATGTTTTCGTACTCTGATATTGTATGATTTATAGACTTGCAGTATTGCTTACTCTGATATCGTATGATTCATGATCTTGCTAGTAATTCCAATATTGTATGATTAAGGCATTGTATTGCATATTTGGCACTTATCTTGTACACACACTTACATCACCCTGTAAGCTTTCTATAAGCTTATGCACGATAGATGCGTGCAGGTGGCATTAGGTTGCACTAGCGTCGAGCTTGGAGCATGCAACTGATTTCTGGAGCTTTGATTCTGACATATGTATTTCTCTTTCAGCACTGTATTCAACTGTTTATATTAGTGGATATGTGATGATGATGTTGCCTTTGTGATTTGGGTAAACTTGTGGTTATGCTTATTACGAGTTAAATGTACATTGGAAAATCCTCCTTGTAGAATCCCAGGATCGAAATCTGGCGTATGGACGCTGGGAGCTAAGAATGGGGTACTACGGAGGCTGTCGGCACCATATTCGACAATTAGGAATTTTGTGAGCCCAGTTTTCAGGTTCGGGGCGTGACAATAACCTAACCAAAACCTAAACCTATAACCTACACTTATAACCTAAACCTAAACCTATAACCTAAAACCTAAACCTAAACTTAAAACCTAACGGCGTGTTTAGGCGGTGGGATTAGAAGGGATTAGGTGGGATAGGATTCAAAAAACATAATTATTACCCATGGCAGGGATTGTGTTGCCATGGGACAAGATTAATTTCATGCTTTGTTGGTAATACGATGGTACATTGAATGGATATACCCATCATCATTTGAAATTACTAAGAATAACACACATGTTATAACAGTTCATTTGTTTTGTAACCTCATTTTATGGCATGGGCCTAAAAATGAGGCAGATCCAAAACTTATGTGGCCCTAAAAAAGTTTTCAACGATAAGTATTCAATCCCCATTACTTTTTATGGTGGGGTCCACTTGAGCTTTAGATTTACTTGATTTTTTGGCCCATGCTCTAAAATAATCTCGAAAAATGGGTGGATGGTGTGGATATAGCCTACACATCATGGTGGGACCTACACAACTTGTTAACATTGAGTGAAATTGGCATGGGACCCAATGCAATTCCATCTAATCTAATTCCAAGCTTTTCCATTCTTCCCAAACATGGAGTGGAATTGGCACAGGACCAGATGCAATTTCATCCCACCAAATCCCTTCTAATCCCATTGCCTAAACACGCCTTAAATGTATTCTCAAATCCCTAAACTTAAACCTACACCTAATCCTAATCTCAACTCCCTAACCTAAACCTAAACCTAAACTTGAAAACCCAAACCTAAACCCGATCCCGAACCCGAACCCAATTTCTTAAACCTAAACCTTAACCTATTCTCAATTCCCTAAAGTTATAACCTATAACCTATAACCTATAACCTTAACCTAAACCTATTACCTAAACCTATAACCTATAACCTAAACCTTAACCTAAACCTAAACCTAAACCTAAATGTATTCTCAAATCCCTAAACCTAAACCTACACCTAATCCTAATCTTAACTCCCTAACCTAAACCTAAACCTAAACTTGTAAAAATCCTAAACCTAAACCACCTAATCCTATCTCAACTCCCTAACCTAAACCTAAACCTAAACTTGAAAACCCAGACCTAAACTCGATTGATGTAATAATGTAGCCCAAGCACATGGCAAAAAACAAGAAAATCTTGCTTTGTTGGCAAACATACTCGAATTCAAGCATCACAATGCATCTATTTCCATCTCCATTATCTCTTATAGCATAGATTATTTGAGATTTGAATTTATATCATTTTTAGAGTCATGTCCTAACACAATATGATAATATTAATAGACAATGTGGATTTGTCACCAACATTATTCCAAGACCCATATAACTTCTCCTTATAGGAAGTTGAGTAAGGCACATGCATCTTGACTCTATCAAAGGAGATAAGGATCACCTCTCATATGTTCTCTCTCTTTTCATTTGTTTTTTTTTTTTCCATAGGATTGTTTATTTTTTGGTGTCTGCTTACGTACAACATTTTATCATGTTAATATAATTATAACTAGCCTAATCTCACCTTTCTAAAAACAACTAATAATAATTTCTACCTGATGAGAAATCACCAAGTACCATTAGGTTCAACCCAAAAGATAAATCAACATTTTCTTTCTTTCTTTTTCTTTTAACATACACTCACACACCAGAGTCGCTTACGGCCACAATGGGTACTTGAACTCGTGACCTTGTATTGAAACTATTTTGAATCTACCATCAAGGCATGAGTAAGGACCTAGGTGTGTGTGCACAATTAGCGATGTGTTCACCACACTGAATTTTGTGAGCTCCACCAGGAAATAGGCTATGAATAATTTTTTGTATTTTATTTATGATGTTAAACTTATATGTATTTATGCGTGGATAAATATAATGTGGATAAGATTGTTTGTGTTTGGATGGATGCAGTTTATGTTTGGATGAATGTAGTTTATGTTTGGATGGATTTACATAGTTTGGGTTTAGATGGATGTGAATGTGAATATGATGAAATAACAGATGTATATCAGGAAGAATATGATGAAATATTTGTAACAGGTGTATACTAGGAATTTTGTGGTGGAAGATTGAAAAAAAAAAAAAAAAAACAGACTTTTACCTACGAAATATTTCTTAGGTAAAAGTCTCATCCACGTTTTTTACCTACGAAAATTTTCGTAGGTAAAAGCATCGTGAA
Source organism: Magnolia changhungtana (assembly GCA_030180095.1). Taxonomy (NCBI): domain Eukaryota; kingdom Viridiplantae; phylum Streptophyta; class Magnoliopsida; order Magnoliales; family Magnoliaceae; genus Magnolia; species Magnolia changhungtana. Next base: position 1,455,906 of record JASAUF010000203.1, on the reverse strand, counting down.
ATATTTTACTTACAAAAAAAATCGCCGGTAAAAGTTTTGTAAAATATTTTTACCTAAGAAAAAAATCGTCGGTAAAAGTTTTGCAAATATTTTTACCTACGAAGATTGTCGTAGGTAAAAGTATCGTGAAATATTTTTACCTACGAAACATATATTCGGTAAAAGTTTTTTACTTATTTTTTACCGACGAAAAAAATTCGTCGGTAAAAGTTTTGTAAATATTTTTACCTACGAAAAAAATCATCGGTAAAACTTTTTTACTTTTTTTTTTTATCGACGAAAAAATTCGTTGGTAAAAATCTTGCCATTGCCGATAATTTAAATTTTCGTTGGTAAAAGCCTTTTCCGTCGATCTTTTACCGATGAATTTTTTTCATCGGTAAAACCTTTTACCTACGAAAAAAATACATATAGCGACGAAAATTTTCGTCGGTAAAAGTGGGTTTTCTTGTAGTGACTCTCTGGATAACAATTTAGATCTATTCCAAAATAAGCATATGTAGTAGGGATCTGATCTGATCTGTCCAATCACCATTTTAGAATTTAAGGTATAAATAATTCCTATGGTTAAATCTGATAAAAATGGCCCATCCATTGATCTAAAATTTAAGGCACTGGTATCTTTTTGCCTTATGATCAAATGACCCATTCAAATATATCTTAATGATGCAAGCAATTAAATCTTTTCCTAAAATATTATTGCCCAAATATTAAAATTTCTCTATGTACCTATACAATGACTATGTAGATGATCACACCATCCACTACATAGATCGGAAAGGTGAAGGCTATTGACAAAAAGTTACTACTATTACTTCAGGAATCGATACCCCAACATGACCCACAATCAAGAGTCACAATGTCAATAATTGATCCCTCGACCTCTCTATTAACCAAGAGTGTTTTTACCTACTCAACTATTGACTTGTTTTTTATTCTTAATTAAAAATAAAAATATTTAACTATTTATTTTAGTTTCAAGTGCACTAAAATTTAGAGTCATTACACACACACACACACACACACACACACACACACACACTCTCTCTCTCTCTCTCTCTCTCTCTCTCTCTAAATTTTATAGTAAATGAGTTGACTGCTTAATTGTGGCTTCTTCCATGTAAAATGGCTTCTTCCATGGATAGGTGCTCATTTGGGTTGATCAGTCTTTGGCCTCCCATTAAGCCCAAAATGATCGATGTACCGTGTTTACATTTTCTCAAGCTAAAGTAAAGAGATGCAAAACTAAGGACGCAACCCAAGCTTGGGTTAAACCATCAACATCCTTTGATTGGGTTTGGGCTAAGCAAATTTGGTTAGGCTAGGATTGGTTCGTGATGTAGAGTGGGTTGCAGACACTTTCATGGAAAAGATGGACAAGAGAAGGCCTGATCAGAGGGGGAAATTATCATGACCGTCAAAACCTTAAAACGGTCGTATCTTACAAACCAAGATGAGTTTTTCAACATATTATATATGATTTTGGGGTAGGAGAACCTACTTAAGTCAACCAACCTGGAGAAGGCATGATCAGAGGGGGAAATGATCATGACCATCAAAGCCTTAAAACGGTCATATCTTGCAAACCAAGATGAGTTTTTCAACATATTATATATGATTTTGGGGTAGGAGAACCTACTTAAGCCAACCAACCTGGCTATGTTGGATTACCATGCCTAATTTGTGAAATTCCATAAATTGACGGTTAAAAGCCCCATATATTTTTGTTTTTATTATAAATAATAAGTTTTAATTCGAGTATAACTTTTGATCTTTTGAGTTGTAGAAGTCGTACCCAACATGAAAAGGGCTTAGAAAAGTTAGGAGAATAATGTGATTCTGCCAAATTAGACACTTACTATTTTTAGCCAAAAACCATGAAGTCTAGTAGGAATATAGGTTATCTATAAATAGTAAGTTTACTATTTATAGTAAGTTTTAAGTGTTTAAGTTGGAGTCTAAGTCTAAAACTCCATCCTAGGTTTGAGTTCCTTATTTAAAGAGTTGTAATTTCATTTTTTTATATCATCAATCAAGTTATTTTGAATTTATTAGAAATTATTTCTACTTTTATCCCTTGTGGATTTAGGGAAGCTATGTGAGGAGTCCAGAGAGCTTCGTGGATTCAAAGTGAATATTCCTTGAGGATGATGATGATTGACCTCATCACGTCCCTCCCTACGTCAGTTCGGAACACTCATGTATTATGATAAGGTAGTTTGGTTGTGTTGATGTTAACACGGCTGTATATCACACCACAATGATGTAAACTCGAGTCAGAACAAACCTGGATTAAAGCTTAGGTATTAGAAATTCGGGTCTAACACCAACATCAGTCCATGCGCTTTGTAGAAGCACAATAAAAGAAGATGGAACAATATAATAATACAAAATAACTAAATCAAAAGTACATAACTACAAACACATGATATTTAATGTCGAAAACCCTTATGGGAAAAAAACCACAGCACAAAGCAATAGAGATCTCAAATATAATTAAAACCTTAGCATACACCACTCACCTTCTTTGATTACAGTAATGCCCGATCTGCCCTTGCAATGCACAACCTTAGGAAACCCAAGATCCATGGAGAAAATCCCTACCCACTCTTACAAGTGTATAAACACTCTCCCTTAGCAAAACCCTTGCCCCTATAGAGAAAACATGCATCCGTATTAAACTCTAATTCAGAATTAGCTTTAATACTCCTTACTCAGAAAAAAAAAATGATGTAAATCATAGGTTGCACCGACCAAGCTTTCAACAAGACTCATTGGTCGACCGGAAACATCATAGCGAGGTTCGGTCAATCCAAAGATTATTTGATTAACCAAACTACCCCTACAACCAAAAGGTAGAATGCAAGGTATCTTACACAACAGGTTGTGTCAGGTATAAAGGACTTGGGTTCAGGTTGGAATTTAGGTCGGGTTAAGTTGATAGTTAGGATGGGGTAGGGTGTAAGTTAACCCTCAACTAGACCCAACACACCTGATAGCGCCCCTAGTACAAACCTATGTTAACTCTGCCTTAGTCATGAGTCAGGATGGCCACCATGTGGCGTGCAACTAGGGTTCACATGCTGAGATCTTATGATGGTTGGAACTATTGTAGATATTATGCATCCAAAGGCATTGAAAAAAATGCTAATATGTTTTGATGAATATAAAAACATTCAAATGTGAAGATTATCAATGGCTCACATTTAATTAAAAAAATCATAGGTGAGGATCATTGTTGAAGCATAATTGTTGGACTATAGATTCTTTATGGCTGTGAGAATACGATTGGCGGTTCAAATTACCAGAGCATCTCAACATGTCAGCATCAATTGACACCACACCAAACGTCCTTAGCCATAACTGTCACACCCAGTAAATTGGCACCCGAGTACAGAGACTCGAATCTTGAGTTTTCAGGTGTGAACCTAGCAAAAATGCATGAGGGTGAGTTCCTACGTGCTCACTCAGTATGGTTAATGTTGACCAATAAAAGTAGTTTTAAATCAACAACATCAAAAGTTAAGAAGAGAAAATTAAGCCTAAAAATATCAAAATGTACAATTCTAAGAGTAGTGTCTACCCAAGTGAGGATTATACAAGCTACAATATACATACCCAAAATTATTAAAGTGTAAAGTTTTCAGTTTTGTTCCAATCCTCTAAAACATAATGGCGGCGGTACAAGCCGATTTAAGCCTACCCGTTTGAGATCTTGATAGTATTTGCATTAATTGTATTTAGGGCTATACACGAGAAGAGTTAGCTTGGTAACCTGCTCGACTCGACTCAAAAAAGCTCGATTCGACTCAGTTCAAAACTGAGTTCGAGCTGATTTTTTTAGCTTGAAAAAATTTTAAACCGAGTTCAAGCTTGCCCGAGCTCGACTCGACTCGGATCAAACCCAACTCGAATCTAACTTGGATTGATTCAGTTCGGTGACTCGGTTACTTTGATATTGCGTTGCTCACCAAGTGTTTGATGAAATGACTTAATGAAGTGTGACTGGTGGTAAGGAAGGTACGTATATGAAATAAATACCATTTTTTCCTTAATTTTTATGTTGCTTACAAGGTGTTTGATAAAATACCTGTAAAACCATTATTGTTGTTTTATACACACTGAGATTTTGAAGGCGCAGACCATGTGTTTGTGAAAATGCCGCACATACGAACTCGGTTCAATCTTGGCTTGAATTGGCCCAAGCTGCTAATTGAACAGAGCTGAGTAGGCCAGTCAGGCTCGAGGACTAAGCCAAGACGAGTTCGAGCTGGGGTCAACAAGTGGCTGAGCCAAGTCAAGCTGTGCCAAGCTCGACTCGGTTCGACTTGTGTACACCTCTAATTGTATTACTTGGTCAATATTTTAAAATATCATCCCAGGTGGGAGTGAGTAGCTAACTTAGTGGTTCCATTAGTTCTAAGTTACACATGTTATTGACTTAATTGGCGCAGGTAATGATAACATACAAAATAAAGAATTCTTAAGTTAGTTGTTTAATGTATGATGCGATGTTTTGTACAATGGTTGTCCCTCAGCATAACCTAATAATAATTTTCATGATGATATGCGTAATGGTTGGTCCATAGCACAATCCAACAATATTGTCATGATGTTATGTATGATTAGTCAAGTTATTATTATTTCTGGTTAAAACAACAAGCTGACGAATTTAGGATACCAATGTTATATCATGAGTCCTTATCCAGATCACATTGCTCGCTGCGGCATGTAGCGGCTCCTCACTAATGTTCATTAATCCAAATTTAGGTATCACCTGTTATATCTCATAAATCTACAATTTCAAAGGTACGACATGATACCTAAAGGTATGAGGAGCAACTCGAGATGGGTCATCACCCAAACACCGATTATGATCACTCAGTTCAGAGGTGCAGACTTATCATATAAAAACTTAATCTAAACAAAAGAAATGGCTCGTCACCCAATTCCATTCATGTAATGGTCGTTTGAATGGTACTCTAGTACAGAACCATTAGTCGGGTATTTGACAGGGGTCGTTCAAACAACAATCTATTACCTCCACCAATGTTCACTGGTTACTACGAAGATGCTCGTCACCCCATTCTAGGACGATAGGTCGGACATGGTGTCCCATACCACCATGTCCTGTTCATAAGTCTTAGTAGGATCGTAACGCATTAATGGTTATGAATAGACTTGTCCATGGGAACATGGAATCCTAGATTTAATTTTGTCGTGTCATACATGGTGAACATATATGATCAATGAGCCGCTAGACTAATTTAATTGACCTAATAGAACCTCGGTACAACCAGCATTGGGTGTAAGCATCCTGTGTACTTCGGTTACTGTTGTTCATCCGTGTTCAACCCAGTTCGATCGAACAAGCCTAGGGTAGCCGACCTAACTCAAGCTACCCTTTGGTTCGAGCTATTTACCGACTGACACAACATCGTAAACAATTCTAAACATCACTAAGGGTAAACAATTCATTAGGAAATCATAATGAAATTTCATGTGAAGCCTAAATTTAATAACATACTTAGTTAAGTATTTTATCGAACATATAAACATCAATAACGAACATGTGAGCATCAATAACATAACACCATCATTTAGGCATTTCATCAAACATGTGAGCATCAACAAACAAGTAATAGCACATGTTGTAATCAAAATCGAAATATGGATATATTAGCATACACCATACCATATACAACAACAAATCATTAACTAAGACCTTTAAAGGTTAATAAATGGTAACTTAGAAATAATGGTTCACATCTTAAGAAATTTTTTTATTTTATTTTTGAGTTCATAGGGTTAGGGTATTGGAAAAAAATACGAGTCCTACATCAAATTTAAAAGAATTAGGTCATATTTATGCAATTCATCTTAGAAAAACTTAAGTTGATTCATTTCTTACCTCCCAATCACGAGTGAGGTGGATTCAGAGGAGGAGAGCAGTTGAGGTTAGGGCTTTGATTGAAGGATTTGGTGAAGGAGACACTAATCCCAACCCTCACTTGCTCCTTGTCTTCTCATTTCTCTCATTATCTCATTCTCTCTTTTTTTAGAGAAAAAATCAGATGGGAACAAGGGTTGCCCCTAAATGCCCTATTTATAGCACCAGAAATATTGCAAATGGCTCTAAGGCCTATGTTTTCATTATAATAGCCTTATGAGAGGGTGTTTCTAACCTTTGGGGTCTACTCTGGAGTGTAAAGGTCGATATACACCGTAGGATAATTAGTCATAGTGATGATTTACTTACGGATATGATTAGCCCGCCATTTGGATGCCCTGATCAACGAGTATGATTAGAAGTCAGTTCGATGGTCACCTATCGTCGATCGGGACCATAATATAGGGATAGGTGCGGGTATTAATTTAGATTGGTTCCCTAAACTTGGTCACGATCTAACAGTTTGAAAGCCACAACTTTGGCAAAGAGCAGATACAGACAACTAACTTAAGTTCTTAATTAATTTCAGGAATATTCACACATCTTATGCACTAGCCTTGTAAGTCTAAGTTGAGCGATTCGGGATGTAATCTCAACTCAATGTTCTGCAATAGATGACAAGCTCACTAAGATTAATGTCTTTTTAAAGTATCGGGTTTAGTGGCTTACTAACGAGTTGTCTAGAGAGTGTTTAGATAATCATGGCATTTTTTAAATGAATTGGATAGCAAGATTTCATGTGTGTGATTATTAGAGTTTGGATTAGCTAATTTCATAATTTGACTTATTCACAACTAGTGAAAATGGAGATCCACTCCTAATCACCCTAGACTGTTAATTCTTAGGATAAAAGAGTAGCTGGGTCAGTTTATTTTGTTAATTAAGATTTGACCCCTAGTTGTCTCAGCTTTTGGTAAGTCTTTATTTAGTTACGGTTGTATTGATTAGTCAGTAGTAGGTCGGTTAGATTTAGTTCATAAATAAATAAATCATGAGGCTAGACTCGAGGTTTAAGTGATCGAGTAGATTTGGTAGCTTCTTACGATTGATTAATCGGATTTGTGCAGTTCTTTACTGATATCACCCGCATATAAGATCACCTCAAGCGTTAAGGATCAGTAAGCGACAACATAAGCTAATTATAGAAAAAAATTTCAAAAATTTTTTAGAAATAAAAAATAGCAAAAAATTGGGACATTACTATAACATAGGCTAAACAATTTTTAGCTTCCTAACTCTTACAAGTGAAGATCAAAGGCTAGTGATCTTAACCTTTGACCTAATGGGTCCACCGGTTAATTTTAAGTATTAGCATCGCATCAAGCAATGCATTTGTCTCCTTAATCATTTCATCATTAAGATTGGAGTGGGTCAAGCACGCTTCTAATGTGTTAGAGTACAAAAGAAAACTTGTCTTCCGCGAATGAATTGATCAAATTGATTCTGTGGACCTCATTACTATCATCTTGTTAGTTGCACATCTTAAACACATTCAACTCAAGTGTCATATTCCCAAAGGAGAGCTTCATGATCCCATTCCTACAATTGATTATGGCATTTGATGTAGTTAGGAACAAGCGGCTAAGGATAACAGAAATTTGAGTACTAGCATCAACAACCGGCTGTATATTCAAAATAATAAGGTCCACTAGGTAGTAAAACTTATCGACTTGCACAAGCAAGTCCTCTATCACATCTCTTAGTATACAAACCGAACGACCAACTAGTTTGAGTGTAGTCTTGGTAGGTTTTAATTCACTTAGACTTGATTGTTCATAAACTGAAAAAGGAACCATATTTACCCTTGTCCCCAAATCGAGTAAGGCATGCTTAATCAAGTGATTCTCAATCACACGCGAGATGATTGAGCTACCGAGATCTTTATATTTTTAAGGCACATCTTATTTGATGATGGCACTCACTTTCTCTGTAAAAAATTTCTTCTTTTGAACATTGTGTCGTCTATTGATTGTACAAAGGTCCTTAAGGAATTTGGAAAATGCTAGAATTTGTTTTATGACATCCAACAAATTAATGCTGATTTTTACCTGTTTAAAAACTTTTAAAATATCCCAAGTATTGGGTAGAGGTTTGGGTGAGATCAACCATTGTGTGAATGAAGCCATATATATATATATACTCTTGTTCTAGCTCCTCATGTGGGGTGTTGCTAGGTTCATCATCACCCTTCGATTCTTCTGAGTCCTTAAGGCTTATCAACCCTCATCGGGATGCTCTTATCAATTGTTTTTCCACTTTTAAGAGTGGTGATAGATTTGGTTTGCTCCACATGTTGAGTAGAAGAGATAGACTCACTTATCTCACATTGAGGTTTTAGGTTAGGTACAGGTTGAGCTAGAAGAGTCTCATTCTGTAACGCCTCGAACTTTTCGATGCTCGGGCATCGAAAGTCCTCGAGCGTTACCATAAGATTCAACATGACATATACATGTGTACGATACCAATCCAACTATTCTAGCCTTACATCCTTTTCCTGCCTCTAACTTAACCGTTGGGGATGATCTTCATTCATAAATCAAGCCATCTGACCATTGAATTTCAAGACAAGCCACCCATCACATTATTTGACGTAAGTACTTTCCCACGAAGAACACAACGAAGAGCTCCCTATCCGTAATGATTTAGATATATACTCTTTTTTAAGAACTTCTTAGAAACGTGCCTATAACCATGTAGAGCCATTGGATTTTCCAAAACTCACACATCAGCAATAATTACGAAAATGCCATTGACCTAGGCCCTTGAATTCCAATTCACACGGTCCTCATGATCCGTTTCATGTGAAATTTTATACCAGGCCTAATTATCATAAATTAACCGTACACATCAAATTTCACCTTTCAGATCATAGTAAATCAGCTACTTGACCTCTACATCCATTCGTACATTTATCAGATCAAGATTTTGATCCGTCCACCTTGTTCACACTACATGAATATGCTTAACCCACCATTAGAATCAGAATCTGAGAAACTTTCACATGTAAGAAAGTCACTCGAATCTAACGTTATATAAGCCTTACCCCTAATCACTCCAGAAATCTAGTTTATGTCCATCCGTTTACAAAACTAACCGTACATCAACCCACATACATAGCCGGAGTGCATTCCATCAAGTGTTCATATTTTTAACAAGTCATCTGACTACCCATCCTGATTGGATCCGCCGAGTGGGCCGTTCGAATACTAGGATAAATCGGTCATTACGAAAATCTTTGGGTTTAAGTCCAAACTGCCCGGTAACTTGTCAATAAGAGGAGTACCAATATTATTTTAGAATTTTGAAGTATATTAGTCATTAAAAGAACATCTTATTCATCCTTGAGAGATCAGGACCCAAACTGGATCACGGGAAAGAGCACGAAAAATAACGCATGTTCGCCAAATTTCAAGACATTCGGACGGCACATTTTGACCTAACGGGCGTCGAATGCCGGTTGAGAAAGGGATGGCGAGTTCGTAAATAGTGAATGTCATTATATGCCACCATTGATGCTTGATCGGATAGTATGGGCCACCCGATCAACAGATTTGCCCCATTTTTGGACCTTAATCCTAGCAAGACATGTTAAACATAATGAACGGAGCGGATTGTACAACTACAAGTAGTAAAGTGGACTTCACACAACATAACTCAATTCATTCAAATTTTCATAGCTTGCTACGTGCATGGGGTTTAAGGGTGAGTGTTGGTTGTTATTGGACACACCGTACGACCTACTCGACTAACCAAATCGTCTCATATTTGACCCCGTGTCTTAAAATAGTGATACAAAAGTGGTGAATGGCATGGATTCTTTGAAAGATCATCACAGGTGGACCCCACCTATTTTGAACAACAACGGGAAGAAACTTTCAGAACCGGAGGTGATGATGAGTGTGGTTTCCACCACCATGTCCCTACAACATGTGGACTCAATTATCTGGTAAATTTCAGGGACTATTTTAGTCATTGACATTCAATTTCAGAACAATCTGATCATTAGATCGACGTGAATCTACAATTAGGACTTAAACCGAGCTGTGGGGCCCACCTAAATTTTAGATATTCCGAAATTTTTGTTAGAAGACCTGATTAGAACCACCAGAGTGGGATGGACGGATTGGATTTATCACAAACATCACCATGGGCCCCACAAGGGCATGCATGTACACCAACACAACATCACCTTAAGTGCACTGGGCGCCCCAAGCCCGTCAGAGCACGCTGACCCGTGCTCTCTCAAATCGAGAGATTTCTCTCCTTCCAGTTTACGCCAGCCGACGGACGACGTCCGTTTGAGGCCTGCTATGGGCCACCATCTTAGATCATATGGACGATCTGATCCGTCCATCGTGTGCACGGCATGGGTCCAACTAAAACCTACCATTTTCCACGTGTTGGCGAACGTGTGCACGAGCACCATCTTCGACCCAAACAGACCCTACAAAACTAATGTTCTAAAAATGGGAACTGCCAGCTAGGCAATCCGCGTGCTTGCTTCCTTTTGCATCTCCACCATTCAAAACGGAAAAATCCCAGCAGTCCAAACCTGGGTTCCACCTCAGCAAAGAAAACCATGGGCGGGTTCGGTTTTGCCCACCGGATTCGGAGGTAGTTTTTCTGGATCAAATCCAGGCCGTGTAACATGGATCTAACGGCTTAAGGAGGATTAGGGCGAGCTTAAGACGCATGAAGACCAAGCAGCAGCGGGATCTGCCTCCGTTTCTTGCAGCAGCCATGAAAAACGACCGTTTTCCTTCCTCTGGCGAACCCACCACACAAACTTTTGTAGAGCTTCGAAAGAGCTTATCCCTAAGCTCCCTAGGGTTCATCCGAACCATCCCATACTGTCGGATCCGAGGAAGAAGCCTCAGCTCGTGATCCGCCATTAATGGCGTCATCTTCCTCGCCGATCCACCGCACGCGGCAACCCAAACCGAGTTGAATCTGGGCGGATTAGTGTCCTCAATGGGACGTTTATGACTGGAAAAGAAAGGAGAAAGAAGAAGATGGTGTGGTGCAGCTGTTGCACCGCACTGACTTGCTGGGCCGAGCCAGCCGCACTGTTTGGGCGAATCCAGACACCCTCGGGTCGTGAGGAAGAGAAGGAGAATGAAGAAGAGGAGGAGAAATCAGAGGAAGAAGAAAGAAAAAAAAAAAAGAAAGAAAGAAGGGAGAGAATAGAGAAGTCAGGGAGAAAGTGTGGCTGCCCCGCCGTGCCTGTTGTCCGTCTTCATGCATCACTGAGAGGCAGGTAACCCTTCTCTCTCTCTTGTGATCGTGTGTGGGCCCACCTGATCAATGTATTTTATTCTGGTCGTCCGTGGCCCACCTTAACGTGTGTGTTTTATCCAGCCGTCCATTTATCTGGACGCTAGATGCTGGGTCCTAAATAAATAAAAATAATAAATAATGTAATACTATATTATATATGTATATGATAAGTATGTGGTGGGCCCCACGTGGGACCCACCTGATGTGCAAAGCCGATTGGCTGGGGTCTGTACAGCAGCTATATTGCTGCTGTATTGATGTCACCAAGTTATGTGGGTCGGTTGTATGTGTTATTCAACGCCCTCCATCCATTTTTCTTAAAGTGGGACCCCACCTGGATGTATGTTATATCTCCACCGTACATCCCATTTCTCTGTTCATTTTAGTCGTTGACCCCAAAAACGAAGCCAACCTAACTCTCTTGTAGGCTACACTAGCCGAAAGACTAATTTAATCATTAGGGCCCACTGTGATATTTTCGTGTGTCCAGACATATCTAATATTGGACATTGGACCTGTCCTGAATCTTAGAACCCAATGGACGGAGTAGATCCTCCTGATATGGGCCCCACCAATCAAAAAAATATATATATATACATGGGTAACATGCACTTAAACGTCCAGATGACGCTGCCACCTTTTGCATGATTTTGGCTAGGACCATGGCCCCACCTCAGGCTCCACCGTGATGTGTGTTGAACATCAAAACCGTCCATTTGATGGGTCCCCTTTTTATATGAGGTGCCTCCAAAAATCAACCATACATAGAGCTCAGGTGGCCCACACAATCTACAACCTTGTGAAGACATGTTAAATCATATAAAAGCAACTGCTGGGGTCCACCTGAGATTTGGATGCACCTGAAACTTGGTTTGACCTCCTAAACTAGCGGGACACACTTAATGGATGGGTTGGATTTGTGACCCACAACTTGGTGGGCCTAACAAATGATTTTGAATGCTTTAATGGCGAATTATAGTATCTATTGGCATGATTATATTCACTATTAATAATGGATAGCTATTATTATTATCATTAGTATTATGATAATAATTGTGACTGTTAAACACAACTAACCCCTAGTAGATTGTCCATGCTAATGGTAGTGAGTCCACACCAAGTACCGTTATTAAATATTAATCATTAATTATTATTCTTAGGCACAATTGTTAATAATAAATTTTAGTATTATTGACATCATAATAAGTATTATTACTAAGTTGGCAAACGATAATTGTAACACTAAGGTTAATAATTACTTTTCAAATTAATATTGTAAATTATCATACGCCAACTACAATCCAAATCCTAAAAACTTATCCTAGACCTAAACTTATGGATGAAAACCCAGTTCTACATCAAAACCCTAAAACTAAGGTAATCCAAACTTTATGTTAAGACCTTGACCAAGAATATCGTATAAAGCTTGAATCTAACGGTGTAACTTTACAATTGATGGTAGGGTTTGGCTCTAAGGAATCATGTGTTCCCTAAACAACACTAGTAGGTGATCCTAAACATAAGGTGATGATTCTTCCCCTTAAGCTTTCCATCTTCTCATTAGCTTAAGTTATAGTCTTTATTTAAATTTATAATTGATATATTCCTTTATAATCACATGTGTTAGCTGGTGGAAATTAAATTGCTGTCTTACATGCTTTATGATTATTCTGTATAATTGTTCATGCTTGTGGATTATTTGAGGATTGCTTAAACTTAAATTGGTACATTCGTGGGAAATTCCCACATATAAATGTACACCCATACTGGGATGTAACTTGACTAGTTGTGATCGTAATGGACCTTCTACCGGTGGTTATTGAGTGGTGGTCTGAAGGATGATTGATGTGGGCCTACCATCCAGGGTTGTTGTGCCCAATGATTTTTAAGGATGGTCTTTATCGTATGGTTTTGATATTAAGCCTATGTGGCATATTTTGATACTCACCCCGTGTGGCTTATTTTAATATCCGCTACGTGATTTATTTTTGGTACTCGCCTATATGGGTTCGATGTTTTATATCGTGCAACCATGAGATGGTAAGCCCATATACGGTAATATGATTGGCCACTAGTCGATGGGTTTCCATTAAACATCCTAAGGTGGTAGTCTCATGAGCCGGGGATGGTGGTATGAGACACTATGCCCGAGCTGTCGGCCTATGCTGGACTCTGAGCTCCCCGTAGTGACCTTGAGCTTACCTAAATTGGCTGATTGTAACTGGACTAATAACGGTTTGGCTAATCATGCATCCATAGCATATTGGCGATGACGGGTGGCTAATTCTGGATGCTGTAGCACGTGCCCTAGAGTTGTTGGGGTATTGTTTCGCTAGCTCCCAGACCACCGACTATCGACCCCTGTCCGACTGGATGATTTTCCCAGGTCGATGATTTGCATGGGCGGCGGCCCTGTCCGCACGGATGAGTATTCCCGGGGCGTGAACGCATTGCATGGGCGGCGGCCCTGTCCGCACGGATGAGCATCCCCGGGGCGTGAACGCATTCCATACATCCATGCATATAATAAGATCTGCATCATGTACTGTTTTATGTGCTTTATTTTATAACTATGCTTACCTAATGTGGCGGTGTGTAATCTTGAGGGGAATTCACACTGAGCTGGCCACTCATCCATCAAATATACAACCGTGCAGGTAAAACAGGTGGCCCAGATGATATATATGATCAGACTTGATGAGAAGCTGTGCAGGTGTCATGGATGCACGGCCGTGTTGCTAAGAGGAGCTGCGAGATCTTGCGGCTTATGTTTATATTCTTATGTTATTTTCATGTACTAAATCATGTGGATTATTGTATTTGTTATATGGAGACATTGGTTTGTATAAGTCATTATGGGCAGCTTCTTGTATATTTGAAAGATAATGAAATTTTCCTTTTCGTCGATTTGTCCACACTACGCTCATTTGCTTACTCTGATAAAAGAAAAGAAAAATGTATGTACACTCGAATTGGACCATCCTTTAATGTTAACACTCGGGTTTTTGGGAAACGGGTCGTGTACTCGGGTCCTGAAGATTCGGGTTGTTACAGTTGGTATCAGAGCATAGTTTGGACAAACTTGGCCTTGGAAAATGATCTTATACAAACTTTAAATGTCTCAAGTTAGGATGTTGAAAGTAGAAATTTGAACTTGGTGAATCTCCCCTAGACTTAGGGAAATTTGGAGAACGTAGAAACTCAAACTTAGGTCCCCTTTGAAATTATTAGAACAACTATTTGAACTTAGGTGAAATCTCCTTGTAGCTAGGAGAAATTGAGGACGTGGAAACTTGATATTCTAAGCTCCATGTAGACTTGTCTGAATGATTATACGACTTAGAATTGAACTCAGGATCCCTTAGAATTAGAGGATTAGTCGTTTAGACGTATGTGAAATTCCCTCATAATAATAATAATAATAAATAAATAAATAAATAAATAAATAAATAAAAATTCTAAAACATAGGAGTTTCAAACTCTAGACTCATTTGAGACTTTTAAGATAGGCTCTTAGACCTTATACTTACATGGAATTCCCTTGGAGTTATGAAAAACTTGAGAACATAGATATCTAAAACCTTAGCCCGTTCAAATTCTTAAGATGAGTCATTTGAACTCAAGGAAAGGACTTTGGTTCCCATGAAAAATTGACAAAGCGACCATTTGGAATTAGAAATAAGAACTTTAGTTCCCTTATAAACTGCAACATGGTTGTTTGAATTTAGAAGTTAACCACGTGAATACCCGCTATAATGTAGTTGAAATCAAATGAGAGCATTCATTGAATTTGACTCCCAATGAATAATCCTTAGAAATCCATAACGTGGACTTTTCCAAAAATTTCTCAGTTGGAAATAATATTGTCATAAACAATGAAGCGAACTTAGGATCATAAGAGTTTTTACCCACCATAATCCACACATTCGAGATTGTACCCATCATAGATTAACCATACGCACTCCCTAAACCTAAGGAATCCTCCCAATGAACCGAAATTTGAATTCCCTAGCTAATGCATCTCTTCGCTTAGAAATAATATTTCTCACAATTTCCAACATGAAAAATAATCAGAAGAGTTGTATAATTTTTGGGTAAGGTTTCAACCTTAGGCTAAACATATCAAGGCCAGATTTAAAATCTTAGATAAACTTAACAAAATTTTTAGATTCAAAATTCACGTAAAAAGCTTTGGTCATGGAAAATTTTGAGTAGTGCATTAGATAATCAGAGTGCGCAGTGAAAGCGTAGTAGGCAACATAAATTCATATGTTATGAAAATAAATCATCACATGATATTTCCCATAGGTCTAAGATAATCAAGATCTCGGATTGATGGAACAATATTTAAGCGAAGCTTACGCGGTTTGACTCAAGTTCTAAGTCCTAGCAAATCTCGATGATCTCGTTGCCCTGATCAGGCAAAGGATCGAGATTTAACAGGATTGTGAATTGATACTAAAATCCTCTGTCCTGCGCAGACAGATGATCGATGTATCGGGCTCAAACCTACTACGATCATCTATTCATGTTAGCCTTAACATTGGAAATTTAAAATCTTTAAGGGGGGTAGGTTGCAATCACTCTTATTCTAGAGGTGAGTTATTGACACTTATACAAATAAACTCGATGCAGAAAATAGCGGGTGCATACAGACACCGTAAGATAGATCGTGCTGAATCTCGAGGACGAGATTCTCTTTAAGGGGGGTAGATTGTAACGCCTCGAACTTTTCGATGCTCGGGCATCGAAAGTCCTCGAGCGTTACCATAAGATTCAACATGACATATACATGTGTACGATACCAATCCAACTATTCTAGCCTTACATCCTTTTCCTGCCTCTAACTTAACCGTTGGGGATGATCTTCATTCATAAATCAAGCCATCTGACCATTGAATTTCAAGACAAGCCACCCATCACATTATTTGACGTAAGTACTTTCCCACGAAGAACACAACGAAGAGCTCCCTATCCGTAATGATTTAGATATATACTCTTTTTAAGAACTTCTTAGAAACGTGCCTATAACCATGTAGAGCCATTGGATTTTCCAAAACTCACACATCGGGAATAATTACGAAAATGCCATTGACCTAGGCCCTTGAATTCCAATTCACACGGTCCTCATGATCCGTTTCATGTGAAATTTTATACCGGAGCCTAATTATCATAAATTAACCGTACACATCAAATTTCACCCCTTAGATCATAGTAAATCAACTACTTGACCTCTACATCCATTCGTACATTTATCAGATCAAGATTTTGATCCGTCCACCTTGTTCACACTACATGAATATGCTTAACCCACCATTAGAATCAGAATCTGAGAAACTTTCACATGTAAGAAAGTCACTCGAATCTAACGTTATATAAGCCTTACCCCTAATCACTCCAGAAATCTAGTTTATGTCCATCCGTTTACAAAACTAACCGTACATCAACCCACATACATAGCCGGAGTGCATTCCATCAAGTGTTCATATTTTTAACAAGTCATCTGACTACCCATCCTGATTGGATCCGCCGAGTGGGCCGTTCGAATACTAGGATAAATCGGTCATTACGAAAATCTTTGGGTTTAAGTCCAAACTGCCCGGTAACTTGTCAATAAGAGGAGTACCAATATTATTTTAGAATTTTGAAGTATATTAGTCATTAAAAGAACATCTTATTCATCCTTGAGAGATCAGGACCCAAACTGGATCACGGGAAAGAGCACGAAAAATAACGCATGTTCGCCAAATTTCAAGACATTCGGACGGCACATTTTGACCTAACGGGCGTCGAATGCCGGTTGAGAAAGGGATGGCGAGTTCGTAAATAGTGAATGTCATTATATGCCACCATTGATGCTTGATCGGATAGTATGGGCCACCCGATCAACAGATTTGCCCCATTTTTGGACCTTAATCCTAGCAAGACATGTTAAACATAATGAACGGAGCGGATTGTACAACTACAAGTAGTAAAGTGGACTTCACACAACATAACTCAATTCATTCAAATTTTCATAGCTTGCTACGTGCATGGGGTTTAAGGGTGAGTGTTGGTTGTTATTGGACACACCGTACGACCTACTCGACTAACCAAATCGTCTCATATTTGACCCCGTGTCTTAAAATAGTGATACAAAAGTGGTGAATGGCATGGATTCTTTGAAAGATCATCACAGGTGGACCCCACCTATTTTGAACAACAACGGGAAGAAACTTTCAGAACCGGAGGTGATGATGAGTGTGGTTTCCACCACCATGTCCCTACAACATGTGGACTCAATTATCTGGTAAATTTCAGGGACTATTTTAGTCATTGACATTCAATTTCAGAACAATCTGATCATTAGATCGACGTGAATCTACAATTAGGACTTAAACCGAGCTGTGGGGCCCACCTAAATTTTAGATATTCCGAAATTTTTGTTAGAAGACCTGATTAGAACCACCAGAGTGGGATGGACGGATTGGATTTATCACAAACATCACCATGGGCCCCACAAGGGCATGCATGTACACCAACACAACATCACCTTAAGTGCACTGGGCGCCCCAAGCCCGTCAGAGCACGCTGACCCGTGCTCTCTCAAATCGAGAGATTTCTCTCTCCTTCCAGTTTACGCCAGCCGACGGACGACGTCCGTTTGAGGCCTGCTATGGGCCACCATCTTAGATCATATGGACGATCTGATCCGTCCATCGTGTGCACGGCATGGGTCCAACTAAAACCTACCATTTTCCACGTGTTGGCGAACGTGTGCACGAGCACCATCTTCGACCCAAACAGACCCTACAAAACTAATGTTCTAAAAATGGGAACTGCCAGCTAGGCAATCCGCGTGCTTGCTTCCTTTTGCATCTCCACCATTCAAAACGGAAAAATCCCAGCAGTCCAAACCTGGGTTCCACCTCAGCAAAGAAAACCATGGGCGGGTTCGGTTTTGCCCACCGGATTCGGAGGTAGTTTTTCTGGATCAAATCCAGGCCGTGTAACATGGATCTAACGGCTTAAGGAGGATTAGGGCGAGCTTAAGACGCATGAAGACCAAGCAGCAGCGGGATCTGCCTCCGTTTCTTGCAGCAGCCATGAAAAACGACCGTTTTCCTTCCTCTGGCGAACCCACCACACAAACTTTTGTAGAGCTTCGAAAGAGCTTATCCCTAAGCTCCCTAGGGTTCATCCGAACCATCCCATACTGTCGGATCCGAGGAAGAAGCCTCAGCTCGTGATCCGCCATTAATGGCGTCATCTTCCTCGCCGATCCACCGCACGCGGCAACCCAAACCGAGTTGAATCTGGGCGGATTAGTGTCCTCAATGGGACGTTTATGACTGGAAAAGAAAGGAGAAAGAAGAAGATGGTGTGGTGCAGCTGTTGCACCGCACTGACTTGCTGGGCCGAGCCAGCCGCACTGTTTGGGCGAATCCAGACACCCTCGGGTCGTGAGGAAGAGAAGGAGAATGAAGAAGAGGAGGAGAAATCAGAGGAAGAAGAAAGAAAAAAAAAAAAAAGAAAGAAAGAAGGGAGAGAATAGAGAAGTCAGGGAGAAAGTGTGGCTGCCCCGCCGTGCCTGTTGTCCGTCTTCATGCATCACTGAGAGGCAGGTAACCCTTCTCTCTCTCTCTTGTGATCGTGTGTGGGCCCACCTGATCAATGTATTTTATTCTGGTCGTCCGTGGCCCACCTTAACGTGTGTGTTTTATCCAGCCGTCCATTTATCTGGACGCTAGATGCTGGGTCCTAAATAAATAAAAATAATAAATAATGTAATACTATATTATATATGTATATGATAAGTATGTGGTGGGCCCCACGTGGGACCCACCTGATGTGCAAAGCCGATTGGCTGGGGTCTGTACAGCAGCTATATTGCTGCTGTATTGATGTCACCAAGTTATGTGGGTCGGTTGTATGTGTTATTCAACGCCCTCCATCCATTTTTCTTAAAGTGGGACCCCACCTGGATGTATGTTATATCTCCACCGTACATCCCATTTCTCTGTTCATTTTAGTCGTTGACCCCAAAAACGAAGCCAACCTAACTCTCTTGTAGGCTACACTAGCCGAAAGACTAATTTAATCATTAGGGCCCACTGTGATATTTTCGTGTGTCCAGACATATCTAATATTGGACATTGGACCTGTCCTGAATCTTAGAACCCAATGGACGGAGTAGATCCTCCTGATATGGGCCCCACCAATCAAAAAAATATATATATATACATGGGTAACATGCACTTAAACGTCCAGATGACGCTGCCACCTTTTGCATGATTTTGGCTAGGACCATGGCCCCACCTCAGGCTCCACCGTGATGTGTGTTGAACATCAAAACCGTCCATTTGATGGGTCCCTTTTATATGAGGTGCCTCCAAAAATCAACCATACATAGAGCTCAGGTGGCCCACACAATCTACAACCTTGTGAAGACATGTTAAATCATATAAAAGCAACTGTGGGTCCACCTGAGATTTGGATGCACCTGAAACTTGGTTTGACCTCCTAAACTAGCGGGACACACTTAATGGATGGGTTGGATTTGTGACCCACAACTTGGTGGGCCTAACAAATGATTTTGAATGCTTTAATGGCGAATTATAGTATCTATTGGCATGATTATATTCACTATTAATAATGGATAGCTATTATTATTATCATTAGTATTATGATAATAATTGTGACTGTTAAACACAACTAACCCCTAGTAGATTGTCCATGCTAATGGTAGTGAGTCCACACCAAGTACCGTTATTAAATATTAATCATTAATTATTATTCTTAGGCACAATTGTTAATAATAAATTTTAGTATTATTGACATCATAATAAGTATTATTACTAAGTTGGCAAACGATAATTGTAACACTAAGGTTAATAATTACTTTTCAAATTAATATTGTAAATTATCATACGCCAACTACAATCCAAATCCTAAAAACTTATCCTAGACCTAAACTTATGGATGAAAACCCAGTTCTACATCAAAACCCTAAAACTAAGGTAATCCAAACTTTATGTTAAGACCTTGACCAAGAATATCGTATAAAGCTTGAATCTAACTGTGTAACTTTACAATTGATGGTAGGGTTTGGCTCTAGGAATCATGTGTTCCTAAACAACACTAGTAGGTGATCCTAAACATAAGGTGATGATTCTTCCCTAAGCTTTCCATCTTCTCATTAGCTTAAGTTATAGTCTTTATTTAAATTTATAATTGATATATTCCTTTATAATCACATGTGTTAGCTGGTGGAAATTAAATTGCTTTACATGCTTTATGATTATTCTGTATAATTGTTCATGCTTGTGGATTATTTGAGGATTGCTTACGGAACTTAAACTGGTACATTCGTGGGAAATTCCCACATATAAATGTACACCCATACTTGGGATGTAACTTGACTAGTTGTGATCGTAATGGACCTTCGGCTGGGTGGTTATTGAGTGGTGGTCTAGAAGGATGATTGATGTGGGCCTACCATCCAGGGTTGTTGTGCCCAATGATTTTTAAGGATGGTCTTTATCGTATGGTTTTGATATTCGCCCTATGTGGCATATTTTGATACTCACCCTGTGTGGCTTATTTTAATATCTGCTTACGTGATTTATTTTGGTACTCGCCCTATATGGGTTCGATGTTTTATATCGTGCAACCATGAGATGGTAAGCCCCATATACGGTAATATGATTGGCCACTAGTCGATGGGTTTCCATTAAACATCCTAAGGTGGTAGTCTCATGAGCCGGGGATGGTGGTATGGGACACTATGCCCGAGCTGTCGGCCTACGCTGGGCTCTGAGCTCCCCGTAGTGACCTTGAGCTTACCTAAATTGGCTGATTGTAACTGGACTAATAACGGTTTGGCTAATCATGCATCCATAGCATATTGGCGATGACGGGTGGCTAATTCTGGATGCTGTAGCACGTGCCCTAGAGTTGTTGGGGTATTGTTTCGCTAGCTCCCAGACCACCGACTATCGACCTGTCCGACTGGATGATTTTCCCAGGTCGATGATTTGCATGGGCGGCGGCCCTGTCCGCACGGATGAGTATTCCCGGGGCGTGAACGCATTGCATGGGCGGCGGCCCTGTCCGCACGGATGAGCATCCCCGGGGCGTGAACGCATTCCATACATCCATGCATATAATAAGATCTGCATCATGTACTGTTTTATGTGCTTTATTTTATAACTATGCTTACCTAATGTGGCGGTGTGTAATCTTGAGGGGAATTCACACTGAGTCTGCCACTCATCCATCAAATATACAACCGTCAGTGCGAGTAAAAGTGTGCCCGGATGATATATATGATCAGACTTGATGAGAAGCAGTCAGGGTGTCATGGATGCACGGCCGTGTTGCTAAGAGGAGCTGCGAGATCTTGCGGCTTATGTTTATATTCTTATGTTATTTTCATGTACTAAATCATGTGGATTATTGTATTTGTTATATGGAGACATTGGTTTGTATAAGTCATTATGGGCAGCTTCTTGTATATTTGAAAGATAATGAAATTTTCCTTTTCGTCGATTTGTCCACACTACGCTCATTTGCTTACTCTGATAAAAGAAAAGAAAAATGTATGTACACTCGAATTGGACCATCCTTTAATGTTAACACTCGGGTTTTTGGGAAACGGGTCGTGTACTCGGGTCCTGAAGATTCGGGTTGTTACACATTCTCTCATATAATAATTGTCTCTAATCTTTGGATAGAGGATGCAAATATCTCTAATGATTTTATGATGTCTTGTAATATTTACATGGCGTTTTGATTGAATTGCTCTTGACCATTTATGAACTTTTGAATTGGATCCTCTTGGGTCTTCTTAGGCATTAAAAATATAATAAGAATTGAAAGAAGAGACCCTCTAGGATTCTTGTCAGTATTAGCCATTAGTCCATTCCTCCAGTTGAGATTTGCGAGGTTCTACCAATTAGAATTATATGTGTTTGAAATTGAAGCACTAAAAGGTTGTTGATAACTATTCATGACATTAGATTGCTAATATAACAGCTCTTGGAACATATGAATTATAGGATAATCCAGCATCAAATGTACGTTGCGCAAATATCATAAACTATTTCAACGGTATCATTGAGTTCGACCATTTCTACTTTCTTCAACTCTATTGCGCCTTGACTTTTTGTGTGGCCGGCGACCCTAGCATTAACAACATCTTCTTCCCTTAAGACAAATCCAAAGATCAAGTGGACCACATTGCAAAAAGTATTGGGAGATTGAACCTATACCATTAAAACATTATTCGGGTCTCATAGGTTTTGGATCAATTTGATATTTGTTTTTTCTCTTTATTTATGTTTGTGTGACCTTATGAACAGACTGGATCAAAGAAAAAAAAATATTACGGTGGACCTATGAATGCTTTAACGGTGGGAATCATTGTCTCCACGGATATTTATGATGTAGTCTACTTAAGGTTTGGATATGACTCAATTTTGAGCACATTGCCTGAAATGATCTGATCAAATGGTTAGACAGTGTAGATGTAATAAATACGTCATGATGGGCCACAAAACTTCCATACTCTTTCCATCAACTGTACCGTTCTGGATCTCGAGGACTACCAGGCTCCACGGGGCTCTTCTGCATGTGCCACGTACCTACACCCGGATACTAGTGTAGAAAGTCGGTATCCGTCACAAATGCTATTCATTATCATGGCAAGTGGTCGCGATGAGAGGCCCACAACAAAATTAGGTATGAACAGGAATTCCATACCAACGCTGATGGCTTACGTACGGACGCGGTTTGGCTAGAAACTGCTGTCGATCCATTTTGCCTCTCATGCTATGAGACGACGTAAGAAAATAAGGCAAATTCAAATCTAAGGAGAACCACACTGCAGGCAAATGGTTGATTAAATATTTATTATATATTAAGAATCATAATGCTTATTTGCCATCCAATCTGTCCATGAAGTCACACAGACCAGAATAAATATAAAACAAAAAATATCAGCTTGATCCAAAACTTCCGTAGCCTCCAAAACGTCTCCTGTACTGATACGAGTTCAATTTCCACTGTTTCTTATGGTGTGGTCCATCTGAGATTTGGATCTACCTTGTTTTTGACCATACGCTTTAAAATGAGCTTTAATAAAAAAAATAATAATAATAAAAAGACGATGAATAAAACATATACATCATGGCAGGGCCACAGAGCCTTGACACCAGCCAGCTAGCTGGTGTTGGGTCACAAGCCATACCTCATCTTGCTAATGGACGGTGCTCTGTGCTTTCCACCATGATGTATATGTTTTATCTGTCCATCCATCTTGTATCATTATTTCAGGACATGATTAAAAAAAGTAATAATAATAAACACATTGAAATCTTATGCGGATGACACCACAGGAAAACAGTGGTGATTGAACACCAACTACTAAAAACTTCCTACCTAGGGTCCACTATAATATTTATTTGCATCCAACTTGTTAATTACGTCACAATGATAGGGATAAAGAGAAAACACAAAAATCATATTAATCCAAGAGTTTTGTGACCCTCCAATGGTGGGCGTTCAATCACCGTGGATTGGTCCACCTGTCATTTGGATCAGCCACATTTTTGGGCTTATGCTCATCATAATGGGGTCCACATATAGTACCATCCAGCAGCAAGTCATTGCTCGCTACGTCAGTAGTAAGCAATCCGCGTCCCTTTAGTCAATTGCCCTTGTTTGTGACCGTTGATGGAAAAGTCATTTACGTGTTCTGTTCCACGCGGGTGGTGACCAGAGTGACACGAAGGACCACCGAAGTTTATGGTGGTGTTTCTTCTCTACTCAACGATCTCTCCATCTATTCCTTTATCGGATCCCTTCAGATTAAGTCCTACCTATTGAATGATCCACATTCCAAAAATGAAACCAATATGATTATCCTAGTTAATAAAGAAAGCTCCTCAGAAATAAATAACAACAACAAAATGAACGCGATTGATCAAGTGGTCAGGATCATCTTTGTGCATTAGCAATTTGATGTATGGCCAATGGTCTGGATCATCTTTGTGCTTTAGCAATTTGATGTATGGGTGTACTCAACTTGATACTAGGTCAAGTTAACAGGACTCAGCTTGGTTTTGGGCCCAGCGCCCAGCTCTTCTATAGGTCATACTTCAGAGACTTCAAATTAGTCCCACTCAATGTGTAACAGGGTTGAATTGACCTGAAGACTTTTTGGAAAATAATTTATTTGGGTTTTAATAAATGGTAATTTTCACACACCACTAATTGCATATTCAATTGATTGGGATGTAAGGCCACTACGCCAAAACAGTGAAAAAAGGTCGGTCCAAAACCGTCTCAAATGACCAAAAAGGACGGTCATGGACCGTCGCATAGGCAGTCAAATTTTGATGTGTCCTATTATTTAAAAGACGGTTGAAAACTGTCATTCTTATTGACGAAAAAAAGACGGTCATGGACCGTCCTAAAAAAGGACAGTCATGGACCGTCCTTAAAATGGACTGCCATGGATGGTCTCTTATGAGCCCAAAAAGGACGGCCATGGATCGTCCTTTAAAAGGATTGTCATGGACCGTCCTTTAAAAGGACTGTCATAGACCGTCTCTTATGAGCCTTCAAAGGATAGCTATAGACCGTCCTTTAAACGGACGGTAAAGGACTGTGATGGACCGTCTCGTATGTTCCTTCAAAGGACGGCCATAGACCGTCCTTTAAACGGACAGTCATGGACCGTTCTTAAAAAGGACTGTTATGGACCGTTTTATATGAGCCTTCAAAGGACGGTTATAGATTGTCCTTTAAAAGGACAGTCATGGACCGTCCTTTAAAAGGACTGCTACGAACCGTCTCTTATGACCCTTAAAAGGGCATTTTCAAATTTGACCTGTTACAGTATTCTTCCTGATATACACTTGTTATACAATATATTTCACATTCACATTCACATCCATCTAAACCCAAACTACGTAAATCCATCTAAACACAATCCCACATTACATTCATCCACGCATAATACATACAAGTTTAACTTCATAAGTAAAAAAACAATCTTATCCACATCATCACATTCACATCCATCTAAACCCAAACTACGTAAATCCATCCAAACATAAACTACATCCATCCAAACACAAACAATCTTATCCACATTACATTCATCCACGCATAATACATATAAATAAGTTTAGGTTTAGGGAATTGAGAATAGGTTAAGGTTTAGGTTTAGGAAATCGGGTTCGGGTTCGGGATTGGGTTTAGGTTTGGGTTTTCAAGTTTAGGTTTAGGTTTAGGTTAGGGAGTTTAGATTAGGATTAGGTGTAGGTGTAGGTTTAGGGATTTGAGAATAGGTTAAGGTTTAGGTTTAAGAATTCGGGTTAGGGATTGGGTTTAGGTTTGGGTTTTCAAGTATAGGTTTAGGTTTAGGTTTAGGTTAGGGAGTTTAGGCGAGGGAGTTTAGATTAGATTAGGTGTAGGTTTAGGGTTTAGGGATTTGAGAATAGGTTAAGGTTTAGCTTTAGAAATCGGGTTCTGGTTCTGGATCGGGTTTAGGTTTGGGTTTTCAAGTTTAGGTTTAGGTTTAGGTTAGGAGTTTAGATTAGGATTAGGTGTAGGAGTAGGTTTAGGAATTTGAGAATAGGTCAAGGTTTAAGTTAAGGTTTAGGTTATAAGCTATAGGTTTAGGGAATTGAGAATAGGTTAAGGTTTAGGTTTAGAAATTGGGTTGGGTCTGGGATCGGGTTTGGGTTTAGGTTTAGGTTAGGAGTTGAGATTAGGATTAGGTGTAGGTGTAGGTTTAGGATTTGAGAATATATGTAGGTTATATAGGTTATAGGTTCAAGTTTAGGTTTAGGTTTAGGTTTAGGTTATAAGCTATAGGTTTAGGGAATTGAGAATAGGTTAAGGTTCGTGTTTAGGAAATCGAATTTAGGTTTGGGTTTTCAAGTTTAGGTTTAGGTTTAGGTTAGGGAGTTAAGATTAGGATTAGGTGTAGGTTTAGGTTTAGGGATTTGAAAATAGGTTGAGGTTTAGGATTAGGAATCGGGTTCGGGTTCGGATTGGGTTTAGGTTTGGGTTTTCAAGTTTAGGTTTAGGTTTAGGTTAGGAGTTTAGATTAGGATTAGGTGTAGGTTTAGGCTTAGGATTTGAGAATAGGTTGAGGCTTAGGTTTAGGAAGTGGGTCTCGGGTTCTGGGATCGGGTTTAGCTTTGGGTTTTCAAGTTTAGGTTTAGATTTAGGTTAGGGAGTTTAGATTAGGATTAGGTGTAGGTGTAGGTTTAGGAATTTGAGAATAGGTTAAAGTTTAGGTTTAGGTTTAAGGAATTGAGAATAGGTTAAGGTTTAGGTTTAGGAAATCGGGTTTGGGTTCGGGATAGGGTTTAGGTTTGGGTTTTCAAGTTTAAGTTTAGGTTTAGGTTAGAGAGTTGAGATTAGGATTAGGTGTAGGTGTAGGTTAAGGGATTTGAGAATATATTTAGGTTTTAGGTTTAGGTTATAGGTTTAGGTTATATGTTCAAGTTTAGGTTTAGGTTAAGGTTAAGGTTTAGGTTTAGGTTATAAGCTATAGGTTTAGGGAATTGAGAATAGGTCAAGGTTTATGTTTAGGAAATCGGGTTCGGGTTCGGGATCGGGTTTAGGTTTGGGTTTTCAAGTTTAGGTTAGGGAGTTGAGATTAGGATTAGGTGTAGGTTTAAGTTTAGGGATTTGAGAATAGGTTAAGGTTTTGGTTTAGGAAACCGGTTAGGCTCGGGTTTAGGTTTGGGTTTTCAAGTTTAGGTTTAGGTTTACGTTAGGAAGTTTAGATTAGGATTACGTGTAGGGTTAGGTTTAGGGATTTGAGAATAGGTTAAGGTTTAGGTTTAGGAATTCGGGTTCTGGATCGGGTTTTAGGTTTGGGTTTTCTAGTTTAGGTTTAGGTTTAGGGAGGAGTTGAGATTAGGATTAGGTGTAGGTTTAGGTTTAGAGATTTGAGAATACATTTAGGTTTTAGGTCATAGGTTTTGGTTTAGGTTAAGGTTATAGGTTTAGGTTTAGGTTATAAGCTATAGGTTTAGGGAATTGAGAATAGGTTAAGGTTTAGGTTTAGGGAATTGGGTTCGGGTTCGGGATCGGGCTTAGGTTTGGGTTTTCAAGTTTAGGTTTAGGTTTAGGTTTAGAAACCGGTTCGGTTCTGGATTGGATTTAGGTTTGGGTTTTCAAGTTTAGGTTTAGTTTTAGGTTAGGGAGTTTACATTAGGTTTAGGTTTAGGGATTTGAGAATAGGTTAAGGTTTAGGTTTAGGAAATCGGGTTCGGGTTTAGCTTTGGGTTTTCAAGTTTAGGTTTAGGTTTAGGTTAGGGAGTTTAGATTAGGATTAGGTGTAGGTGTAGGTTTAGGAATTTGAAAATAGGTTAAGGTTTAGGTTTAGTTAAGGTTAAGGTTTAGGTTATAAGCTTTAGGTTTATGGAATTGAGAATAGTTAAGGTTTAGGTTTAGAAATCGGGTTTGGGTTCTGGATCGGGTTTAGGTTTGGGTTTTCAAGTTTAGGTTTAAGTTTAGGTTAGAGAGTTAAGATTAGGATTAGGCGTAGGTGTAGGTTAAGGGATTTGAGAATATATTTAGGTTTTAGGTTTAGGTTATAGGTTCGTGTTTAGGTTTAGGTTAAGGTTAAGGTTTAGGTTTAGGTTATAAGCTATGTGGTTTAGGGAGAATAGGTTAAAGTTTAGGTTTAGAAAAATCGGGTTCGGGCTCTGGGATCGGGTTTAGGTTTGGGTTTTCAAGTTTAGATTTAGGTTCAAGTTAGGAGTTGAGATTAGGATTAGG
The DNA here is from genome assembly GCA_030180095.1 of Magnolia changhungtana. NCBI lineage: Eukaryota > Viridiplantae > Streptophyta > Magnoliopsida > Magnoliales > Magnoliaceae > Magnolia > Magnolia changhungtana. The sequence goes on along the minus strand of JASAUF010000203.1, from coordinate 1,427,891 downwards.
TGTAGGTTTAGGTTTAGGGATTTGAAAATAGGTTAAGGTTTAGGTTTAAGAATTGGGTTCGGTTCAGATTGGGTTTAGGTTAGGGAGTTTAGATTAGGATTGGGTGTAGGTTTAGGTTTAGAGATTTGAGAATAGGATAAGGTTTAGGTTTAGGAAACCGGGTTCGGGTTCGGATCGGGTTTAGGTTTTGGTTTTCAAGTTTAGGTTTAGGTTTAGGTTAGGGAGTTTAGATTAGGATTAGGTGTAGGTTTAGGTTTAGGGATTTGAGAATAGGTTAAGGTTTAGGTTTAGGAAATCGGGTTCGAGTTCGGGATCTGGATCTGGGTTTGGGTTTTCAAGTTTAGGTTTAAGTTTAGGTTAGGGAGTTTAGATTAGATTAGGTGTAGGTATAGGTTTAGGAATTTGAGAATAGGTTACGGTTTAGGTTATAAGCTATAGGTTTAGGGAATGAGAATAGGTTAAGGTTTAGGTTTAGAAATCGTGTTCGGGTTCGGGATTGGGTTTAGGTTTGGGTTTTCAAGTTTAGGTTTAGGTTTAGGTTAGGGAGTTGAGATTAGGATTAGGTGTAGGTGTAGGTTTAGGGATTTGTGAATATATGTAGGTTATATAGGTTATAGGTTTAAGTTTAGGTTTAGGTTAAGGTTAAGGTTTAGGTTTAGGTTATAAGCTATAGGTTTAGGGAATGAGAATTAGGTTAAGGTTCAAGTTTAGAAATCGGGTTCGGGATCGGGTTTAGGTTTGGGTTTTCAAGTTTAGGTTTAGGTTTAGGTTAGGGAGTTGAGATTAGATTAGGTGTAGGTTTAGGTTTAGGGATTTAAAAATAGGTTAAGGTTTAGGAATTCGAGTTCGGGTTCGGGATTGGGTTTAGGTTTGGGTTTTCAAGTTTAGGTTTAGGTTTAGGTTAGGAGTTTAGATTAGGATTAGATGTAGGTTTAGGTTTAGGGATTTGAGAATAGGTTGAGGATTAGGTTCGAAATCGGGTTCGGGTCCCTGGATCTTTAGCTTTGGGTTTTCAAGTTTAGGTTTTGGTTTAGGTTAGGGAGTTTAGATTAGGATTAGGTGTAGGTGTAGGTTTAGAATTTGAGAATAGGTTAAGGTTTAGGTTTAGGTTTAGGTTAAGGTTTAGGTTTAGGTTGTAAACTATAGGTTTAGGGAATTGAGAATAGGTTAAGGTTTAGGTTTAGGAAATCGGGTTTGGGTTGGATCGGGTTTAGGTTTGGGTTTTCAAGTTTACGTTTAGGTTTAGGTTAGAGAGTTGTGATTAGGATTGGGTGTAGGTGTAGGTTAAGGGATTTGAGAATATATTTAGGTTTTAGGTTTACGTTATAGGTTCGGGGTTTAGGTTTAGGTTAAGGTTAAGGTTTAGGTTTAGGATATAAGCTATAGGTTTAGGGAATGAGAATAGGTTAAGGTATAGGTTTAGGAAATCGGGTTCGGGTTCGGGTTCTGGGTTTAGGTTTGGGTTTTCAAGTTTAGGTTTAGGTTTGGGTTAGGGAGTTGAGATTAGGATTAGGTGTAGGTTCAGTTTAGAGATTTGAGAATAGGTTAAGGCTTAGGTTTAGAAACCGGGTTCAAGTTCGGGATCGGGTTTAGGTTTAGGTTTTCAAGGTTTAGGTTTAGGTTAGAGAGTTTAAATTAGGATTAGGTGTAGGTTTAGGTTTAGGTATTTGAGAATAGGTTAAGGTTTAGGTTTAGGAAATCGGTTCGGGTTCCTGGATCGGGTTTTAGGTTTGGGTTTTCTAGTTTAGGTTTAGGTTTAGGAGGGAGTTGAGATTAGGATTAGGTGTAGGTTTAGGTTTAGAGATTTGAGAATACATTTAGGTTTTAGGTCATAGGTTTTGGTTTAGGTTAAGGTTATAGGTTTAGGTTTAGGTTATAAGCTATAGGTTTAGGGAATTGAGAATAGGTTAAGGTTTAGGTTTAGGGAATCGGGTTCGGGTTCGGATCGGGTTTAGGTTTGGGTTTTCAAGTTTAGGTTTAGGTTTAGGTTTAGAAACCGGTTCGGGTTCGGGATTAGATTTAGGTTTGGGTTTTCAAGTTTAGGTTTAGGTTTAGGTTAGGGAGTTTACATTAGGATTAGGTGTAGGTTTAAGTTTAGGATTTGAGAATAGGTTAAGGTTTAGGTTTAGAAATCGTGTTCGGGATCGGGTTTAGGTTTGGGTTTTCAAGTTTAGGTTTAGGTTTAGGTTAGGGAGTTGAGATTAGGATTACGTGTAGGTTTAGGTTTAGGATTTGAGAATAGGTTAAGGTTTTGGTTTAGAAACCGGGTTCGGGTTCGGGATCGGGTTTAGGTTTGGGTTTTCAAGTTTAGGTTTAGGTTTAGGTTAGGGAATTTAGATTAGATTAGGTGTAGGTTTAGGTTTAGGATTTGAGAATAGGTTAAGGTTTAGGTTTAGGAAATCGGGTTCGGGTTCCTGGATCGGGTTTTAGGTTTGGGGTTTCAAGTTTAGGTTTAGGTTTAGGGAGGAGTTGAGATTAGGATTAGGTGTAGGTTTAGGTTTAGAGATTTGAGAATACATTTAGGTTTTTGGTCATAGGTTTTGGTTTAGGTTAAGGTTTTAGGTTTAGGTTTAGGTTATAAGCTATAGGTTTAGGGAATCGAGAATAGGTTAAGGTTTTGGTTTAGGGAATCGGTTCTAATTTAGGATCGGGTTTAGGTTTAGGTTTTTAAGTTTATGTTTAGGTTTAGGTTTAGAAACCGGTTCGGGTTGGGATCGGGTTTAGGTTTGGGTTTTCAAGTTTAGGTTTAGGTTTTGTTAGGGAGTTTAGATTAGGATTAGGAATAGGTTTAGGTTTAGGGATTTAAAAATAGGTTAACGTTTAGGTTTGGGAAATCGGGTTCTGGCTGAGATCGGGTTTTAGGTTTGGGTTTTCAAGTTTAGGTTTAGGTTTAGGGAAGGAGTTGAGATTAGGATTAGGTGTAGGTTTATGTTTAGAGATTTGAGAATACATTTAGGTTTTAGGTCATAGGTTTTGGTTTAAGTTAACGTTATAGGTTTAGGTTAAGGTTTAGGTTTAGGTTTAGGTTATAAGCTATACGTTTAGGGAATTGAGAATAGGTTAAGGTTTAGGTTTAGGAAATCGGGTTCGGATTCAGGTTTGGGTTTTCAAGTTTAGGTTATATGTTTTGGGATTTGGGAATAGTTTTAGGTTATAAGTGTAGGTTTAGGTTAGGTTATAGGTTAAGGTTTAAGAATTTGAGAATAGTTTTAGGTTATAAGTAAGGTTTTTGGTTTGGGTATTGTCACGCCCCAAACCCAGAAATCGGATTCACAGGAATCCAAATCGTCGAATCTGGTGCCGACAGTCTCCGTACTGTCCCATTCTCGGATTCTAGCTTTCATACACCAGATTCCGATCCTGAGATCCTACAAGGAGGATTTTTTTTTTCTTTTTTTTTTTTTTACATTTAACTCGCAATAAGCATAACCACAAGATTACCCATTTCACAAAGGCAACATCATCATCACATATCCACTAATATAATAAGTTGAGTACAGTGCTAGAAAGAAATACATAAATAAAAATCAAGCTTCAGAAGACCGTTGTACGCTCCAAGCTCAACGATGCTGCAACCTAACATCACCTGCACGCATCTATCGTGCATAAGCTTATAGAAAGCTTAGAGGGTGGTGTAAGTGTGTGCACAAGGTAAGTGCCAAGTAAGCAATATCAGAGTAATCAGAGTAAGCGGGAATACTAACAAGCCCATAAATCATACAATATCAGAAATAAGCAGAAATACTGACAATAGCATGAATTATCCGAGTAAACAACATTATTAACAAGGTCATAAATCATACGATAACAGAGTAAGCAAAAATACAGACAAGTCCATGAGTCAATCAATATCAGAATACGCATTATAGAACATCTATGCAACTGAAGAGTCATAAAGAGCCAAACATCAGACGCTAAGCATGCGATGCAGTACACAATTCCTGATGAGTGCATGAATACCGTCAATCGTATCTAGACCGTATAAACGCATAAACATAGTAACCCGGAATGCTATATGCAGTAGATGTAATGCGCTATGCGGTGCGAATGGAGAGACTACACTAGAGTATGAAGTCGAGATGATAGTACGTAGTATCGTAGGCTATGGGGTCCATCACAAGGGCCTTCTATCCAAACCAGTCCCATACCTAAATTTGGATAGTCAGACTCAATGTGGTAAACTCCTGATCTCAGGTTAGTCGCGCGCCCCAACCGAAATCCTTGCCATAACGAAGGCACACAACAATTAGTTGCGCACCACCAGCCCGAGTGGATAGTGAATGAATGAATGAATGAGCATGCAACTCCTACTCAATAAGTCCACATATCAATACGGTTCATCTCTCGATCATCACCGGGTTTAGTACACTCCAAATGGCACTGTCTCTCTCCAAGCAAAGACACCAAGTGAGCGTAAGAAACCTCACTATCCGCCCGGCCAATAGTCGCCCAATACCTATCCCAAGACGTCGATAGCGAACCCATTTCCGAGCCGATCAAACTCACCTAGTAATGCCCCCTGCTCTCGGGCGAGTAAGGCCACCACTCCTTTCCAACCGACCACGACACAGTGGGAGACGCGACCTCCTGGTATTCGGCCCTCGTGCGCTCATATATCCACTCGGTCTCAACGTTGGAGTCATCTCCTGACCACGGAGATTTAGGGATTTTCACCCAGGGACATCTATGGCGCCCGTATGCTAGAACCAAATATTTTCGGTGTCCCATCTGGCCATCCACGATATACCTGTGGAGGCTACGACCCTGATGTCGTTAAGGCGTACAGTAATCATAATGCAAGATGCATGAATCATACAATCCAGTCATGCATCAATCCTGCGCATACCATGCACTCATGTGAGATGACCTCCGCCTATCAGGGAGTCTCATAACAACACGCTCAATGACATATGCAATGATCAACCACATCTCATAACAAACATGCAGATGATGCGTATGGGCATGTATCATGATGCTATGCTATCATATACTCGTAATCAGTATCAATAACCGGCTTCAACAATCTGCCTCGATCGGTAATCAGTCAATCGACCACGACAAGCAGAATCGACAATCGGCCACGTCAATCGATAATTGGCTACGATGGGTAATCGGCCTTGATTGGCAATCGGTCAATCGGCCACGACAAGCAGAGTCGGCAATCAGCCACGTCAATCAATAATCAGCCACGATTGGTAATCGGTCACAATAAGCGGCCTTGATCGGTAATCGGTCAATCGGCCACGATAAGCGGAGTCGGCAATCAGCCACGTCAATCGATAATCGGCTATGATTGATAATCGGTCACAATAATCGACCTCGATCGGTAATCGGTCAATCGGCCACGACAAGCAGAATCGGCAATCGGCCACGTCAATCGATAATCGGCCACGATCGATAATCGGTCACAATAATCGGCCTCGATCGGTAATCGGTCAATCTACCACGACAAGTAGAGTTGACAATCGGTCATGTCAATCGATAATCGGCCACGATCGGTAACGGTCACAATAATCGGCCTCGATCGGTAATCGGTCAATCGGCCACGACAAGTAGAATTGACAATCGTCATGTCAATCAATAATCGGCCACGATCGGTAATCGGTCACAATAATCGGGATTGATCGATAATCAGAATCGACAAATCGATCACGTCAATCAGAATCGGCAGGATTGGCCTTGATGATCGGCCAAACAAGGCCTAAGGGAAGGACACAATGTAGACATTCAACCACCATTGCCCATCAATGAGGACATTCAACCAACATTGCTCCCAAGGAGTGACCCACATAGGGTTAAACATATAGTAGGCTCATGGCCTCACACAAGGGCCTAATACACATCGTAATGGGCCTCATACGAGGGCTACAATTACATCACAATGGGCCCTATACACGGGTCGCAAATATATCATAAGGGGCCACACCTATGGATCACAAATACATCACATGAGCTTATATACATCACAATGGGCCTCGCTGACGGACCTCAAATACATCGTAATGGGCCTCGAATACATCGCAATGGGCCACAATCCATGGGTCTCAAATACACAATAGGTGGTCCCCACACATGGGCCTAATATATATAACAAGTGGGCCCTGCACATGGGCCTCATTTCATCACATCAGGCCTTGCCAAAAGGGCCTTAAATATATCACAATGGACCGCACCAATGGGCCTCAAATACAATAAGTCAGGCCGCATCATGTGGGCCTCAAATACATCAAATCGGACCGCATCATGTGGGCCATAAATACATCAAATTGGGCCGCATCATGTGGGCCTCAAATACATCATAAAGGGCCTCTCAAATGGGCCCAACATTCATCACATGAAGGTGGGGCCCACACATCGATTAAAGGTCATTTTAGAGCATTACTAAAAAAAAAAATAACTCCCATAAAAAGATCATCCGGGCCATACCACAATAACCGTGGAGGTAATGGTTCTCATTGTTAAATTAATCACAGCGCCCCCCATAAGGTTTATTACCCGTCTAATTTGATCATAAGGTCACAAAGACTTGGATTACGGGGGAAAACAAATATCATAATGATCCAAAAACCTCTGTGACCCAAAAAGGGTTTCAATGGTGGACGTTCAATCTCCACTATTTCTGCAGTGTGGTCCACCTGACATACTGATCTGACTCATTTTTGTCTCAAGCCTTAAGGCAGGTTCGTCAAATGGCTGGACGGTGAAGATATAAAAATACAATAAGGTGGGCAACATCAAAATGGATGGGCGGAGTGATGTAACATATATATCAAGGGGACCCACAAAATTTGTTGACGTGAAGACAACAGTTGCGTGGTGGGGTCCCCAGATGAACGGTTGGGATATAACGCATCCCTCATGATCAGGGCCCACCCAACTGCTGACGTCAGTACAACAGCTATGCTGCTCGTCCAGCAGGTGGACGGCTCAGATAAAACACATACGTCAGGGTGAGTTTCCACCGTCCGGATCACTGGACGGTGCGGATGTCAGGCGTATACATCACGGTGGTCTGCACAGTACTGTCCAGATGGATGGTACAGAAGACACGTACATCACAAAGGGGCCCATGTGGTAGTGATCCACACGCCCCCAAAAGAATGGACGGTATGGATAAAAACCACACATCATGGTGGGGTCCACGTACGTGGCCCACCAGAGACGTGAATCTGCTTCATTTCTCGTCTCATGCCTTAAAATGAGCTGGCCATTGGGTGGACGGTTTAGATGAAACACGTACCGCATGTGGGGCCTACAAAATGGGTGACGTCAATACAGCAGCTATATAGATGTTGTGTGGTAGGCCAGCCAACCTGCTTCTGATAGAAGGTGGGTCCCACCCGTCCAGCGTGCTGAACGGTGTGGATGAGACCCTTACATTACGGTGGGGTCCAAAAATAACTTGCTGATGTCATCTCCACCAGCCAATTCGCTCCAGATGGGAGGGTCCCACGTCCATGAAGTGGACGGACGGTGGGGATAAGGCCCATAGATTTGATGTGCACACGTCCAGCCACTGGACTTTGATGTGGAATACATACGTCAAGGTGGGCCACTGCACAGATGGTGAAGCCACAACACTGCACCATGGTGGGCCCTACATGGCACCGTCCAGATGGACGGTGCAGATGAAACATATACATTTAAAGTGGGTCCCACCAGGGAGACGAACGGTGTGGATTCACATGTTACAGGGGTCTCACCAGAGATATATATCATATCATTATATATAATAATATAATATGTTATTATATTATAAATGCAGCGGCAAGCTAGCAGGGTGTGATACACCAGCCGATCATCCCACCGTCCAGGGATCTGACGGTAAGGATGGCATGTAAATAACACAGTGGGTTCCATCATCTTGGACAGCAAGATGGATGGACGGTGCAGATAAGACCCACACGGAATAGTGGGGTCCACGTGGAATGGTGTCCCCCCTGGGATTACCACACCTGTATCCTTTGAACGGCAGGGATAAAAACGCATACATCACCGTGGGTTCCACCTTGATGGACGGCGTGAATTAAACACATGCCTCATGGTGGTTCCCACCGTCCATATCACTGGACCGGTGGAGACGAACACATGCATTAGGGTGGTGCCACGTCAATGTGGCCCACCGTTTAGGATCCAGCCAATATTTACATTTCCCTTTCATTAGGGCCTGTCCAGACGGACGGTGTAGCAATTCCGCCCGCTGGATAGTCCAGCAAGGTGGGTCACACGGTTTAGATGGTATGGATGTAGAAACATCATGGTGGGCCATACACACACACACCAGGTGGGCCACACACCTCATTATCAACAACATAAAAAAGAATATATAAAGAGAGAGAGAGAGAGAGAGAGAAAGAAGCACCCACCTTTGATTGCCTATTCCTTCTTCGGCATATGCACTCTAGAACTCCAAGAGGACATTTTCAACGGTTGAGATGATGATCCAAGGGTTGGATTTAGTTGTAGGAAGGTGGGCCACACCTAGCTACTCCATGGAAGCCATGGACGTTTTCTTACTTAGAGGATGAAAGAGAGAGAATGAAAGAGAGGGAATGAGAGAGAGAGAGAGAGAGAGAGAGAGAGATGATGTAAGGAGAGAGGGATGGGTTGTTGTAAGGAGGGTTGACTTTGGGAATGAGAGAGAGGGGGGCCATGCCATGTTAGTAAAAGAGGTATGGATGTTGTACTTGACTTAATTGATGTGATTGATTTGATAGATTCTCTTGAAATTTGCAACACGCGGTGTTTTCCTCGAACTGAATGCCGGCCTGCATCTTCTGGTCAGGGTATCGCCTCGGCACGCGAGACGCGGCATTGGAACCGCGGCGACGGTGCGGTCGCAATGATACAAGTCTCGGATCGAGCCGCCTTCGGTTGGCAGGACTCGGCTTAAGATCGCACGCAACGTCAGATACGAGTCATGAATTACCGGAATTCGACCAGAAAGACCGCGGGAGTCGACGGAACAGTAGAAACTAGGATACGGGTCTTACAGGTATAGGCTTAAGTTATAAGTTATAGGTTATCTGTTTAGGTTAAGGTTTAGGAATTCAGGTTCGGGTTTGGGTTATAGGTTTTGATTTTGGTTTAGGTTATAGGTATTGGGATTTGAGAATGGGTTCGGGTTTAGGTTATAGGTTTTGGGATTTAAGAATAAGTTTAAGTTATAACAATAGGTTTAAGTTATAAGTAAAGGTTTAGGTTTAGGTTTTATGTTTAGGTTAAGGTTATAGGTTTAGGGATTTGAGAATGGGTTTGGGTTTAGATTATAGGTTATAGGTTTTGGTTTAGGTTATAGGTTATAAGTTTAGTTTTAGGTTTAGGTTTGGGTTATAGGTTTTGGGATTTGAGAATAGGTTTAGGTTATAAGTATAGGTTTAGGTTTTATGTTTAGGTTAAGGTTATAGGTTTAGGTTTAGGTTAAGGTTAGGTTATAGGTTAAGGTTTAGGGAATTGAGTTTAGGTTATAGGTTTAGGTTAAGGTCTAGGTTAGAGGTTAGGTTTAGATTTAGGTTAAGGTTTAGGTTTAGGTTTAGGTTATAGGTTTTGGGATTTGAGAATAGGTTTAGGTTAAGATTATAACTTATAAGTTTAGGTTAAGGTTTGGGAATTTGAGTTTAGGTTTATGTTATAGGATTAGGTTTAGCTTTAGGTTTAGGATTTAGGTATAGGCTTAGGTTATAGGTTATAGGTTATATGTTTAGGTTAAGGTTTAGGAATCGGCCTCGGGTTCGGGTTTGATTCGGGTTTAGGTTTTGGGATTTGAGAATAGTTTTAGGTTATAAGTATAGGTTTAGGTTGGGTTATAGGTTAAGGTTTAAGGATTTGAGTTAAGGTTATAGGTTTAGGTTTAGGTTATAAGTATAGGTTTAGGTTTAGGAATTGAGTTTAGGTTATAGGTTTAGGATAGGTTAGGTTAGGTTATGGTTATAGGTTTTGGGATTTGGGAATAGTTTTAGGCTATAAGTATAGGTTTAAGTTAGGTTATAGGTTAAGGTTTAAGGATTTGAGAATAGTTTTAGGTTATAAGTAAGGTTTTAGGTCTAGGTATAGGCTTAAGTTATAGGTTATAAGTTATATGTTTAGGTTAAGGTTTAGGAATTCGGGTTCGGGTTCGGGTTTAGGTTATAGGTTTTGGTTTTGGTTTAGGTTATAGGTTTTGGTTATAGGTTATAGGTTATAGGTTAAGGTTTAGGTTTAGGTTTAGGTTTAGGTTATAGATTTTGGGATTTGAGAATAAGTTCGTGTTATAAGTTTAGGTTTAGGTTGGGTTTAGGTTATAGATTTAGGTTTAGGATATAAGTGTAAGTTATAGGTTTAGGGAAAGGTTAGGTTTAGGTTATAGGTTTCGGGATTTTAGAATAGTTTTAGGTTGTAAGTATAGGTTTGGGTTAGGTTATAGGTTAAGGTTTAGGGATTTGAGTTTAGGGATTTGAGTTTAGGTTTAGGTTTAAGTATAGGTTGTAAGTGTAGGTTATAGGTGGTTTAAGTTATAGGTTACAAGTTTTTGTTTATGTTTACGTTTAGGTTTAGGTTTAGGGTGTGATTTAGGTTAAGGGTGTGGTCCCTGCAAATACAGATATAAAACAAACACGGCCTGTCCAAATGGCTAGGCCCCTCCAATGTCGTCCATAGGAAATGGACAGCTTCATCATTGTCATAACAGCAGTTCCCACCTTCCAAGGACCCCCACTCATCCGAATAGCTCCGATGTACATCCGGGTCTGCTCCATTAATTTCGAGCAAATACATAAACATGGTCTGTCTAAATGGTCAGGCCTCTCCAATGTCGTCCATAGGAAATGGATAGCTTCATCATGGTCATAACAGCGGTTCCCACCTTCCACGGACCCCCGCTCATCTGGATAGCTCCGACGCACATCCGGGATTCTCTAGTATTATCTACTATTGAACCTAGCATTATCTACTACATACTAGTAACATACAACCAATATTGGGGCACCATACCATAAGCTACAAGAATTTCATATCCCCCTAAACAAGGTATCCTCCATTGATAACATATATATATATATATATATATTATAAGTTTTTTATTTTCATTTACATTCCCAAATACATTCATCATCCATCCAAGAAAATTGAAACAAGTACTGTCAATCTATGACTAACAGTTGAAAAGGAAAATCATGCATCTTATCTTACCGACCGCCTTATGTTTCTTTTCACCTTTGTAACTCTCATATTTGTTGCAGCTGCTAATTCACCATCGTAGTCTCCCTAACCAAATCTTTGATAGCCACAACCTGTATGACAAAGAAAAATATAACCAATACAATCTGTTACAATTCAAAAGAGAAAAAAGATTTGTGGTTGCACCGATATTCTAGTACATTACGAACGGCTGCCTACGTACCCAATAAGTCAGATTGGGATCAAGCCACTACGTAGTTCTTTTTAATTAACCAAGTTACTAAAGGTCATAAATTTCATATTTAACAAAGTATCATTGAACATCGTCTCAAATTGTTTCTAGGTGGTGTATTTAAAAAATTCAAATATACAATCAATGTGTATTCTTATTACATCTCGTACTGCAACTAAAGACAACGTTCTATCAATACTTCAGTTAAATTTGAAATTGAAATCCTTTAGTGACTTGATTAATAAATAACAAATGACAACAAGCCATAATTAATAAAAAGGATGTTAAATATTGAATAAATAAAAAAGGTAAATTGATCAAAAAAGGATTTCAGTGAATAATCAAGTTTTCGTCATACAAATTACCAAAGCATGTTTATGTGTATGTATGTATGCATGCATGCATACACATATACACACACATGCGTGATGATCCATCCATCCAGTCTTCCATCCATGCATGCATACATACATACATATACACACACATAAATCCATCCATGCATGTATGCATGCATAATCACACATGCATAATCTATCCATCCATGCATGCATGCGTTTCATCCATCCATGCGTGCATGCATACATATACCACACATACATACATGTGTTTTATCATAAAACCATGCATGATGCATCCATACAAAAAAAATCAAATGGAAATTTTTTTATATAAACAGATTTTTTAAATATTATTATAAACAAAAACTGATTTCCCACCAACAAATGTAACCTATTGATCATAATCATAGACCATAAATAAGAAAACATTGAAATAAAACAGATATCTATTTCAAAAATAAACCCAAGCATAAACACATAATTCCACAAATGATCGAGTTATAGAAGGCAGTTCAACTAAACACGGATGGATTCTCCAAGTCTTGAAGAAAGATTCAAGAATATCTTAAATAAATAACTGGAAAAAAACACTCAAACAGATTTTCTAGCAGAAATGAACTATATCATCATCAAGTAGACTTGTCCCATATAATGGAATTTTTTTTTCAGCAACAACAACAACAACAGCAAAAAATATATATAATAAAAAAAAATTAAATAAATAAAAATCAATTAGCCATATGTTAATACCCAATCATTCAAAAACCAGTATGTGATCTTGGCCCTTGATTAAACTTCTTCTAGCTCTTAAACCTAATTAAATCAGTCCCAAACAAGCCAACTACTAGGCTAGCTTATTTACAAAATAAAATAGTCCTACAATGGTTCAAAACATTCCACAATAGAGCAGCTAAAATAGTCTGAAAATACCCCCACGTTTCACCAATTTGGCTATCCAAATCCAACCCGCAACTAACTATTATTATTCCAGTAAACCATCAAAACCACCTAACAAATTCCCTTTTTCTTTTCTTCTTTTTCTTGTGCAAAACTGATGTTTTGAGTCAGCACCTCCTAAAGCTATTTACTGCATTTTAGACATCAGTGGTATTCTTTCAATATGAAATACAAGTGTCATATGAAAGATTCCCACCATCCCATGTTCACAAGGTCACCGTCCGGGGTTTCGATTATATGCCACTTCCAACAAAATTGACCTATCTTCACCTTAAATCCCTAATACCTGGTTCTAGTTTCAAGAAGTGAGAGTACAGAATGATTTTTGTAGAGGAAAACTACTATTTCATGCCACATCATGGAGTTACATGACATACATACCAAGACATCTCTATTGTACCAACAACATTCTGATTTCTCGCATCAATTTTATTTCAAAACATATAAATCGACAAACTAACATCCATACCTACCCTTCTTGTGTGGAGCCAATGGGCTTTCTCCCTTGGTCTGAATACATTGTACGGATTGGTATCGTTAACAGGTGGAGGTGGCTGAATAAACACAAAAACGATGGAGATGCTTACATTGAAAGCTAGGCAAGGACAGGATATCACTTGTTGTGAAAACAAACCATTGAATATGAGAAGTACTTGGGTTAACAGCTGAATCGTTCAAGCCAGGTTCATGTAGACCCAAACAGAGTTGCAGCCTTGCAAAATACAAAGAAGTACTTGGGTGAGATACCTCTATCGGAGTATCCCTTCTCCCAACAGCAACAATTAGTGTTTCAATATTCAGAGTAACTCCAAAACCTGTGTTGTATGAGTTTTGCCTAGGCATACCTACAATAAGTAGCACTCCAACCGAAATTAGAAGCAGAATAGGTCTATGATACATATAATGAAATAAACCAGGGAAAAGGTCTTCACACCATTAGTTTTATGGATCATTAAAATTATGCATTATTTAAGGACATGGGAAGGCTTTTAAACTAAATGTAAGGGCATATATGTAATTTGGAGGTGCATCTGTGTTGTCCCCCAAATCGTTTATTGGTATCATGCAAGAAACTTGCTAGAAATAACAACCTATCAACCAAAATAGTGTAGAATAATTGAAGATCTAAACAACAAAATCAATGGATATTCATCAAATAATTAAAAACAGTTAAAGAAAAACCAATAAATTCCATTGGGTTTTTGTCCAAAAAACACTTGAAAACAAGTACACATCATCCAAATCTATCATTGATTCTCACTTTATAATCACACAAACTACAAAAATAGATAAAAGGAGAAATATTCACATTAGATGTCCTTTTAATAACAGAAAACCCATATAGAACTCCCATGTCTTCAAGTAATCAAAATCTGAAAAACATTAAAATCAATCAATGTGCATCAGATAACTAGAAAAAGCCCCTAATTACCTTAGTTCCAATCAAAACACCTGAAAACAAGTACCCGGCATCCCGAACTCCCATTGATTTTCATCAAATAAACAAAAACTTCAAAAGCTAATAAACAGAAAAGTATCTACATGACCACTCCATTTTTCAGATAATCCAAGTACAGAGAACATCTGGGTCAATACATATGCATCAAATTGCTTGAGAACATCCCAAATTCCCTTGATTTTGGTCCAAAAAAAAAAAAACCGGAAACAAGTACCCATCATCCTAAATTCTCATCAATTAATATAACATGATCACATAAACTTCAAAAACTGCCAAATGCAAAAGTACTCACATGAGATTCCCTTACATGTAACATAAATGATGTGTTTAACACTCCATTAATTATGCCAAGTCCAAATAACACTAAAATCAATCAACTAGCATCAAATAACTTGAAAGTGCCCCAAATTCCATTGGTTTCAATCCAAGAACACCCAAAAGCAACCATGGCATGGTTACCCTTTGTTTCCATCTTATGAACTACAAATGACATTCACTATCTATAATTCCTTTCTAAATCATGGTAAAATAAAAGGAAAGATTAAATGCTCTTACATCAACTGAATATGCACTTCTGAACGGGAACTTAAGAAGCATGGCCCAAAGAAGCGGAGGGGACTGAAACATGAAGGGCACTGCAATACTCTAAAATGGTGAATGAAATATTATTAGCTTAAGAAGCATGGCCCAAAGAAGCGGAGGGAACTGCAAATGACCACCCACTTCCTTTCATTGATCATCCAAAAAAAAATGAAGATCAATCGGCTGATTAATAATCAAACTATTGTAATTATTAGTTTAAGTTACTGCTAAAATAGGATCAGCGATATAAACAGTTTAAAGTTGTGACCATGCCACTTGTGCAGTTTTTGACATCATGAATATCACCTTAACAACCTAGTAGAGTAACTAACGTTTTCCAAATCAGAAGGGGCAAAAACTTAAGGCTAACTTAGACTAATATCATAACTAAGCACTTCTTTATTAACTTGTTCACATGCATAAATGATGTCAAAATAATAATAATAATAATTTTAAAAAGAAAAAGAAAAAAAAAACTCCCCATCCACAGGGGAAGACGTGAATTTAGCTTACATGCATAAAGTAGTGCACCATGATTGAATGAAATGTTCCATATGTGGTGATACAAGATTTGGATAGACCCAAGCAAGCCTCCCCAAAGTGATGGCACTATTTTCCAAGAGTGATTTATTGAGACCCTGTTCACCATTTGAGAAAACAAGATAAAGAATAGGCTCAAACAAATGAAATATGAATTGATTGCAATGACTGAAGTCACAAATCACCTCTGCATTTTTGAAGGATTGGGACAAGGCATGAGATAACAGTCAACGCAACTGGAGAAACATCTTGGCGAACTGAAATTTTTGAAGTCAATTTTGACAGTCACATCGAAACTTACAGGTAGGACAATGAGAATAACTGCATCTACATGTTTTGATCTTTGTAACTAGAGAATAAATGGATGAACAACATTAAGCCGAAAACTTCATAGAATTCAGATGTTATTTTCATATGGACACAAGAAGAATGGAAAATGCATACAACCTAATTACACAGTATTACACAACAGCTAATGTTTTTTTATCAATTAAAAAACAGAAAAATATGCTTTTTTTAATCAAAACAAAACCAATTATTATACACTCAAGAAAGAACAACAATTCAAAAGTATAAAATCAGCATTAAACAGGGTCAAGTTTCCTAACCAGGCATTATTGACATGGGACTTCAAATATTACTTTCTCTAAAACAGTAAAGTTAAATCCCTAAACACTAGAAGAGGGAATAAATGGAAAAAGAGTAAAGCTGGGATTTCTGTGATTGAGAGCAAAAAAAAAAATTAAAAAAAAAATAAATGGGTGGAAAAAAAAAAAAGCTGCAGGAAATCCACAATTGTGCAAAGTTGGGATAAAACTAGGAAACTCTTCAGAAATCCAATCTTTGATGCTGGCTTGATTCCTCAATACCGTGTACTGAAAGGATAGATATCTACAACTACACCAGACATGCAAACAGGCATATGCATGCATCCACACACATTCATAGACATTCCACTCTATCATTCAAGGGCCATAACTTCAGTTAGACCATAGGCCATAACTTTGGGCACAGTTCCCTAAATCATGAATAAATTTCTGGACTATGGCATAACCCATAGCATGATTATGGTGACTGAGACATTTGCAACCTTAAAAACATTGGCATGGTAGTAAATTTACATCAGCTCCCACAACTGCCAAGATAAACCAGATCTTTTATCTGAACAGCTGTGCATGACACTATCATTCAAGGGCCATAACTTTAGGCACGGTTCTCTAAATCATGAAGAAATTTTTGGACTATGGCATAACCCATAGCATGATTACGGTGACCAAGACATTTGCACCTTAGAAACATTGGCATGGTAGTAAATTTACATCAGCTCCCACGACTGCCAAGATAAACCAGATCTTTTATTTGAACCAACTGTGCCTGACACTTAAATCCATGGACCATTCTTTGTGGCACAAAATATGGGAAGAAATGCAAGCAAATTCAACAGTGAAAGTGGCAAAATAAAAAAATAATAAAAAAAAAAAAATCTGGTTCAAAATGTCTGCTAGTGTCAACACCTAGGAGTGGAAGTGAGAGCGGGAGTGGAAGTGGCACAGTGTTTAGAAAATTCCTACAACTAAGGACCATATCCATTTCAAGTTCCAATATGATAGTATGATATGCCAAGGCATAGTTAACTCTACAAACAGAACTCATTACCACCAAAAAATGAAGGTAGAGTTGTAGAATTTACAAGAGAGTTTATTAATAGTTAACTGGCAATTTCATAACGCAAGATAATAGACCTTAACTGCCAGTTCTCCAATTGCCCAACATGCATTGTTTGCCACAGAAACGGTCTCCTTTAACTCAGGAGCATCCTAGAAGGGAAATATGTACAAAATCAGATTAAAAAACAAGTATCGTGCTGAATTTTAAAAATGACCTTTGCTCACCAACATTGCTTACCAAATAAACAAAGAGAAATTCGAAAGGCAAGGACCCAAATGTACAAGACAGACCTGGTCATTAATCACCACAAAGCTTTGATATACCTTAATATGATATACAAAAAGGAGCAACTAAGCATAAGATTATTAAAATTTCAAATGGGGCAATGTTTTCAACTCACCCTTGCAAGATCCCCAAGAAGTGCAATGGCACTTTGCCAGTACATAAGCAAAGATCATCCATACAACATTGCAGGAGCAAGTCCCTTAAATTGCTTTGTGAAACCTACAAAGGAAGAAGCATCAAAATGGATGAGCATTCGTCTGAAACATATGCTAGAAGAAATCGCTTATAAGCGTGCCTATTATATATTTATGGTTGATTCTAACTACATTCCCTACATTTGAATAATTATGGAGAAATCCATTGATGTCCGTTGGATGAATCCATCAGACAAATATTCAAAGCACATGCCTACATGCATGACTCCGAAGGCGATGAAAATAGATGCAGAAATCCAATTCCAATCTATTCGCAGGGGATACCAGATAAGCGAAAATCCATCCCATGCAAGAAACGATTCTTGAAAGAGAAAGAGAAGAACCCTAGGAAGCAGTTACCTGTTGAACGCATGTAGGGGGGAGTAGATATCCATGGCAAGAATCCCGACATCCTTTTGGGAATCCATTTCCCTCCCTGGAATAGAGAGAGAGAGAGAGAGAGAGAGAGAGAGAGATTTCTCGATGGAAGATGATAGAGGGAAAACAGCGAAAAGATGGGCGCTCGTTGGATTTGGGATGGTTTTGAAAATCCTCTTTCAAATAAGATAACTCTTTGAAATCCATATGTTGTGAGTTTTACATAAAATAATAACATAAACTCTATTAACGGTCGTACATGCATGGGACCAATTTCTGGATGGTTAAGATTGTATTATATAATAAAAATTCATAAATATTTACCATTTACAACTAAACCGATTATTTAGATGGTCTGGATAACTCTATATCTTAGCCACTATTGTTATGAATAAGTCACCACTATTTTATATTAAATACAAAACTCACTATGAAAAACAGAAAAATAAAAAGGGTAAATTAAGCTTCGGATCTGGTATGGCTCTGTGGGCCCCACCATGATCAATTTGTTTCATCCATGCCGTCCATCCATTTCTTAACATAATTTATCATTTGTCTTAAAAAATGAGCTTGAATTAAAGCTTGGGTTGACCACACAATGCGAAAACAATAGTGAATTGGACGTCCACCGTTAAAAAAATTGGTTTCGCCGACGGCTTATTTGGGCCTGCCTAAATGTGATTCACATATCTAACCCACTCATTATGTGTGTCCCATCTGGATGAGGGGTCAGACCCAGTTTTAGCCGCATTCAAAACTCATGTGGGCCCCACCAAGTGATTTTATATTTTTTTAGATGTCTTCATATACTTTTAGATGGATGGCCTACCTGAGTTTCGTATACAGATGATTTTTGAGATATCTCATAAGCTAAGGGGGACACCTCAAATGCACGGTGTTGATGTTCGACACATCATGATGGGCCCCACAAGACTTACTAACATTAATTCTAAGGTTCTTATGGTGTCAATAAGTTAGGTTACAATTTTGACGATAATATTTGACCCATTTTACATATCGTCCATTCATGCTACAATTTTGATGATAATATTTTACTGATCATTACCCTCAATTTAACTAGTTACTTGTCCCGATCATGTTACATATGAGAAAGATATTAGGTAAAAAAATTTGATCAACAATTTGAGTGAATTTTGATTTAAACATCTGAAGTTATTTATTCTTCAATTTGGACTAATCAAATTATCCAAAAACGGTTAAAGGTTGAGTAGACCCTACATCTTTGCAAATTATACATAGGTTTTCAATTATAAACATGTGGAGCTCGTGGTTTTGTAATTCGGACCAGTGGTCTGTTGAGTAGACCCCACCTCTGATGGAGCATGCCCAAAAAATCTCCTATCGGTCGATCGCTTTGACTAATATTAGGACCTTTTATCAATTGAACATGGATTGGTGTTGTGTTGTCACAACGTAACCTTTTATCTACAAGCCAAAAATTGAAAGGTTAAGATTATCTTATCGAGGAGATTCTTAGGCGTAGTCCATCTGCTATCGGGACAAGTAAACATGGGTTTGGATTATTGGACCATGGACCCCACCTGTCATTGAAAATCGAGGATTAAAATTAGTGTATTGGGTATCATATCATTCACCACCGATAAGGTGGCCAATACTTCAAACCTTGTTCAAAACTATTGTATTCTGTGCAAAGATGTAACATTGCTACACGAGGCTCATACAAACATGCCCACCATGATTTTCATCCCAGTCATCCATCTATTTTTCCATATCATTTTATGGTAGGAGACAAAAAATGAGGTATATCCCAATCTTAACTGGACCACATTATGGGAAACGGTGTTGAATGAGCGTCGACCATTAAAAACCTTTTGGGGACCATAAAAGTTTTGGATCAATCTGATATTTGTTTTTTACTTTCATAGCTAAAACTAACTTTTCGAAGTAGGGGGAGTTTATGTCTGAATGAATTTACATAGTTTGGGTATAGATGGATGTGAATGTGAATGTGAATATGATGAAATATATTATATAACAGGTGTATATCAAGAAGAATATGATGAATTATATTCTAATAGGTGTATATCAGGAAATTTTAGATGGAATATTTTTTTTAAAAAAAAGAGATATTTCATAGGTAAAAGTCTTATTAACGTTTTTTTAGCTACGAACATTTTCGTAGTTTTTTTTTTTGTGAAAAAATTGTTCATAGCCTTTAACGAAGAACAATTTCGTCACTAAAAGTAGTGGAAAAATTAAAATTCTCCACAGCCTTTAGCGACAAAAATTTTCATAGCTAAAAGTCTCATCTATGTTTTGTAGCTACGAAAATTTTCGTAGCTAATAGTAATCTGGAAAAATTCTTCACAGCCTTTAGTGACGAAAATTTTCGTTGTTAAAAGTCTCATCCACGTTTTTTAGCTACGAAACTTTTCGTAACTAAAAGTAATCGTTTCAATTTTTTTGAAAAATTCTTCACAGCCTTTAATGGCAAAAATTTTCATTCCTACAAGTCTCATCCACGTTTTTTAGGTACGAAAATTTTCGTAGCTAAAAGTAATCCTTTCGATTTTTTTTGAAAAATTGTCCACAACCTTTAGCGACCAAAATTTTCATCGCTAAAAGTTTCATCCACGTTATTTAGCTACAAAAATTTTCGTAGATAAAACTAACTTTTTAAAGTAGGGAAAAAACTGAAAACAACCTTTAGCGACAAAAATTTTCGTCGCTAAAGGTGACTTTTAGCTACAAATTTACAATTTCGTCGCCAAAAGTAAACTTTTAACGACGAAATTTTTTTTCGTCACTAAAAGTTTTGTCGCTAAAAACCCTCTTTTTTGTAGTGTGGGTTTGCTTAAATGTGATTCACATATCCAACCCACTCATTATGTGTGTCCCACTTGGATGAGGGGTCAAACCAAGTTTCAACCACATCTATATCTGTATTTACTTATAAACAGGTTGGATCTCAAATAAACATCGTGGCGGGCCCTAAGAAGATTTCAATAGTGGGTGTTACTATCCCACTCTTTTCTATGGTGTACTTGAACTTTGGATCTGCCCTATCAGTCAGATGCACCATTCCATGGTAGGCCATGAGCTTAAAAATAAAGTCAATCCATGACTTGGGTGGGCCACATATAGTTTTAGATGCTATGGCCCACTTGAGTTTCGTATATGACTGATTTTTGGACTTAAAGGGGACACATCAAATGCATGGTGTTGATGTTCTACACACATCATGGTGGGGCGCACACAGATTAACCTCATGGGAAGTTCTCATGAGATGACCTTATAGTACCATTTCAGTATTTTAGGTAACTCCTTCATGGGTGTTACTCTAACCGTGTAGGGCCCTTGATATATTTTATATATATCGACACCGTTCATATATTTTTCCATCATATTTTAGGATGTGATTTAAAATCATAAGAACTAAATAATCTTAGGTGGGTCATACCAATCAAAACAATATGATGAATAACCATTAAAAACCTTTTGAAGGCCACAAAAGTTTTGGATCAATTTGATCTTTGTAGTTTACCTTCATCTAGATCTTCTTTACATTATCAACAAGTTGGATTGTAAATAAACATTATTAAAACCTTACAATGGGCTCTTTATAATTTTTAATGGCGAGGTACTATATTATCATTCTTTACAGTGGTGTAGTCTACTTAAGATTTAAATCTACACAATTTTTTATACCTGACCCAAAAATGAGTTGGAGAAACGTATGGGCAGTAAGGATATACAATACATCATCAAAATCTAACTTTTGTTATCTAAGTACTTTTCAATTTTTCTTGTCAAAATACAAAATCTAGTTTTCTTTTTTAAAAAATATATTTTTTTATAATTTGACAATTTTTTCACAAATTTGTTTAATTTTTTAAATTTTCTTTTTCAAAATATCATTTTTTTTTATCGAAATCTTACTTTTGTTATCTATCTTCTCAATTTTTGTTGTCAAAATACAAAATCTAGTTTTCTTTTTTAAAATATATATTTTTTTACAATTTTTTTTTTAATTTTCTTTTTCAAAATATCATTTTTTTAATCTCACTTTTGTTATCTAACTTTTCAATTTTTCTTGTCAAAATATAAAATCAAGTTTTCTTTTTTAAAAAATATATATTTTTTTTACAATTTGTCAATTTTTTCACAATTTTGTTTAATTTCTTAAATTTTCTTTTTTCAAAATATCATTTTTTTTAATCTTACTTTTGTTATATAACTTTTCAATTTTTGTTGTCAAAATACAAAATCTAGTTTTCTTATATATATATATATATATATATATATATATATATATATATATATATATATATATATATATATATATATATATATATACATTTTATCAAATTTTTCACAAATTTGTTTAATTTTTTAAATTTTCTTTTTCAAAATATCATATTTTTATCGAAATTTTTTTTTTTTCAAAATTATCAACATTATTTAAAGTTTTTAATTTTTTTTTCAAAATTTAGATTTTTATAAAATTACAGTTTTTTTTTTTAGAATTTAAAATTTTCTTAAACATTGTTAATTATTTTTCTAAGCTTCTCAACAATTTTTTTTTTTTCAAAATTCATAATTTTTTAAAGGTTTTTCATTTTTTACCTGAGTATTAGAGACAGTCTTTGACAGTCTTTGATAGAGACGGTCTCTGACAGGGCTATGAGACAGTTTAGGACCGTCTCTAATAGAGACGGTCCTTAACAGTCTCCAATAGAAACAGTCTAGGGCCATCTCTAATAGAGACGGTCCTTGACTGTCTCTAATAGAGATGGTCTTTGACCGTCTCTAATAGAGATGGTTTTTCACAAGGTTGTAAGACGGTTAAGGACCGTCTCTAATAGAGACGGTCTTTGACAGTCTCAGATTGTAAGTAAAAGAAGGCCAATGACCGTCGCTAATGCAGACGGCCAATGACCATCTCAGATGACGGCATATAAGACGGTCAAGGACCATCTCTAATTTGGACGACCAATGACCGTCTCAGATGACCCATGTAAGACGGTCAATGACCGTCTTAAATGATTTGTAGACGTTAAAATTTTTAAGACAATATTAAGGACGGTCAGGGGCTGTCTAAAATTTTAGAGACGGTTTACAGCCGTCTCTAAAGTATCTTTAAACCAAGCAATTTTAGAGACGGTCAAGAACCGTCTCTAAATCCGTCATTTTTTTTCATTTTTCACGTAGTGGGCAGACGCAGATTAGCTACTGACAGGTTGAGTAGTGAGACTCGCTGCTGAAGTGACGTCACCAAGTTTTGCTGGCCCCTCCGTGGTATATGTGTTCTATTCATACCATCCATCCATTTGGAGGGATCATTTTAGAGCATGATCCAAAGGATGAGGCAGATCTAAACCTGGAGTGGACCCCACTACAGAAAACAGTGGGGGAGAGTGACAACCATTGTTGAAACCTTCCTTAGGTTCACCATAACGTTTATTTGAGATCCGACCTATTCATGTGTTAATGCAGACATGAAAGAAGGGAAAATACAAATATCAGCTTGATCTAAAACTTTTGTGGCACTTATAGGGGTGTACACGGGTCGGGCCGAGTCGAACTGGCCTCAGTCCGTCCAAGCCCGTTCAACAGCCACACATGGCCCGAACTCGACCGGGCTGGTCACCGGGCCAATATCTCTAGCCCGAACCGGGCCCGGCGCAAGTTCGGGCCAGTTTCGAACCTTCGAGTTCAGGCCAGTTTCTCGCCCTTGACTCAGTCAACCCGAACCCATTAACTCTATTGGAAGACAGTTCTTTTGGCAATAAAGGTTGAGCATTGAACCTGTAACGTCTAAGAAAGAAGAGCAGATGTCTGCTAGATGGTATATTACATGGTTATTCTCTTAACTCAGCTGGACAAGTAAAATCCAAGTTTCATGTTATTGAACTATGGTTCCATAACACTATGAGATATAAATGAAGATATTTTCTAAAATAAAATACACTCATTTATAAGAAATAGATGCGTTTTACAAAACTGTCATCCATTTCAATTCTCATCTTCATATAAGTCAAAGTCCACAAAACAAACAAAATGCAATAGAAAATACCAAGCAAACCTTATAACTATGCTTTTGCCTTTTTGCCTTCATAAAGCCATACTTCCAATAATCATAAATCAAAGCTCTCTCCCTTAACCTTCCTCCCTCACTCAGACCCCACCATGGCTAACCTTCTTTCTCTCCTTCTCTTACTAGTCCCCCTAATTGCCCTACCTGAATCGACATCTGGTAAGTTTCCATTGTCTCCATTTCCGGTTGCTGCTATTTTCTATTTTGGAATTATATATATATATATATATATATATATATATATATATATATATATATATATATATATATATATATATATATATATGAAAACGCTCACCTACCTACTACATACAAACTTTTTTGAGAACTCATCATATCTTATGAGTCTCGCAAATCTGAACGGTCCACATGAAGCAGAACCTCATAAAACCCCCGAGTACGAATTTTTACTTTGGACCAAAACTTCAATGGGCCATGAAAAATGCAAACAGTTTATTCCCTTGATTTGAATTTCTCTTTACTATGGCCCACCAGAATCTTAGATCAGCGTGAAACTTCACCCCCTAAGGTTTCATGGGATTCTGCATCTTATGGACCATTCAGATTCGACACCTATGACACGTGTGCAAAGGTGCGCACATGTGTAGGTGTGTAGGTGAGCATGCCTCTCTCTCTCTCTCTCTCTCTCTCTCTCTCTCTCTCTCTCTCTCTCTCTCTCTCTCTCTCTCTATATATATATATATATATATATATATTCATGAGATTCTACTTCATGTGGACCGTTCAAATTTGTGAGACTCATCAAATATGATAAGTTCTCAAAAAAGTTCGTACTCCGTACGTATGAACTAGTTCGCAGGTGAGCGTTTACGTGTGTGTGTGTGTATGTATATTCTTTCCGATGACTGCTTACTAGCTAGTGGGACCGCACGCCCATACGTATGGCCATCTTTTGTGATGGGAACCAGCTATGTTTCTGATTAATTAGCCCCATCATGGATGGTGCAACTCAAAGCTTCTTTCAACCAGATGATCTCGCCCTTCCAATTAAAAGACTCCTCCAGGGCGAACATGAACTCTGTAGGCATTTTAGTTTGAACAGTTCGCCATGGTGATCCAATGGATTGTCGGCACCACTTATAATACGGCCCGTGTGATGAGCGGTTCTGATCACGGATAATGGACCCCATGCTTGGATGAAGGCCCAAGGAGTAGTGGTCCCACAAATCATGGGCTCCATGCATGGATCATACGCGCCCACCTTTTCGTGATTGGAACCCTACATCTGATGTGGCTCTTCATGGTCGGTTTAGCTGAAAGCTTCTCTCAACCAGATGATCTTGCCCATCCATATGATAAATCCTTCAAGAAACTCATCTTGACTTGCCCCAATTCAACTCGTCTTGACCAGATTTTAATTCGAGACTTACCAGGAGTCTTCGTGTTTTTAAACGCTGGGGTTAGCTTACCATCTCATAAAGCTTGGTATTAGTGCTGAAAGTTGGGCGGGTTCAACCTAACTGACCCGTGACTGACATTGGGTTGGGCTTGCGCAGAATGTATCAGGTTTGGTCTCAGGCTTGGGCCATACAAACACCAACCCGATAAAACTTGGGTTCGGCTCAGGTTGAGGCCTCGGGTTGCCCGACCCAACCCGATCCCGATCAATATACAAGTTCCTTATAAATTAATTATAATTGAGTGCGGATCGTCTGTGTTGAAGGCATAGGAAATTCCAATACTGTTGGGTTTCATTGGTCCACATCATTTCCGATGACTCAAGCTAAAAAGATACGCCAGATTTCTCTCTCCCAAATAGATTGCTTGATACACAATATGACTTTTAAAGGAGTAGTGGCCCTATATTTTAGCTTGTTTGTTTAGAAAAAATGAACTTCTTTATGGTAAATAACTACATATATAATTAATAAAATTATAGGTATAAAAAGTAAGACGTGTATTAAAAATATAATAGACTAATGTAATAATGAAAAAATTAGCATATATCTACCCAGCCAACCCGACCGAGCCCGCTTGGATTGGGCTTGGGTTGAGAATTCCCAACCCGAGGTTTGGTTGGGTTAGGGTTGAGGTATAGGAACCTTGGGTTGGGTTAGGGTTGAGCACCAACCCGATCCCAACCCGCCCGACTTTCAGCCTACTTGGTATCAAGTCTCACCTATTCTGCACCACAATTATAATTCAGGCCGTTCATCTAGTTGATCCCACCATCAATGCCCTAAGCAGTGGTGAAAATCCTGCTGTTAGAGATCATCCTGGATCATTTGTACGTGTGTTGAAATATAGATAGTTGTTTCTAGTTCATCCTTGTAGGATCTGTGAGGATCTCAATTGTGTTTTATTTTATTATTTTTTTTTATTAAAAAAATCTCGTTTGTGTTTGGCAAATGGCCTATTTACAGTGGGACCTTCGACATCTAAGGAGCGATCTCAGTGAAATGCACATTTTCTTCATGGAGGACCAATAGAGCTAGATGCTCTCGTACAAAGCCAGCATCCGACATAAATGCTATTCATGATTATCATAAGTCGTAGTAACAAGAGGCCCACCACTAGCTTAGGTACGAACACGGATTGCATACCAACACTACCAATAGGGACGCGGTTTGGCTAATGCCACTGGCTTGTGTCAAAGCTCATTGAGTCTTACCATGATGTATAAGTCATATCCACGTAGTCCATCCACTTCCACCGAAATGAAAGTATGATCTTAAAAAATAAGATAAATATAAATTTCAGGTGGACCACACCACAGGTAAGCCCTGTTCATTTAACAACCACCATTTAAAACTTCCTAAGCCTACTGTAATGTTTATTTGTCAGGTCACACATATCAGGATAATTAGAAAACAAAATATCAGCTTGTAATACAAAACTATTGTAGCTTTAAAAACGTTTTCGGTAGTAGGCATCCAATTCCCCTGTTTCCTGTAATGTAATCCACCTGAGATTTGGATCTGCCTCATTTTGGGCTCATGCCTTAGAACGATATAGAAAAATGAAAGGATGGCATGAATAAAACACATTTATCTTTGTGAGGTCTGCAGAGCTTTGACACCTGATAGCTGGCTGGTGTCATCACAACCCATTCGGCCTCTCGCTACTGGATGGTGGTCTGCATGCCCCATTATAATATTTTATCTAGGCTGTCCATCCATCTTGTATCATTGTTTTAGGGCATGATTCCAAAAAATGAGGCACATCCAAATCTCAGGTGGACTACACCATAGGAAAACAGTGGTGATTGATTGAACACTCACCACTAAAAACTTCCTAAGGTCCACTTTAATGTTTATTTGCATCCAAAATGTTGATTAGGCCACAAAGATATGGATGAAGAGAAAACACAAATATCATATTAATCCAAAAGTTTTGTAGTCCCATGAAGGTTTTAATGGTGGGTGTTAATCGCCACTGTTTTCTTATCGCTTGGTCCACCTGATATTTGGATCAGCCACATTTTTTGGCTCATAACTTCAAATGAGCTGGTAAAGTGGATGAGCGGCATGGATAAAACACATATATCATGGTGGGGCCCAGCGAGTGATTACCCACTGCATCCGTAAGCAATCCGCGTCCATTATCCCATTGCCCTTGTGGGTCCCACTTGCCCATGAACACCGTAAGTTGGGGCCAGTCCGTTGACGGGAAAGTCTGTTACGTGCTCCACGGGGTCGGTCACCAGAGTGACCCGCAGGACCACCAAAGTTTATGGGGTGCTTCTTCTTTATTCAACGATCTCTCCATCTATTCCTTCATCGGATCCCTTAAGCTAAAGTCCTACATATTGAATGGTCCACATTCCAAAAATGAAAGCAATATGATTATCCTAGTTATAAAGAAAGCTCCTGAGAACTAAATAACAACAACAACAAAAAAATAATAATAATAAATTAATTGAAAAAAATTTAACACAATTGATCAAATAGACAGGATCATCTTTGTGCTTTAGCAATTTGATGTATGGGTGTACTAAAATTGGGTTACTCAACTTGTAGCTAGGTCAAGTCATGAACTAGACCCAGCTTGGCTTTGGGCTATAGCTCTTCTGTAGACCATACTTCATTGACTTGAATTAGTCCCACTCAACGTGGGGCAGGGTTGAGTTGACCGAGAAGACTCTGGACAAGAATTTCTTTGGATTTTAATAAATAGTAATTTTCACGCACCACTAATTGCATATTCAATTGATTGGCATGTAGGGCCCTCCATCACCCGTCAAGCAAGGTATTCCTTCGTGAAAATGAAACACCCCAAAAGTCAGGTACCAAATTAATAGGTGGTGCACACTATAAACAATAATAAATAACCATCTTTAAAAAGTCCACATTAGATTAATCTGATTTTTAGGGCATCCTATTTCCACGGTGGGACAACCTTACCGGATAGGTGAGATGTCCTACGAATTGCATGGTCTACATTCCAAAAATGAAACCAGTATTATTATCCTAGTTATAAATAAAGCTCTTGAGAACTACTTAATAACAACAAAAATGCACGTGATTGATCAAATCGTCATGATCATCTTTGTGCTTTAGCTAATTAATAAATGGCCTTCGTATGCCCTTGGGTGAAACATTAGCTAGGTGTTGACCTGGCCATGGTATTGGGCTAAGGATTAGGTGAGACCATTTTTTTAAAAATTGTAATTATTAACGTATGACAGGGTTGAGTTGACCCAGAAGGATTTGCACAAGAATTTATTTGGATATTTGTAAATCGTAATTTACTTTTGATTGCATACATTTAATTGATTGGCACGTAGGGCTCCATCATTGTCATACCCAAGGTCATTCAAACTATCGTTCGAAAAATGAAACACCCCAAAAGTCAAGTACCATTTTTTAAAAGTCTACATTAGATTAATCTGATTTTTAGGGCATCCTATTTCCACGGTGGGACTAAAAATGCCGGATATGAGATCCAAAA
Source organism: Magnolia changhungtana (assembly GCA_030180095.1). NCBI lineage: Eukaryota > Viridiplantae > Streptophyta > Magnoliopsida > Magnoliales > Magnoliaceae > Magnolia > Magnolia changhungtana. The sequence goes on along the minus strand of JASAUF010000203.1, from coordinate 1,399,111 downwards.
TTATGTGGTCACATTCCAAAAATGAAACTAGTATGATTATCCTAGTTATAAATAAAGCTCTCCAGAACTACTTAATAACAACAAAAATGGACGTGATTGATCTATAAAAAATAATAAATAACCATTTTTTAAAAGTCTACATTAGATCTCGAAAAATGGGTGGATTTTGTGGATATCCTATTTCACACGGTGGGACAACAACTTGCTAATATGTGAGATGTCCTGCGAATTGCATGGTCTACATTCCAAAAATTCCAACTTTTATTCTTCTCACATATTATAAATAAAGCTCTCCAGAACTACTTAATAACAACAAAAATGGACGTGATTGATCAAATGGTCGTGATCATCCATAGTGCAAGTTTTGGTACTGAAACTCGGTGACTCAACTTGAAACTAGGTTAGGTCAATTGGGTTTTTTAGGCCGAGTTGGTCTCTTAACCAAAAAGTTAAAAAACTTGTACATTGGCTCACTCAATGTTTAGCTAAGTTGAGTTGACTTGAAGACTTGAACAAGAAATTATTTAATATTTAATAAATAGAATTTTTCACACAACTAAATGCATCCGGTTATTTTTGTATTGCGGAATTTATGAATCACCTATGCATCAATAATAAAGATTCAATACTATAATCTTAAAGTTGCACCTGATTGGGAAGACATTTCTAATGCCCCATTGTAGCTGAGGGATGCTAAGTCTTTCGCACCTTACACGCTTAGAAGAACCTCTCAATGCAGTTAGGGTCTTCTCTTATGTGTTAGTGATGGAATCAAGACATATATTTATGGGAAAGAGAGCCAGAGAAGCTTATCTATTATACTTTTTCCTTCTAGTGTCTCCACACCATAGGTTTCTATATCCAGCTTAATAACCGTATATAGAGACCACGGTTCAAGCGTCTCACCCTAAACCTATTTACAATAATCATAACTATAATGGGGCCCACTGAATAGCTCAATCTAAATAATTCAACGATCATATTTAAACCGATGATCATGTGTGGTCCACTGGATAAGAGTCTTACATAGCCAAATAATTGTCATTTGGGGCCTACTTTCACCCGTCAAGCAAGGTTGTCCGGAACACCCTAGAAGTCAGGTACCCAACTACTAAGCAAGGAACATTATAAAAAATAATAAACAACCATCTAAAAAAATTTCACAGCGGAATCCCATTTTCATGTAGGACAACCTTGCTAGACAGGCAAGATATCATACAAACATCGTAGTAGGCAAGGCACCAACGTGTTAGACATTAAACTAGTGTGTAAGAATTTCCCTTGAATAAGTAGGCTAATAGTATTTATCTTAGTAATAAATGACGAAAATATTTGTATGTAATTGAAATATAGGTATCAAGAAAAATAAAAAAGAACAATTTATACTCTATTGGTTCAAATCTTGCCACAACATACCAGATTTTTACTCGCCCTTGACTCAGTCAACATGAACCCATTAACTCTGTTGGAAGTCGGTTCTTTTGGCAATAAAGGTTGAGAATTGAACTTTCAACGTTTAAGAAAGAAGAGGAGATGTCTGCTAGCTAGTATATTACATGGTCATTCTCTTAACTCAGCTGGACATCAGGTAAAATCCAAGTTTCATGTTATTGAACTATGGTTCCATAACACTATAAGATATAAATGAAGATATTTTCTAAAATAAAATACACCCATTTATAAGAAATAGATGTGTTTTACAAAACTGTCATCCATTTCAACTCTAATCCTCATATAAGTCAAAGTCCACAAAACAAACAAAATGCAATAGAAAATATCAAGCAAACCTTGTCACTATGCTTTGCCATTTTGCCTTCATAAAGACATACTCCCAATTATCATAAATCAAAACTCTTTCCCTTAACTTTCCTCCCTCTCACTCAGACCCCACCATGGCTAACCTTCTTTCTCTTCTTCTCTTACTAGTTCCCCTAATTGCCTTAGCTGAATCGGCATCTGGTAAGTTTCCATTGTCTCCATTGCCGGTTGTTGCTATTTTATTTTTATTTTTTTTCTTTATTTATTATTATTATTTATTTATTTTTGGGGAACCAGCTATGTTTCTGATTAGCCCCATCGCGGATGGTGCAACTCAAAGCTGAATTTGAACATTGGCGTTTTAGTTTTAGTCATTTGATGGCTGCGATGAGCCAAGAGATTCTTGGATCGATTAGATTTTACATCATGGGCTATGAATAATGCTGCATGTATGATGAACGGTTCTGATCATAGATCATGGGCCTCACAGAATATGATTTTGTCAAAAAATAAAATAAAATAAAACAAATTTTCTTATATGGTTAATTTCTAGTTCTTGTTATGATCCAACTTGCAGTGTTTCTCAGCATAAACTGTGGCGCAGCCGACTCCTTCACTGATGTCAACTCCATCGAATGGGTGGGCGACGAACGCTACATATCAACTGGTGAAAGTCGTGTGGTGCAGAACTCTGACCTCGTCTTGCTGAGAACTCTGAGAGTCTTCTCAACTGGTAAAAAGAACTGCTACTCCATTGAAGTTGACAAAGGAAGCAAAATCCTAGTCCGAGCTGGCTTTTACTATGGAAACTACGATGAGAGATCATCCCCACCGTCCTTCGATCTTCAATTTGATGGGAATTACTGGGTCACCGTGAACACATCGATGAATTCCATCGTTGTCCATGAAGTGATTTATGTGACTAAGGGGGAGATCATGAGCGTGTGTGTCGCGCAGACGTTGACTAATCAGCTACCGTTTATATCAACTCTCGCAGTGAGAAGCCTGGATGCGAACATGTACAACAATGTGAAGTCGGATTATGCATTGTTTAAAATAGCTAGGGTTGCTTTCGGCGCAAACAAGCTTGTGAGGTAAATATATATATATATATATATATATATATATATATATATATATATATAAATCTCTATCTTTTTCTTCCATTTCTAATTGGTGGGGGCATGGCCAAGAATTGTGCTGATTGTTCGGTCATAACCGTCAGATTGGTGGCGCCTGTCAGACGGTTAGATGATATAATCATGTATCTGAATTTGAATTCAAATCTTTACTTGTCACAGACAGTAAATTCATGTTTTCCTGCATGGAGTTATGTCCAATTAGATTTTAACAAATAAATATAAAATTTTTGTTTATTGAAAGCAGAGGATCCGAATTCTCTGAATTTAATGGGTTTTATTCACGTTGTCCAATCATTTTTCCAGATCATTTTAGTCTATCAAATAAAAAATAAGGCATATGTAAGGCTTCAGTGTACCATACAGTGGGGGATTGAAATCTCACCATTAAAACTTCTTGGGAGCGCAGAATCTTTCAATCAAGTTGATATTTATGTTTTCCCTTCATCCAGCTCTATATGACCTTATAGCCAGGTTGGATCATGGTCGCCTTGGAAAGGTTTCAATGGTGGGTGTCACTATAACCGCTGCTTCCTATGGTGTGGTCCACTTGAAATTTTGATCTACCTCATTTATGGGCTCATACTATAAAATGATCTGGAAAAATAGATGGACAGCGTGGATAAAACCCAGACATCACGGTGGGCCCCACAGAGCCTCTGCATGGACAGACACAATCCGCTTCCGTACAGTGTGGCCCATCCAAGATTAAATTCAACGAGGGTCATTCATGTAAGGGGTCTGAGCACTTTGCCTGTGATCAGGGCCATTCATCAGGTGGGGTAAACTGTGAACATGATATGAACAAAAAAGTAATGTTTGTCTACCATGTTTTTTTTTTTATTTAAATCTTTTATTTTGTACTTACCATGATCTGTTTGCTAATAACACACACTAATGGTTTTGGTAGGTACCCAGATGATATGTATGATCGTGTTTGGAGACCGGTCTCAGCATCCGACGGTTACACCACAATCACAAGCGTTGCCTCATCCATTGATACAAACATCACAGATAAGCCACCGAGCACCGTCCTACAGGCTGCGTTAGTATCCGTAGTACCTGGTTCGATAATTATACCCATTGGCAATGATGAGAAAACTAACGTCCCCGTTTACATCAACGCATACTTTTCGGAGGTGGCTCAGTTGGATTCAAAAGATAAACGGTCGATCCAGATTTTTATCAACAACAATACGTATGGGGAAGCATTTATTCCACCTTATAAGCGAGCTCTGGAGCGTACAATCCTCACCAACCTGACCTCAGTTTCGAACACGTTAATAGCTCTGGTCCCTACCGCTGACTCCACTCTTCCCCCTATCATCAATGCTCTGGAGTTCTTCCGTGTTAGTGGCGTACTCACCAATGGAACTAATAGCAATGATGGTGAGCCATGGATTAGATTTTATCACCATGGCATATTCTACAAATATGCCATTCCAATCCTTGACTAGGCAAACATTCGTAAACCATTGATTTTGTTCCTCTAACGATGGGAGATCCTAATATTTTTGCCGTTGATTGGTCCTAGACCGATTTCCAGGCCCATTTATTGGCTCTAAAGAGCTGCACCATGCTTACAGAAAAAGGGAAATTTTTGTAATTTTTTCTATCTTTCCTCATTTGGTTGTATCAGTGAAAGCATTGAGTTCTCTACAACAACAGTTTGAAAAGCTACAGGAATGGAGGGGAGACCCATGTCTTCCAACCAAATTCAACTGGGAGTGGGTAGCTTGTAGCTCTGATCCAATACCCAGAATCACAGAACTGTAAGTTTCTCTGCATGCTTTAAGCTTCCACATGGCAGGGTAAACTTTGGATCTGAACCGTACAAGTAGGTGATGGTTGGCCCATGGATAAAAAAATCAGTGAAAACTGTTGCTCCTAATATTGGATTGGTCTTCTTAAAAGGACAGTAAGATTCTAAAAGAGTTGGTCGTTGGATTGTCTCATTGATGTTGATTTCGAACCATTGGCCATCTAAGGAGGAAGTCATTAGGTGGACGGGTCTGATCCACCATTTACCCATCCAAACAATCTTTATTTCAAACCGTTAATCTATTGGGAAAGGATCATGTATAACAACCATCTTATTGTTCGTGATTTCAGGCACCTGAATGGGCTTCAGCTTAATGGATCGCTTCCAGATTTTAGAGCTCTGGATGCCCTTCAGACCATGTGAGTAAAAATTGCTGCACGGCTTGTGATTTTGTGGTTTTAATCTCTTGGGGATGTCAGCTGAATGGGTCTGGGCTGGCTCAGGCCAGTCTGATCATGACCCAATTACTAACTGGGCCTAAAAATCTGATATGGATCTGGCCGGTTTATTAACTGGGGCTTTTGATTCAAGCCAAAGTCCCCATTCAAATCACAGCTGGTTGGGTTTGACTTCGGTGTAATCTTTTGCAAAACATAGGTCTGGGTGTGGGCTGTTTATTAGTGGGGCTTCAGAACCCAAGCCAAGGCTCATGCCTGACTCAAATCAGGCAACAGCCCAAAAACCCTGTTGGATCTCTCTAATCGTATTTTCTTTTCTAATGGATGGTTGGCAGAGACATGCACAACAACAGCATAAACGGAGAAATACCAGATTTTCTCGGAACACTTCCCAAGCTAAAACTACTGTGAGTTGCTTTGATCAATGACAATCCCTCCCCTACTTGAGAAGAATTGATCTTTACACCCACTAGATTGACATAAATACACTCATTTCCCACACACACACACACACACACACACACACACACACACACACATATGGGTATATATATATATATATATATATATATAGAGAGAGAGAGAGAGAGAGAGAGAGAGAGAGAGGCTTCCACTGAGAAATCCCCTAATTTCAAGAAATAAGGCCCTGTTTTGTAGATGTCTGAAAATAAGATTATCACATTTTCGTTGACAGTAATTTTGTATTAGAGATCACATAATGCTTTCATTTTAACAGTGAAATATGTATTTGAGATCAAGATCTCTAATACTTGATTATTATTAACTAAAATAAGATGAACACATTTTTGACTTCTACCAAATAGGGCCTTTGATCCTACATCATTCTAGGCTCTCTCTCTCTCTCTCTCTCTCTCTCTCTCTGGGGAAAGCTTTAGGATTTTTACTGGAAATTCCTTTATAAATTCCAAATTTACAAAAGAACTTCTTGCGAATTAAAATTCCTTAGTAGTACTTTTTTAGAACAGAAATATGGGAAGTATCTTCATTATTATATTATTTAAAAAGTATGAAGTTACAAAATTTTGGGGTCCACATGACATGGGTATGACATCTAATTTGTTGAATATATGCACCCAACCATGATAATCGCACATGAACTAAAAATATTTCTGATTGAATAACCAAATAAGTTGCGCATGCATCTTGATGTTCTTTGAGTGGTTTATATTATTTTTTATGATATGGCTCACTTTATGTTAAGATCAACCAAATTTCTAAATGTTTTTAATGTTATAGCAAATTATGCTTATTGGATGGGTTGGATATCATACAAATATCATGCGGACCACACAATTCTCCACTTTAGCTCTTTTTAAAGGGGAAAAAAAGAGAGTATAAAGTGAGTATTGCACTTCCTGAACATTTTGGTTGGTAGAGGTATTATTTGGTAAAATTCTACTTTTTAAGGAATTTTGAAGTAAAAGTTCCAAAATATTTTGTTATTTAAATAAAAAAATGCCCTTGTCTAATTATTTTTCTAAAAATAATGACTGAGTTGAGAATTTTGATGTCCAAGTGATGTGTTTATGACATCCAACCCATCCAACAAGTGCATCCCGGGTGATAACCATGTGAACTAATAATTAGGTTGACCTAACTATGCAGAAGGTCACACATGAAGTTGAGGGTTTCTGAGTGTTATACATTTATTCGTAACTGTGGCCCACCCAATAGTTGAATCAGCCTAATTTTTTGGTTTTCATGATCAGGATTGTGGGTTGGAAAAAAAAAATCACCCTGTGGGCCCCACAATACCTCAAGTCTTGCCACTGTTTTAAAGAAAAAATCATAGAGATCACTATAGTAAAATCAAGGCACTGTTAGTAAAATCAGAACTCTTGATGAATTCTCCTGAAAATCCTTTGTAAATTTCCTAAAATGGAAGGAGTGAAATTACCCATTCGCCAATCTGCTTTTATTTATTTATTTATGTCAAGCGCGGGTTCAATTCCCGTCGTTCGCCCATCATTGCGCCATGTTTTATATATAAAATTCACTCAGTCAATTAGGTTCTATCCTCCATTCTAGACCCTGCTGCAAAAAATAAAATAAAAATAAAATCAACACGATCCACAATCTAGTGGGCCACAGAGCAGGGAACAATGGCAATGTGATGCCAACCACAGGTTCGTGTGTGGGGCCACTATGGTGTGTTTCTTTCATCAAACCCATTCATCAATGAAAAGGAGATGCAAAGATTAGCATGATCCAAAACTCATGCATACTAAGAAATTTTAGGAGTAAATTTACATTGTTCCCATTGGAGTGTTTTTTGCACTGTTCTTTCGAGGGCAGGGTTCGAATAAGGGTTTTCACCGGATGGTCAGAATAGACTTACATTTACAAGAAGTTGCACCCCACAGACGATTCGGGTCCTTCATAAACCAACCATATGGTCAGATGTTTGATTTGCAAAATATACTTTTGATAAATTTCCTATATAAATTTATGGATATTTTTATCCCTCCTTTTTACTAACATGCCAGAAATGTCTTTCTATGTTTGATTTTCTAGGAACTTGGCAGATAATAATTTTAGTGGACCTATACCATCATCAATATCCAAGAATAACCAGATAAAACTAGAGTAAGTGAATCAATCCCTCTCTTCATTACATGGATATCTTTAAAGAATGCTATGAAGTCAACACCAATGCACTCGGTGAACAATGCCCATATATTCAAATGGTCCTTTTTTTTGTCTATCTATATTTTCAATGTTGTTTCGTTTATTGTGCAGTGTTTCTGGCAATCTGAACTTGTGTGTTTCTGGCAAGAAATGTGAAACATTGAATGCTGGAACTATCGAGAGTTCCTCAGGAAAGAAGAAGAGTAAATTACCAGTGATTCTTGGAACGACGATTCCATCTTTCTTGGTAATATGTGCTATTGTGGGATTCCTGGTGCTCGCTTATCAGCGGAGAGAAGCCACAGGTAAATCTATTATCAGTGTTGTTATGATGACGACGATGATATCATGATGCATTCCACCTAGTCAATTTGAGCAGTCAACTGTTAAAACAATGGTTCAGAAGGACCATTTACTTGTAAATGATGGGGACAATCTGATCTTTGACACATTGATCAGATGGGTAGTGTCCTTTATTTGGTATGATTTTGAAACAGGAAAGGGTGCCAGGAATATCATTGTCTTCCTCGAGTAGGCAAGGTTATTCTTAAATCCATGAGATAAAATTCAAAATTTTATTAGACTCCTTAACTACATCACTTATAAAGAAAAAAACAAAACTCTCATTAGGAGCCTTAATTTGATTAAAATAGAATTTACCTAAAATAGTAAATTTTGCTAAAAATAGAAGTCCTAAATTAATCGTGCTTGATGATTCCTAGAATGATTATACGTAATTGCTAAGAAGACTGCATACACTAAAACTCTAAAATGAAAGTGTTACGTTAAAATTAGAAATTATCAAAAATAGTGAGTTTTTTAAAAAAGTCACAACTTTGAACTGAAAAGAAGCATTTTCTAGCGAAAGTAAACTGATTGACACAACCTATTATGGATGTCAATTGACCCCGGATGGCCTATTAATAAAGATCGATAGGTTGTGTGCCTCGTGATGATTCCCAAATTAGAAGTTACGGCCGATTTACAGTTCACACTTCAAACAATAATTTCCACCTATATGGAATGAATTTCTTCGAACCGGACGTGCATCATGCCCTATGTAGGATTGAGCCTGGATCCTATGGACTACGTCCATTTCCGTTTGGCCTTCTTTTAGTCCAACCATATTAAAAATGCATTTGTGAGTGCCACGTCCTACATCAGTCCCCTCTACTTAGAAAGAACTAGTCGTTGAGTTATTCAACGGACTCGAGTCATGATATTCATAAAGGTTTGCCACGATGAAAGTCTGTAAGATCTCCACGCCCTTGGGAAGATTAACAAAATAAGCATTATTGTTGATTTTTCACAACATCGGAAAATGACCAATCTTTTTATTCATTTGCTCTTTATATGTCTTAGTTGGAAGCCTCTCCTTGTGCAGATGAACTAGAATATTATTACCCACTTCAAACACCTTCTAGCATCGATGTTTATTCGTCTCTTCCTTGGCATTAGACTCTCGTAACTTTTTAGGCATCAATAGGACTAGGACAACACATGGACTCATGCATTAGTTCCTTATGGATTAGTTCATCCACTTGTCATGCAAGATCTTGCATTCTTTCGAACTCATCTGATAATGTAGGCGATTAAGCAGACTTGCCCTTAGGATAATATCAATGTGGTGTTACATATCTTGCATGGGGAGCAAATCATCGAGGAGTTCATTTAGCATAATCCCCTTGAACTCTTGTAAAATTGGTTTTAGCCTCTCTGAAATGTTTATGGGTTCTACTTCTTCTTCATTTTCAACTAATACATTGATCTTCCCTGTCTCATTAGATTCTTTGATGAAATCCTATACGGTTATGAGAGACTGCCCCTTTACTTTAAAAGTCTTAGGTTGATTATCTATTCTCATGGGGGCGATGATAATATTTTTACTATCTTTGGTAAAAATAAAAATATTATCCTGGCCTCTATGCATGGCATTAACATCATACTTTCACGATTGAAGTAACATGTGACATGCTTGTATATTGACTACGTCAAACATTAGTTCATTCTTATGATATTTACCAAGACGAGGGAAATACGCCATTGTTCAATTACCTTTGTTTCGCTGACCTTATTAATCTATCTAATCGTATATAGAGAAGTATTTTTCTATCTTCAGTTGCATCTTTTACACTATGCCATGGTCGACCAAATAACATGTGACAAGCTTCCATATGATTACGTCACACATTACTTCATCCTCATAACATTTACCAATGGAGAGGGAAATACGACATCATTTGGATAGCTTTGTTTCGCCGATCTTTTTAATCCATCTAATTGTGTACGGGGAGGTATTTTTCTTTATTCAATTGCAGCTTTTCTATCACAATCTTTAACATAATATTATTATCATTGCTCCCTCCACTTATGACCAAATCACAAACCTTTTTATTCATGATGCACCTTGTTCAAAAGATGTCTTGCCACTACGGATATATCTCCTTCAACGTGTACAACTTCCTCACGATCAGAGTGGCGGCCTGCAATTTACTATTATCTAATGGTAGCTTGCGATTCATCACCTTTGTCACATCACAAAGCTCCATCGCTAATTTCATATTATTTGTCATTACGAACAAGGTTTTTTCTCAAAGATTTCATCAAACAGTTGATCGCCGCCTACAGTCCTTACATGACTCGTACATTCTCCCGCTGGAAAACTAAAAACGCTGCTACTGTCACAGGATTGTCCTTTGAAGCACTATCCCTAGGGTTGTTGCTCAAACCATTGTTAAAAGCCATTGAATCGTGGAAAAGCTTCACTCTAATAACAACTTACGCCAAGACGAGGGTGAAACAACAAGAAAAAGATCATCGTCTTCCTCAAGTAGGCAAAACCTTGAATCCACAAAGTTATTCCTAAATCCATAAGATAAAAAGGGAAATTTTAAATTTATTATTCAATAATCGTTAAACTACCTAATCACATCACTTATAAAGAAAAAACCAAGGTGTGCCAATCGATTAAAATATCGAATTACCTAAAATAATAAATTTTGCTAAAAATAGAAGGACCTAAATTACGCGATCTGGTCAAAACGGCCGTTATGGATTTACGATCAGCGTAACGGCCGTTACGGGCCATAAAACGGTCTACGGGCCCATGAAAGAGTTACATCAAAATTAGAAAAAAAAAAAAAAACTTTAAAAAACAAAAAAAAAGATACATTTTTTTCCTTTCTTTTCTTCTTCTTTTCTTTCTTCTTCTTCTTCTTCTTCTTCTTCTTCTTCTTCTCGGCACGTGACCATTATGGGGGTCAATTGACCCCGAATGGCCTTCTTCCTCTTCTTCTTCTTCTTCCTCTCTCTCTCTCTCAATCTCTTCTTTCCCCAAATTAAAAGTTTTTTTCTTCTCTTTCTTTCCCTCTTTTTTTTTTTTTTTTCTATTTGGAATGATTTTTATTTTATTTTTTTATTTCCATTTCAGTAAGCGCGTCATGCCCTATGTACGTGTCACACAAAGGACTACGCCACACTCCTCGAGCTCCGAGTTAGCCAACGGTTCAAAGGAGATCAAATTATATGGCTCCACGGTCCTGTATTTATTACATCTACACCGTCATCAATTTTCGAGAGATCATTTTAAAGCACCCCGAAAAAAAATGAATTATATCCCAAGATCATCTAGACCACACCAAAAATAAGCGTTAATAATGATTTTCACGGTTAAACAATTAGTAGGGCGCATGACGGTAAGATTTATTTTCCATCCAATTTTATATCGTCCTAGTGGGCCCCACCATGATATATATATATATTATCCATATCGTCCATCCATTTTTCCATAGGTCAGGATCCAAAAAATTAGTAATATCCAAATCTCAGGTGGACCAAACCATAGGTTAATGTTGTAGGTTATAGGTTATCGTCCATCCATTTTTATATTTTTTTCTATTTATGCATTTATTTTGGCCCTTTTTTTGAAAATTCGAAAAATCATTTTTTAATGATTATTTTGCTGTTTTAATGATGCCATATGATGTGTTAATCATAGTAGAACATGTTAATGTGCATTTTATAGATTTGGGATGCTATTTTATATTAATTTTTTTTTCTATTTACGCATGAATTTTGGCCTCTTTTTTTAAAATTCGAAAAATCAATTTTTAATAGTTGTTTTGCTGTTTTAATCATGCCATATGATGTGTGAATCATAGTAGAACATGTTAATGTGCATTTTACAGATTTGGGGTGCCACTTTATATATTTTTATATTTTTTTCTATTTACGCATTTATTTTGGCCCTTTTTTAAAATTCAAAAAATCATTTTTTAATGATTCTTTGTCATGGCATTAATGATGTCATATGATGTGTTAATCATAGTAGAACATGTTAATGTATATTTTAAATATTTGGGGTGCCATTTTATATTTTTAAATATTTTTTTCTATTTACGCATTTATTTTGGCCCTTTTTTTGAAAATTCGAAAATCATTTTTTGGATAATTCTTTTCTTATCTTTTTTAATGATGCCATATGATGTGATAATCATAGTAGAACATGTTAATGTGCATTTTACATATTTGGGTGCCATTTTATATTTTTTTAATATTTTTTTCTATTTACGCATTTATTTTAGCCCTTTTTTGAAAATTCAAAAATCATTTTTTAATAATTCTTTTGCTACTTTAATGATGCCATATGATGTGATAATCATAGTAGAACATGTTAATGTGCATTTTACATATTTGGGGTGCCATTTTATATTTTTTTGAATATTTTTTCTATTTACGCATTTATTTTGGCCCTTTTTTTAAAATTCAAAAAATCATTTTTTAATAATTCTTTTGTCTGTTTTAATGATGCCATATGATGTGATAATCATAGTCGAATATGTTAATGTGCATTTTACATATTTGGGGTGCTATTTACTATTTTTTTAATATTTTTTTCTATTTTCGCATTTATTTTGGCCCTTTTTTGAAAATTCAAAAATCATTTTTTAATAATTCTTTTGTTGTTTTAATGATGTCATATGATGTGATAATCATAGTTGAACATGTTAATGTGCATTTCATATTTCTGCCATTTTATATATATATATATATATATATATATATATATATATATATATATATATATATATTCTATTTATGCATGAATTTTGACCCTAAAAATAATTGCAAACACCTAAATGTAAGATATTTTCATATTACATTCATTCTAATATATCTATCATTGATAGTAGATAGTTAGAAAATTAAATATATGAATTTTGAATCAAATTCAAGTTATTCTGTTCATAAATTCATCGAAAAAAATAAAATTCTCAAAAGAGTGGACCGTTACACCATATAAACATGTTCCAATGTATAAATGAATGCATATTTGAAATGCTTAGAATATTCCGGATTTAATCCATATTTTTTCATATTTTTTTGACCAAAAAAAATAAAATTTAAAGCGTTACCCACAACTAACGCAAGCCTACGCAATCTAATCTCGGAGGGCACCGTTACGCCAACCAATACTGATACGGGATACCTTGGAAAAAAACACAACCTTATTTAGGAGTCCTAATTTGACTAAAATAAAATTTACTTGAAATAGTTAATTTTGTAAAAATAAAAAGTTCTAAATTAATCATGCCAGATGATTCCTAACATGATTACAAGCATTTTCTAAGAAGATTGCATATATTGGAACTCTAAAATGAGGGGAATATGTCAAAATTAGATATTATTAAAAATCATAAGTTTTTTTCTTTTTCCTTTCTAAAATTGCAATTTTGAAAGGGAAGGAAGCATTTTCTCATGAAACAGACTGACACGACCTGCTATGGGGGTCGATTGACCCCGGATGGCCAGCTACATTATAATCAATAGGTTGTGCGTGCCATGGCAATTCTCGAATCAAAAGTTATGGCTTATTTATGGTTCACACTTCCAATGACAATTTCTCCCTATTGAAATGAATTTCTTCGAACCATATGCGCCTAAGGCCCAATTATATCATGCCCTAAGTAGGATTGGGCCTAGATCCAATGGACTATGTTCTCTTCTGCTAGGTCTTCTTTTGGTCCAGCTATGCTAAGAATGCATTTGCGCCACATCCTACATTTGACTTTTTATACAAAATGGATGGTCCACATTAATGATTGGTCAGATGTTATAGTAATGCTTCAAGACAACTAGAAAACTTACATACTCACATATATGGTTTCCATGTCCTCAGGGTTCAATGCCATCAGGAAACCTGGTGGCCCGCTTGCAGCAACGACAAGATGATCAGCCACGCAAGTGCATGCTACAAATGGTCAAGACTACGGCCAATGATTTCAGGGTCGATATCGCCCAACAGATGGCATCAGAAACCAATTATCTAATTCAGCAGCAAGCAAAGGAAAATGGATTATCAGTCTCTCTCTCTCACTCTCTCTCTCTCTCTCTCTCTCTCTCTCTCTCTCTCTCTCTCTCTCTCTCTATATATATATATATATATATATATATATATATGTATGTATATATATATATATATGGTAATTGAGTTTTAACTGCTTAGTTGCAGCTTATTCCATGTAAAATGGATTATCACTTAATCTTGTTTTGTCTTTTTTTCTTTCTTTCTTTTTTTTCCCAAATCCATTTGTCATTATAATAAAACAATATATTTCACTCGTATTAGGTTGCAACGTAGTTAGGGGGAGATTACTGGTTTTCAGTTGTGAACTAGCATATGTTGAATGTGGACTGTTTGTTATCATTACACATGAACTGGCATATATAGGTGCTCATTTGGGCTGATCAGTGCTCAGCCCCCCATTTAGCCCAAATTGACCAATGTACCATCTTTGGCTGTCAACGTCATTGGATTGTGTTTGGGCTGAGCAAATTCCGGTCAGGCTAGACCAGGTTGGGAATACTGATGTATTTTGGTCAGGTTGGTTTGGCTAGGTCGGGTATAGAGGACTATAGGTTGGGTTCGAGTTGGGCACCTCGGGTTAGAGTTTGGGTCGGGTTGAGTTGAGGGTTAGGATGGGCTGGGCGCAGGTTGAGCCCCAACTAGCCCAACACACCGGAGTTGCGCCCGTAGCACAAACCTATGTTAACTTTGCCTCAATCGTTAGTCAGGATGGCCACCAGGTGTCATGCAACTGGGGTCCACATGCTGAGATCTTTTGATGATAGGAACTGTTCATGTTGTAGATATTATGCTTCCAAAGGAACTGAAAAAAAACTGCTTATATGTTTTGATGAATTTAAAAACATTGAAATGTGAAGATTATCAATGGTCTGACATTTAATTTTAAAAAAAAAAAAAAAAATCAAAGGTGAGGATCATTGTTGAAGCATAATTATTAGACCATATTCTTTATGGTTGCAAGAAAATGATGGACGGTACAAATTGTCAGAGCATCTTGGCACCATGTAAGAATTCTATAAGGTGGGGCTAAATGATCAATGGTATAGATCTCCCTAAAGGGTTGGATATCTTGATTGGGCATACCGGTGGACCCCATAAAGTTGTGATTGAACTAAATTTCTATAAGTTGTGTTACATGTAGAGTGTCCTAATCTGAGTAGGAATGCTAAAATTCATGTGTAGCCTTAAGGGAGATGAGTTTTGATGAGTTTCAAACTCCTACCCTCCAACAATTACTTAACCTCGGATAAGTCCTCAAACCCACACGTCTGAAGCTGTTTTCCCATTCCAACCCTTTGTCAAGGGCTTGTTTGATTTTTTATATCCTTCATAAATAACCAATAAATAAGCAATTATTACTATTTCACCCTATTGAAAATACCCTGGTATTTCAACTTTGAAAATCGGTCCAAAATGACTAGTTTAAATTTATGGCATATCTGCGCCGTCCATCCACTTTACCAGAACATTCTAAGGCATGATCCGAAAAATAAGGCGGATCTAATACTCAAGTGGCCTACACCAAAGGAAACAGTAGCCCTAAGAAGTTTTTAATGTTAGGTGTTCAGTTCCCTTATTCCTGTGGTGTGGTCCACTTGAGCTTTGGATCTACCTCATTTTTTGCTCATGCCCTAAATTCAGCGGCTACATACATCACAGTGAGCTCCACATATATTTTGCACTCCTAGGTTTTAGTGTTCAAAAAGTAAGCCCGTCAAATCAAGCATAGAGAACATGGAATAATTACTTAAAGAAATAATCATTACCCATTTATAAGATATTTACAAAGGATTTGGAAAATCAAACAGGCCCGAAGGGTGTAAGATGTAAGAAGAGGTACAAATTTCGGTTTAGATTTCTCAATCCCCATCTCTAATGCACTGTTCCATCCTTCAATTCCACATTTATAGTCAGAGTTGACTATGCTTTGGCTATGGTGAATCATAACAGAGAATTGAATCTATTTAGGCACCCTTTTAGGCCAGATCTGAATCCTTCATTCAGGGATATCCAGGCCCAGATCTGAGTTTTTCGTGTATCCATTTGGATCACTGATGTATCAAGCAGCATTGGTATAATTTAGCCACTGTAAACTTTTATATAGATTATTATAGCCCAACCAAGGTGATTGATTAGAATATATATATATATATATATATATATATATATATATATATATATATATATATATATATATATATATATATAAGTTTCATAGTTCATGGAAACCATCTTAGTCGACGGTGGTCATTAGACCCTCGCACGGCAGCCGGATTTTTGGCCAATTGCAAAGGATTAAAACCCATTTACCGTATTATAAAAGGGGAGAGAATTGAGGATTGCACCTCACCGATTTACCGAAGCTGGGCCATCCCATCATCCGTCATTACTGCCAGAGATCACAATAGTTGCTTCTGTCTGTCCTGTGATTGATGCTCGAGCCCACATCCCGTAGAGAGATAGATTTCTTCAAACCCTTAAAGATCTCCGTCGTGGCAGTCATTGACTCCGGTACATGTATATCTGTCGGATTCCTCTATTGAGCACCCCTTCCTCCGGTGAGTGCTGGTATACGACAGGTATATTTCTTCCATCCTCGTCCGCATGCGAAAGCTAGAATCCTTCAGTTGCAGCCGCCGACTCCGGCATTAGGTCGATATTTTCGTGTGGTGGAAGTCAGGGGCGGCGGGAAATGTGAGGTTAGGGTTTCTCTCCATCCCTTTTTTGCTCTGAGATCGGATCCGACATTGGCTGCCGGATGATGGAATCCAGTTCTTTCCTTCTTTCCTTTCTCTTAGGTATGAGATCCGGTGGAGTTTTGTCTGTGTAGAGAGGGCAGAGGCGGTCAGTGTTCGAGTTTGCCCGAAACCCCTCTTTTGTTTCGAATGAGAAGGCACAAAAATGCTGCCGGACCAATGCCCGCTTTTGCGTGCCTTCGAACGGGCTTCTGGTTCTGTTTTGTTTATGAGTGGGCAGGCTTGCCGCATGGGCTGCACCCTCTGAGGATTATTGTTTTCAGGGGCCAGGCCCTTGGGATTTTTATTTTTTATTTTTAACAGTGTGTTTGTCCCCTGTATGTGGGCCATCTATCAAGGCTAACATCTGGCTGCCTCTATGTTGTGGGTTTGCAAGTTTTTTCTAATGGGCTTGTTAAGAGATTTATTAATGGGTTTGGGCTAAGAAGCAAATTTTCATTCCTGGGCACATACGTTGATTAATCCAATCTTAACATTGGGCTTGTTTGTTGTGCATTGTTTGCCCAAACCTTAGGTCAATGTAAAGTTTGATCATCAGCTTCCCTTTGGGCTTGTACTAGTTGTGCCTTATTTATGGGACTGCCCTTTGAAATTGTTGTCATATGTCTTCTTCTGTAGGTCCGCTTTTGGTTATTAGTTTTAGATTTGAACCATTTATTGTGTGAATTATGGGCATACCATCTGAAACGTTCACTAGGTGGGTGATTAAGAATCTGGATTCACCATCATGTGGACTCTTAATTTCAGATCCTGATTGTCCTTCTACGTGGACCATAATGTAAATATGACTATCTATTTAAATAAGACTAAACATTTTATTTAGACCACCCATTTTGTACCTTTTTGGAATGTCCACTTATGATGCGCGTATCATATGGAGTCTTTTTTTTTTTTTTTTTTTTTTTATACATACGCACGCACACCCACGCACTCACGCTATTGGAATTTCACCACCTCTGGATACTCGAACCCTTGACCGGGTGTTGAAACTCCTCAGAGTCTACCACCCCAGCAAGAGTAAGGATCCATATCATATGGAGTCTTGATTGGCCTCTCGTCGGCCTATTACCCATACTCTAGGAGCGTACATTGACCCTTATTTAAAAGGAAAGAGAAGTGAAACTTAACCATCTGGTTCCTTTCAATATCCCCTGTATATTTGAATAGTCAATGTTAGTTACCTTATGGGCCAAATCTGATTGCTTAACTGATAATCCTTTAAAGATAGGATTATTTTTGCAATTCTGAAATTTAAATTTGTAGAATTGGATCCATTTGTGATAGCCACCACAATGACCTCAATCGGTGAAGATTTTATGAAATTTCACTCTTGATATTAAGATACAATGGTATGATTGCATTGGACGCGAATTGCGTCCTACCCTTGCCCGGACGATAATCCGTCTGGGCAGGGCTCTGTGGGACCCACCGCGATGTAAGTGTTTTATCCACTCCGTTAATCATTTTTCTCAGATCATTTTAAGGAATGATCTAAAAATTTAGGCAGGTCCAGGGCTGCGAGACCCGTATCCTAGCCCGTACAGTTTCGTCGACTTCCGAAATTTTTCCTGTCGAATTCCGGCAACCTGCGACCTATAATCGACGTTTGCGCAATCCTAAGTCATATCATGTAGATTTGAGTTGGCTTAATCCGAGACTTGTACCATTTCGATCGCACCATCGTCGCGGTTCCAAAGCCGCATCTTACACACTAATTCGATACCCTGGCTAGGAGATATGGGCCCTCATTTATTTCGAAGAAAACACCGCGCATTTGCAATCCCAAGAGAATCTCTACAATATGTTTCATCAATCAATCAATCAATTACCTCATATCAAGTACAAGAACAACCCCAAAGTCAACTCTTTCTCACCCCCTCTCTTACACACCCATATATGTCGAGTACAACTATCACCTCACATCCATCCATTACCTCTCTTACAACCACCCTTTCCCTCTCTCTTTCTCTTCACACTTTCCAAGCAACACCAAGGTGGTGGACGTCCAAGCTTTCCCATGTAGAGAAAAGTGTGATGTTGTGTGTGGCCCACTTTCTCTTCCAAGATCTATCATCGTAGCCCTTCATCTCTCATCACCTTCCATCAAAATGAGACACAAGGAGCTCGACATTCCATCGGACAAAGAAGATCGAATGGTGGGTGTTTCTATAGGCTTAGATTTCATGTTTTTATGATGGGCCAAGTGAGGCTTACCGCTTGATGGTATGGATCTCACTTTGGACCCTAGATGGGTCCGATGGCCCACATTGATTCCCATGATCATTCCATGATAGTGTCATTCTCCATGGACCCCATCATGATGTCTATTCTCCTTGCATGGATAGGGTCATCTAGACCTTGCATTTCAGTGGAGAAAGGATCTTCACCATTGATTTTGATCGATGGGCCCATATGTAATGAGACCCACTTGATGTACGTTGTAAATCACAGAAGGGAGGGCCCATAGTGCCAAGGTCCCTCCATCATCACGTCTCTCTCTCTCTCTCTCTCTCTCTCTCTCTCTCTCTCTCTCTCTCTCTCTCCCTTTCTTTTCATTTTTTTGTGATATAAGGTGGCTGTGTGGCCCACTCGGATGGACCCCACCTTGATGTGTGTCTTACCCAAACCATCTAGCCATTTGGTGGCCCACCTTGGTAGCACGTCTGTGGGTGGGGCCCACCTTAAATATGTGTTACCCAACTGTCCAGCATCCAAGGACGCTAGACATGGCTACAAGTGAAGTATGAACTGACAGTGTAGTGTACTGCAAGCAACAAAAATATCAGTTTGATTTAAAAACTTGGGTGGACCGCTCATGCAAGCCCCACCTTGATGCATTGATCTAATCCACGCTGTTCATTCCATTCCTCAGATCATTTTAGGCGATGAGCCACAAAATGAAGCCAATCCGACTATCTGACAGGCCATAGCTATAAGACCCGTATCCTAGTTCATACTGTTCCGATGAATCCTGCGATCCTTTCCGTCGAAGTCCAGCAATCCGCGACCGATAACCAATGTTTGCGATCGACCCAAAGTCGTATTTTGTAGAATTGAGTCGGCTTAATTCGAGACTTGTACCATTGCGACCGCACCGTCTTCGCGGTTCCGACGCAGTGACTCGCGCACTGATCCAATACCTTAGCCAAGAGATGTGAGCCGGCGTTTATTTTAAGGAAAATGCCACGTATTTACAATCCCAAGAGAATCTTTACACCATGTCCCATCAATCAATCAATCAATCACTTCATGTCAAGTACACATCACCTTTCACCCCATCCCCAAGCAACCACCAAGTCAACTCTTTCTCACCCTCTCTCTTACACACCCATACCTAGTCAAGTACACATCACTCCATCACTCACATCTCCCATCTCCCTCTCTCTCTTACAACAATCGCTCTCTCATCTCTCTCTCTCTCTCCCTCATTTCTCTCCAAGCACCACATGTCCATGCATTCCAAGTGAGAGAAAAGTGAGTTTGTGTGGCCCACTTCCTCTCCCAAAAATCCATCATCCTAGCCATCCATCTCTCATTCTCTCCATCAAAGTGAAGTACAAGGAGATAGGCTTTCCAATGGACCAAGGAGATCGCTAGGTGGGTGTTTTTCCTAGGCCTAGATTTCACTTTTATGATAAAGGGTCAAGTGAGGCCTACCAATTGATGGTATGGATCTCATTTGGGACCCTTGATGTGGCCGATGGACCACTTTGATCCTCATGATCATTCCATGATGGGGTCATTTTCCATGAACCCCATCATGATGTTTATTTCCTTGCATAAATAGGGTCATCTAGACCTTGCATGTCAATGGAGAAAGGATCTCCACTGTTGATTTGATCAGTGGGCCCACATGTAATGGGACCCACTTGATGTATGTTGTAGATCATGAAAAGGAGGGTCCATAGTGTCGGGGTCCCTCCATGCACGCATATCCCTCTCTCTCTCTCTCCCTCTCTTTTTATTCATTTATTTATTCTTTTGTGTGTGATAAGGTGGCCATGTGGTCCACTTGGATGGACCCCACCTTAAGGTACGTTTTATACGTACCATTCATCCATTTGGTGGCCCACCTAAACAGGGCCCACCTCAATGCACATGCTTTGTCCAGACGTACAGGGACGTCCCTGGACGTCAATTGAAAAACACAAATATGAGCTTAGTTAAGACGTTTTGGGGTGGGCCACTTGTGTAGGCCCCACCTTGATGTATGTATTCGATCCATGCCGTCCATCTCTTTCCCCTGACCATTTTAGGCGTTGGGCCGAAAAATGGAGCCAATCCAAGGTTCGGGCAGTCCATAGCACAGTAAATAGAGATTTTCACCATTAAAATACCCCTAATATTTTCTATACGTCAAAACACCCTGTATATTGGGCTTGTTTGGTTGGTATTTAGCCATGAAACACAATGGCTGGAGTGGATTCATCATATGCGGGCCGCACATGTTGAAAACTACAAGAAAACGCGATTTAAAAAGAAAATAATAATAACAATATAGTAGCAGCCGCTGCTGCTGTTGTTGTCAGAGGCGCAGGCAGCGCCTGCGGTTGGCGGGCGGCCGTATAGGTAGGGACCCACGGCTCCAGCTGTGGGCCCCACCGTGATGTATATCTGTCATCCAAGCCGTTCATATGGTGGGCCCCTGGGGCATCGGGCCGCCTTCCAAAAATCAGCCATATCCAATGCTCAGGTGGCCCACGTCAGAGGAAAAGTGAGATTGAGTGTATACCATTGAAACCCATTTTGGGTCCACAGAAGTTTTGGATTAAGGTGAAATTTGTTTTTACTCCTCATCTAGGTCTACGTGACCTTATCAATGGGTTGGACGGCGCATAAACATTATGGTGGGCCCCACGTGGGACCCACAATGATACATGTGTCTTATTACCACCGTCCGCCTGGATGGTGGTACCCACTGTGATGTATTTGTTTTAACCCCACCGTCCAGGGGACGATGGGCATGTGTGAGTGTGCACATGTGTGTGTGCGTGTGTATATGTGTGTGTGTGTATATATACCAGATGGTGGGCCTCTATGGGCCCCACCATGGTGCATGTGTTGCTCCAACCCATCCAACCATTTTGAAAGATAATTTTGGAGCTTGAGTCCAAAATGAGACAGATCTAGGATTAGGTGGGCCACCTTATAGAAAGTAGTGGATTTGATTGTCTACCATTAAAACCCTTGGGCCACCCATTTTGGACTAGTATGATATTTGCTTTTCCCTTTCAGGTCATTGTGGCCTTATGATCAGATTGGATGGAAAATAAATACTATCGTGGGCCTTGGGATTTCAATGGTGGAAGTCATTATTACCACTTATGTAAGGCCCATGTTATGGGGCCCATTCAATGTATTTGTGGTCGTTATTGAGGCCCACCTTGATGTGTATTTGTGGCCGTTACTGAGGCCCACCTTGATGTGTATTTGTAGCCGTTACTGAGGCCCACCTTGATGTTATTTATGGCCATTACTGAGGCCCACCTTGATGTGTAATTGTGGCCGTTATTGAGGCTCACTTGATGTGTATTTGTGGCCGTTGTTGAGGCCCACCTTGATGTGTATGAGGGCCCGTTATTGAGGCCTACCGTCATGTGTATGAGGCCCGTTGTTGAGGCCACCTTAACATATATGAGAACCACGTTATAAGGCCTGTTTTGATGTATCCTAGGGCCCATGGGTTGAGGCCCATTGTGATGTATTAGGGCCCATGGGTTGAGACCCGTTGTGATGTATAAAGGCTCGTGGGTTGGTACCCACTGTGATGTGAATAGGGTCCCTATTATGAGGCTTATTTGATGTATCTGAGGCTTATGGGTCAAGGCCCAATGGGATGTATAGGTCCATTGCAATATGTGACTTCTCATGGTTTGTATAGCGATATTTTATAGCGGTCCATGCTTTGGAAGCAATGTTGGTTGGACGTCCACATTATAAGAATAATGTTGGTTGAATGTCCGCATTATAACTCTCCTTAGGGCCCATTAGTAGGCCCATACTTGTTGATAGTTGACTACTTTGTAGCATGTTTATTTTTGCGATTTATGCCCATACGCATCATATGTATTCTTGATATGAGGAATGTGTGATCATAGCATAAGCCGTTGGGCTGAGACATTTACGAGACTCTTTATGAGACGGAGTGCCCCACATGATCGCATAGTACGCGTGGGATTATTGCATGACTAACAGTGTGACTCATGCATTTCGCATTGTGTGTTGTGATCACTACATGCCCTAGCGACATCAGGGCTGTGGCTCCACAGGCACATCGTGGATGGCCGTATCGGATACCGTAAATATTTTGTTCTAGCACTGTGGGTACTTAGGATATCCTTGGGTGAAAATCCCAGAACCTTTTTGATACTAGGAGATGCTCCAACGTCTAGACCGAGTGGATACACGAGCGCTCGAGTGCCGAATATCAGTAGGTCACGTCTCCCACTGTGTCGTGGTCGGTTAGAAGGGGGTGTGCTCTTATCCGCCTGAGTGAGAGAGCTATAAGCTAGGCTGAGTTTGACCAGCTCGCAAATGAGTCCGCTATCGACGAACCGGGTAGGTATTGGTAGACTACTGGTTAGGCGGATAGTGTGGTCTCTTCCACTTGCTTGACTGTGCAGGTAGGGAGAAGGCAGTCAGTGTGAGGTGTATTAGACCCCGGTGATATCCAGAGAGGAACTGTACTGATATGTGTACTTGATGAGTACTGGCATGCTTGCTTTGCATTTTGCATATGACATTTGGCTACATAGGCATCGCATCGCATGGCCTTGGCATGAGCGATAGCATTCATGTCTTCATTACATAGCTTTGATATAGCTAATAGCATTCATGGACTTACCGCATATTTTCGCTTTACTCTGATATTGTATACTTGGCACTTACCTTACACACACTTTCACCACCCTCTAAGCTTTTGTAAGCTTATGCATGATAGATGCGTGCTGGTGGCGTTAGGTTGCAGCAGCGTTGAGATTGGAGTGTACAGCTGAGCCTCTGGAGATTCTATTACTTTTATTATATTATATTTCCCTTTTAGGCGCATTGTACGTAAAGTTTTGATATAGTGGATATGTGGTGTTGTTGTTTTGTGACTTGGTTATGCTTGTGGTTATGCTCCATTACAAAAAAAAAAAAAAAAATCATACTGAAAATCCTCCTCGTAGGATCCCTGGATTGGAATCTGGCATATTGGCACTGAGAGCCGAGAATGGGGTACTACGGAGGCTGTTGGTGTCGACTTCGGCGATCGAAAATTTCGTGAGCTCGATTTCTAAGTTTGGGGAGTGACAAAAGTTGGTATCAGAACATAACTTGGGAATACCTAAGATCACATCATATATCTGTTATGAATTTAGAGTGAATAGGTTCCGAGTCCGAATAACTTAGCAATTTTCTGACATAAACCCTTGACGTTTATGCCTTCGAGAAATCTCAAGGCTGATAGGCCCTTCTTCCTTCCTATAGGACGTAATGGCTAGAAGAGCGACTCGAGCAAATCCCGCTGGACCACCTACGACTCCCGTTCTACTACCTGCTACTCCCGCTCTACCACCTGTGACTCCCGCTCCACCACCGGATATTCCTGATTTACAGCCTGTGGATGCCACTCCTTTACCTGAGACCGATGCGGATTCGACCGTACCTGTGAGTGCCACCCAGGTGCAGCAGATGCTTCAGTCGATGACCGCCATTCTTTAGAGGCAGAGCAGGTGTCCCACTGTTACACTAGATGAGGCCGAGCAGGAGCATGCGAGCGCCCTTCTCAAGGACTTCCGACAGCACGATCCTCTGCGTTTCCAGGGTGAGCTAGACCCTACTGCTGCAGAGATATGGTGCTTCGAGGTGGAGAAGATATTCGACACCATGAGATGTACGACCCAGCAACGAGTTACCTTAGCCGTATTTCTTCTCTAAGGTGCGGTTCAGCATTGGTGGGCATCTGTAGCCCGATCGGTAGCGGCCGATGTTGAGTAGACCTGGGAGGACTTTGTGGACCGGTTTGACCGAAAGTTCTTTCCTGAGCATGTGCGACAGCAGCGCGCACTAGAGTTTGAGACACTGGTCCAGGGGGACATGACGGTGTCCTAGTATGAGGCACGTTTCGTCGCGCTATCGAGATTCGCGATGTATCTTATTAATGAGGAGGGGCAAAAGGCCCGCCGTATTGAGAACGGTTTGCATCCTGCCCTTAGGAGTTGTGTGATCGGACACATGCTTCCGATGTTTGAGCAGATCGTAGAGAGCGCACAGATCTACGAGTCAGATTGGGCCAGTTTGAGAGAGCCCGTGACCTGAGGGGAGATTAGAAGAGGAAGGAACCCTCCAGTAGCTCCCAGCAGCAGCAGCATCGTTCATAGCAGCGACGCACGACCCGCCCAGCATTCCGAGCGCCAGCAGTACCCCCAGCACCACCTTCAGGACCGTTCATAGGTACCTGCTTTGGATGTGGTAGGACAGGACATCGCGTTCACGAGTGTCCCCATCTGCAGCAACAACAGTCAAGAGCACCACATCCACCTCCGCGACAGTCACCACAGCATCAGCAGCCGAGGCCACCGTATCAGCCTTCACGACAGCCCCCATAACAACAGCAGCGACTGCAGCACTAGCCTCAGGGACCTCCCCCGCAGCAGTAGAGACCTTAGAAGGGACCTGCACCTCTCCAGCAGGCCCAGGGCAGATTTTATGCCGCCCAACAAGACCCCCAGTCATCAGGAGCAGTCGTCGACGATTCGTGTGACTTGGCCCCTACACTGTCGTGCTAGATTGCTCATGAATGATGCGTCTTGGGAGTTAGAGCTTGAGATTCGTAGGCGTTATCCCCATCTCTTAGGTATTTAATTATGATGATATGCTGAAATTGTGATGTTTTGATTATACATGATGTTATGTTTTCTATTCCCTTGTGAGTTACATTTAGTTGCGATGGTAGTGTAAATTTCGAGGATGAAATTTTTATTAGGTGGGGAGAGCTGTAAGAACCGTATCCTAGTTCGTACTATTTCAATGAATCCTGTGATCCTTTCCGTCGAAGTCCGGCAATCCGCGACCGATAACCGACGTTTGCGATCGACCCTAAATTGCATTCTATAAAATTGAGTCGGCTTAATTCTAGACTTGTACCATTGCGACCGCACCGTCGCCGCGACTTGCGCTGTGTAGTGGTCGGTTGGAAGGGGGTGTAGCCTTATCCGCCTAAGTGAGAGGGTATAAGCTATGCTGAGTTTGACCAGCTCGCAAATGAGTCCGCTATTGACAAGCCGGGTAAGTATTGGCAGACTACTGGTTAGACGGATTGTGTGGTCTCTTCCACTCACTTGACTGCGCAGCTAGGGAGGAGGCAGTCAGTGTGAGGTGTATCAGACTCCGGTGATATCCAGAGAGGAACTGTATTGATATGTGTACTTGATGAGTACTGACACGCTTACTTTGTATTTTGCATATGACATTTGGCTACATAGGTCTTGCATCGCATGGCCTTGGTATGACCGATAGCATTCATGCCTTGCATTATATAGCTTTTGTATAGCTTATAGCATTCATGGACTTACCGTATATTTCCACATTACTCTGATATTATATACTTGACACTTACCTTACACACACTTTCACCACCCTCTAAGCTTTTGTAAGCTTATGCACGATAGATGCGTGCAGGTGGCGTTAGGTTGCAGCAGCGTTGAGATTGGAGTGTGCAGTCGAGCCTCTGGAGATTTTATTACTTTCATTATATTATATTTTCCTTTTAGACGCATTGTACTTAAAGTTTTGATATAGTGGATATGTGGTGTTGTTATTTTGTGACTTGGTTATGCTCCATTATAAAAAAAATAATAATAATAAAATTGAAAATCCTCCATGTAGGATCCCTGAATCGGAATCTGGCATATGGGCACTTAGAGCCGAGAATGGGGTACTACGGAGGCTATCGGTACCGAATTCGGTAATCAGAAATTTTGTGAGCCCAGTTTCTGAGTTTGGGGCGTGACAATAGCATAGAAAACAGTGTTCTTTTACCATTGAAAATTCACTTGATGTTTCTATACACCAAAATACCTCGAATATTAGGCTCATTTAGCCTGTCATGAGTTGTAAAATCCAATGGATGGAGTGAATTTCCCTGATGTGAGCCCCACCTAGGAAAAACCTCAAAAAAATCCAAAATCAACAAAATATATATAGCAAAACACACTGCCGCCGTGACGTCCCGTCGGTGGCGTTCTTTGCCACGTGCGCTATCTTGGACCACCCCCACTGTGATGCACATGCTTGCCCCCACCACGGTGTATGTGTTTTATCCACACCGTCCACACCATTAGACGGTGGGACCCACCATGAAGTACATGTTTCATCTATGCCGTCTAGCCATTTTGCTGGGTTGCTGGACGGTCAATGGACCCCACTCTTGATGTATGGTTACATCAAAACCGTCCATCCAGTGGCGAGCTAGCCTTAAGGCTTGAGGCAAATGAGGCAGATCTACCTATCAAGTGGACTGCACAGTAAAAAGGCAGTGGGGATTGAGTGTCTGCCATTGAAACCCTTCTGGGTCATAGAAGTTTTGGATCGTTATGAAACTTGTTTTTCCTATTCATCTGGGTCTGTGTGACCTTACCAACAGATTGGGTGGAAAATGAACGTTATGGTGGGCCCCACATGGGACCCACTGATGTATGTATTGTATTCACACCTTTCATCGATGTGGACCCCACCATGAGATGTGCTTTATTTATGCTGTCCATCCTTATGGGACCCACCATGATGCATGTGTTGCATCCAAACCGTCCACCATTTGGCAAGCTTGTCTTAAGGCTTGAGGCTAAAAAAATGAGACAAATCTAAGATCAAGTCACATTATAGAAAACAGTGGGTTTGAACGTCTACCATTAAAACCCTTGGGCTACAGGGTTTGGACTAATACGATATTTGTTTTTCCTCTAGATCCAAGCCTTTGTGACCTTATGAATAGGGTGAATGGGAAATAAACCCTATGATGGGGCCCACTACAAATTAACCGTGGAAATCATTATCACCACGGTTAAATATGGTACGGTCCAGTCGATCTTTTGATATGGTTCATTTTTATATAATACTCTATATTAATTTCTGAAATTAGATGAATTATGTTCGGCCCAATCGACTCGGCCCATTGATTCGGCCCATTTGATTAAGCCCGATGTAATATATGAGGCCCATTGTTGAGGCCCACCTTGATATATATGAGGTCCATGTGATACGGCCCTTTTGATGTATTCAAGGCCCATGTGATATGGCCCATTGTGATGTATATTAGGCCCGAGTGAGTGGCCCATTGTGATGTGCATTAGGCTCATGGGTTGTGGCCCATGTGATGTATTTGAGGCCCATGTGCAAGGCCTACCTGTTGTGTATTTATGGGCCATTTAGCGAGGCCCATTGTGATATAATCTTGGCCCATATGATGAGGCCCATTGTGATATATTTCCGGCTTAGATGGCAAGGCTCGATGAGATGTGTGAGAGGCCCATGCGATGCAGCCCACTTGATGTGTATATGGCCCTTATGTGAGGCCACAAGCCCACTATACATTTGGCTCTATGTGAGCCACCCCTTGGGAGCAATGATAGTTAAATGTCCACATTGATGGGCGATGATGGTTAAATGTCCACATTATGACCTTCCCTTAGGCCGATGATTCCGATTCTCGATGTTGATCATCGATGCCGGTTACCAATACCAATTATGAGTATGTGACAGCATAACATCATGATACATGCCCTTTCTCATTCTTCTCTTTGTGGGTTGACCCTAATTATTGGGTCTTATAAGAAGTCCAGTTTATTGTGCGATAAAAAGGGTGAGGAAGCCCACTTATTGTACTTAGACTCGGCCCTGCACTCGGTGGAGGATATCGTGACGCTCTGTCACTATGATCATATGTGGGCGGGCACACGTGGGCGGACACTGATGTGGGCGGGGCCTAAGGAGCCTGGGCGAGCTACGAGTGATTGGCAGGCTACTGTGCACACAGTGAAAGCAGAACTTTGTCCTACATCGGGAGCATCGTCCGATGTTGTGGTGGCTATAAGTTGGATTCTTTCCTTAACTATCGTGACGTGTTTTAAATCAATGAGCTTATCTTGATATTTGGACTAGATCCGCCATCCTTCTGTGGACCCCCATCATTCGTATGGATGTTGTGATGGATGATTGACTAAAGCAAATGTCATTGGGCTGAGATGATTATGGGACTCCTTGTGAGACGGAGTTGTCCCCACTGATTGCGCGATACGTGCAGGTTTGATGTATGACCTAGATGAGGTTAATAGTATTTGTGGTTCGTCAGGATTTGCATATTATATTGCATCCTCGGCTTCTGTTATTGTCTTATTATGTTTTGCATTGTATAGCCTTGATATGGCCATTAGCATTCATGCCTTGCATCACATAGCCTTGGTACAGCTGATAACACTCATGGACTTATTAGTATATTTCCTCTTACTCTGATATCGTATGATTCATAATCTTGTTAGTATTTCCGTTTATTCCAATGATGTATAATTTATGGGCTTTATTGAATACTTGACACTTACCTTACACACACTTTCATCGTTTATGCACAATAGATGCGTGCAAGTGGCGTTAGGTCGCAGTAGCATTAAGCATGGGGCGTGCAGCGGTCCTCTGAAGCTTTGATTTTCGATATATGTATTTCCCTTTCAGCGTTGTATTCAAATGATTATATTAGTGGATATGTGATGATGATGTTACCCTTTGTGATTTGGGTAAACTTGTACTTTTTACAAGACAAAAGTACATTGGAAAATCCTCCTTGTAGGATCCCAGGATCGGAATTTGGCGTATGGATGTTGGGAGCTGAGAATAGGGTACTATAGAAGCTGTTGGCACCGAATTCGGCGATCGGGAATTTTGTGAGCCCGGTTTTCGAGTTTGGGGCATGGCAAGGGCTTAAGTTGACCACAAAGTGGGGATGGAATGTCCACCATTAAAAGCATCTTGGGAGCTGGAGAAGTTTCAGATCAAGTCGATATTTGTGTTTTCGCTTCATCCACGTCTACATGACCTTATGAATAGGTTGGATGGTAAAAAAACATCACGGAGGCCCTTATAAAGGTTTCAACGGTGAGTGTCATTATCACTGCAGCTTCCTTTAGTGTGGTCCATTGGAGCTATTGGCCTGCTTCATTTTTAGGATTATACCTTAAAATGATCTGAGAAAATTGATGAACAGCGTGGATAAAACACTTCAATGACTGTGGGCCCCACAGAGCCCTACTGGACAGATTACCGTCCGGGTGGGGGTAGGACACAATCCCCGTCCGATTGCATGTGGCTGCATTTACGTTCAATAAGATCAATGACGAAAATGTAAAAGATCACTATTTGATAGGAGCATAAACAAATTGTGGTAAAAGGTGCTGGTGGTGTAAATATGAGAGATTCATTTCACCCACAGATGATGAGTGTCTTAGATTCATATAATTGGTATGCTGAAGTCTGGTATGCTGAAGTCCATGTTCAGGAGAATCACTCGAATGTCATAACCCTGTCCCATAGGAGGGGTAATGATGATGTGATCAATTCTTTCCAGGATTAACTAATTAGGTCCATCTTCATCATGGGTAGTTCATTTGAAGGCCCCACTTAATTGAAATTTTTTCCTGATATTCAGTTTTGTTTATGAATCATTTAAAGTAAACATATTGGCTAATGTGAATATTATGTAATCAAGTTAACATTCCAACTCAATGTAATTTAGCTCCCCTTTTAATTGAGTTAAATTATATTTAAAAAAATGTGAGTATTATGTAATCAAGTTAACATTCCAACTCAATGTAATTTAGTTCCCTTTTTAATTGAGTTAAATTATATTTAATTAAAAAAAAAAGAGTCTATAAAGTTAGTCTTAGGAAGCATGGCAAATGACCTTACCTTAGAAAAATGAGGAAAGGCTTGGTGAGCAGGGTAAGGTTTATAGCACTCATCTAGTAACCTTGGGATGTGCACATAATGGGAAAAGAAAATGAAAATTCTAAAATGGGATCTTTAGGTTCTATGGCTAATAATCAAGATAAAGTTTGATTGAGCAATAAACAGGCTAAGGAGGCTAATAATGATAATCGCTTCTTCTGCAAGAAATCAAGTCATCAGGAGATAGACTGCATTAAGTTGAACCAATGGCTGGTAGAGAATGGTATAGATCATGTCATAGTCTATTTTGAGTCCAATTCAACTGATGTGTTGAAAGACTCTTAATGGATAGATTTTGATATAACTATTGAAATTTATAATTCCATGTAATTAAAATATGCTTTAGTGCCGGCCATCAACTAATACTGAGCGATTGGTATGCATGGGCATGTAGACATCCCACCCTAGGCTGATAAGCTAATTAAGTTTGAACTAATGGATGGTCAACTAAACACCAATTCTAAACCCTAACCCTAGAAGCCTAAACCCTAAGAACCATAATCCCAAACCCTAGACTCAACCCAGTCAACCCGGTCAGCCTAACCCTAAACCCTAGGAAACTAAAACCCTAGAGCCTTGAGTCAGCTCAACGAGTCAATTCACTTAGTCAACTCACTGAGTTAACTCACCCAGTCAGCCTGCCCAGTTTAAGAATCCAGTCTACTCACCTAGTTAAGCCTAAAACCAAGCCCAAACCCAAGTCCAAAAGTAAGCCTAATTGGAGAAATATGCAAAACCTCAAAGCAACAACCTTCACAGTAAAGCCTCCAAATGCTTAGAGGAGACTGCCTACCAAAGCAGGGAGTCCAAGTGGAGACTAGCAGCGACTAGCTTACCATCGACCACATGGCACTCCCCCTCTTTGGGGTGGCATCCCTCAAGCATATGGAATCTCTCTTTTTCAAGCCCTAAGTATGTAGTTGAGGTGTATTGATTCCGATGCTCATTTCCTTACTCAAAATTACCTTTTTACCTCTTCATCTAACCCATAAGATGATGTCACGTGGCAATCTCCAATCATAATCTTTCAACAACTTTTTGCCCTTATGATCACCAAGAATTACAAGAAAGCTGGGCTTGGAGATTATAAATAGCTACCTTCCCTTCTCATTTCAAGTCCTTACTCACTCCCAAATCTAAGGCATCTAGTAGGTTCAAAAGATCTAGAGCATTCAGGGAGGATCAATCATCCCTCCTCATCCCTTAGAGCCTTATCCATCTAATCATCCTTCCACCAAAGAGAGTGAGAGTGAGAGAGAGAATCTAGCCCTGATCAAGCTCAGCTTAGCCAGAGTCCAAGCCTCCTGAGCCACCTAAGTTCAAATTTGAGAAACTTGATTTATCCTTAAGACACTGTCATTCATCTAACCATTAAAGTTTCAATTGGTTTCATCAAATCAGAGCATTAACATCAAGCAACATGTATTCCCTTCTCAACCCCCTCGTTTCTTATATATATTAGTATTATATTGCATTTCATTGTTTTCTTGTATTTAATTGGTGGGCGTATACTCTGAAGCTTGTCGATATAATTGAAGCATGTCCACCAGAAATCTTAGCCAGTTAGCCGTCGTTTTACCATAAGCATCAATATAACATCAAGCATCCCATACATCACCTTTTTACATACTGTGCACCCTTCAGTCGATCGTTTCGAACGTATGCTTTGATACTTGCCGATATAATCAAATTATGCCCATCAGAAATTTAGATTCATCAATCACCATTGTCATTACATCACATTACATTTTCTTCATGTGAGAATTAGTCTTATTCATCAGAAATTAGTTAAATCTTGTAAAGTAAAGACCATACATCCGTATAGGCGGATTGGGTCCCTAACACCTTCCTTCTCTGTAACTATAGTTCCTTAATCAGAATCTCTAGAACACAAACTCACGAGTCATCTTAGGGTTAAAGATCTTCGGGTTTTCAATCCTAAGCATTTCTACAGGGTTTAACTGATTGTAGGATCATAATAATCGATTAGTGGCAACTCTGGTCAAATATAACCCTTTTACCCCAAACGAAAGCTCTCTAGTGAGGCAACCTGTGGAAGAGAGAGTCGATCTCCTGTCCTCGGAAAATCTGCCCTCCTGTGTCCACAGAATGACGACTCTACTAGGGAGGAACTAGTCACACTACTAGTCGCAACCTAACTTGAAAGTTCTCACACATTTGCATTTACATTTACATTTACATCAACATCATTATTCATACTAGAAAGAACAAAAAATTGCGCCTCTACGAGTCAGGTATCCTTGAGAAAGCCTCCCTTATCGCAACATAATCCGCGCTAGATCACAAGTAGCAATGGATAACCATAAGGAAAATGTTCAACCGTTCCATGCTCTCGATCTCGCAGAAGTTCAACCTACGCAGCTACAATAGGAAGAAGCCGCGTCAATGGCCTACATCTAGGAATTGGTGCAAGGTGTAAAAGCAATGTAAGACATATTCTGACAATTCATGCAAGTTGAAGCTGTTGTAGCCAATAACCAAGTTAATCCAATTCAACAACAACAACAATCAGCTAACAGGCTCTTCATAACCTCCAGTTCAAATTAAGCACAATAGTCAGACTCTGCACAAGACCACTGACACTAGTTAGTGCAACCCTCGACCATGAGGCACTTCTTTTAATACCCTCCCATAGCTGTGAGTCAATCTCAAAACAATCACGCAACCGGGATCTCTAGCCAATTTCCAGCATAGTTTCAAACTGATCCTTCAAGTAGGGTCTCTAGTCAATTTCCAGCTCAGTCTCAAACTAATCATGCAATCAGGGTCTCCAGTTGATTTCCAACTCAGTTTCAAACCAGTCCTGCAAGTAGGATCTCCAGTCAGTTTCTAGCACATTTTCAAACCAATCTTATAAATAGTGTCTCCAGATCAGCTTAGTTTCATATGATCCTGTAAATAGGTTCTCTAGTCAATTTCCAGCACAGTTTCAAACCAATCCTTCAAACAGGGTGTCCAGTCAATTTCTAGCCTAGTTTCAAACCGATCTTACGAACAAGGTCTCCAATTAATTTCTAACACATCCCGTAACAAAGATTTTAAATCAATTTCAAGTAGCAGCTTCCTCGAACAAAAGCCATGGGACAGCATTAGCGAATGCCCACAACAAGGGCCAGTGTCAAGTCAAGTTCAACTAGTGGAATGTGGCGAATACCCAACAAGGAGGTCACTTCCCATCATCTCAGCCTCCTTCAATCAAGAGTACTTTGCAATTTTAATTTCTAACCAACAAGAACACAATTACATTCCAACAAGCTCCCCCTCATGGAAGCCATAGGATTGAAGAAATCAATCACTATGTTAAAGAATCGGAACAAGCCTTCTGTGAGAGACGTCGGTCCCTCAAACGAGCCACACGGAAATAGAGGAGTTACGTGAGCAGCTTCAAAGACAATGAGGGGTCGATCTTTCCTCAACAAAATTCAGGGACTTAAGTCCTTTTCCAGATCGCAAGTACCTCAGAACTTTGAGGTACCCATGTTGAAGAGATACAGCGACAACGGATGTCATACGACACATCTCAAAGCATTCTGTGGGGAACTAAACGCACTAATAGGGAATGAATGAGTGTTCATCTGCCTATTCCAAAAATCTCTAAAGGGCAATGCCTTGGACTATTACACTTCCTTAGATTGCCACCGGATTAAGAACTGGGAGCAGCTCTCGCAAGCATTTGTTGACAGATTTGCCTACAATCTAAACATGGCTCCTAGAAGAGCAGACTTGGTAAGCCTTGAGATAAAGAGGCAATGAAACATTATTTGCATATGTAGGATGATGGAGAGCAGTGGTCACCAGAGTATGTACCCCAATCCATGACGAGGAGTAAATCTCCATGATCATCCATTCAACAAGTACGGGCATATCTGGGTATCTAATCTCGCATCCATATGCAAACTTCACTTAACTCATCCATCCTAGAGAGTAAGCAGAAGCTGAAATTCATGTGGGGATGATCTCCCTGTAGCCTTATCAAGCCACTCCATCCAAACAGAACAAAGTCGAAGGAAGTCCCATAGGAAACATGAATGGAAATGGCAACGATTTCGCTCATCACTTGGCAAAAGCAAACAACATCATTATCACATCTCAAGGAACCCAACATGCACCTCAACAGGGGTGCTAGTAGTACTAGCGGTATCGTCTTCAGCATCAACAACACAAAACTCAACCACCATCTCCGCCATGGTAAAATCCACAACCATAGCCTTTGCAACAACACAATAACAACATCCTAAGGGAAATGTTTAGTACCCCCATCAGAATAGGCAGATGAATAAGGAGTTTAGGAGATTCACTCTGCTCACACAAACGTACAATCAAATCATGGCAACATTAGTACAGAAACAACTCATCACTCCCCTACAACCCAAACTACCTCCAAATCTTTTACCGATGAATTATAATGAGAATGAGTACCGTGCGTTCCACCAGGGCTAAGGTCACTCGACAGAGAGATGCTTCTCCTTGAAGCATGCAATCTAAGATCTCATCAATAGTCAGAAGATCTCCATCTTAACTCCTGGGACTGCTCTAGTGACTCTCACAAACATCCTCCAGAATCCCCAGCCACACCATCAATCAAACCCCAACTCATCCAGTGGTCCAACTATTAACTTCATCGAAAAATAAAGCATTGATCTTTTATTCACACCTCTACGATATATTCATGCCATATTAGAGAATCACTCAAATACATCGTTGGTCTTGTAAGGGGCACCCTAGACCCCTCTCCTAGCAGTCGAGCCAGTAATCCTTCAAGGAAGAAATACTCACTATTTCTCTTCCACTCTCCATCAATGGGTAAAATATATCCTCGACAACAAGGTAATCTCTGTTCTAACAAAATCTGAATTTATCATTCCATGCAACTACAGTACACAAGAACCAGACGTTGTGATCATCATCATCCAACATTCAGATGAAAACATCCTTTATAACGGTTTCAAGATTGAGCCTATGAATATAGTTGTCAATCCATCACCCATGAGTACCGAGTACGTCTTCTCGTTGGCAGAATGATAGAACTTTAAGTACTGTGCAAAGAATCACTTTAAGACTAGGGCAATAGAGACAACCTACAACAAAAAGAAGTGGGGTCTGGGATACAAGCCTGCTCTCAAAGAGAAGTAGAGGAAGAGGGAGTTCTAATGCATATTAATTAACTTCGTCAAACTTGGGACTCCTTGCAAGGAGGAAGCATCAGAAGGATTAGCCGCACCGAATAAGGGTCTCCCTTTATGCCCAAGTGAGGCTCTATGGCCTCCTAGCCAGTGGGAAACAAACCTGGGGCCAGTAGGGAGAGAACTGCCTACACTATAAGAAGAAGAAGCATCAAACTTAGAGTAAGATTGAGTGCAACACCTTGAGGGATATCAGGATGCCTTGATACTTATCATTATAAAAAAGCTTTGGTAACCAACCAGGGGCACACCCTTCCTATCTCAACTTCAACTAACCAAGGGCATACCCTATCTGTCTCAGCTTCAACCAACTAGGGGAGCACCCTGCCTGTCTCAATTTTAACCAACCAGGGGCACACCTTGTCTGTCTCAGTTTTAACCAACCAGGGGCACACCATGCCTATCTCAACTTTAACAACTAACCAGGGGCACACCCTGCTTGTCTCAGCTTCAACAACTAACCAGGGGCACACCCTGCTTGTCTCAATAATCAATTAGGGGCATACCCTACCTGTCTCAGCTTCAATCAACTAGGGGCACATCATGCCTGTTTCAACTTCAACAAACCAGGGGCACACCCTACCTTTCTTAGCTTCAATCAACTAGGGGCACACCCTGCCTATTGCAGCTTCAACAATTAACCAGGGGCACACCCTGCCTGTCTCAAGTTCAACCAACTAGGGGCACACCTTGCCTATGTCAGCTTTAATCAAGGAGGAGCGTGCCTTGCCCACACCACTTAAACCATTAGCTACACCAACATCATCCATCAAGCCAAGGATGAAGATCCCCATCATCCAATTATAATCATGGCAGTCCAATCAATTAGACCAAAAAAGGAAAAATGGCCAGCCATGGATTGGTCTGATGTGCAAATACCAAAGTAGTACCAGACGGAAAAATAGGAAGAGCTCCAATGTACGGTAAGTGATTCGGGAGGGACTGAGTACAGCTCAGTTCCTAAACCCGATATAGGGGAAATTATGGTCATCAGGCCAGACCATGACTCTCCCTCTCTCTCTTAGCATCTGCTCCTCTCTTTCTCAGTAGCCACTTCTCTCTCTCTCTCTCTCTCTCTCTCTCTCTCTCTCTCTCTCTCTCTCTCTCTCTCTCTCTGCACACAACAACGACAATCGATAACAATCATCTGATTTTCTTTGGCCAGCCAAATCTCCCCACCATCATAACTTGACTCTAGACCAAACGAATTGATCTAAGTCTAAATGATATGGCGTAAATACTTACAATAAAGGTAATATAAAATACAAATTTTGTCAAAGCATCTAACACTTATATTATTAAAATATCAAATTTCTCTCTAAAATGATATCATTTCTACTCATGTTTAAATAGAAATTGTTAAAACTTAATATTTGAGAAGTGAGATGGATTAGAACATGTACAAATGATTATCTTCATTTGTTTATATATATATATATATATATATATATATATATATATATATATATATATATATATATATATATATAGGTTATTTGGCATGTAATTAATTTCCTTTTGCCATTTTGTTTTATAGGTTGTAGGCGAAAACTAATGGGATTTGGATCAATGGAATTTTTTTTTTTTTAAATGTATTTGGAACCATTTAACTTATAATATATTGTAAATATTATTTTAATATTCATTTTTTACTATGTTGTGCAACATTTTTTAGATTGCAAATATATATATATATATATATATATATATATATATAGATTTTAAACAAATATAAATAACCAAATGCATTATATATATATATATATATATATATATATATATATATATATATATATATATAAACATTTTTACCAGCAATCTATACTAGCGCTTTGGCAGACCATTATAGCATTTTGGTAGACCTTTAGTGGCAGTTTGGCATACATTTACCGGCGCTTACAGGACTTTTTCAAGCACTTGTTAGGCTTTTTCCAGCACTTAGGAAGACCTTTAACGACGCTTTTTCAGGCTATAATGGCAATAAGAAGTGATGGTAAAGGCTGCTGACCGCAAGTAAAGCTCCCCATATAGCGGTGGTTAGCAAAATCGCCGGGAAAGCATGATGGGCGTCGGTCAATGAATTTCCGATGCCTCCTTCTTCTGGCCACCAGCAAAGGCTTTGCTGACAAATTTTGGGACCTTTACTGGCGGTTTTGACTGCCGGTAAAAGTATATTTTCTTGTAGTGAAAACTCAAATACTTAATTTCTCAATGTATGGGAAAATCAGGTCCCACCATTGAAGCCTTAAGCAAGTCTTTGCTTGACTTCGTCAAGTAATTTCTAAGTAAAAATTGAAAACTGCTGATGTATGTTACATATAATGTTTCATTTGAAGGTGGCAATGGGCCAGGTAGCCCGACCGATGAGCCTGAGCTAGCTTTTGAGCCTGGCTTAGACCTACTGGCTTGGCCCATGGGCCAGGCTTGACCCTTGCATGCATGGCCCGATCAATTTCCTGGCCAGATATCTCAAGTCATTTTAGCCCAACCTTGTTATGTGGATGCAACTTTATATGTACATATGATCTCTTACAAATATGTCATTTCAATCTTCCGTTAAGTAACCCAGCCATCCTTAATGTGGCCTGAATTTTAACGAATACTTTAGGAACATTTACATGGGAAAAAGAGATTTTACAAAATTTTGGGCCTGGACAAGCAAGGTCTGGTTGGGCTAGCCTCAACCCTACTTGACCCAGCCCAAACCCAGACAAAACCTGGGCCATTGCCACCAATTCTTGCACTTTTCCTCACAATATATTTTTGTTAATCATCAAAAGTACTCTACCCATAGGTGGCTTAGATTATCAGGTCGGTGAGCTTCTTTCAAAATGTCCTAAGATTACCAGGTCAGTGAGCTTCTTTCAAAATGTCCTAAGATTACCAGGTCAGTGAGCTTCTTTCGAAATGTCCTAAGATTATCAGGTCAGTGAGCTTCCTTCGAAATGTCCCATCTACATTAGGTTCCATCAGATGAACAACTGAAATCCCATATTGTGGCCAAATTCAAGGGACATTTGGAATGTAAATTACTTTAGATAAGCTACTAATGCCATAAGTAGCTTATATTGGTTTATGCTTACTTAGTAGATAAGTAGGTTGTTTGTCAGCTAAAATATAGAAAAACATGTTTGGTTTTCATTATCCTAAGTATTTATCCCTCAAAGTTTGTTTGATCCCACTCACATCCACGGACCCACCTTGGATGTGGGCCATTCATCATTAAGGGATGACCTTTAATGTCATCATCCAGTATGTAGGGCTCACCTTTGATGTTGGCCATCCATCATGTGGGACTCTCTATCAAGGACCACCTTCAATATCCACCACCCATCATGAAAGACCCGTATCCTAGCCCGTACTGTTCTGTAGGCTTCTGCAGTCGTCCCGGTCCAGTTCTGGTGACCCACGATCTGTTATCGACAATTACGTGTAATTCTGAGTCGTATCCCATATTCCAGAGTTGGTTCCACCCGAAACTTGTACCCTAGCGACCGCGTTGTCGACACAGTTCCGACGCCGCATCTCGCGTGCTGAAGTGATACCCAAGCTTGGAGATGTGGCCCGCATTCAATTCGAGGAAAATGTCGCACTTTGCAAAACCCAAGAGAACCTTTCAAATCAATCACATCACATCTCATCAATCAAGTACATGTCCCATCCCCAAAAGCAACCCCTAAAGTCAACTCTCTCTTCTCCACTCATACATGTCAAGTACACACCCATCACTTCCCATCACTCCATCACTCACTCACGCCCATCTCTCTCTCTCTCTCTCTTTTACACCTCTCTCTCTCTCTCATCACTCTCTCTCATTCTCCTAAGCAACCCCAAAGAAGAGAACCATCCAAGCTTTCCATGAGAAGTGCTAGTGTGGCCCACCTTCCTACCATCCAATCTCACCCTCTATGATCAATCTCAACCATTGAATCATGTTCCATTGGAGCTAAAGATGAGGAGAAGTCCAAGAAGAAGCAAACGGTGAGTGTTCATAGTATTTGATCTCATTTATTTGATTTAGGGCCCACATAGTGGTACCCATCTTGATGTATGCATTGTATTGAGGGGCCCACAATGACGGGGGTCCCTCTGCCACTCCGATCTCCTGTCTCTCTCTTCCTCTCTTCTCTCTCTCTCTCTCTCTCTCTCTCTCTCTCTTTTAATGTGTGTGGCCCACCCTCATGCACCCTACCATGAAGTATGCCTTTCATCCATGCTAACCACCGTCCAGTGAGGGACGGTGTGTGTAATGCCCCGGTTTTCAGAACCCGAGTACACAACTTGAATTTCAAGAACCCAGGAGTTAGCTAATTAAAGATAATGGTAATCAACGAGTGAATCAAAGTGCAGATAGTGGGAGAAGAAACATGATATATATCTGAACCATCATATGAACAATATTCTGGCCCACACAGCTGGGGGCCAATTACATAGCCTCAAGTTTCTCAAGTTCCTAAATGTACTAAAAATAAAAATAAAGATCTAATCTACTGGTTTAGACCGAAAAAGGTGGCCGCCTCCTACTGCGGCTCCTAGTCATAGAGTTCCTCGACCGCCACGTCTTTTAAGTCTACCGCATACTCATAAGCTCATGTACATACGTCCTCTGTACAGTTGAACATTGATAAATGAGTAACCAGCTCAGTGTGATCTCCCCTCAAGATCACACACCGCCACCTTAAACAAAGAATATCATAAAAACATACAGAC
This sequence comes from Magnolia changhungtana, assembly GCA_030180095.1. Classification (NCBI taxonomy): domain Eukaryota; kingdom Viridiplantae; phylum Streptophyta; class Magnoliopsida; order Magnoliales; family Magnoliaceae; genus Magnolia; species Magnolia changhungtana. The sequence continues at coordinate 1,358,331 of JASAUF010000203.1, read as the reverse complement.
ATTCTAAAACACAGTAGATGCGGTCTTGTTAAATGCAGGAATGTATGAATACAATTATCATCCCGGGTAAAACATCTAGACAGACATTGGGGTTGTCACCCATGCAATCATTGATCCGGGTAAAACATCCAGACGGTCTATGCCTCGGGTAAAACATCCAGACAGGCAAACATATACGATAATAATAGATGATGGTTTGTGCCCCAAGTAAAACATCCAGTTAGGTAAATCTGTATGTTACATGTGACAGCAATAGATGCTGGTCTATGCTATACATGCATGATTTTCCAACTCATTATTAGTCCAATTGTATCCAACCGATTTAAATAAGCTCACGGTCACTACGGGGAGCACATGGCCCAGCGCAGGCCGACAGCTCGGGCATAGTATCTCATGACTACCATCCCCGGCCCATGAGACTACCATCTTAGGGTGTGTGTAGTACCCACCAACATGTGGTCAATCAACAAAACCTCCATGTTAGGGGCCTACTTATGTCACAACTAGTTTAGTTACACCCCAAGCATGGACTCTCCTTCTACTGGGCTTCCCACAGAGAGATTTCAGCAATATGTGTGTCACATCATGATATTAGTAACATAGATCTTATCATGAATAAGAAACAACGCATATATTTCTATCAGAACACGCTAACTGAATTAACATAAGATACATGACATGAGTGGTTGGGCAATTCACCTAGATAGTTTTGAGTATATAATCGAGAGCCTAAATAATAGTAAGCATGAGAATCATTTTTGTTAAATAGATAGGTCAAATGAAAGCAGTCCATTTCTACACACAATTTATCATTAGTCCAACTAACCATTAAAATTCACAAAACTACTATTTTTGGTCTACTTAAGGATGAAAAGCTTAAGGGGAGGAAATCATCACCTGTAGGGTCGTGTTTGCAAACTCGATCCAAGTCTTCTTACGGCCTGAGGTCACTCAAGGAATCTCCTATAATCACAGTTTATATTTGTCAAGTGTTCCTATAGTTTTGTCTAGCTAACATGAGGGTTCGAATGAGTACAACAACAAGGCCTTTTTAGGCTTGTGTTAGGCTCTTCATATGTAAGACCCATATCCTAGATCGTACCATTCTATAGACTTCCGCGGTCTTCCCTGTCGAATTCCGGCAACCTTCGACCCTTAACTGGTATTTGCGCACAACCTTGCATCACACACCGTCAACCCAAGTCGACTCAACCTGAGACTTGTACCATAGTGACCGCGTCGTAGCCGCGGTTCCGATGCCGTGACTCGCGCACCGATCCGATACCCTGGTCAGGAGATATGGGTCCACATTCGGTGTGAGGAAAACACCACGTGTGCGAATTCTGAGAGAATCTCTATGACTTGTCATATCAATCAATGCCATCATGTCAAGTATACATCACCTCACACCCTTCCCCAAACACCCCAAAGTCAAAAGTTTCTTACACTACCCATACATTTCTTACACAATATACCACAAAAGTTAAAAAGTATCTTACACACCCATCACTCACCACATCCATCACCCATCTTTCTCTCTCTCTCTCTCTCTCTCTCTCTCTCTCTCTCTTTACAACCCTCTCTCTCATTCTCAAACCACTCTCCCAAGCAAGAAAGAACATCACACGTCCAAGCTCTTCACCCTCCAAGAGAGAGTTTGTATGTGGCCCACTTCCTACCCCCCTCATCCCCCATCTCAACCATCCAAATCCCATCTCTTTCATTAGGATCGAAGCTAAGGAGCATAGGAAGCTAAGGGAGCAAGAAGAAGGCGGTGGGTGATCTTGGATTTTTACCTTCCATGCATTTGTTTGATTTAAGGGTACATATACATGTGGGACCCACCTTGATGTAGGTTTTATATCAAAGAGGGGCCCATAGTGGTAGGGCCCCTCCATCTTTGCCGATGTCTCCCTCTTTCTCTCTCTCTTCTATGATCTTGGCCACCTATGATGTGTGTATTTCATCCATGCCATCTACCGGTGGACCCCATCTATGTGGGATACACCATGATGTTTTTATACCATCCCAATCGTCCATAGAGGGCCCACCTTGATGTGGCTACAGTGGGGGTGGCTGCCAATGAAGTGTGATCCAATGTGGGCCCACCTAGCCCCATGGCTCAGGGGGTAGACCGAGTGAAAGATGCGTCGTTTCAACACTTAAGGTCTTGGTATCGCTCCTATGGAGGTGGCTAGCCTGGAGTGTGTACTAACATGGAGTGTGCACTGACATGGATGGTGGGGTCCATGGGACCCACCCACTTCGTCCATCCGTGTAGACAAGCCACACCATGGTATGTGCTTCATCCAAACCGTCCACCATTTCTGGACGGTGGGGCCACGTTCATGTGGGGCCCTCCCTGACACACCGAGACCCATAGCTCAACTGACAGACTAAGTGGAGGTACCTCGTTGCAACGTCGAGGTCTTGGTTTTCCTAGTGGTGTGGCTAACTGCGAAGTGTGAACACGGTGGGGGTCCATGGGATCCACCCACATCGTCCATCCATTTGGTGGGCCACACCGTGGTGTGTGTATGGTGTCCACGTCCTTGGACGGTGGGACCCAACCCACGTGTGGGGCAGTGCCATGATGTATGTACTGTCCAGGCCATCCAAGGTCTGGACGTGTAATATATAATATATATTATATTATATTTTATATATTATATATATTATATTATATTTTATATATGTTGATATATTATATAATATAATATATATATTGTATACTATATGGGATGTTGTCTAGGGCCCTATGTGGGACCCACCTCTGCTTTGTTGCAGGAGAGAAGGAAAAAAAGAGAACTCTCTCTCTCTCTCTCTCTCTCTCTCTCTCTCTCTCCCTTTAATGCCTAAAAGCTGCATAGCAGCAGCTATATAAATGATATATGTTATATATTATATACTTTACATAATATATGAGGGTGGGCCCTACGTGGGAACCACCTTTGCTCTTAAATAGGGAGGCAGCCACACTGCATGTGCTGCAAGTCCCACCATGATAAATGTGTTCCACACGTGCTGTCCATCTGTTTTTATGGTGGGACCCATTACCATCTGACGACAACAAGCTCTGTGGGTCCCACTACTAGACAGTAAGCCCACAGGCCCCACTTTGATGTATATCGACACCATCCACTATTTGAATGGCGGGGCCCACCATGATGCATGTGTTGTATCCATGTCGTCCAACCATTTGTGAGATTATTTTACAGCATGGAAAATAGCGGTGAGCCAGATCTAAAGTTTAAGTGAACCCCACCATTTAAATAGTGGACCGTGGCATCCACCGTTCAAACTCCTAAGGGTCATGGTAGTTTTCAATTAAGTTGGTAATTGTTTTCATTTCATCTACCTCTTTGATAACTTATGAATATGTTGGATCTCAAACACATAAGGGTGGGCCGATTTGATATACATTTGACCCATTTGACTCGGCCATTTAAATCGACCCATTAATTCGGCACATTTGACTAGGCCCGGTGCGATGTATTTGGGGCCTAGTTGGTTAGGCGGATGTGATATGCGAGGTTCGTTATTGAGGCCCACCTTGATATGTATGAGGCCCATATGATTAGGCCCATCTTGATGTAGTTATGGCCCATCCATTGGGGCCCACCTGATATACATGAGGCCCATGTTATGCGGCCCATTTGTTGTATCTAAGGCCCATGAGTTGAGGCCCAATTGGATGTACACAAGTCCATTACAATGTGTGACTTTACCATGGTTTGTGTAAAAATGTTTATGACAGTTGTGCCTTCGGAGCAATGTTGGTTTGACGTCCACATTGCAAGAATAATGTTGGTTAAATATCCGCATTATAATTCTCCCTTGGGCCTATTGTTAGGCTCATACCTATAGGCCGTCTAGGCTCATCTTCGTTATGAACGACATCTATCCCATATAACATGTTTAATATAGTTCCATGATTCATGATCATATGCATCATATGTATGCTTGATATGAGAAATGACTGATCATAGCATATGCCTTCAGGCAGATTGTTTAGGATTCCCGGATAGGCGGTGTTGCCCCACATGAGCGCATGATACACACATGATTGCTGCATGACTAGATAGTGTAAATCATGCATTTCGCATTGCGTGACATGGTTACTATACGCCCTAGCGACATCGGGATCGTAGCAGCCATATACATATCGTGGTTGGTAGGATTGGATACTGAAAATTTTGTTTTACATGGGGTGCTATAGATATCCCTCGGTGAAAGTCCTTAAACCTTTATGGTACCAAGAGGTTGCTCCAACATCTAGACCGAGTGGGTACATAAGCGTCGAGTACCGATTACCAGATAGTCGCGTTTTCCACTGTGTCGTGGTCGGTTGGAAGGGGGTGCGACCTTACCTGCCCGAGAGGAGGGGGTAAAGCTAGGCTGAGTTTGACCAGCTCGAGAAATGGGTCCGTTATCAACGAGCCGAGCCTGATATTGGTAGGCGGATAGTGAGGTCTCTTCCACTTACCTTATACGCGAGATGGAGTGACGATCTTGTTTAGAGTATACTAGACCCCGGTGATATCCCAGAGTTGAGCTATATTGATATGTGGACTTAGATAAGGATTTATATGATTGAGTTGCACCTTGCATCGCATGGCCTTGACATGGCCGACATCATTCACGCTTTGCATCACATAGTCTTGGTACGGCTAACGGTATTCATGGATTCATCAGCATGTTTTGCATTACTCTGATACTACATAATTGTATTACTACGTTACGCACATACTTTCACCACCCTTTAAGCTTTTTATAAGCTTATGCACGACCGTTGTGTGCAGGTGATGTTGGACTGCAACAGCGCTGAGGCAGGAGCGCATAGTAGATCATCTTGGAGCTTTTTGTCCATTATCATTATATTTCCCTTTATGCTCATTGTACTTATAAAGTTTTTTATCATAGTGAAAATGTGATGGAGTTTTTGGTTGTTGTTTGTGGGTTATGTCTTTGATTATGCTATACTACGAATCAAACTGATGTTAAATAATCCTCCTCGTAGCATCACATGATCGGAACCTGGTGAATGGGTGCTGGGAGCTGAGAATGAGGTTCTACGGAGGCTGTCGGCACCAGATTCGGCGATCGAGAATTTTGTGAGCCCGGTTTCCGAGTTTGGGGCGTGACATTATATACTTATTCAATCAAGGTGGTCCAACTGGGCTCTAGCTCATCCTTACCAGGGGTGGAACTGGTCCTCACACGTAGACCCCATATGTATCAGGTGGGCCCCATGGATGGGTTTGGGTTACCCACAAAAGAAAATCGCTTTAATAGTTGTAAGCGTAACGCGTGTGTCACGGTATATTATCATCTTTTGGGGCACATGGCTTACTAATGGTGTTTAGCATTTCCTAACACAACTCATGTAAATCAGTGTTATTCAAATATAGTTCATGTGAATCGGCACCGTCCAAACATAAAATTGGCACCGTTCTAATGTAGTTCAGGTAATTCAATGCTGTTCAAATATGGTTCAGCACTGTCCCAAACCTTTTCCAGTATATCAGCACCATCCAAACATTGTCAACATAAATCAACACTGTCCAAACGTTGTCCAGCATCGTCCAGCACAATCTGGATGGTGTGGATGAAATAAATACATCATGGTGGTGTGACCGGCTGGGATGGATGGTATTAATAAAACACATACATCATGCATGGACCCGCTGGATTTGCTGAAGTGTGGCCCACAGAACTTCGTGGCATCAATGCAGCAGCTAAAGCTGCTAGCTGCAATTGGCCCACGTCCAATGAATGGACGGTGTGTACAGGACACAGACATCACAGTGGGGTCCACACTACCGTCCTGACAAGTGTAAGGAGTGGGTATATAATACACACCCCAAGGTGGGCCCCACACAGATGAACGGAATGTTTAAAACACACGTCCATCAGTGGTGGACTCCCACGTGGTGTGGCCCGCATAGAATATAGATATATATATTATATATATTTACGTGTGAACATGTATACCTAGTGGGTCCCACGTGGATGTGGAGCCCACATAATATTTTATTATATGTTACTTGTAATGGAGGGGTACTCCAATTAATCACAACAGGTGGGTCCCACGTGGGGCCCACCACATATAGCATTATATTACTATATTATTATATATCCACCTTTCTTCCCTTTCTTTTCCCTTTTTTTTTTTTCTTTACACATATGCAGCAGTTCGTCCAGCACTGCACGTCCATTGATGTACGGGCTGGATTTGAAACACACATCTAGGTGTGGCCCACCGTGATTGTCTGATGGTGTGGCCCACCAGGAGTTCAGCTGGGGTCCAACACAGTGCAACCCACCTGCATTTTTGGTGAGGCCCAGCATAGTGCAGCCCACCCGGACGTGATTCCCTTCTAATGGGCCCGTCCTCAGCCTTGCTGAGAGCTGTTCCCATGCAGCTCGCTCGACTCCCTATTCAGAGGGCAGATCGAAGCTCGTTCATAGCCAGGTAGAGGGCTGGAACAGGCCTTAACCTGCATCCGATTATGGCCTAATAAGGCCCGCTTCAAAGCTCTACCAAGAGCTCAACTCAGGCCCCTTTTTGGTTTCAGTTCTCAGCAAAAAACGTGGCCTGATGGAGCCCAATTTTAGCTTAACTGGAACTGATTCCCACCATCTTCTCCAGGCCTGATTTTAGCTTGGACAGAGGCCTGGATAGGCCTGCAGCAAACCATGAACTACGGCTATTCTTTGGACAGCTCTCAGTTTAAAACAGAGCTTCGGTTCTACCCTGTTCATGGCCTGACGCACGACCATTGTTTGGCCGGGTCCTGGCTTGAAACGGGTGTTGCAGTTGGGTCGAATTTCGGCCCTGGATAGAGCCATGGATCGGCTCAGCTTCGGTTCAAAACAGGGACCCACTTCAAGCCTTGTTTTAGGCGTGAACATAGCCATTACTTAGCTGGCTTCCGGCCCATCTACGACCAGCATTCAGGCCTGATATTTTCCTGAGACCCGACCATCGTTTCGTCGGTCCCAGCTCAAAACAGAGGCTCAGAATGGGCAGCCTTTAACTCAACAACACAGTGGTTTTGCTGGTCGATTTTCTATCTGAAAGCATGACCATTGCTTTGCCAGCTTTCAGCTTGATACAAACACCACTGTGGCCTCATCCTAGCTGAAACGGAAAGAAGGAAATGGAAGAAAACTGTCACTTGGGATGCGTGGATATCATCCCCTGCACTCGAGCTACAATAGGAGAAATAGCCTCCCTGTTTTTCCTCTCTCTTTCCACTCTCCCCTCCATCTCCTTGGCGTCTATCCCAAGGCTACGGGGCCCTTTATATAGAGGTAGAGAGAGAGAAACGGCTGAGAATGCTCCTATGACGGATGACCGAGATTTCACTAGCCCCTGTCTTTCCTAGAGAGGAAAGTCCTCTCACTGCTTTTTCCTACGCAGGCCGTTGCTTGGCCATTTTTGGAAATGGGAGAGCATGCCCCTCTCACGGAATGGACGGTTGTGATGGGAGGGTCAGGCCGATCGTGGGCCACCCAAGTGGTTGCAGATGGTCCCACCATCATGGATCCCAGCCGCATGGAGGACTCCAGATGGTCCCATTTGATCTTCCATGCCCCTATGTACAGAGCTAAACCGCTATACGATTTTGTTAAGCTAGGCCCCATAGAGAATTTGAACGGCTCAAATGGCTCGAAAAGTGGCCATGGTGGGCCACCTAGGAGCTCAAAGGACGGTCATTTGAGTCCTTGTTTTGGCGGGAGAAATGGGTTTTTCTCATATTTGTAAAGAGCTCGGTCAAAGCTCATTTGACTGAGCAAGTAGTTCCGGTGTAAGCCCCGTGCACATGTATGGGGTGCACGTGCACTCTGTGAAAGGGCCCACCGTGATGGTCGTGCCAAATCTATTCCGTCCATTCTTCTTGGGACCCAAGAATAGAGGTCCCAGCCCATTTTGGTACAAGACCGCCCAGGTGGGCCGTTACATCCTTCTTTGGGCCATTACCGGCCTATTGACGTGATCTGTTGATCAGGTGGGCCTAGTACTAGTTTTCAATGGTTAATATAAGGTGCTGGTTGTGATGAAGTCTTAATTTGTCACTAACTAACTCTCAAGTGTTGGTGACAAGTGTGTTGTACCAGTATCAGTCGACATAATGGCTTCAATTTAGAGTGTTCGGATAGTCTTACTTTCTTGACTATCATAGGGCGTGCTTTAGCTCTCGGGGACCCCGATGGATGGCTCTAATGTCGATCGGAATTCCATCCTGTACATGTTGAGTTCAAGCTATTAGGTTAATCAAATCTGATTTAGGTTGATGTACATTTAAAGGGTAACACCCGTATTTCAAATATACGGGGTGTTACAGTAGGGCCCAAACCTAATACACGTGTTGCATCCCACCACGTGGGGCCTACCTTGATTACATGTGTATTCGCACCATCCGTGCTTGAACATGTAGCTGATGGGGCCCACCTTGGATATATGTATTCCTGATCCACACCGTCCATTGGTAGGGACGATGGGTCCAGCGCCAACAGCACCTGGCTACAAAGATGCCAGCAAGTTCCATGCCCACCACGATGTATGTGGGATACATCCCAACCATCCATTTATCCTGGGCATGGACCCACCCCACACATGTGACACGTGTGGGTGGGACCCACCATGATGTATTTGTTCTATATCCACTTCGTCCTTGTCCAGAACGGTGGATCCCACGGTGATGTATGTGTTTCACACACATCGTCCATCTATTTTCAGCTCATGTGGGGCCATCCCACACATGTTGTACGTGTGGAATGGGACCCACCTTGGTGTATGAATTGTATATCCACTCTGCCATCTGTCCAGATGGTGTGGCCCCCATTGTAATGTATATGTTTTATATCCACATCGTCCATTTAGACGGTGTGTTGTGGGCCACACCATGCTCTACAGCCATACCGTCCATCTAACGTGTGCCGGGTGGGCCACCATGATGTGTGGGTTTGATCCACACCGTCCAGCGTTCCTGGACGGTGGGGAACCACCCTGTTATGTATATCCACTCCATCCAATCCTGGACGTGGAAAACGGATTGGCTGGGTGCCTCACACCTTCTATATATATGTATGTATGTGGTGGGCCCCATGTGGGACCCACTTGCTGGACGGGTTAGTTGGTACTCACACCAGCTATATACCTGTTGTACCACATCAGTAAAGTTTTGTTGGGCCCACCATTGATGTATGTATTTTAGGTCCATGCCACCCATCTGCCAAACCCACCTTGATTTATGTATTATTTATTCACACCGTCCCTGGTGAGGGACGTGGATACCCACCATGATGTATTTATTTCATCCACATTGTCCAGATTGTGTTGGACGATACTGGACAATGTTTGGACAGTGCTGATTTACATGTCCAATGTTTGGATAGTGCAGATTTACATGGACAGTGTTTGAACAGTGCTGTCAAATGTTTGGACAATGCTGGTTTACATAGACAATCTTTGACAGTGCTGATCATCATTAGTGAGCCATGTGCCCCATAGAATGATAGTGTACAATGATATACATGTTACACCTACAACTATTGAAATAATTTTAGATGTAATCCAAGCTCTCACCGTGAAATGCAAAACCTCCTCGACCCACATCATAGTGGGACCTACCGTGTTATGTATGTTCATGTTGTCCATATGATGCGGCCCACTTAATGTATATGAAGCCCATTGTTGAGGCCCATGTGATGCGGCCCACTTGACGAATTTGTGGCCCATTTGTGTGAGGCTTGTTGGTGCGGCCCATTGATACATCCCACTTGATATATATATATATATATATTGGCCCATTGGTGTAGCCCATATGATGTGACCCACTTGATGTATATTGGCCCATGTGATGTGGCCCACTTGACCAATTTGTGGCCCATTTGTGCGAGGCTTATTGGCGCGGCCCATTGATATGGCCCACTTAATATATATATATATATATATATATATATATATATATATATATATATATATATGGCCCATTGGTGCAGCTCATATGATGCGGCCCACTTGATGTATATTAGCCCATTGGTGCGAACCATGTGATGCGGCCCATTTGATGTATATGAGGCCCATATACTACGACCCATTTGATGTATATGAGACTCATGTATTGCAGTCCATTGTGATGTATGTGAGGCCCATATGACGAGGCCCGATATGATGTATTTATGACCCATGTGCCAAGGCCCATTGTGATGTATATAAGGCCCATGAGCGAGGCCCGATGTGATGTATTTATGGCCCATGTGCTAAGGTCCATTGTGATATATATGAGGCCCAAGAGTGAGGCTCATGGCGATGTATATTAGGCGCTTGTGTGAGGCTATGGGCCCACGATACGTTTGGCTCTATGTGGGTCACTCCTTGGGAGCAATGATGGTTAAATGTCCACGTTGATGGGCGATGATGTTTAAATGTCCACATTATGACTTTTCCTTAGGCCCTTTATGAGGCCAATTCCAATTATTGAGGCCAATTCCGATTATCAAGGTCGATTCCGATTGTCGAGGCCGATTCCGATTATCGAGGCGGATTTCGATTGTTGAGGCCGATTATCGAGGCAGATTTCGATTGTCGAGGCCGATTTCGATTGTCGAGGCTAATTATCGAGGCCGATTCTGATTATCGAAGCCGATTTTGATTGTCGAGGCCGATTCCAATTATTGAGGCCGATTTTGATTATTGAGGCTGATTCTGATTGTCGAGGCCGATTGTATAGGCCGATTATTGATGCTGATTATTGGTGTTAGTTGTTTATATTGATTATGAATATGTGACAGCATAGTATCATGATACATGCCCATACGCATCATCTGCATGTTTGATTATGAGATATGGTTGGCCATTGCATATGGCAGGTTGTTTATGAGACTCTCTGATAGATGGAGTTGCCCCACATGAGCGGACGGTATGCACAAAATTGATGCATGATTGGACTGTGTGACTCATGCATCTCGCATTGAGTGATTATGATTACCATACGCCCTAGCGACATCAGGGCCGTAGCCTCCACAGGCATATCATGGATGGCCAGATGGGACACCAGAAATTTGTTCTACATGGGGTGCTATAAATATCCTTGGGTGAAATTTCCTAAACCCTCTTGGTTCCAGAGGTTACTCCGACGTCTAGACCAAGTGGATGCATAAGCGCATGAGGGCCGTATACATTAGGCCGTGTCTCCCACTGTGTCGTGGTCAGTTGGAATGGGGTGCGACCTTACCTACTCGAGAGGAGGGGGCAAAGCTAGGCTAAGTTTGACCAGCTCGAGGAATGGGTTTGCTATCGATGAGTTGGGCCCAATATTGGCAGACAGATAGTGAGGTCTCTTCCACTCACCTTATTGCACATGATGGGTTGGCAATCTTGTTTGGAGTGTACTAGACCCTAGTGATTTTCCAAAGAGGAATCATACTGATATATGGACTTATTAAGTATGAGTTGCATACTCATTCATTCATTCATTCACTATTCACTCAGGCTGGTGGTGCCCAACAAATTGTTGTGTACCTTTGTAATGGAAAGGATTTCGGTTGAGGTATGCGACTAACCTGAAATCAGGAGTCTACTACATTGAGTCTAGTTCTCCAAATTTAGGTATGAGACTGGTTTGGATAGCAGTCCCTTGTGATGGACCCCATAGCCTGCGATACTATGTACTATCATCCCGACTTCACTCCAACTTGGTCATTTCATTTTCACCGCGTATTACATTGTATCTGCAACATTTAACATTTTGGGTTGCCATATTTCTACATTGATATGGCCGTTATCATTCATGTCTTGCATCACATATCATTGGTATGACTGATGACATTCATGGACTTACCAGTATATTTCTGCTTACTCTGATATCGTATGATTCATAATCTTATTAGTATTTTCGCTTACTCTGATATTGTATGATTCATGATCTTGTCAGTATTTTCGCTTACTCTGATATCGTATGATTCATGATCTTGTCAGTATTTTCGCTTATTCCGATATTATATGATTTATGACATTGTATTACATACTTGGCACTTACCTTGTGCACATACTTTCACTACCCTTTAAGCTTTTTATAAGCTTATGCACGATAGATGCATGCAGGTGGCGTTAGGTCGTAGCAGTAGGTCGTAGCAGTGTTGAGTTTGGAGCATGCAGCGGACTTTTGGAGCTTTGATTTTTGACATATGTATTTCTCTTTCAGCACTGTATTTAATATTTATATTAGTGGATATGTGAGGATGATGTTGCGTTTGTGAATTGGGTAAACTTATGGTTATACTTCTTATGAGATAAACGTACGTTGGAAAATCCTCCTTGTAGGATCCTAGGATCAGAATATAGCGTATGCGCATTGGGAGCCGAGAATGGGGTACTATACAGAAGCTGTCGGCATCGAATTCGGCGATCGGGAATTTTGTGAGCCCGATTTCCGAGTTTGGGGCGTGACACATCATGTGGAGCTAACCTTTGATGTGGAACGTTCATTATGTAGGCCCCACCTAGGAAATGGGTTGTCCATCATTTGGTGCCCGCCTTGGATATGAGCCACTCATCATTAGGGCTAACCTTTGATGTGGACTGTCTATCATGTGGGGCCAACCATTATTAATTTCCCATCATGTGGAGCCCACCTTTGATGTGGATTGTCCATCATGTCCATCATGTGGGTGCCACCTTCAATGTGGGTTGCCAATCATTTGGGGCTTGTCTTGGATGCAGGCCATCCATCATGTGGGACCACATTGATGTGGGTCATCCATCATGCGGGGCTCATATTCAATGTCCACTGCCCATCATGTGGAGCTCACCTTTGATGTGGACCGTCCATTGTATCAGCCCCATGTTTCATTACGCCAAAATGGCCAATTTGCGACGTAGCAAAAATCTCTTGGTTTAACGACGGATTTAATCCATCGCTAACGGAAAAAGTCCGTCGCTAAGCTCGGCTTTCTTGAATATCCGTAGTCCGAACGTCGCGGAATTTAGCAATGGACCGAAATCCGTCGCTAAAATCTGATTTACGACGTATTTACGACGGATTTTTGTCCGTCGTAACTACGCGACGGACAAAATCCGTCACAAATTTTGATTCGGCGATGGTAAATAAACAATTGCAAATTCCCGCCCAAAATAGAATGGCGCGCTTTTCAGTTGCTTTTGCGACGGACCATGGTCCGTCGTAAAAAGGACTTTTGCCTCGACATTAATTTTTTTTTTTCATTTTTTTAAAGAATAGAGTGGAAAATTAAGTTTTTTTTTGTAGCTAATAATTATTTTTTAATAGAATTTCAGTGGTTTAATTATACATATTTGTATCTAAGATTATTTTTTAACAATTGATTGAATGCAAAAAGATAATTTATTTTGTTTTTATATCAAATGAGGGGAATTTTTATTTTTATTTTTAATTTAAAACTAATATTTAAATGATCTGTAATATCACATAAAAAAGAATATTGAGAAGTTTAAAAATGTTAACAATGTTTGAAAAAAAATTAGATTTTGAAAAAATAAAATCGTGATTTAATAAAAATCTATTTTGTGGGAACAAAAAAGAATATTTAATAAAGTTGATAAATTTGAAAGAAAAAAAAGCATTTGATTTTGAGAAAAAATAATATCCTAAAAAAGAAAATTAAAAATATTTTTAAAAATGAGAAAATTTTCACAATGTTGAAAAATGAAAATATTTTTAAAAACAAAATTAGTTTGCAATTTGAAAAAAATAATAAAAATTGTGAAGTTCAATAAAAATTGACAAGTTCGAATAAAATGCTTTTTTAAAAATGGAGAAGTGAAAAATAATTGAAAATTTTTAAATAAAACGATATTAAAAAATCGATACTTTATCAAAAAACAAACATTTTGAAATGAAAAATAAATAAGTCAAAATTTTTTGTGATTTTGAAAAATAATTGAAAATGTTCAAAATTCAAAATTAAAAGAAAAAGTTATTTATAAAAACACTAAGATTTTGAAAAAATATATATAATTTTAAAAAAATAAAATTGAGAAGTTGAAAATAACATGATGCTTTTGAAGAAAAAAAAAATCGGCATTTTGGAATTTTTGGGAAAAAAATTAAAAATTGTGAAAATTTAAGATATTTTGAAAATAAAAATTTAGAATTTGTATTTTAATTTATTTTTTGAAATATTTTATAATAAAAATGATATTTTGTTAAAAGTTTTTAAAGAAAAATTAAGAGTAAAAAAATATACATTTTGAAAAAAATGTTATTTTTAAATGGAAGTTGAAATTTATCTGTGAATTTTTTTTTAAAATAAATTATTAGGCACATCCACTAATTGAACATTTAATCGTTTTTGGACAATCTAACCAGTCTAGATTTAGAATAAAGAATAAATAACTTCAAATGTTTAAATCAAATTTCACTCAAATTGTTGATCAATCTTGTATGCTCAATATCTTTCTCATATGTAGCTTGATCGGGGTGAGTAACTAGTCAAATTGAGGGTATTGATTAGTAAAATAGAGTACATTGATCGGACATGTAAAATGGGCCAAATATTCAGGTCAAAATCGTGACAGAACTTATTGACCTCGTGAGAACTTAAGAATTGATTTTTGCAAGTTTTGTGGGGCCCATCATGATGTGTGTCAAACATCAACACCATGCATTTGGTGTGTCCCCTTTAGGTCATGAGATATCTCAAAAATCATCCGTATAGGAAACTCAGGTGGGCCATACCATCTAAAACTATGTGAAGACATCCTAAAAAAATATAAAAGCACTTGGTGGGGCCCACATGAGTTTTGGATGTGGTTGAAATTTGGTCTGACCCCTCATCCAAGTAGGACACACATAATGAATGGGGTTGGATATGTGAATCACATTTAGGCAGCCCCAATATATGATTATGAATGTTTTAAGGAAACCCATCTCCACTCTGTTTAGGTGAGTTACTCATTACCCTTATCATATTGAGTAAACTTTGAGGGGTCCACCGTTATTTATTTATTTATTTTATCTACTCCGTTCATCCATGTTAACAGATATTTTGAGGTCTAAAGAACAAAAAGGAAGCATATCCAAAGCTTAAGTAGACCATACCACAGGAAATAATGTGATTGAACCTCTACCGTTGAAAAATTCTTAGAGGCCATAGAAGTTTTGGATCAAGAAAATGTTTGTGTTTTCTCTTCATTCACATCTTTTTGATATTATGAACATGTTGGATGGCAAATAAATATTAATGTGAGCCCAAGGAAGGTATCAACTGTGGAAATCATTATTCCGCACTGTTTCATGTGGCATGGTTCACTTGAGCTTTGGATTTATTGAAAATTTGGGATCAACCCACACGTTCATCCATTTTTCGAGATCATTTTAGAGAATTATTCAAAAAATGAATCATATCCAAAGATTAAATGGACCACACCACAAATACTAGCAGGGGTGATATTTTCACCGTTAAAAAAATTGTAGGGCCCACCATAACATTTATTTTCCATCCAATCGGTTCATAGGGTCATAAAGACCTAGATGAAGAGGAAAAAGAAATTTCATATTGATCCAAAACTTCCATGACCCCCAAAAGGGTTTCAATGGTAGACGTTCAATCCCCCATCGTGTGGTCCACTTGATAGTTAGATTTGTCTTATTTTTTGTCTTAAGCCTTACGACGAGCTCGCCATATGGATGGATGGTTTGGATATAACACATACCTTATGAAAGGACCCACATAACTTGCTGACGTCACCCGCCCCCTCTCTCAAGGGTGCCGATTGTCCACTGACAAGTTGAGTAGGGAGACGGCTACTGAAGTGATGTAACCAAGTTCTGTAGGCCCCACCATGATGTATGTTTTGTATCCACGCCATCCATCCATCTAGAGAGATCATTTTAGGGTAAGATCCAAAGAATGAGTCACATCCAAAGCTCCAGTGGACCCCACCAAAGAAAACAGTGGGGAGAGTGACACCACCATTAAAAACTTCTAAGTTTTGGCTGGTTAGGGCACCGGCCCTAACCAACCCCTCTCATCTGCGCCTCTCTCTCCCCCCTCTCCCTCTCCCTCTCCCTCTCCCTCCCTCTCTCTCTCTCTCTCTCTCTCTCTCTCTGCTTTGAGTTTAGAGAAGTCGCTGGATCTAAGGCTGTTGTGGGTGAAAGTAATTGCAGTGGCGAATCTGTGTTGTTGTTTCATGTCAGCAATAGTAGCAGGGATGCCAGATCTGAATGGAAAGGGTGCCTGGTGGTGTGCTCACAAGGATTCCAATGGAGATGGGCTTCAACAAAGGCAGCGAAGGTTGAAGAAAATGTAGAGAGCGAAATTGTGGGCTGCGAATGGGATCTGAGAGACGGAAATGATGGCGGATCTGAGTGTTGGTCTAGCGGTGTCTGAGACAGGGTTTTGTCGAATTTGCAGGAGACGGTTGGTGTGGCTGTGGTGGTGATGTGGCAATGTGGTGGTGCTTGTGATGAGAATGATGGAGATGAATGGTGTGGATCAAAGGCCCCAAATCGGGTGCTCTAATACCATGACACACCTAATTCCTTTTTTAAATGTTTTCTAATATGGAACATCCACTTCGTTGTCAGGCATTCTGACTCGAAATTACAGGCTTCTTTCTTTTGCTTTGCATTACTAACTCATTCTTGGAGAGTCTATAAAATTAGTTGAAGTGATATTAGTTTGTGCTTCTTGTTCGGGCAGTATATTTTATTTTGTACTCTAGATTGCTTGTGTATTTATGCGTTTCTTTTGTTAATCTTATGCATATATTGTATCTTGAATACGCACGGGTGCTCGAGTTCACAGAGTATGTTAAACAACATTATCTTACGCCACACATGCATGAAAGTGGTGGTATGGATACAGAGAATAGCACTTTACCAAGCATGATTTTTCTCAAGCAAGGTAGGAGTAGCTGCCACATGGACCAGTCACTCCACCGTCTCTCAAGTTCGAGGTTGAAGTAGCAAGGTGCACCACCTTCTCCAACATGTATTTATGGTCCAATCCACGAATTTTCAGGTCACCCTCATGTTGAAGTTGCGTTGATATGTTCCATTGAATTGAACTGCAATAATACTAATTTAATAAGATAACCCCAGTCAGCTCTGTTCATGATGAGGGACTAGCCCCCAAATTGCAATTACTATCGAGTTCAACATGAAACTCACAATATTGAAATTTTGATTGCCATTACAGGTTAAAAAAGGCACTAGCCCACTTCAATAATTTCCTCTAATAATGAATTGAATGAATTATAATTCAATTCAATCAAGCATCCAAAACACTTTTGAGTGAAACCAACCTATCATACGGTTGGCATTAACGTCTGATCTTGATAAACAAAGTGCATGAGATTAGTGTACAAAACTGCATGGAACAAATATGATAAGAAAATGGAAAAAAGAAAAGAACGAGAAAAGGGCCAAATGATACCAATTAAACTTTGTATGTTTGCTTAGGAAATTCAAATTTGTGATTGATGGGTTTTTTTGACCCGTTGTCCTTTTCGAATGGCCCAGATGCGCATGAAGTCCTTTCATAACTAGGATGCGCAAGTCCTTTCGCAACTAGGATCTTGTAAGTCCTTTTCATAACTAGGATGCGAAAGGAGTTTCTAAAACTATAAAAAGGGTCCTAGGATTTTCTACGGATATATTGTGTTGATGAGAAAAATACAAGAGGGCTATCAAAGGTGAGAGAGAGGGAGAAAAAGAGAGAGGAAGCTTATAGAAGGGAGGTTACTCGCTCGAGGAGGTTTTTCTACTTTGCAATTTATATCTCGGCGCTTCTATGTTCTCATAATCGGTTAGATCTCTTCGTTTTCTCTATTTCTCTTATTGTTCATCCACTCTGCGTGAGTGAAGAAGGTTGTAAACGTTCTACTTCATAGTGGATTGTTGATCTGGACGAGGTCCCGTGGTTTTTACCTCTTTGAAGGTTTTCCACGTAAAAATCTCTTGTGTGGTGTGTGATTGATGCATTGATTATTTTCATTACTTTATTATCCATAATTCGGTTTGTTTGGAGGGCTAGATCCAAGGTTTTGTGCAAGGCCCCCAACAAAGTGGTATCGAGCTAAGTTCATTGAGCGGGTAGGATCGGTTTTGAATTATGGAAGGTGGCTCAAGGATGATCGGCCTCAATAGTTCTAACTGGACCATATGGAAGGCTAAGATGGAGGACTTGCTTTATTGCGAGGACCCATATTCTCCAATCTCGGGCATATCAGCAAAAATCCAGGATATGACGATGATGATTGGAAGAAGATGGACCGAAAGGCGGTGGGGTTTATTAGACAATGGTTGGATGATTACGTGTTCCACCATGTGTCTACGGAAACCTCGGCCAAGCAAGCTATGGCTAAAATTACAAGGGTGTATGAGAGGAAGACAGTAGGTAATAAGATATTTCGATAAGGCGACTTGTAAATCTCAAGTTCAAGGATGGTGGTTACGTGGCCGAGCATATGAATGAGGTCGGTAATATAGTGAACCAACTCACCTCTATGAAGATGGTCTGGATGATGAATTGCGGGCTTTACTATTGCTTAGTTCATTGCTGACGGTTGGGAGACATTGGTGGTGTCTCAAGTAACTCCGCGCCGGATGGAAGATATCCATGGAACAGGTAACAGGTGTCTCTTCAATGAGGAGACAAGGAGGAAGTCTCGAGGGTCTACTCGGCAAAGAGAGGCTCTTGTGATGCAAGAAACGGGGAGAGGAAAGAACAGGGGAAGGGCGGAAAGGCCCGAGATAAATCAAGAGGCAAGTCGAGTAACGAGAAAAAGATGTTGAATCTTTGGGCTGTGGCAAGAAGGGCCACTTCAAGCATGAATGTCGTGGTAAGAAAAATGACAAGAAAGGAAAAGGGAAGGAAGATGAATCAGATTCCCACTGCGGTCGCTTCGGATGGCGACATGGTAGTTATTCTTTCTACGGATCACGATGTATGTCTCACGGCCTACGAGTCGGGACACCGACCGGGTGATGACTCGGGAGCTTCTTTCATGCGACTCCACACGGGGACTCCTTCACAAGCTACAAGTCGGTGACTATGGACTTGTGAAGATGGGAAATTCAGGCGTATCAAAGATCATGGGAGTTGGTGATATTTGTGTGAAAACTGATGTGGGCTGCACATTGGTTCTCAGGGATGTGAGGCATATCCCAGACCTTCGCCTCAACTTGATGTCGACGGGAAGGTTGGATGATGATGGCTATGAAAGCCGGTTCTGCTGATGGGCGATGGAAGCTCATCAAGGGTTCATTGATCGTGGCTAGAGGAAAGAAGTGTTGCACCCTTTACAAGACAAGTGTCAGTATATGTAAGGGTGGGTTGAACGTAGCGGAAGATTCAACTATTGACATGTGGCACAGGTGTCTAGGCCACATGAGTGAAAAAAAGGCTTCAACTACTAGTAAGGAAGCAGCTCCTTCCAGGCGTGACAGGTATGCCTCTCAAAACTGTCTTGATTGTTTATCGAAACAAAGATAGAGTTTCATTCATTAAAGCTTCTCATGTTAATAAAGTGCATGCATTAGATTTGGTTTATTCTGATGTTTGTGGTCCTATGAGGACAAAAACCTTGGGTGGGGCATTGTATTTTGTCACTTTTATAGATGATGCATCTAGGAGGGTTTGGGTTTATGCTTTGAAATCCAAGGACGAGGTCTTTGGTGTGTTTAAGTTGTTTCATGCTATGGTCGAGAGAGAGACGGTAGACCATTGAAGTGCATCCGCATTGACAATGGTGGTGAATACATTGGCGACTTTCACGAGTACTGCAAGTCCCAGGGTATACGGCATGAACAGACGGTTCCCAAGACCCCCAGCATAATGGTGTAGCTGAGCGAATGAATCGCACCATTGTTGAGAGAATCAGATGCATGTTATCCCATGCGAAGTTGCCCAAGACGTTCTGGGGAGAAATGCGCATGGCGGTGTATTTGATAAACAGTCTCCATCGGCCCCGTTGAATGGAGAAGTACTGAGAAGGTATGGGTGGACATGATCCATTGTACGATCATCTCGGGAGTGTTTGGATGCGGGGCATCCGTTCACGTACCAAAGGACGAGAGGTCCAAGCTCGATATGAAGATCAGCAGTGTGTGTTCTTAGGGTACGGTGATGAAAAATTCGGTTACAGGTTATGGGATCCGACCGAGAAGAAGCTCGTCAGGAGCAGAGATGTGGTTTTCTTTGAAGATCAGTGTATCGAAGACATTGGTAAGCCAGAGAAGAACCAGCCTAGTTCAGGTGAGCTAGAGGACATGGATCCGATTACTCCTCCCGTGGTGCCTGATGACGGGGGAGTACAAAGAAGGTGCGAGAGAACGAGGAGTTCCTTCGAAGATGGACCGGGGGAGCAGCCCCCACTTGATCCACTGTTGAGCCACAGGTGAGGAGGTCATCTAGGGACAGACAGTCGTCCAAGAGGTACTCGCCGCATGAGTACATTATGCTAACCGATGGGGGAGAGCCAGAAGATTATTCTGAAGCCCTAGCCGACGAGCATAAGGGGGAGTGGTTGAAAGCTATGCAAGAGGAGATGGAATCCTTGCATAAGAACCACACCTATGATATGGTGAAACTGCCATTAAGGGCAAGAAAGCTCTGAGCAACAAGTGGGTGTTCGAAAGAAGATTGAGCAGAAGAATTCACAGACGAGGTTCAAGGCCAGACTTGTGGTGAAAGGGTTTGGTCAGAGAAAAGGCATAGACTTCGAGGAGATATTCTCACCAGTGGTGAAGATGACATCCATACGGGTGTTGCTTGGGTTGGCGGCTAGCATGGATCTGGAGATAGAGCAGTTAGATGTTAAAACTGCCTTTCTCCATGGTGACCTGGAAGAAGAGATCTACATGCACCAACCAAAGGGGTTCGAAGTCAAGGGCAAGGAGCATATGGTGTGTAGGCTGAGGAAGAGCTTGTATGGGCTGAAACAAGCTCCACGGCAATGGTACAAGAAGTTCGATTCGTTCATGTTACAGCATGGGTATGATAGAACGGAGTCGGACCATTGTGTGTTCACGCGCAAGTTCTCAGATGGTGATTTCTTAGTTCTGCTGTTATACGTTGATGACATGCTCATCATGGGAAAAGACATCAAGAAGATTGTGGTGAAACAGAGTTGGGCAAGTCTTTTGCGATGAAAGACTTGGGCCGGCTAAACAGATCTAGGAATGGAGATAATCCGTGACGAAGCGGCGGAAGCTTTGGTGTCACAAGAGTGGTATATTGAAAAAGTCTGAGCGGTTCAATATGAATGCAAAGAAAAGCCGGTCGGTACTCCCGCTGGATGGTCACTTCAGATTGAGCGACAGACGGTGTCCCAAGACGAAGGCGAGAGGTGGAAGAGATGCGAGAAAATACCTACGCGTCGGTATTTGTAGGAAGTTTGATGTATGCTTTATGGTGTGTACACGCCTAGACATAGCATATGCGGTTGGTGTTGTCAGTAGGTATCTTGCCAATCCTGGCAAAGAGCATTGAAGCAGCGGTGAAATGGATACTACAGTATCTAAGAGGCTCATCCAGGTTGAGCCTATGCTATGGTGACAGTGAACCTTGTGTTAGAGGGCTACACGGATGCGGATATGGCGGGTGACATAGACTCAGGAAGTCTACATCGGGGTTCATGTTCACATTTGCGGGGGGAGCGGTTTCTTGGCGGGCAAGTTACGAAGGTCGTAGCATTGTCAACTCTGAAGTCGAGTACATTGCGATCACGAAGCATGTAAAGAGATGCTTTGGATGAAGAGGTTCCTACGGGAACTTAGCCTAAAGCAGGAGGAGCACGTGGTCTATTGCGATAGTCGAGTGCTATACACTTGAGCAAAAATCCAAGTCGACATTCCAAGTCGAAGCACATAGAGATTCGGTATCAACTTGGATCGGGATACTTTGGAACAAAAGGTGTTACAGACTTGAGAAAGTCCACACGGACGATAATGGGTCGAACATGATGACCAAGGCTTTGCTCAAGGGCAAATTTGAGGTTTGTAGAAACACTGGTGGCTTAAAGAAGGTGAATCCCTCCTGGGTCAAAAGGGAGAGATTTGATGGGTTTTTCGACCCGTTGTCCTTTCATAATCGGGATGCGCAAAGTCCTTCAAGGCCTAGGATGCGCAAGTCCTTCGCAACTAGGATGCGCAAGTCCTTCCTTGCAACAGGATGCGAAAGGAGTTTCTAAAACTATAAAAAGGGGTCCACTAGGATTTTTCTACGGATATATTGTGTTGATGAGAAAAATACAAGAGGGCTATCAAAGGTGAGAGAGAGGGAGAAAAGAGAGAGCTTATAGAAGGGAGGTTCTGCTCGAGGAGGTTTTTCTACTTTGCAATTTATATCTCAGTAACGCTTCTATGTTCTCATAATCGGTTAGATCTCTTCGTTTTCTCTATTTCTCTTATTGTTCATCCACTCTGCGTGAGTGAAGAAGGTTGTAAACGTTCTACTTCATAGTGGATTGTTGATCTGGACGAGGTCCCGTGGTTTTTACCTCTTTGAAGGTTTTCCACGTAAAAATCTCTTGTGTGGTGTGTGATTGATGCATTGATTATTTTCATTGCTTTATTATCCATAATTCTAGTTTGTTCTGGAGGGCTAGATCCTAAGGTTTTGTGCAAGGCCCCCAACAGTGATGCATATGTTTTCATAGTCCAGTCACTCAACTGGTGGTCACTAATCACTATGTTTTTGTCATTCCTAAATATGATAAAATCATCTCTGATCTGGTCAATATACTGTTGAACCAAAGAGCAGGGAAACAAACTTTAGATATCCATAATGACATCTTGCCTTAAAGATGAAAAGGAAGGCATCAGCAGCTCATATTGGTTGAAATAATTGCACCCAGCCAACGGATGCATTACATGGGTTCCCAATGGCAAAACGTGTGAAAACACATGCGGCACTCCAAAGACTGATTCGAAGTGCATGCCCATTAAGTACCAATCCAAATCAGACCTTAACATGAATATTAAGAGTCTTGGATTACCAGAGCGACTAGAAATTCACCATCACCACCTACACTTCCACTTGCGTTGTAAGCTCTCTCTCTCTTTCTCCCTCCCTTCCTCTCTCCTTCATTATGGAATTTGTACGGGTGGGACCCATGGTTTTGTGATCCCTTTCTAATTCAGGAACTATTAAGTTTTATTAAGTCTGGATATCCACTGAAGCTCATTTGGGATTGAATGGTATCTTCTGTGATGCCTTAGATTGGTTGATAGTGTAATTGGATTTTGCTCCAGCTTTTTATAACGATTACAATCAATGAACTGTGCTTGGTTTGAAGACAATTTTTAGCTTCACATTTCTGATCAAAAAATCCGGCAAGGCAAGGGACTTTCTTTGCACATTTCCTTTCATTTGTAAGTTCTAATTTCAGTGTTGTAAACTTGTAAGGAGTTGTTGGTTTTTATTATTTTTATGAACCAGAAGAATGCCTCATTTTATTTTATTTTGAAGGTTTAGCTTATGTAAGGTTGTTAATTGTTAATTTGAATAGAAGTCTCCATTCATATATGTGGCTGATATGAACATTCTTAAGAAGTCGATTTTTTCCATAAATTGCGTAGTGTAATGTGGCTAGTCTGGTCCTTTGCAACCTTCTATTTACACTTATTTAGTATGTTTGCTTATTTTTGGGTTACTAGAATGATATGCTTTTATATTTTTGTTATTGCATGGTTAACGTTTTCCCATTTAATATACTGGAAAAAGCAGAGCATATCACATTTTCTCCTTGTGTTCCTTGTCAAATGTGAAATGATTCACAATTTCTTTCTTGGATGGTTGCAATATCTATCATATTATTTATTGTGCATTTCTTGGTACTTTTTCTTTCAGGTTTCTTGGATGCATTTTTGTTTTTGTTGCTCAGATGACTTTCCCATGTTCGTGTCTACTTCATACTCTCTCAATTCCAAGAATGGTTACCATCTCCAAATGACATTCTTATAAAATGTCAGTTTTTTTTAGCATTCATGCTCAGTATTCCTCAAACTAAGTTGAATGTTTTGATTTGTAATGGTTGCAAATAGACACCTTTATGCTCATAGACTTGTCAGTTGTCACACTTCATATTGTTTGCATCTAGCTTCATATTGATTTGCTTGCATTGTGAACAAACTTGCATGCATTGTGAACAAACATGGATTCTTGCAAGTACATTTAAAAAAAAAAAAAAAGAAAAACAAAAGAGGGAAGAAAGCAAAACAAAGAAACAAATATGGATTCTTGCAAGTAAAAAAAAAAAAAAGTCAGTCAATGCCGCTTCTTTGGGGCAAGCGTTAATTGTTTTGTTTTTATTAGTGGATTAGGTACAAGGAGTTTAGATTTTAAAAAGAAAAAAAGAAATACTAATAGCTGCATCTCATATTTGTGCAAACTTACAATGAATGGGTATATTCACACCCAAATAATCACCTAGACAAAGTTTCTCATGCAATTCTCATTCTAGTGGGCATAAAGGAAAATACTAATCGCTGAATTTCATTGGGGAACTCTTCTTCTTCTTCTTTCTTATAATAATTATTAAAGGAATTCTGTTTTGAAAATGTAATTCCTGCTTTCATCATCATCATCTAAGCCTTAACCCAACACTCTTAGATTAGGCATGAATTGAAAATGACAAATCCAACAAATCCAACACTGTAAGTTTGTTTTTCCTTTTTTTTTTTCCTTTTTTTTTTTTTTTAATGTTTAACTTCTCTTTTATATAGATTTTTTTTTATTAAAAAAAGCTCTGATTTTTCATTATCTTTATATGAGGGATGAGTTGTTGTGGGGAGCTGCTTAGCTGTACAAAGTCACCAAAAACCCAGCTTATCTGAACTACATTCAAGCGAATGGTCAGACACTTGGAGCTGATGAGACTGACAATACCTTTGGTTGGGATAACAAACATGTTGGGGCAAGAATCTTAATTTCCAAGATCTGATTTTTTCTCTTTCTTTCTAATTTCTATCCCTTTTTTTTTTTTAAATTTCTTTATATATATATATATATATATATATATATATATATATATATATATATATATATATATAAGTGGTGCACTGATCTGAATTTATTTTGCTTGTACAGTTGTATGTGCCAAGATAAAGTTCAAAATGTGAATATATAACTCATTTCTAAGGTTTCAATGGTTGATATTTTTATAAACATTTGCTGCACGGATAGTTATGTCAAATTGTGCTTTGAAAATACAGCTGATTCAAGTTTGGGTCACTAAGTTTTGCTTGATTGATTTATGCATCAAGGCTTCTAAGAAGTCAGTTCTCGGTCACTATCTGCGTCTAGTGCTGCAGACTCAAGAGGTAACAGTGAAGCTGGAAAAGAAGCTAGAGGATTTGCATTTCTCAGACAAACACGTCATCATTCCAAACCATCTTCATGTCCCTGAAGTTGAGAGAAGTGGATTGAGTTTCGGTAGCTTTGATGCTAGTTTTGGGCTTAATGCAATCTTCACAAATGGCCCAGATACTGATAAGAGCTCTACACCTTTGTCTGAGTCATCTTAGGTGATCAAAGAGTCAGCTAAGGAGCCTTCTTCAAGGTCTGAAACTTTTTCCCGCCTGTTATCACTTTTCCTATCATGTGTAGAAGAGTAGTTTTGAGCTCTTTTAGGCTCATAGTATTACAAGCGATGTTTGTTCATCTAACATGGACAGTTGCAAATGCATCCCTTATCTGCATATTTCAGTGATAAATGATCTTTAACTTCTGGTGACTTTCGAGAAGTGGTATTCTGAAAGACAAAACGTCCTGAGAATTGTAGGTTGATCATGGGTGTTAAAAGACCTGCTCAATGTCAATGTAGATGTAACTGTATAATATAGGTCTTGCCGTAATTCCAATGCAAAGTATGACTATTTTCCTCTGTTTCCTAAGTACAACAATTCTCAAAATTTAATGTAAAATCATGATGTTACTCTTAAGAATGCAAACATGCTGCACTTATGCATAAAACTGTATTTTGATTTCTTTTGTTTCTGCTGTATGTCCAATCCAGAGTCCATGAAGCTTTGAAGAAGCACGATCTTACAAAAGCTCTTGTAATGAAAGAGCTGGTGTGGTTTGTGGTATGTATTGATTCTATATTCTCTGTATATACCTTGACTCTTTTTTTTTTTCCTTTCCTTTTCCCTCTAAACTTGTGGTTTTAGTCAGTGAACAATTGTTTTGTTTTCATTTGACCAGCCATGATTAGGAGCTTACAATAACATTCAAAAATGACACTTCTGCATAGTAAGCAAATGAAGAAACATATTACAATATGATCTTTCTTCTATCAATTCTATTAATTGATAATGGCGGAACACTTTACCTTCGTTGTTAATAGAACACTTTCAGCCGCTTATAAAAGTTATCAAGATTGATCATATGTAAGCACTGGGTGCCCCAGCAGCATTTTTGTCAGAAGGTTTTGCATTGCGATTTCGGTGTTTCTCCATTGAAGCTATGTCGGATCTAGAACAACTAAAATCTGCAACAAACCAAACAGAAAAATGTAGAGATAACTACAAATTTCAAAGAAGGTATGTCTCTTCTTTTCTTTCTCTTCTATTTCACGAACAGAATGTAGTTCATCTGCAAATTACAGTTTTTTTAAAGGATTTAGAACTTTTTTTAAAAATGAAAACTACTAGTTGAAAAGAAGAAAAAATAACATTTTCATTATATATAAATATATATATATATATATATATATATATATATATATATATATATATATATATATAAAACCCATGATCCAAACTTCAATTCCTGGTTTCCAGATTCCTGTTATACAATCATCATCCGAGCCTTTCTTCCATCGATTTGGGGTTGGCTTTAAATGGTAGATTGGCAAAAAGAAATTATGATTGGCTGTCAAGTAGACATTCACCTTCCTCTTTACCAAGGTCTTGGAACCGGAAATGGCAAAGGCTCACATTGATACTGACTCACATGCTAAACATAATTCCACACTACACAATTAAGACTGCCAACAAGCTACTCGTATATTGCAGCAACATTTTAAAACAACAAAAATGCCCCTATTCCCAGTGGAGGTAAACTCCACATTGTTGATGGGGTTGACAGGTACAATCTGAAACGTTGGTTGCTACACACGCGTATGCCTCCAAATTACCTAAATACATGTTACATTTGTTTCAAATTCCTCCCCATGTTCCTTGAAAATCCAAAGTTCATGATCCTCTGAAAACTATTTGCATGGGAAAAATTGCCCCTAGCTGATGCATACAGAGTTTTGCTAAGCCCACATGCATGTTCAAGTTAGCTAATGCACATGCCACCACATACTCTAGCAAGGCGAACAAGCGGAATGTCCAAGCCATCCATCATGATGAGATTCCCTATCCCAAGAATCAGGTCAGTCCACTAGTCAGGTGGGCCACAATCAACTGAATGAATGTACGGTTGTGAAAAAAATAGCCAAAGTTTTCTAATCCGCTTGGCTTATTTCTACTATCATGGCACACCAATTGAATGGACCACCTTTATCTTTGGGCTCTACACAGTGAACTCCACCTAGTGGATGGTTTGGATGTTTCACTGGCCTACCATACTAGCATATACAATGGGTGGTGCATTAGCTGACTTGTAGACACGTGGTAGAGTGCATTAGATGAATGGTCTGAAACAAGTCCATCCCTACAAATGTATATAATCGTATGATACATTTATGTGTATGCATTTATGAATATAACTGTATGATGGTTGAATGGATGGATGGGGGAATCAAAGATATTTTTTTGGGTCTGGTTTCATGGACCAAATGGTAATAGAGATGCAGTTTCATAAATGAAAGCAGTTACAAGCACTGTCAAGTTGTTGCTATCTTCTCATTATGCAGGTGTATCTTGTTGGGAAATAGGAATTTCACAATTCCTACTCTTTCATTTGGTCATTTTGTTAGAAACTAGTGCGTTAAATGCAGATTGCATTGCGGTGTTGTGTATTGATTCCAACATCTATAGATTTTTTCAAACTGTATTGTGCTCTCCCAGTGAATGCTATGAAGTTAAGAAACGCTCTTACCTGAACCTCTAATGGCTAGGATGAATTCTAATATTTTATTTTGTTAATTGGTTTCAGTTGATTAAACTATTCACCTTTCATGGATTTGAGCTGGTTATTTGTAATATATGAAGGGTTGACTAAACTAGTCTTTTCTTGGATTGAATCTGGTTGTTTGTAATATATGTATGAAGGGCTCAAAAGAAAGTTGAACAAGGGAAGATACTAAGTAGCCAATTCGAGGCAAGGCATAGCCAACAGTTGAAGTTCCAGGTAAGAAGTGTTTAGTAAGGTAAAAGTCAATTTTTGTTAGAGTGGGCCACTTGGGTCATTTCCTCTTTTATTAAATTGAGTTGTTACCAATTTTGTGAATAGGATTCTTATCAAACAATAGTGTGAATTATTTTTTGAATGATTATTAGGTGGAAGATTAAAAAATAATAATAATAATTATTGATATATATTTTTTTAATTTATAGATATTTTAGCGACGGACCAAATCTGTCGCTAATTTCTGAACTTTAACCAACGACGGATTTGAGGTCCGTCGCTTGCTCATATTAGCGACGAACCTTATCCGTCGTTAATT
Organism: Magnolia changhungtana; assembly: GCA_030180095.1. Classification (NCBI taxonomy): domain Eukaryota; kingdom Viridiplantae; phylum Streptophyta; class Magnoliopsida; order Magnoliales; family Magnoliaceae; genus Magnolia; species Magnolia changhungtana. The sequence goes on along the minus strand of JASAUF010000203.1, from coordinate 1,329,716 downwards.
TTTTTAATGATGACTAATTTTTTGAATATTACCGGCGTATTTTTTATTTTTTATGACGGATTTTATCTATCGCTATGTTGCGACGGATCTTATCCGTCGCAGATTAAACGACGGATAAAATCCGTCATAAAATAAAAAATGACCCAGTAAACAGCGACGGACCAAGCGACGGACAAAGTTTTACGACGGATTTAGTCCATTGTAAAACAGCGATTTTGGCGTAGTGTTTATAGTGGATTGTCCATCATACCAACTCGCTTTGGATGTGGCCTATTTATTATCATGGACCAAACTTTGATATATGTAAGCATATGTTAATATAGGGTAATACATTACATGGGGCCTACCTTTGAAGTGGATGGTCCATCATGTGGGCCCCACCTTCTATGTAGACAGTGGGGGGAGTGAGAGAGAGGGAGAGATGTGAGTGAAAAGTTAAAATACTAATAGAAAAAATAACCTACAGATGTAACTTTCAGCACATAAGTTACTTTTGTAATCATGTTTACCAAACTAATTTAAGTAAAAAAAAAATAATAATAACTCAATGACTTATTGTAAGTTAAAAGGTAACTTATTTGGTGCTATCCAAATAGGCCCTTACCGAGAGAATTTAACGACACAATGTCATATTGATAGTGATGAAGTGGTTTCATCATCTATATAAGCACATGGCATTGTACTTTGTACACAAACATAAAGGCTTCGCCCTTTTGTCCCACCACATTATAATCAAACCGTTCTTTTGAAAGGTCCCAACATATAAGTCGCACATTGAAAAATCTCACTGATGGGGGCTCCTCACCATATGCAAGATAGAAATTGCTTTCCTGGACGATTTTTTTTCCCTTGTTTATTTCGTATGGTTTGTAAGAATAATGAGCAAGATATTTTCCATGTGGCCCATCCATGGTGAGACCTTACAAATGAACAGTCTAAATTATCACATTGTGGGGAAGAAGGGGCGAGCAGCTTATGGCATTCTATTCGCAGGTCCCCCATAATGGTAGTCCACCTCTGAGTCCATCTTATCGCTGGGTGTTTGAGGCCAACCCTGATAGTTCCCTTGAAGGTGGAGTTCTCCTCTCATGTTGTCTTATACTCTTCTTGTCCTTAGCGAAGGAGAAATGCTTCACGTTTGATGCAAACAACTGTAATGCAAAGAACTACAACGACAATCATCACTGCAGCGATGATGCCAGTAAGCCCATTCTTCTTCTTCTTCATCGAAAAATTCAGGTTTGGGTTTCCACTAACACTAAAAGATCAGAAAAGGGCGTTTGATGTTATGGATGTGAATCAGTCTCAAAATAAATATTAGATCTACACCATATGCATTCAATCATGGGAGAAAGAAGCCACACTCATCAGGTAGGTCTCACGACATAGGTTAGCTGCATGTTCCACAATGGGGTTGGCCTCACGAACATGTGGCATGTCACACATCCATGTTGAATGGACTGTTGGTCATTTTCCTAACCATCCAAATCATTTTTGTACACCTTTGGCCCACCAGATGTGAATACCGGCCAGTCAGCTTTTGCCTCATGGGATCTGCATGGTGATATCCACCTAATGGGTAACTTGGAGATTGCACTTCTGAATCTTCGAGTCTTATTTGGTTTAGGTGAGTTGTTTGGGATATTAGTTAAATAGATATTGTAGATTATGTTTTTTGAGTTTTAGTGGTGTTTCCTTAACTAGATTCAATTAGGAAATTATGCATATATAAGAACCATACGTTGTGATCAAGCTCATTCTGAGAGAAGATAATAGGTCGCTGGACGGTCTGGCCCAGAAGGGTAGTGGCAGCCAATCCTCCCTCTTCTTTGACCGGGTGCGTGATCTTCCTGGCCAATTAGAGGTTTGATTTTCCTTGATAGGATTGGCCTGACATCCACTTGGGATGTCAGGAATAATGATATAATTTTAACTTAGAAAAATTTCCTACTGCCTTGAAAAATTTCACGGTAAGAGTTTTACCGACGAACCAAAGCCATTGGGAATAATGTTTTTACTGACGAAAAAGTATTTCGTCGGCAAAAGCGTTTTTTTTCTGACGGATGAAAACCGTCGGTAATGTTTTTTACCGACGAACAAAAATTGTCGGTAAAGGTAGTATATTTGTGTGTGTGTGTATATAGTATTTAGTTTTTATATCATATGAGTGGAAATTTTTTTTATATATAATTAAAAGGTAACATTTAAATAATTTGTAATATCACATGAAAAAGAATATTAAAAAGTTTAGAAATTTTAACTATGTTTGAGAAAAAATATGAGAACAAAATAATGCTTTTGAAGAAAAAAATTGGAATTTTGAAATTTTTGAAAAAAGAATTAAAATATGAGAAAAATTTTGAGATTTTGAAATAAAAATTCAGAATTTATATTTTAATTTTTTTTGAAATATTTTATAATAAAAATGATATTTTGTTAAAAGAGTAAAAAAATATACATTTTGAAAAAAAAATGTTATTTTTAAATGGAAATTGAAATTTATCTATGAAAAGTAAAATTACTAAATTATTAAGCACATCCACTAACTGAACCTTTAATCATTTTTGGACAATCTAATCAGTTCAGATTGAAGAGTAAATAACTTCAAATGTTTAAATCAAATTTCACTGAAATTATTGATCAATCCTGTATGCCCAATATCTTTCTCATATGTAGCCTGGTTGAGGCGAGTAACTAGTCAAATTGAGAGTATTGATCAATTAAATAGAGTGAATGGACCAGACATGTAAAATGGGCCAAATATTTTGGTCAAAATTGTAACCCAACTTACTGACCTCGCGAGAACCTAAGAATTCATGTTAGTAAGTTTTGTGGGTCCCATCATGATGTGTGTCGACCATCAACACCCTGGATTTGATGTGTCCCCTTTAGGTTATGAGATATCTCAAAAATCATCTGTATACAAAACTCAAGTGGGCCATACCATCTAAAACTATGTGAAGACATCCTAAAAAATATAAAAGCACTTGGTGGGGCCCACATGAGTTTTGGATGCAGTTGAAACTTGGTTTGACCCCTCATCCAAGTGGGACACACATAATGATTGGGTTGGATATGTGAATCACATTTAGGTAGGCCCAGTATATGATTATGAATGTTTTAAGGAAACCCTTCTCCACTACATTTAGGTGAGTTACTCGTTACCCTTACAAGAGTAAACTTTGTGGGGTCCATCGTTATTTATTTATTTTATCCACTCCATTCATCCATGTTAACAGATAATTTGAGGTCTAAACAACAAAAAGGAAGCATATCCAAAGCTCAAGTGGACCACACCACAGGAAATAGTGTGATTGATCCTCTACCATTTAAAATTTCTTGGAGGCCATAGATCAAGCTGATGTATGTGTTTTCTATTCATTCATATATTTTTGATATTATGAACAACTTTTAACCATTTTTGGACAATCTGATCAGTCCAGATTGAAGAGTAAATAGCTTCAGATGTTTAAATCAAAATTCTCTCAAATTGTTGATCAATCTTGTTTGCCTAATATCTTTCTCATATGTAGCATGATCGGGGCGAGTAACTAGTCAAATTGAGGGTAATGGTTAGTAAAATAGAGTGAATGGACCAGACATGTAAAATGGGCCAAATATTCTGGTCATAATTGTGACCCAACTTACTAACCTCGTGAGAACCTAAGAATTGATGTTAGTAAGTTTTGTGGCCCCATCATGATGTGTGTCAAATATCAACACCGTAGATTTGATGTGTCCCCTTTAGGTTATGAGATATCCCAAAAATCATCTGTATATGAAACTCAAGTGGGCCATACCACCTAAAACTATGTGAAGACATCCTAAAAAATATAAAAGCACTTGGTGGGGCCCACATAAGTTTTGGATGCAGTTGAAACTTGGTCTGACCACTCATCCAAGTGGGACACACATGATGAGTGGGTTGGATATGTGAATCACATTTAGGCAGGTCCAATATATGATTATGAATGTTTTAAGGAAACCCTTCTCTACTACATTTAGGTGAGTTAATCGTTACCCTTACCCGAGCAAACTCTGTAGGGTCCACCATTATTTATTTATTTTATCCACTCCATTCATCCATGTTAACAGATAATTTGAGGTCTAAAGAACAAAAAGGAAGCATATCCAAAGCTCAAGTGGACCACACCACAGGAAATAGTGTGATTGAACCTCTACCATTTAAAATTTCTTAGAGGCCATAGAAGTTTTGGATCAAGCTGATGTTTGTGTTTTCTATTCATTCAAATATTTTTGATATTATAAACAACCTTTAACCATTTTTGGATAATCTGATTAGTCCAGATTGAAGAGTAAATAACTTCAGATGTTTAAATCAAAATTCACTTAAATTGTTGATCAATCTTGTTTGCCCAATGTCTTTCTCATATGTAGCATGATTGGGGTGAGTAACTAGTCAAATTGAGGGTAATGATCAGTAAAATAGAGTGAATGGACCAGACATGTAAAATGACCAAATATTCTGATCAAAATTGTGACCCAACTTATTGACCTCGTGAGAACCTAAGAATTGATGTTAGTAAGTTTTGTGGGCCCCATCATGATGTGTGTTGAACATCAACACCGTGGATTTGATGTGTCCCCTTTAGGTTATGAGATATCTCAAAAATCATCTATATACGAAACTCAAGTGAGCCATACCATCTAAAACTAATTGAAGACATCCTAAAAAATATAAAAGCACTTGGTGGGGCCCACATGAGTTTTGGATGCAGTTGAAAATTGGTCTGACCCCTCATCCAAGTGGGACACACATAATGAGTGGGTTGGATATGTGAATCACATTTAGGCAGGCCCAATATATGATTATGAATGTTTTAAGGAAACCCTTCTCCAGTATATTATGTGGTGTGGCCCACATTTAGGCTGATGTTTGTGTTTTCCCTTCATTCATATCTTTTTAATATTATGAACATGTTGGATGACAAATAAACATTACTGTGGGCCCAAAGAAGGTATCAACGGTGGAAATCATTATTCCACACTATTGTGTGTGGCATGGTCCACTTGAGTTTTGGATTTACCGAAAATTTGGGATCAACCCACACCGTTCATCCATTTTTCAAGATCATTTTATAGAATTATCCAAAAAATGAATCATATCCAAAGATTAAATGGACCACACCACAAATAAGAGGAACAGATTGACTACTCTCCCTACACCATCCAATGGTTGGTGGTTGGTGCTGTGGGCCCCACCATGATGTATGTGTTTAATCCATGTCGTCTATCTATTTTTAAAGATCATCTTATGGCATGAGACAAAAAATGAGGCATATCATAATCTAAAATGGACCACATTACAGGAAATAGTGTTGAATGAGCATCAACCATTTAAAACATTCTGGGGGCCATAAAAGTTTTGGATCAAGATGATTTTTGTTTTTCCCCTTCATTTAGGCCTGTATGACCTAATAAACAGATTGGATACCAAATAAACAATACAGTGGGCGTTACGAGGATTTTAATGATGGATATCCAATTACTATTGTTTTCATGTGGTGTGGTCCACCTGATATTTATATACCTCTCATTTTTGGACCCCACCATGATGTATGTTTTATATCCACACCTTCCATCCATTTGGAGAGATCATTTTAGGGCAATATCCAAAGATAAATCCAAAGCTCCAGTGGACCCCAGCACAGAAAACAGTGGGGACAGTGACACCCACCATTAAAAACTTCTAAAGGCCACGAAAGTTTTAGATCAAGTTGATATTTGTGTTTTACATTATTTCATGTCTTTTTTAACTTTTGAACAGGTTGGATTTCAAATAAAAATTATGGTGGGCCTTAGGATAGTTTCAACGGTGGGAATCACTCTCACCACTGTTTTCTATGGTGAGGTCCACTACATTTTTTTATCTGCCTCATTCTTTGGCTCTTGCCCTAAAATAATATCTCAAAATGGATGGACGGTGTGGATACAACACATACATCATAGTGGGGCCTGTGCGTGTAAGTAGCCAACTCGCTACTCAACTTGTATCTAAGCCGCGCCGATGAGATTGCTGCGGCAGTCTCTCTCTCTCTCTCTCTCTCTCTCTCTCTCGCACCCTCTCCCTCCCCTCGCTCTCTATCTCTCTTCCTCTCTCTCTCGATCTCTCCACCCTCTCCTCTCTCGGTATCTCTCGCAGCTCTCTCGGTATCTCTCTGACCTCTCTCTCTCTCTCTCTCTCTCTCTCTCTCTCTCTCTCTCCCTCAGAGCTTGAAAACCCGATTGGAGATCTCTTAGCTCAACTCTCTCAATCTATCTCCTCAAAGCTCGAAAACCGGATTGGGGGTCTAACTCAAACCCTCCTCTTGTTCTCTTCCTCTCACCTCGAAAGGTAAAAACCCTAACCCATGACCCAAGCACACACCGATAAAATGAAGGTGGGCCCTAATCCCATTTTGAATTTGGGAATTTTGGTAACCTAATCCCAAATCAAATTTGGTGGTTTTGAAATTGGAGATTTGTGTAACGCCCCGTCTTTTCAGGACCCGATTATATGAATCGTTTCTCGAAAACCCGAGTGTTAACCCTAAAGGATGGTCAAATTCAAGTGTACTTTTTTTATTCATCAGAGTAAGCAGATGAGCGTAATGTGGAAAAATCGACATAAAGGAAAATTTCATTATTAATCAAATATACAAGAAGCTGCCCATAATGACTTATACAAACCAATGTCTCCGAATTTAACAAGCACAAGTTTTATAAGAACTTAATACATAAAGAATAGAAGGAAACATATAAATATAAGCCGCAAGATCACACAGCTCCTCCAGGCAACTACAGTCATGCGTCCCTGGCGATCGTACCATGCTCCTCATTAAGTCTGAACATGCATATCACTAAAGCCACCTGTACTACCTGTACGGTTGTATATTTGATGAATGAGTGGCCAACTCAGTGTGAATTCCCCTCAAGATTACACACCGCCACATTAGGTAAGCATAGTTATAAAACAACAATGCGATCAAAACAATAAATAATGCAGTCTTTTTAAATGCATGGATGCATGGATGCATATCGGCCTGGGGATGCACATCTAGCCGGACTTGGGCTCATCGCCCATGCAAATCATCGATCTGGGAAAATCATCCAGTCGGATAGGGGTCGATAGTCGGTGGTCTGGGAGCTAGCGAAACGATACCCCGAAAATCCTAAGGGCACGTGCTATAACATCCAGATTAGCCACCCGTTATCGCCAACATGTTATGGATACATGATTAGCCAAACCATTATTAGTTCAGTTACAATCAGCCAATTTAGGTAAGCTCAAGGTCATTACGGGGAGCTCAGAGCCCAGCGTAGGCCGACAGCTCGGGCATAGTGTCCCATACCACCATCTCCGGCTCATAAGACTACCACCTTAGGATATTTAATGGAAACCTGTCAACTAGTGGCCAATCATTTTACAATATATGTGGCTTACCTTCGCATGGTTACACAATATAAAAACATCGAACCCATATAGGGAAAATACCAGGACAAAGACACATAAGGCGATATTAAAACAAACCACATAGGTGATATCAAAACAATGCGATGAAAGACCATCCTTACAAACCGTTGGACACAATAACCCTGGTAGGCCCACATCACTAGTTAATTTAAACCACTATTCAATAACCACTAAGCCGAAGGTCCATTACTATCACGACCAGTCGGGTTACATCCCAAGTATGGGTGTACACATATAGGTGGGAGTTTCCCACTGGTGTACCAGTTTAAGTTCCATAAGCAATTCACAAATAATCCACAAGCATGAATAAATATGCAGGATAAATATTAAGCAGGCAATATCGCAATTCAATTTCCACCAGCCAACACATGTGATTATAAGAGAGAGATATCAATTATAAATTTAAATAAGAACCATAACTTAAGCTAATGGAAAGATGAAAAGCTCAAGGGGAAGAATCATCACCTATATGGTAGAGTTCACGAACTTTGTCTGAGTCTCCTCGTGGCCCGGGGTTACTCAAGGAATTTCTTAAAAATTGACTTTCACGCTGGTCAAATATTGTTATGGCTTTGTACAAGAAGTTTAAAAGGATACAACAGCAAGGCCTTGAAGTTTGCATTTATCTAATCAAGGTGGTCTGTCAAGGTTCTAGCTCATCCTTACCGGTGGTTGGACAGGTCCCTACATGTTTTGTTTTACACACAAGGAAATTCCTTCAATGGTTGTAAGTGTAATGCGCGTGTCCTGGTACACCACTGTTTATGGTCATGTGTAGCCCAGTGTTGTAGTTCATGTGTATTGGCATCTGCCTAAATGATCCCATCATTGTCCAGCATTTCCTGGCACCACATGGATGGTGTGGATAAATTGGATCTAACATAATCATCATATACAGGGTCCTTACAGGCTGCTGGCGACATTAGCCAGTTATGTAACTGGTGCGAGGTAAGTCAGTCAAGCATATCCACCGTCCCACACTATTGGACGCCATGGGCATTTACATATATCATAGTGGGGGTCCATGCCCATGGCACATTGCCATAAGCACAGGCTCGACAAATGAATAGGCGGTTAGGATGGAACACATGCTCTTGGTATACACTATAAAATATATCCCTACAAATGTATATATTTATATTAAAACGCCCAGGGACCAGACATTCCCTGATGGACGGCCTGTATGTAGCTCATCCATACCATGCGCGTGGAAGGAAGCATATATATAGAGGTGGGCCACGTCCAGACCTTGGACGGTCCGGTTCTAACATAGGTATCAGGTGGGTCCCACCTGGACCACCTCATACGGCAAGTATGCATAATGTTATATCACCCTCTTACGTACTCTGTACATAATTGAATATTACAGATCACATGCATCACATATGTATTTAGTTGGTGTACATCACATGCATCATATATGTGTACACCACATGCATCACATGTGTACTTAGTATACATTACATGCATCACATATGTACTTAGTTAGCATACATCACATGCATCACATATGTACTTAGTTATTACATGCATCATATATGTATACATCACATGGATCACATATGTACTTAGTTAGTATACATCACATGCATCACATACTTACTTAGTTAGCATACATCACATGCATCATATATGCATCACATATGTACTTAGTTAGCATACATCACATGCATCACATATGTACTTAGTTAGCATATATCACATGCATCACATATGTATCATTTCAACGTGGGTTCCACATGTGCCTAACATGCATATATGTATACTACTTCAATGTGGGTTCCACATGGGGCCCACCACATATAGCATTGTATTTAGCAATATGCCATTTTCTTTAAACCCATACAGTAGCCGTCCAACACTGCTTATCTATGGACGACCAGGATGAGACAAGGAGGTGCTGTTTTGAAATGGATGGACGGTTTGGATATTATCCACATACACCGTTCCTCCTGCAACTGAGGTTCATTGCATATTTTAAAAATTCTCATGCACGTGTATGTGCATTATATATATATATATATATATATATATATATATATATATATATATATATATATATATATATATATATATATATATATATATATTCAATGCAGCAGCGCCCAGGCCTGCTCTGCTGACGGTCGGCCTGGCTGAGCTACGACATCAGGGTGGGGTCCACTTCCATATCCCACCACTACTGCTGGGTGAGGCCCACCTGTGGATGCAGGATGCGGTCCACCAACAACTGGACAGGGCCCCAAACGAGGGTAGTCCACCAGCTTTTTGGTGAGGCCCACCTGCAGTTTGGTGAGGCCCAAAGTCTGCCTCCTTTACTGACGTGCAAATGCCCCTGTTTTAGTTGTTTTGGAGGTTGTTCCTGGCCCTGATTCTCAGCTCAACCACGACCCATCACTCGCCATATTTCAGCCCATGTCGACGCCCAACCGGTGGTGTGGTGGCTACCATTTTTTTTTTTCCGACAAGGAATGACCCAAAACAGGGTCGTTCATATGCCGAAAATCGGCCATTACTCAGCCCAATTTTTAGGCTGTTCTAGAATTCAGTGTTAACAACTTCTTAAGGCCATTCATACGTCACTGTTTTGGTCCAAAAATAGGGCCATACTCAGGCCAGTTTCACCCCAAACAAAGTGCACGAACGCAGCCACCACCACCGAGATACCAAAACAGGGCCTGTTCTTGGTTTGACGTATGGTCCCAGCTGTAAATGTTTTTCAGCTATGAACAGGGCTTTGTTTGAGGGTTTGTGTCAGGTGCGGGATTCATTTTAGAGTCTCTAGAGAAAGGAGTTTTACCTAGTGCAGTTGGGTCCGACCCGGTCTTGGTTTGTCACACACACACCCACCAGCCTCACCTACTTCTTCTCCTCCTTTTCTTCCTTTCTCAAATGGTGTTGCTGTGTATACTCACTGACTCGGCTCCGTCCGTTCTTCACGGACTGAGTTGGGGCAGTGAGTGTCAGGCTCACAAAAAAAAAACAACTCTCTTAGTTTTCTTCCTTTCTCTGATCCCTCTCTTTGCGTGTGGAGTTTAAGAGAGCTGAGCTTCTCCTTATATAGGCAGAGAGAGGAGAGGCTGATGGTAGGCAAAATCCTCCACACTCAATGGTTGAGAGTGTAGGACGGTCTAAATGAAGCCGTGTGATCTCATCGGATGGCTAGGATGGTGCCATACAAGGAAATGATGACCATTAGTCTCACCCGACCGTTTCTAGTTAAGAGGAGACCTTGCAGCTTGCGTGCAAGCGCTCTGGTGGCTGAAATCTTGTGGATAATCGGCATGCTAGTGTGCCTTACAAGTTCCGCATTGAATGTTAGCCATTCTTGAAGGGCTTGGACGATTGGGATTGATCTTCACTATTTCCATGCATGAGTCTAAGATCTTATACTATTTTGTTCAATGGACCCACATGATTAAAATGGACGGTTTGGATCGTCCAGAAAGTGGCTATGGTGGCCCACTTTAAAGCTCAAAGTCCAATTTTTTCAAATAAGGTGTTGACGAGAATGGTTTTGAGAATTTTATATAGCACTCATCGTGTTCTAGTGTCTGGGGTGTACATGCACCTAGCTTTGGAGACTCATCACGACTCTGGTGCCTGATCCACCCCATTCAACTGTCTTGGGGACTGGTCATAAGGGTCTCGGCCTAATTTGGGGCGGGGCCGAGGCCCAGGTGGGGCCCACAACTTGATTTGGGTTACATTTGTGGATTCCCACGAATCTCATGGTTGGATCGGCTCGAAACTGAACGTCAATGGTTCAAAAGGTCCAAGGATTTATTTAGATGATTGGGACACCAGTTCTATAAATTTAAGATACTAAATGCTACTTTTAGAATGATTTTAACACCTATTATTATTATTATTATTGTTATTTTATTTTTAATTATCGATTATTCATATGAAATTCTCATGGTTCTCTCCTTTGGAGATGTTTTGTATGTCTTTCAGGGAGAGATTATTTATTTGTATATATATATATATATATATATATATATTTATATATACACAATTATATGTATATTTCTAAATTATTCACTTGGGTCATAGCTCAATTAGAGTCGTTTACTCTTTCATTCAGTGACCTATAAGTATTTGGCTATAAGGATTAAATCATTCGAGCTTGTTAAGTGGGCCAAAACACATGGGTTTTTTAACGTTTAGTTATCAATTTGTTTAAATCAACGGTAGGATGTGAGATATTGGCATTCTGACTATTGACACTAAGTAATGGGTTGTGACTTATCAAATGATGGTGAACAGTGTATGTTACTTGTATCTTCATATAAATATGCTAATCTAGATTATAATAATAACACCCGAGTACTGGAAAGTACGGGGTGTTACAATCTACCCCCCCTTAAAAAGAATTTCGTCCCTGAAATTCAATGCTTTTATTATGATTAGGGATGATATTATTCATTATTTCCCTACATGTACAAACGTATGCTACTAGGTGCCTAAAACTGAGGTCGTTCTAATCTACCCCCTTTTAAAAAAAATTCCACCATTGAGACATGATGATGTACGCCCAACTACTAATATTTTAGTATTTACTAGAGTTATAAGTTCATCTAAGTGGGGACTGGTAATATTGTATCTTTCTCTTTATTTTCTCTTTCCTTTAATGATGGTTTCACTGCTGACTAAAGTACATTGCAGTTTTCTACTTTCAACGCTCGAATCAACACGAATAGATGGTTGTAGTAGGTTTGAGCCTGATACATCGGTCGTCTGCGTGCAGGACAAAGGATTTTAGTATCAATTCACAATCCTGTTAAATCTCGATCTTCTACCTAATCAGGGCATTGAGATCATTGAGATTTTCTAGGACCTAGAATTTTAGTCAAACAGCGCAACATCGCTTAAGTATGGTTCCATCAACTCGTGACCCTGATTATTCTGAACTCATGGAAAATATCACGTGATCTTCAAATTCTTCGACGAGAGTGCCCAAAATTTACGTGAATAGACGCAAACGACCATCACGCTTCCAGCGCGCACTCTGGTCACCTAGTGCACTACTTGGAGGTTTTAAGACCAGGATTTCTATATGGAACCTGAGTTTGAAATTTTGGTAATTCATCTAGAATTTCAAATCTAGTCCTAATATGTGTAGCCTAGAGTTGGAAATCTACCCAAAATTTCATAGTTTCTTCGCTAATTACTTTTTACGTACTAGGATTTTTAAGAAATATTATTTATAAATAAAGAGATGTACTAGGAAGTCAAAATTATAAGTTTTTAGCACCATTTCTCAGGTTGAGGAGTGCTCATGTGCAACCTAAGGACAATCATGGTAGTCAAGGGGTATTACTACGATGCCTAAGTCTCATTCAAATTCTATATTCCTAAGGGTCATTCATTGAGTGTCAGGTTCAGGGAAGGTTCATAATAATCCTTATTTACATTATGGCGGGCACATGTTTCCCACAATGCCTAAGCTTAGTTTCTAAGTCCAGACAATTATCCTGGTAGTTTACAAGAGAACAACGGTCCTATTATTTATAGGGAACCCGGAGTTTTCGTCTTTGAGTTCAAATGACTAAACCTAAAACACTCAAAGAGGCCTAAGTTCATTTCTAAGTTCATGTGCCATCCAAACAAGTTTCTAGGGGGCCTAAAATTTTTGAGTTTCTATGTCCTCAATTTCTCCTAGCTACAATGGGAATGCACATAAGTTCAAATGATTATCTTAATAATTTCTAAGGTGACCTAAGTTTGAGTTTCTACATTCTTAATCATTTTTCCAAGCCTAAGGGAAATTCAGTTAAGTTCAATTTTTTTTTTAAAATTTCAAACATTATGACTTGAGATATTTAGAGTTTGTATAAGATCATTTCCCAAGGCCAAGTTGTCCAAACTATGCTCTGATACCAACTGTAACGCCCCGTGTTTTCAGGACACGATTATATGACTCGTTTCCCGAAAACCCGAGTGTTAACCCTAAAGGATGGTCAAATTCAAGTGTACTTTTTTTTATTCATCAGAGTAAGCAGATGAGCGTAATGTGGACAAATCGACATAAAGTAAAATTTCATTATTAATCAAATATACAAGAAGCTACCCATAATGACTTATACAAACCAATGTCTCCGAATTTAACAAGCACAAGTTTTATAAGAACTTAATACATAAAGAATAGAAGGAAGCATATAAATATAAGCCGCAAGATCATGCAGCTCCTCCAGGCAACTACAGTCATGCGTCCCTGACGATCGTACCCTGCTCCTCATCAAGTCTGAATATGCATATCATTAAAGCCACTTGTACTACTTGTACGGTTGTATATTTTATGGATGAGTGGCCAACTCAGTGTGAATTTCCCTCAAGATTACACACTGTCGCATTAGGTAAGCATAGTTATAAAACAACGAGGCGATCAAAACAATACATAATGCAGTCTTTTTAAATGCATGGATGCACATCGGCCTGGGGATGCACATCTAGCCAGACTTAGGCTCACGCCCATGCAAATCATCGATCTGGAAAAATCATCTAGTCGGACAGGGGTCGATAGTCGGTGGTCTAGGAGCTAGCGAAACGATACCCCAAAAATCCTAAGGGCATGTGCTACAGCATCCAGATTAGCCACCCGTCATCGCCAACATGCTATGGATGCATGATTAGCCAAACCGTTATTAGTTCAGTTACAATCAGCCAATTTAGGTAAGCTCAAGGTCACTACGGGGAGCTCAGAGCCTAGCGTAGGCCGACAGCTCGGGCATAGTGTTCTATACCACCATCTCCGGCTAATGAGACTACCACCTTAGGATGTTTAATGGAAACCTGTCGACTAGTGGCCAATCATATTACAATATATGTGGCTTACCTTCGCATGGTTACATGATATAAAAACATCAAACCCATATAGGGAAAATACCAGGACAAAGACACATAAGGCGATATCAAAACAAACCACATAGGTGATATCAAAATAATGCGATGAAAGACCATCCTTGCAAACCGTTGGACACAATAACCCTAGATGGCAGGCCCACATCACTAGTTAATTTAAACCACCATTCAATAACCACTAAGCCGAAGGTCCATTACTATCACGACCAGTCGGGTTACATCCCAAGTATGGGTGTACACATATAGGTGGGGGTTTCCCACTGGTGTACCAGTTTAAGTTCCATAAGCAATTCACAAATAATCCACAAGCATGAATAAATACGCAGGATAAATATTAAGCAGGCAATGTCGCAATTTAATTTCCACCAGCCAACACATGTGATTATAAGAGAGAGATATCAATTATAAATTTAAATAAGAACCGTAACTTAAGCTAATAGAAAGATGGGAATCTCAAGGGGAAGAATCATCACCTGTATGTTAGTGTTCACGAACTTTGTCTAAGTTTCCTCGTGGCCCGGGGTTACTCAAGGAATCTCCTAAAAATTGACTTTCATGCTGGTCAGATATTGTTATGGCTTTGTACAAGAAGTTCAAAAGGATACAATAGCAAGGCCTTAAAGTTTGCGTTTATCTAATTAAGGTGGTCTATCAAGGTTCTAGCTCACCCTTACCGGTGGTTGGACAGGTCCCTACATGTTTTGTTTTACACATAAGGAAATTCCTTCAATGGTTGTAAGTGTAATGCGCGTGACCCGGTACACCACTGTTTATGGTCATGTGTAGCCCAGTGTTGTAGTTCATGTGTATTGGCACCTGCCTAAATGATCCCATCATTGTCCAGCATTTCCTGGCACCGCATGGATGGTGTGGATAAATTGGATCTAACATAATCATCATATACAGGGTCCTTACAGGCTGCTGGCGACATTAGTCAGTTATGTAACTGGTGCGAGGTAAGTCAGTCAAGCACATCCACCGTCCCACACTATTGGACACCAGGGGCATTTACATATATCATAGTGGGGGTCTATGCCCATGGCACATTGCCATAAGCACAGGCTCGACAAATGAATAGGCAGTTAGGATGGAACACATTGTCTTGGTATACACTATAAAATATATCCCTATAAATGTATATATTTATATTAAAACGCCCAGGGACCAGACATTCTCTGATGGACGGCCTGTATGTAGCTCATCCATACCATGCACGTGGAAGGAAGCATATATATAGAGGTGGGCCACATCCAGACCTTGGATGGTCCGGTTCTAACATAGGTATCAGGTGGGTCCCACCTGGACCACCTCATACGGCAAGTATGCATAATGTTATATCACCCACTTACATACTCTGTACATAAATGAATATTACAGATCACATGCATCACATATGTATTTAGTTGGCGTACATCACTGCATCATATATGTGTACGTCACATGCATCACATGTGTACTTATTTAGTATACATTACATGCATCACATATGTACTTAGTTAGCATACATCACATGCATCACATATGTACTTAGTTATCACATGCATCATATATGTATACATCACATGCATCACATATGTACTTAGTTAGCATACATCACATGCATCACATATGTACTTAGTTATCACATGCATCATATATGCATCACATATGTACTTAGTTAGCATACATCACATGCATCACATATGTACTTAGTTAGCATACATCACATGCATCACATATGTATCATTTCAACGTGGGTTCCACATGTGCCTAACATGCATATATGTATATTACTTCAATGTGGGTTCCACATGGGGCCCACCACATATAGCATTGTATTTAGCAATATGCCATTTTCTTTAAACCCATACAGTAGTCGTCCAACACTGCTTATCTATGGAGGACCAGGATGAGACAAGGAGGTGCTGTTTTGAAATGGATGGACGGTTTGGATATTATCCACATACACCGCTCATCCTGCAACTGAGGTTCATTGCATATTTTAAAAATTCTCATGCACGTGTATGTGCATTTTACATATGTATTTTTTCAATGCAGCAGCACCCAGGCCTGCTCTGTTGACGGTCGGCCTGGCTGAGCCACGACATCAGGGTGGGGTCCACTTCCATATCCCTCCACTACTGCTGGATGAGGCCCACCTGTGGATGCAGGATGCAGTCCACCAACATCTGGACAGGGCCCCAAACTAGGGTAGTCCACCAGCTTTTTGGTGAGGCCCACCTGCATTTGGTGAGGCCCACCTGTAGTTTGGTGAGGTCCAAAGTCTGCCTCCTTTACTGACGTGCAAATGCCCCTGTTTTAGTTGTTTTGGAGGTCGTTCCGGCCCTGATTCTCAGCTCAATCACGGCCCATCACTCGCCATATTTCAGCCCATGTCGACGCCCAACCGGTGGCGTGGTGGCTACTATTTTTTTTTTCGACAAGGAATGACCCAAAACAGGGTCATTCATTTGTCGAAAATCGGCCATTACTCAGCCCAATTTTTAGGCTGTCCTAGAATTCAGTGTTAACAACTTCCTAAAGCCATTCATACGTCACTGTTTTGGTCCAAAAATAGGGCCATACTCGGGCCGATTTCAGCCCCGAAACAGTGCCTGAAAGTAGGCCACCATCGATACCAAAATAGGGCCTGTTCTTGGTCTGACGTATGGTCCCAACTGTAAATGTTTTTCAGCTATGAACAGGGATTTGTTTGAGGGTTTGTGTCAGGTGCGGGATTCATTTTAGAGTCTCTAGAGAAAGGAATTTTACCTAGTGCAGTTGGGTCCGACCCAGTCTTGGTTTGTCACGCACACACCCACCAGCCTCACCTACTTCTTCTCCTCCTTTTCTTCCTTTTTCAAATGGTGTTGCTGTGTACACTCACTGACTCAGCTCGGTCCGTTCTTCACGGACTGAGTTGGGGCAGTGAGTGTCAGGCTCACTAAAAAAAACAACTCTCTTAGTTTTCTTCCTTTCCCTGATCCCTCTCTGTGCTTGTGGAGTTTAAGAGAGCTGAGCTTCTCCTTATATAGGCAGAGAGAGGAGAGGCTGACGGTAGGCAAAATCCTCCACGTTCAATGGTTGGGAGTGTAGGATGGTTAAGATGAAGCCGTGTGATCTCATTGGATGACTAGGATGGTGCCAGACAAGGAAATGATGACCATCAGTCTCACCCGACCGTTTCTGGTTGCGAGGAGACCTTGGCAGCTTGCATGCAAGCGCTCTGGCGGCTGAAATCTTGTGGATAATCGGCATGCTAGCATGCCTTACAAGTTTCGCATTGAATGTTAGCCATTCTTGAAGGGCTTGGATGATTGGGATTGATCTTCACTATTTCAATGCATGAGTCTAAGATCTTATACTATTTTGTTCAGTGGACCCATGCGATTAAAATGGACGGTTTGGATCATCCAGAAAGTGGCTATGGTGGCCCACTTTAAAGCTCAAAGGCCAATGTTTTCAAATAAGGTGTTGGCGGGAATGGTTTTGAGAATTTTATATAGCACTCATCGTGTTCTAGTGTCTGGGGTGTACATGCACCTAGCTTTGGAGACTCATCACGACTCTGGTGCCTGATCCACCCCATTCAACTGTCTTGGGGACTGGTCATAAGGGTATCGGCCCAATTTGGGGCGGGGCCGAGGCCCAGGTGGGGCCCACCACTTGATTTGGGTTACATTTGTGGATTCCCATGAATCTCATGGTTTGATCGGCTCGAAACTGAACGTCAATGGTTCAAAAGGTCCAAGGATTTATTTAGATGACTAGGACACTAGTTCTATAAATTTAAGACACTAAATGCTACTTTTAGAATGATTTTAACACCTATTATTATTATTATTATTATTATTATTATTATTATTATTGTTATTGTTATTATATTTTCAATTGTCGATTATTCATATTAAATTCTCATGGTTCTCTCCTTTGGAGATGTTTTGTATGTTTTTTAGGGAGAGATTATTTATTTGTATTTATATATATATATATATACACAATTATATGTATATTTCTAAATTATTCACGTGGGTCATAACTCAATTAGAGTCGTTTACTCTTTCATTCAGTGACCTATAAGTATTTGGCTATAAGGATTAAATCATTCGGGCTTGTTAAGTGGGCCAAAACACATGAGTTTTTTAACGTCTAGTTATCAATTTGTTTAAATCAATGGTGGGATGTGAGATATTGGCATTCTAACTATTGACACTAAGTAATCGGTTGTGACTTATCAAATGATGGTGAACAGTGTATGTTCCTTGTATCTTCATATAAATATGCTAATCTAGATTATAATAGTAACACCCGAGTACTGGAAAGTACGGGGTGTTACAATTTGGGTACCCAACTCCCACTTCGAATTTGGGGAATATGGTACCTTAATCATATTTCGAATCTGGGGGTTTTAAAATTGGGGATTATGGTACCCTAATCACATTTCTAATCACATGCTGTAATGGATCCAGCCATATTGGTAGTTTAATGGGTTTGGTGCGTGCAACCTTTTTTTACAATAGAAAGTGTGATTCATACTGAATTGTGGGATAGTGACTGTTCATCATTACTATTGAGTATTCTGATTTATGCATTTATTTGAATCAGTCCGCTAACAGATCTCATCCCGATTTTAGAATGTTGATTGAGGACTTTTGAATATGATTGTGTTTCTTGGTTTGAATTGCATGTCATCTCTATTGGCCCGCTTGTTCAGACTTGAAATGATGAATGATGCAGATGGCTTTGGAGGTCTTAGATAGTGTGATCCTCGACCTGAGATATGAACATCTTTGTATAAGTGGGTGCCCATATTTCAGAGCATCCAGAGCACTTCTCTGTTGGCGCTACCTTTTGATGGGCCATGCACTGTAATTCTCCTTCATTTGACAATCATAACCATCTGTGGGCAGATTGTAAATAGGCCGTTAACAGAGAAGTTTGAGCAATGGTCCGCTTTCAACCGATAAAAGGGCCAAAGATTAAATTGGCTAGATTCTCAATTGGGAGGTTTTTGGTGCTACCATTTCAACGGTCTGGATCACAGGACCTTGGCCCCACTTTTACAAACTGAATATCTGAGTATACTATTTATGTCCCATCATCCTATGGTAAATGATCATATGATTTTTAATCTTCTTTAGTGCTATTTGGATGCAACTTGCAAAAGCAAAATCAGTGTTTTCATTTAGTAGGTGAAAACCAATTTGAATGATTTTTGGATAGGTGACATTTTAATTCCTATTTCATCAGTTGATCTTGAAAACTGATCTTAAAAACTATGTTTTCAAGTAGGTTTTCCTATGACTGCCAATTAACCCTTATTTCCCATCAAAATGAGGTTTTCTTCTCCAAACATGGGTTTTGATAGTGCATGAAAGGGGCCCTTAGAGTTTGTTTGGACCTGAGGATTATCATAATACATCATAATAATGTAATAAAAAGTTATATGTGTGTGTGTGTATTATCCATCTTCTGAAAACATTTGCATTTGGGTTAACATTGTTATGTTTTCATCGGTGTTAAAATTGTAACAATGGCACTTAAAAAAAATTAATATCAAATTATCAAATACATACATTGATGTGTTTGTTTAGGTTTGAGATTTCCACCCTAATCAATTAAAAAACACAATAATTATAAATTTCTTTATCCATCAACCAGCAATTGCCATTCTTGATTTTCAATCATTACATTGCTATGGTCATTTTCAATCTTTGTCTGGATGTTTGAGTTTTGAGGGTTCATTCCCCAGGTAGGATTTTTGCTGGAGAAACTGTTGGTTGGGATTGGGTAGTGTGTTGCAGGCTAGTGTTTGGCAATTTTGTTGTGGGTTTATTTTGTTTTATTTTCTATGGTTGTAGATTATGTACATCTCTCTATATCAAGATACGTATGATGCCCTTTTGTTTTGTTGTTGGGGCCTGCTTGTCTAGTTGCAAATGCAATTTCCATTTCTATAATATTATAGGTGGTATGCTCCCACCTTTTGCCCAAAAAAAGTGCCCCTAGAAAACTCTTTGATTATTTAAAAATTAAAGGAAGTCCTCCATATTCAAACAAAAAGAGTCAAGCGATCAAAAGGGTTGAAATATTCAAGTCTAAGAGTTTTATTTTTTGGGACCAAAATCAAAGGCATGAGATGAATGTATTAGAAAATCAGTTTAGTTTCATGTCAGGGAGGTCTACACAATCGAAGCTATTTTCCAAGGATAAGTGATGGACTAATACAGTGAGAGGAGGATCTCCACATGATCTGGTTAGAGAGAAACAACTGTATATTTCGAAATCAAACCTCTATCCTTGAGTCAGTCGTTTTAAAAGGAGAATACAACATATCTGAATTCTGTTCTTGATTTAAGTAGAAGAAACCCTTTCAGAACATATCTACTTGTCCTTTATCCCTAGTCAAAAGGGAATTCCTGATGGCCCGATTCTACTTGTCCATTGTCCTTAGGACCAGAAAATTATACATGTGTTGGTCTACCATTTGGTGATCCATAACTGTCCAAGTGATCACTTTGAAAGAATATAGATACACTAGTAATGCAACCCTCATCGCATATAATGTAATATCAACATCTTAGTTATAATCAACTCAAAATCAACCTAGTACATAGAAGGAATATAGATACACAAGTAATTCCCCTCAATATCTTCATATGGATGTTTCTTGCTTTACTTACCTTTTATGTTGTTTTTAAATGTATTAGCTCAAAATTGATGTAGTAGACCCGGATGTTGTTTTTAAATGTATTAGCTCGAAATTGATAGAGCAGACCTGGATGTTGTTTTTAAATGTATTAGCTCGAAATTGATGGAGCAGACCCGGATGTGCGTCGGAGCTATCCGGAAGTTGAGCGGGGGTCCATAGAAGGTGGGAGCCATTGTTATGACCATGATGAAGCTGTCCATTTCCTATGGACAGCATTGGAGTGGCCTAACCATTTAAACAGGCCGTATTTATGTATTTGGTTGAAATTGATAGAGCAGACCCGGATGTGCGTCGGAGTTATCTAGATGTTTAGCAGGGGTCCCCGGAATGTGGAAACCACTGTTATAACCATGATGAAGCTTTCCATTTTCTATGGACAACATTGGAGTGGCTTGACCATTTGGACAGATCGTGTTTATGTATTACCTTGAAATTGTTGAAGCAGACCCTTGTATAACCCTAAACCTTAACCAACACCTAAAACTAAACATCATGATGGGAACAGTGCCCCCAACTGCTGATTCCTTCCTGGGACCCACCATGGTGGTTATTTGAGATCCCACCTGTTGGTAAGTTCACACAAACCTAGACCTAAAGAAGGAATAACACAAATATCAGCTTGATCAAAAACTTTTGTGGCCCAAATTCATTTCGTGGTCCACTTGAGTTTTAGATCTACCCCAAAACTTAAACCTAAACCTAAACCTATTCTCGAATCACAAAACCTATAACCTAAACCTAAACCTTAACCTAAACCTAAACCTATAACCTTAACCTAAAGCAAAACCTATAACCTAAACCTTAACCTTATAACCTATAACCTATAACCTAAACTTATAACCTAAACCTAAAACCTAAACCTAAACCTATAACCTAAAATTCCTAAACCTAAACCTACACCTAATCATAATCTCGACTCCCTAACCTAAACCTAAACGTAAACTTGAAAACCTAAACCTAAACCTATACCTATTCTCAATTCCCTAAAGCTATAACCTATAACCTATAACCTATAACATAAACCTAAACCTAACCTAAACCTATAATCTAAATATAAAACATAAACCAAAACCAAAAACCTAAATGTATTCTCAAATCTTTAAACCTAAACCTACACCTAATTCTAATCTCAACACCTTAATCTAAACCTAAACTTGAAAACCCAAACCTAAACTCTATAGATCCCTTACTCAAAACCCGATTTCTAAACCTAAACCTTAACCTATTCTCAATTCCTAAAGCTATAACCTATAACCTAAACCTATAACCTTAACCTAAACCCAAAACCTAAAACCTAAACCTAAACCTATAACCTTAACCTAAACCTAAAACCTAAAACCTAAATATATTCTCAAATCCCTAAACCAAAACCTACACCTAATCCTAATCTCAACTCCTTGACCTAAACCTAAACTTGAAAACCCAAACCTAAACCTAAACCAAACTCCGAACTCGATTTCCTAAACCTAAACCTGAAAAAAAACAATTTCATATTGATCCCAAACTCTGGGGTAACCTATTCTCAATTCTTCTAAACCTTAACCTATAACTTAACCTAAACCTAAACCTATAAGCTACACTTATAACCTAAACCTAAACCTAAACCTATAACCTAAACACTGTAACCTTAACCTAAACGTAAAACCTAAACCTAAACCTAAAACCTAAATGTATTCTCAAATCCCTAAACCTAAACCTAAACCTATACTTATTCTTAATTCCCTAAAGCTATAACCTATAACCTATAACCGATAACCTAAACCTATAACCTTGACCTAAACCTAAACCTAAAACCTAAATATATTCTCAAATCCTTAAACCTAAACCTACACCTAATCCTAATCTCAACTCCTTAACCTAAACCTAAACTTGAAAACCCAAACCTAAACCCGATCCCGAACCTGATTTCCTAAACATAAACCTTAACCTATTCACAATTCCCTAAAGCTATAACCTATAACCTATAATGTATAACTTAAACCTAAACCTACAATCTAAACCTATAATCCTAACCTAAACCTAAAACCTAAATGTATTTTCAAATCCCTAAACCTAAACCTACAACTAATCTTAATCTTAACTCCCTAACCTAAACTAAAACTTAAACTTGAAAATCCAAACCTAAACCCAATCCCGAACCCGAACCCGATTTCCTAAACCTAAACTTTAACCTATTCTTAATTCCCTAAAGCTATAACCTATAACTTATAACCTATAACCTAAACCTAAACCTAAAATAAACTTGTAACCTAAACCTATAACCTTAATCTAAACCTAAAACCTAAAGCCAAAGCTAAAACCTAAATGTATTCTTAAATCCTTAAACCTAATCCTACACCTAATCCTAATCTCAACTCTTTAACCAAAACCTAAACTTGAAAACCAAAACCTAAACCCGATCCCGAACCTGAACCCAATTTCCTAAACCCAAACCTTAACCTATTCTCCATTCCCTAAAGCTATAACCTATAACCTATAACCTATAACCTAAACCTATACCTATACCTAAACCTATAACCTTAACCTAAAACCTAAATGTATTCTCAAATCCTTAAACCTAAACCTACACCTAATCTTAATCTCAACTCCTTAACTTAAACCTAAACTTGAAAACCCAAACCTAAACCCAAACCCAGACCCGAACCGATTTCCTAAACCTAAACCATAACCTATAACCTAACCTAAACCTACACTAATAACCTAAACCTAAACCTATAGCTTTAACCTAAACGTAAAACCTAAACCTAAAACGTAAATGTATTCTCAAATCCTAAACCTAAACCTAAACCTAAACCTATAAACTAAACATATAACCTACAACATTAACATAAACTTATAACCTAAACCTAACGTACAACATTAACCTAAACCTATAAATAAACCTAAACCTATTCTCAATTCCCAAAACCTATAACCTAAACATAAACCTTAACCTAAACTTAAACCTAAACCTATAACCTAAACCTAAACCTTAACCTATAACCTAAACTCAATTCCCTAAAGCTTAACCTTAACCTAACGTAAACCTAAACCTATAACCTACACTTATAACCTAAACCTAAATCTAAACCTAAACTTGTAACCTTAACCTAAACCTAAACATAAGACCTAAATGTATTCTCAAATCCTAAACTTAAACCTAAACCTAAACCTATAACCTAAACCTATAGCCTACAACATTAACATAAACTTATAACCTAAACCTATAACCTATAACGTTAACCTAAACCTATACTTATAACCTAAACCTATTCTCAAATCCCAAAACCTATAACCTAAACTTAAACCTTAACCTAAATCTAAACCTAAACCTACAACCTAAACTTAAACCTTAACCTATAACCTAAACCTTAACCTATAACCTAAACTCAATTCCATAAACCTTAACCTATAACCTAACTTTTGAACCGATAACCAACACTTATAACCTAAACCTATAACCTACACTTATAACCTAAAACCTAAATGTATTCTCAAATCCCTAAACCTAAACCTACACCTAATCCTAATCTCAACTCCCTAACCTAAACATAAACCTAAACTTGAAAACCCAAACCTAAACCCGATCCCGAACCCGAACCCGATTTCCTAAACCTAACCTTAACCTATTCTCAATTCCCTAAAGCTAGCCTATAACCTAAACCTAAACCTAACCTAAACCTATAACCTTAACCTAAACCTAAAACCTAAACCCTAAATGTATTCTCAAATCCTTAAACCTAAACCTACACCTAATCCTAATCTCAACTCCTTAACCTAAACCTAAACTTAAAAACCTAAACCTAAACTTGATCCCTAACCCGAACCCAATTTCCTAAACCTAAACCTTAACCTATTCTTAATTCCCTAAAGCTATAACCTATAACCTATAACCTATAACCTAAACATAAACCAAAACCTAAACCTATAACCTTAACCTAAACCTAAAACCTAAACTTAAACCTAAAACCTAAATGTATTCTCAAATCCCTAAACCTAAACCTACACCTAATCCTAATCTCAACTCCTTAACCTAAACCTAAACTTGAAAACCCAATCCTAAACCCGAACATGAACCCGATTTCCTAAACTTAAACCTTAACCTATTCTCAATTCCCTAAACCTTAACCTATATCCTAACATAAACCTAAACCTATAACTACACTTATAACCTAAACCTAAACCCATAACCTAAACATGTAACCTTAACCTAAACGTAAAACCTAAACCTAAACCTAAAACCTAAATGTATTCTCAAATCCCTAAACCTTAACCTAAACCTAAACCTATAACCTAAACCTATAACCTACAATATTAACATAAACTTATAACCTTTAAACCTATAATGTACAACATTAACCTAAACTATACTTATAACCTAAACCTATTCTCAAATCCCAAAACGTATAACCTAAACCTAAACCTTAACCTAAACCTTAGCTTGGCCTAAACCTTAACCTATAAACTATAACCTATAACCTAAACTCAATTCCCTAAACCTTAACCTATAACCTAACCTAAACCTAAACCTATAACCTACACTTATAACCTAAACCTAAACATGTAACCTTAACCTTAACCTAAACCTAAGACCTAAATGTATTCTCAAATCCCTAAACCTAAACCTAAGACCTAAATGTATTCTCAAATCCCTAAACCTAAACCTAAGACCTAAATGTATTCTCAAATCCCTAAACCTAAACCTATAACCTTGAAAAGGCTAGCTATATGTCCTAAGGGGGGGGGGGGAGGGTGAATAGGACTGTGCCAAATTAAAATTCAGCAGAATTGAAATACGATAGCTTTATAAAATAAAGAACAGTGCTTTAAATAAATCAAATAACTGAAATGTAAAGCAATCTTAAATAAAGAGCTTGATACTAACGTTATTCTAAGGACGACCTTTGCACCATAAAAACCAAGGGTTTATGGCAGGACAACCTTACTAGAACAAATTGAATATCAAAAACTCTAACAGAAAGGAAATAAAGGAAATGCAAGAAATAAATTCTAAACTATTACAACATTCCCCACTTTGCTTGAAATTTAAATATTACAACATTCACATCCACATATACATTCCACAAATCTGAATGATTAAAGATATAGAAATTCAAAGATCATTCAAATCATAAAACACACCGATATATAGTGGTTCGCTGTGTGTTCACCAACTGTTAAACAACAGCCACACAGCTTGCTACTCCACTCCTAATATCCTCACACAAGGGATATTAGCATTCACTATCAAATGGGCTTTTACAGGTTCACCTAAAAGCTTCACAATTGTGTCTTTTTAACTTAGGCTTACACAATCCAAAAACCCACACTTTCTGAGTTTTCTGGCTCTCCTCAGATAACCAACAACAATGAGATTTTTCTGGCGAATCTCAAACAAAACCAAACATAAAGGAATTTACAATAAATGTAAAATACCTGAATTTCTTCTTCTGTAGCAACCCGTTAGAACCAATCAGAGTAGAAGTTTGAATCAACATTCAATGTCCAATACTCACTTAAGAAATGGTTCTAGGTTCTAATTGATTTTAAATTAAACCAAATTAGGCGTAACTCTATTTGATTTTGATTCCAATGAAGAAGGAATACAACAATTCCTCTTTTTAAAATAAGATTGGAATATAGGAATAAAATTAAACAAGAAAAGCTAACAAAAAGAATATTAAATATGAACAAATTAGCTTAAAATGAGCACAACTTATCTCAGAGTGGAGGCTTGAATTTCTCAAATTAATCGATATAAAACTCTAAAATTCGTGCTCAATTTATAGATGCAAAGATTGCGTCTATGACTAGTCTTAGGAACCTTTGATTGATCATAGCTGTAACAACATTTTAAAATTTTAAGCACGATCTGAAAATTCAGTTCTACGACTAGTCGTAGGGACCCTTCGACTAGTCGTAGACCACCTACGACTGGTCGAAGCAGACCCAAGACTGGTTGTAGGAAACCAGATTTGGTTGCTGGAGTTTGAGTCGAAGTTCTAAGACTGGTCGAAGGACGAGTCGTGAACACCCTACGATCGGTCGAACAGTCTCCACGACTGGTCGAAGAATAACAAAAAAAATTTCAAAAATATTCAATAATTTAGGACTGGTCATAGAATTTTTTGGACTGGTTGAACTAGGTCTAGGATTGGTCGAACAAGGTTCAGGACTAGTCTTAGAACATACCAAATTCATAAATAAAGATTTATCTTGACTTATGTATCCAAAATGACCTACCCTAAGGTCAAACTAAGGTCTATCATACCTAAAACATAAAGTATGAACATTGAACATCATTCTTACAGATGATGGTTTAACCTTTGAAGCTTGAGACCTCTACTTGTTGTAGCTTGACCTTGAGATCTTCTACAGCTTGAATTTAAGCTTCAACTTGAGTAGGACTTGAGTCTTGAAATGCACTTGAGTCTTTGAACAAACACTCTTCTTATTGATGTAGCTTTGAGCATTGATGCATACGGAATATGACACAGTGCATAACCTTGCATTTCTTGAAGTCGAGCACCGTACATGTCTTGAACCATTGTGATGTCGTCTTGAATCACACACACACACACACACACATATATATATCAACATATAAGCACAAGATACACAGATAGAAGTTTTGGCACACAAGAGGTTTTGGCACCACAAAATTTGACATTCCCAGGAGCATGAGACCATAGCACTTACAAACCTACAACATTAAAATAAACTTATAACCTAAACCTATAACCTACAACATTAACCTAAACCTATACTTATAACATAAACCTATTCTCAAATCCCAAAACCTATATCCTAAACTTAAACCTTAACCGAAACCTAAAGCTATAACCTAAACCTAAACCTTAACGTATAACGTATAACCTATAACCTATAACCTAAACTCAATTCCCTAAACTTTAACCTATAACCTAACCTAAACCTAAACTTATAACCTACACTTATAACCTAAACCTAAACCTAAAACCTAAACCTAAACCTACACCTAATTCTAATCTCAACTCCTAACCTAAACCTAAACCTAAACTTGAAAGCCCAAACCTAAACTTGAACACGAACCCGAACACGATTTCCTAAACCTAAACCTTAACCTATTCTCAATTTTCTAAACCTTAACCTATAACCTAACATAAACCTAAACTAAACCTATAACCTACACTTATAACCTAAACCTAAACCTAAAACCTAAATGTATTCTCAAATCCCTAAACTTAAACCTACACCTAATCCTAATATCAACTCCCTAACCTAAACCTAAACCCGATCCCGAACCCGAACCCAATTTCCTAAACCTAAACCTTAACCTATTCTCAATTCCCTAAAGCTATAACCTATAACCTATAACCTAAACCTAAACCTTAACCTAAACCTATAACCTAAACCTAAACCTTAACCTAAACCTAAACCTAAACCTATAACCTTAACCTAAAGCAAAACCTATAACCTAAACATTAACCTATAACCCATAACCTATAACCTAACCTTAACCTAAAAACCTAAAACCTAAACTTAAACCTATAACCTATAACCTATAACCTAAACCTAAACCTAAAACCTAAATGTATTCTCAAATCCCTAAACCTAAACCTACACCTAATCCTAATCTCAACTCCCTAACCTAAACCTAAACCTAAACTTGAAAACCTAAACCTAAACCCGATCCCGAACCCAATCCCGATTGATGTAATAATGTAGCCCAATCACATGGCAACAAACAAGAAAATCTTGCTTTATTGTCAAGCATACTCGAACTCAAGCATCACAATGCATCTATTTCCATCTCCACTATCACTTATAGTATAAATTATTTGATATTTGAATTTATCTCCTTTTTAGAGTCATTTCCTAACACAATATGATAATATTAATAGACAAGGTGGATTTGTCACCAACATTATTCCAAGACCCATATATCTTCTCCTTATAGGAAGTTGGGTAGGGCACATGAAGCTTGAATCCATCAAAGGAGATAAGGATCACCTCTCATATGTTCTCTCTCTTTTCATTTTTTTTATAGGATTGTTTATTTTGTGGTGTCTGATCAAATATACGTACAACATTTTATCATGTTAATATAATTATAAGTTACCTAATCTTACCTTTCTAAAAATAACTAATAATAATTTCTACCTGATGAGAAATCACTAAGTACCATTAGGCTCAACCCAATAGATAAATCAACATTTTCTTCTTTCTGTTTCTTTTAACACACACTCACACACCAGAGTCGTTTACGACCACAATGGGTACTTGAACTTGTGACCTTGTATTGAAACTATTTTGAATTTACCATGAAGGCATGAGTAAGGACCTATGTGTGTGTGTGTGTGAACATCGATGTGTTCACCACATTGAATTTTGTGAGCCCCACTAGGAAATAGGCTATGAATAATTTTTTGTATTTTATTTATGATGTTAAACTTATATGTATTTATGCGTGGATGAATGTGATGTGGATAAGATTGTTTGTGTTTGGATGGATGTAGTTTATGTTTGGATGAATGTAGTTTATGTTTGTATAGATTTACGTAGTTTGGGTTTAGATGGATGCAAATGTGAATATGATGAAATATATTATATAACAAGTGTATATCAGGAAGAATATGATGCAATATATTGTAACAAGTGCATATTAGGAGTTTTGTGCTGGAATATTGAAAAAAAAAGAGTTACCTATGAAATGTTTCGTAGTTTCATCCCCGTTTTTTACCTACAAAATATTTCGTAGGTAAAAGTCTTATCTGCATTTTTTACTTACGAAAAATTTCGTAGGTAAAAGTTTCATCCATGTTTTTACCTACGAAATATTTCGTAGGTAAAAGTCTCATCCACATTTTTTACCTACGAAAAGTTTCGTGGGTAAAAGTCTCATTTACGTTTTTACCTACGAAACTTTTTGTAGGTAAAAGTTTTGTAAATATTTTTACCTACGAATATTTTTGTAGGTAAAAGTATCGTGAAATATTTTCACCTACGAAAAAAATCGTCGGTAAAAGTTTTTTACTTATTTTTTACCGATGAAAAAATTCGTCGGTAAAAGTTTCATAAATATTTTTACCTACGAAGATTTTCATAGGTAAAAATATTGTGAAATATTTTTACCTATGAAAAAAATCGTCGGTAAAAGTTTTTACTTATTTTTTACTGAAGAAAAAATTCGTCGGTAAAAGTTTTATAAATATTTTTACCTACGAAAAAAAATCATTGGTAAAAGTTTTTTACTTATTTTTTACCAATGAAAAAATTCGTCGGTAAGAATCTTGCCATTGCCGATGATTCAATTTTTCGTCGGTAAAAGCCTTTTTCGTCAGTCTTTTACTGATGAATTTTTTCGTCGGTAAAACGTTTTACCTACGAAAAAATATCATTTAGCGGCGAATATTTTCGTCGGTAAAAGTGGGTTTTCTTGTAGTGATAGGAAAAGAAAATGAAGACAAGATTCTAAAATGGGATCTTTAAGTTCTATGGCTAATAATCAACATTAAGATTGGTCAAGCAATAAACAGGCTACGAATGATAATTTCTTCTTCTGCAAGAAGTCAAGCCATCAAGAGATAGACTGCATTAAGTTGAATCAATGGCTCGTAGAGAAGGGTATAGATCATGTCATGGTTTATTTTGAGTCTAATTTGACCAATATGTCAAAAAATTCTTAATGGATAGATTTCAATACAACTATTCAAATTCATAATTCCATGTAAAATATGTGTTAGTGCCGGCCATCGACTAATATTGAGCGATTGGTATACATGGGCATGTATACATCTCACCTCAGGCTGATAAGCTGATTAAGTTTGAACTAATAGATGGTCAACCAAACACCAATTCTAAACCCTAACCCTATAAGCCAAAACCTAGGAACCATAATCACAAACTCTAGACTCAACCCAGTTAACCCGATGAGCCTAACCCTAAACACTAGGAACCTAAAATCCTAGAGCCCTGAGTCAGCTCGACGAGTCAAGTCACCTAGTTAACTCGCTGAGTTAACTCACCCAGTCAGCCTACCCAGTCCAAGAACCCAATTAACTCACCTAGTTAAGTCGAAAACCAAGCCAGAACCCAAGCCTAAAAGTAAGCCCAATTGGAGAAATATGCAAAACCTCAAAGCAACAATCTTCACAGCAGAGCCTCCAAAAGCTTGGAGGAGGCTGCCTATCAAAGTAGTGAGTTCAAGTAGGGACTGGCGGTGACCAGCTTGTCGTCGGCCATGTGGCACTCCCCCTCTTTGGTGTGACATCCCTCAAACATGTGGAATCTCACATTTTTAAAACCTAAGTATGCGATTGAGGTGTATTTACTCTATCCATCTTGTAACATCCTGAAAATCGGGGGTCGAGCAGAAGCTCAACTCCCGAGTTCCAACGCATCACTTATGCAACATAGATGATTATAATTAAATGTTGTCCGTATTAGTGCATTGAACATGAGTGGGATTATACCAAATCAGCATATCATACTCTAGAGACAATTAGATTATGTAAGCGGAAGACTTTGATATGTATATAAAGCATATAAGTGATTGTAAGTCCTCAGAGTATGAACATCACCAGGTTAAATAGTTACATGTATAATTCCAAAATATATAAAATGGTGAAGTGTAATGTCATCTATCCATATCCCTATAACCCCGATACACAACTCCAGGTTTATATAGACCCGCCAGAGATTTGCATGTAGGAGAACTCCTTGTCATCATTGAAGACAGGCTCCATCTCGTAAGCCTCGTCATCACCTGAAACTACAACAGAGTATGGTTAGTGTTTTAAAACACCGTCCCAGAGTGGGAGTGAGTGATCAACTCAGTAGAGCTATAAGGTAAAGGTTAACATGTTATCAATTCAGTCAAGCAGTAATGATAAAGTAATACAACAAGCATTCCTAGATACTCTGGTTAATACAAAGATGATATGAGTTAATGATGCATGCCCTCGCCTACACTCCCTCTGCAACATCATCTCACGATCGCGACATGCACTCCTTCCTCTGTGCTCAACTCAAACCCCAAAGGCACATGCAAATGTGGTGAATGTGCGTGATTAGCAAAGTTCTTAATTAGACTCATTCATACAGCAGGTTTGGGAAGCTAAGGTACCTCCCTTTATATCATTAACCCAAACAATGATCCATCTAGGTTGTCAATCCTAGTTTATCACATACGATAGGCAAGTTCCCGAGTTTACACTATAGGTTGCTACGGGAGGCTCGTCACCTCAGCGTAGGCTTAATTCACACTCGAGGTCACCCCACTAACGCCTTACCAACTGACAGTCTATTTTCGAAGGCTTGTTACTAACCCAACTGGAGACCATAATCAGGCTACGCTGGGGTAGGCCTATTTCATACTCGAGGTCACTCCACCAACGTCCTACCAACTGACAATCTATTTCGAAGGCTCGTCACTAACCCGATTGAGGACCAGAGCCAGGCTGCGCCAATATAAGCCGACAGCTCAAATACAGTGTCTCATACCACCGTATTCGACTCACAAGTTTGGGTTGCTCACTGGTCACTACGGGGAAGCTCATTGCCCCAGCATAGGCCGACAGCTCGACCACGGTGTCCTATACCACTATGCCCGGCTCATTAGTCTTAGCAGATCGTGGTACCAAGGTTAAGTGGGATTTACCTTAGATTCAAGCAATATCGTCCATACATGGTAAACATATAATAGGCCAATCGGTTTATTAGACAAGTTCGACTAGTACGAGCGTATGCTAAATTAATCGACATGGTACTACTGTTGATAATCATCATACGACTCGGATTCATCGAACCCATCAAATGTGGCGAGACTAATTCGGCAAACAAGAATTGTTACCGATTGGCTGGACTACGTAGTAGTCCCAATCATACTCAAACGCAGCATGTGAATACACGTGATAATCATACAATATTTAACAGTCGATTCAAACATAATTCTTATTTGAGCATTTTAACAAACATATTGAGCATGTTATCATACATATGCATTTTATCTATAATTCACGTAGTAGTAATATAGATTACATGAAGGAAACTATACATATAGATAAGTTAGTTGAGAATCATACCTCAACACCCTTATTAAATGACATTCATTAAACAATTTCTCATTTAGAAATTTTATCAAACACAGAACATATCATTATACATATGAGTTTTATACATAAATCACATAGTAGCAAGATAGGTTACATAAAGGGAACTGCAACTATGGATAAGGAAATTGAGAATCCTATCTCAACACCCTCATTAAATACATTACAACAAGCATTTTCTCATTCAGGCATTTTATCAAACACTTAGACTACACACATCACATACATGTAATAAATTAGTTAAAACACATATTATAGCAATTCCTTCCATATAGGAGTTGCCACATATACAACAATCATGTATTCACAAGCATCAATCATAACAAGTATCAATCAAAATTCCATATTCATTCAGACATTTCATAAACACATAGAATGCATTATTTTCAACATAGTTCATATATATGTGTAATACGCAGAAACATCGTATCTAAGCATATGTGATAGCAATTAAGTCAGTCATAAATCATTAACTGACATTAAAAGCCTTAAAAACCATAACCTAAATGTTTATAGTCTGCACCTTTCATCGGTAAATTCGCATCGAACTCGGTTCATACACAACGTCTATGTCTATAAAACAACGGTTACCTGAATCACGGAATAGGTTAGCTATTTTGTCGATTCATCTATTTGGATTCCTAAAACAAGATTCGACGATGTAGCTAGATGTAAAGGCGATTCTACGTGTGGAGTAGCAGGAAGGAACCACGGCAGCAAACTCTAAGGACCTCCCTTCAATCTTCACTCCTTTCGTCCCTTTTCTCTCTTCTCTCTCCTAGGGTTTGGAGAAAATCGTATGGAATGAGAGAGGGGTGGTTTAAGGGCTTTATATAGGCCCAAAAATGCTGCAAATGGCCCCAGGACCATGGTATACTTAGGTTATAGCGAAAGAGCGACCGTTTCGGTCCAACGGAGCTCATCTGGAGGCCCATTTCCTGCATACGGTCTGGAGAAAGTTTCCTAACAATGGATCTAGGCCAGGTTAAGATTTTGGTCTGATCGGATCAATGGATTGACCGCGGAGGACCAGTTTCAGTTCAACGACCATCAACACTCGATCAGGGCCATAAGTATATTGACCTGTGTTGAGAAATTTCCCTGATCCGAGGGTGTAGTTGGGTCAGAATCTGACGGTCTAAAACCTTAGATTTGGCTTGCAAGAGAATGGCCCAAATCACTTAAGTTGGAGTTCATTTTCTAAAGATATTCGCGTTTCTCACGCACTTCGCTCCAGGCATAAGTATGCGCTTCTGGATATTATTAGGTCTTGATTTTCGAGATGGTTGTCAAGCCCAGTAAGGCGGTCATAACTGTATAGTTTCGTAGTAATCGGACTTTCGACGTGCGGTCCAGGTCTGATACGGAGTTTCAAGGTGCTCCTGAGAGCAACTGGGTTTAGAGATTGATCCTAGGTTTCTAGGTAACGTAGCGTTAGCAGTTCTACTCGTTTTGGGTCTTGCAGTTCGTATTTGAAATGGTTTAAGCTAATTTCATCGATGATTTAGTTTAGTACTTAATTAATTTTTGTCTAATTCCTAAAGGATTTGGTCCTGAGTGATATCTACCTGAGGTGGTACTCAGGCCTTTGTACGGATTTTTTTGGGATGTTACACATCTCCTTACCCAACATTCCCTTTTACCACATCATCCAACCCATGAGATGATGCTATGTGACAATTTCCAATCATAACCCTTTAACAACCTTTTGCCTTTAGGATCACCAGGAATTACAAGAAAACTGGGTTTGGAGACTATAAATAGTCACTTCTCCTTCTCATTTCAAGCACTCACTCACTTCTAAATCCAAGGCATCCAGTATGTTCAAAAGGTCCAAAGCATTCAGGGAGGATTAATCATCCCTCCTCATCTCTTAGGGCCTTAACCATCTAGTCATCCCTCCACCAAGGAGAGTGAGAATAAGAGAGAGGGTCCAGCCCTGATCAAGATCTGCCTAGCCATAGTCTAAGCCTTAATAAGCCACCTAAGTTTAAATCCGAGCAACTCGATCTATCCTTGAGACACTATCATTCATCCAATCATTAAAGCTTTAATTAGTTTCATTAAATCAGAGCGTTATCATTAACATTAGCATTATGCAACACTCATTCTCTTCTCAACCTCCTTGTTTCTTGTATACATCAATATTATATTGCATTTCATTATTTTCTCGTATCTAATTGGTGGGCGTATACTCTAAGGCTTGTTGATATAATCAGAGCAAGTCTAGTAGAAACCTTAGCCAGTTAGTTGTCATTTTACCATAAGCATCAATACAATATTAAGCATCTCATACATCACCTTTTTACATACTTTACACCCTACACTCGATCGTTTCGAATGTATGCTTTGTAGCTTGCCGATATAATCAGATCATGCCCATTAGAAATTCTGATTGATTAATCACCATTGTCATTGCATCACATTACATTTTCTGCATGCGAGAACTAGTTTTCTTCCTCATAAATTAGTCAGATCTTGTGAAGTAAAGACCGTACATCTGTACTGGTAAAGCGGGTGCCTTACACATTCCTTCTCTGTAACAATGGTCCCTTACTTAAAATCTCTGGAACACAAACTAACAAATTATATTAGGGTTAAAGATCCTCATGTTTTTAATCTTAAGCATTTTTAAAGGGTCTAATCGGCTATAGGATCATAATAATTGATTAGTGGCAACTCTGGTCAAATATAACAACTTTTTACCCCAAACCAAAGCCCTCTAGTGAGGTAACCAATAGAAGAGAGAGTCGATCTCCCATCCCCTGAGAAATCTACCCTTTATTGTCCACAAAATGGCGACTCCGCTGGGGAGGAACTAGTCACACTAGTCGCAAACCGACTTGAAATTTCTCTCACATTTGCATTTGCATCACCATTCATACTAAAAATAATAAAAAATTGCATCTTTAGGACTTAGGCATCCTCGAGAAATTCTCCCTTCTTACAATATAATTCGTGCTAGATCATAAGTAGAAATGGATAACCATAAGGAAAATGTTCAACCCTTCCATGCTCTCGATCTCACAGAAGCTCAGCTTACATAGCTATAAAAGGAAGAACCGACGCCGATGACCTACATCTAGGAATTTGTGTAAGGCATAAAAAAAATACAAGACATGTTCCGACAATTCATGGAAGTGTAAGCTACTTCTGCCAACAACTCAGTTAGTTAAAGTCAACAATAAAAACAATCAGCTCATTGGCTCTTCACAACCTCTAGTTCAAATCAAGCACAATAGTCAAACTCTGCACAAGACCACTGACACTAGTTAGCGCAACCCTCGACCATGGGGCACTTCTTTTAATACCCTCCTAAAGTTAGGAGTCAACCATCAAACAATCCCACAACTGGGATCTCCTGTCAATTTCCAGCATAGTTTCAAATTGATCCTTTAAATAGGGTATCTAGTCAATTTCCAGCTCAGTCTCAAACCAATCCTGTAAACAAGGTCTCCAGTCAATTTCCAGCTCAGTTTCAAACCAATCCTACAAACAGGGTCTTCAGTCAATTTCCAGCACAGTTTCAAACTGTCTTACAAATAGGGTCTCCAGTCAATTTCCAGTTTAGTTTCAAACAAATCCTACAAATAGGGTTTCCAATCAATTTCCAGCACAGTTTCAAACCGATCCGACAAATAGGGTATCCAGTCAATTTCCAACTTAGTTTCAAACCGATCCTGCAAACAGGGTCTCCATTCAATTTCTAACACATCCCATAATAAGGATTATAAATCAATTTCAAGCAACATCTTCCCCTACTAGAAGTCATGGGATAGCTTTAGTGAATGCCTACAAGGGGGTTAGTGTGAGGCTTAGTGCAACCAGTGGAACGTGGCGAATACCCAACAAGTGGGTCACTTCCCATCATCTCAACGTCCCCTGATTGGGAGTGCTTTTCAATTTTAATTTCCCACTAACGGGAACACGATTACATTCCAACAAGCTCCTCCTTACAGGGGCCATAGGATCAAAGAATTCATTCACTATGTTAAATAATCGGAATAAGCCTTGTCGCGAGAGACGTCGGTTCCTCAAACAAGCCGCACAAAAATAAAGGAGTTATGGGAGTAACTTCAAAGATAATAAGGGGTCAATCTCCCCTCAACGAAATTTAGGGACTTATGTCCCTTTCTAGATGCGCAAGTACCTCAAAACTTTGAGGTACCCCAGTTGAAGAGATATGGTGACAATAGATGTCATACGACACATCTTAAAGCATATATGGAGAACTAAAAGCAGTAGTAGGGAATAAAGGAGCACTCATCCGCCTATTTCAAAAATCTCTAAAAGACGATGCCTTAGACTATTACACTTCCTTGGATTGCCACCAGATCAAGAATTGGGAGTATCTCTCTTAAGCATTTGTTGACACATTTGCCTACAATCTCAACATGACTCCCAGAAGAGCAGACTTGGTAGCTTTGAGATAAAGAGGCAATGAAACATTATCTACATATATAGGATGATGGCGAGCAATAGTTGCCATAGTGCATACCCTAATCGACGACGAGGTGCAAATCTTCATGATTGTCCATTCAATAAATCCAGACATATCTGGATATCTGATCTTACATCCCTATGTGAACTCCATTCAACTCATCCGTGCCGGAGAGCAAGCAGAAGCAGGAATTCGCATGGGGACAATCTTAGAACAAAGTCAAAGGATTACCCATAGGAAACATGAATGGAAATGACAACATTTCTACCTATTGCTTGGCAGAAGCAAATAACATCATTGCCATGGCTCAAAGCAACCAATATGCACCTCAACAGGGGTGCCAATAATACTAGCAGTATCATCCTTGGCATCAACAACACAAATATCAACTACCACCTTCATCGTGGTAAAATCCACAACCACAACCTTTGCAACAGCAGTAGCAACATCATCCTAGGGAAAATGTTCAGTACCCCCCTTAGAATCACACCTCTACGGTATATTCACTCCATATCACAGAATCACTTAAATGCACCATTGGTCTTGTAAGGGGTATCCCAAACCCCTCTCCTAGCAGCCGAGCCAGTAATCCATCAAGGAAGAAACACTCACTATTTTCCTTTCACTCTCCATCAACGGGTAAAATATATCCTCGACAACGTTGTAATCTCTGTCCTAGCTGAATCTGAATTTATCATTCCAAGTAACTACAGTACATAAGAACCGGATGTTCTGATCATCGACATCCAACATTCAGACGAAGACATCCCTTACCACAGTTTTAAGATTGAGACTATGAATATGGTTGCCAATTGATGAGTGTCGAATGTTGCATACCAAACCCCAGTAATTGCCTAATTTTACGTACATGATAAGGTTTAATGGAGTGTTTTAATCGTGTTTTTATTACAGGATGAAATCAGGAGCATTAATTGAAAATTGATGTTAAAGGCATGGATTTCATGATCCAAAGTCTTCAGAGCATGGGGTGGACTCCAGAGAACCAATAATGAAGATTTTACACGCCTGGGATCTGAGGAAAGCAAGCCAAAGGGGCCCGAAAAGGGTCCAGAATGCAAGATCACATGTTTCCCGCCATCCGATCAACTCGAAACTTCATACATGTGATGGGGGCCGTAAATTAACCGTACATATTAAATTTCAGCCATTGATGATCTCGGGAAGTGGTCCAATGGACAGATCAGCCCATTAATCATCAATTTGGGGCCCACCTGATATCTGGAACCTCTCCAAAATTTACCTGGACGGGTTAAACAATATGGGAAAAGGGATGGACGGCGCAGATTTCTCATAAATATTGAAGTGGACCCCACACCATGATGCACGTACACCATGTATATAAACTCGAGCGAGCCTTCAGACCGATTTGCCGAGTCGATCGGCGCATGCAATCGACCGACTCCTCTCTCAAAAATTCAAAAATCCGGAAAAAAAACAAAACAACGTCGACCGCTGCCAATCATGGGATCGAGTTGTGGGCCTACGATGTCCATCAAATTGCCAATCCGGACCGTCCATCAGAGTCCAGGGGAGCCTCTCAACACTACCTAAGTGGCAGATTTGTAAATCATCATCAAGATTTGAATCTAACCGTTCAAACGCAGGATGGACGGCAAGACAGAAAGCCACGTGGGCTGCACCGAATCCACCCCAAAACCAGTCAATTCCTACTAATTTTTCGAGCTGAAACCAATGGATGGCGTGGATTCCTATGAAAAGTCCAATAATAGACCCCACTATCATCGCAGTGTCGGTTTGGCGTCCGCGAAACGTACGGACGCTGCCAGTTTTTGCGAAAATTAGTGGGCCTCGTACGTCGTCTGTACGGTCGATCTGATCCGTTCATCGTGTAGAGGACTTCGAGAGCTTCAAAATGATACTGATATTCCACTCCCATGCGTACACATGTGCGTGATATAGAGGCCACAAACAGGCAGTCTTGTGACGTTAAAAACTGTTTTTGTTGAGATTTCTTCTGTGGGCCGCGTCAATGGACATTCAAAATCACCCATTCTTAACTGAAATTTCGTCCTGAATCCAATGGACGGGGTGGATTTTCCAGAAAACACCTCTGTGGGGCGCACTGATCACGGCTGTGAAAATTTGTACTCCGAGTCCTTCTATGACTCTGCCACCGACCCCAGCCATCCAGAGCCAGGGAATTCGAGATCCAGAGCAAGGAAGAGAAGAAAGAGAAGAAAGAAGAGAGAGAGAGATTGTTTGGTTTGACGTTCTTTTCTGAATTTTATTTAATCTTTTTTGATGGATTTTATGGGTCACTAATCTCTCAGCTAGGGCTGAGATGAAGCCCCTAATTTGATTAGCTCTTGTATTGGTTGATTTACTTTGAATATTAATTAATTTGTTTCTTTCTCTAAGTGGGCTTGATTGGTTTAAATTCTATACTTCTCCATCTATGAACTTGATCAAAGTATATATATGGATGTTGTTTGGATGCTTATTATAGGTGCTTGTGTCGGATTAAGAACAGGTTTCCTATAGAGGAAGAAACAGGGTGCTTTAATGAATGTACATTCCATGTACCCGACCAAGGACATGGGATGTATTGTTCATGACATTGCTTAAAGGATTTAGACATTCTGTATGCCCGATTTAGGATACAGATTGTGCTTTCTCTATATAAGTGGTATCAATCTAGATCAAGGTGAATCAACAGACAAAACAAGGGTTAGGATAATTAGGGGTGGATTCGAAAGTCCTAGTGCTCTCTCTCTGATTGAATTTTTTTTTCCCTGTTCTTAATTATTTTTTTCCTAGAATTGTGCTTAGTAGTTCATTCCATTATCTGTTGGATTAGTTAAGGAGAGTTATAGATTTGAATTGTGATGACCAGTCCTCGTGGGAACGATCTCGTAATACGTACCGTATCTGCATCTGTTTCGTATACTTGCGAGTTTAAAAATCATTTAAATCGTGTTGGTTTAAATAAAACATCAAGTTTTTGGCGTTTAAGTGGGACATTTTTTCCAAATTGAATTTAGGATTCTCTCTTATCATAATTCATAGTTTAGGATTTTACTAACTTTAGTCTTAAATTATTTATTTATTTATTTATTTGATTTTTAGAACCAATTTTCCTGTCTTGTTGGGTCGTTGATAGATCTTCTAACTTGGTAACTTCGTCTTAATTTCTTTACTTTCTTTATTATTATTATTATTATTATTAGATTAGGTCTTATCCCCTAGATACTAACTTGTTTTGTTTTGTTTTGCAGGTTTTTAACATAGAAACTTCTACTCTGGTAACATCCTTCTAACTTCTCCTTTACCTTCTGTATTGCTGTAGGATTTTGCTTTCTTCTAGGATTAGACTCAGAGTTAAGGTTCTACCATGGAATTGTGGGTACGTGCATATGCTGAGATGGATAGGAGATATTGAGGAATGCCTGAGGGTTGTGGAATTTAACGTATACCTTAAGATTTCTCTCCATCGAGAACAGACATTGAGAACCGACTAGAACGTTATGTTCCATCGGTTAATAGGGCCGTATACGATCATAATTATGGGAATGAGGATTATTATCAACCATCATATTCTCCCATGATGATCGATGACTATAACCAAGTGGAACCATCAAAATCGGGAAGATGAACCAACAACATATTGTAATAATTATTCTCTTGGATCCCATACCTTTGAGATCCAACCAGAAACGATCCAAGAGGATTCATGTTTTAATCTAGAACAATTCAACCAGCATGTTGCGAAAGTGATGAAATCATTAGAAGCACTCAATTCGCACCTTGAAAGGATAGAGGAAGCTCGCTCATCCCAACTACAATCCAATCCAGAAATACAATGCGAGGAAAGTGATCCTCACTCGCTTTTGATGAAATCTGGAATTTGGAATGAGGAGTTGGATTCCATTAATGAGCACACGGTTCAATTCCCCGATGAGTCGATCTCAATGACTGTTCAAAAGAATGGGGAAGAAACATGGTTGTCTTTTAAATATAATGATGATGACACACCCCACTCACATGACACACTTGAGTTCAATAAAGAGGAAGAGGTTAGTTTATACGAACCTCAACCCAATCTGGAAATAGAATGTGAGGAAAGCGATCCCATCCCAAGTGTGCACTGCATGGAAGTAGACGATGATGCATATTGGGAAGATGATTATGAATATGCAACCCAAATTCCCTTCGAATCAATCTCAAATTTGGTCCAAGTCAATGATCAAGACGTACACGAAGTGGTTGGTCATAATGAGCCACTCCCCTCACCTAACATGTCTGATTTGGACCACTCCTCTGAATTACATGATGATATAATTCGGGAGATGGACGAGCTACTCGATATGACTCTTGAATTTGAAACCACCCAGTTGAGGCCACCATCTGAACTGTTGAATAATGACGATACATCGCCTCTTCTGAGTAGTATCGATGAACAGAGTTCATACATCAATGCTTCGGATATCGATCCTCGATCCGTTTGTGCGTATGGAGCAAGAGAGCACACCTCCGTTTACCTTAAAAAACGATGGATTCCTTGGGCAGATCATCACGAGCTCTAATGTGGAAAATGAGTCACTCTCAACTGAATGTCCCAACTCTTTGGATGATTGCTTGGCACACTTTACAGATTCAAATGATCCCATGATAAGAGACATAGTGAATGCCTTGCAAAACAATATCTCGGTAGTCATCACTGACCGAGAGGACCCTTACTCTGAAGCCCCTCCTTCTCCAGATCCTCACTATTTACCACTAAGGGAGGAGGAGCTAAAAATTGAACTGAAGTCTGCTACTTCGGAATGTGTTGAGACTACGTCACTTTCTGAGAATTTTTCTGACTTTCATTTATGTGTAGTCTCTGATTCACCATGGGATACTAACATCGAAACTTCTTCTGTCGCAGGTGAATCGTATATACTCTGGATACCTCAGGCGGATCAACGACAATTTTTGATGAGGTACGTAAGTTTCTCTGGAATGTCATGCTCCAGGGCATCCAAGCCTATTGCAAAAATGGCTTTTCGATGATCCTGTTGAGAAATCTACTGAGAAACTTATCAAGATACTGGCCGGAAGAGGAACCTTGCAGCATGACTGAGTAGTTTTTCCCTGCTTTCGTAAGACTAGAGTAGTTTCCTTTATGTTGTTTTAAGATAGACGGTAAACTTAGCACTCCTGGGAGGCAACACAGCCTTTTGCTTTATTGTATTGCTTTTATTTCATTCCTTTTCATTTTTCTAGTTAGTTAGTTCAATGTTTGTGGGTAACATTACTGCAAACCCTCACGAGACTACAACTTGTCCACTAGGGGTAACCTAGGGGTTTAAAGGCTTATTGCATGCGCTAAATGCAATCGAGAACACCTGCGAAAGTGGTATAGGTAGGATCTTCTTTTGTGTTTCTTTTTGTTATTTTTGCTTCTGTTGATTTCTCTCTTGTGCTAACTCACTTTTACGTTGAAATTTTTTTGAGAAAA
This sequence comes from Magnolia changhungtana, assembly GCA_030180095.1. NCBI lineage: Eukaryota > Viridiplantae > Streptophyta > Magnoliopsida > Magnoliales > Magnoliaceae > Magnolia > Magnolia changhungtana. The sequence continues at coordinate 1,286,693 of JASAUF010000203.1, read as the reverse complement.
GCTCTTGATTCTCCATCCAGGTACTATCTTTCCCTCACTCCTCTTTTATTCTCGTTGTCCCATGTGCATTGCTTGCTTATTTCTTTTACATTAAGGACAATGTAGATTTTAGGTTGGGGGTGGGAGATTAGGTTACCTAATCAGTGTTTTCTTTGTCTTGAGCAAAAATTTGTGAAAATTTTAAAATTTTTTCTAGAATTTCTATTGAATTCAAAGTGATTTCGAAGGATAGTTGTGATTTTAACATTATAAGATATGTGATGTTCGTAACTTATGACTTTTGGATTCGGCCATCTGCTTGATTTCACAGTTAATTTTGAATTTGTAATCCATGATTAGAAGTGGTAAACATTGATTGAGCCATGATTTCACATATCACATCTCGCTTACACATTAAGTTTTGGTTCGATAACTGAATGATTAACTTGGTAAAAAGAAGAATTAAAAGGCTAAGTCATATAATCTTCACCATAGGTTTGCTCCCTATAGGTGCAGATTTGATTCTCCATAGTTGACATAATATATATATATATATATATATATATATATATGGCGACGAGTTTTCACCATAGGTATGCTCCCTATAGGTGAGGATTTGATTTCCTTCTTTGGCGTACTGTTCATAAAATAAATATATATATATATATATATATATATATATATATATATATATATATATAAATCTAAGGCTGGTAAGATGAAAAGTTAATCTATGAGATAAGTGTTGGTTTCAAGCTTGGTTGTCATGAATTACTAATGATATCATGAAATTGTCAATTGGATCTTTTAATGATTGTAAGCCGAGATTACACTATACATTCATGGAGCTCAATGTTCAGAATTGTTCCAATTAATGGATTAATAGTTTAAAATTAATTATGAAATCTGCCGCGAGTTTGATTCTAAGAGAAAAATTCCACACACCAATCATGAATCTTAGAATTTTCACATCTCAGCTATCTGTTCACAAGTCACTTGAGTTTACAGGAATTGTCTTTTATTTCTGAAATTATTTTTCGCATGTTTTCCTCGGGACTAGCAAAATGCTGGTTGGGGGTTATGATGAGTGTCGAATGTTGCATACCAGGCCCCAGTAATTGCCTAATTTTACGTACATGATAAGGTTTAATGGAGTGTTTTAATCGTGTTTTTATTACAGGATGAAATCAGGAGCATTAATTGAAAATTGATGTTAAAGGCATGGATTTCATGATCCAAAGTCTTCAGAGCATGGGGTGGACTCCAGAGAACCAATAATGAAGATTTTATACACCTGGGATCTGAGGAAAGCAAGCCAAAGGGGCCCGAAAAGGGTCCAGAATGCAAGATCACATGTTTCCCGCCATCCGATCAACTCGAAACTTTATACATGTGATGGGGGCCGTAAATTAACCGTACATATTAAATTTCAGCCATTGATGATCTCGGGAAGTGGTCCAATGGACAGATCAGCCCATTAATCATCAATTTGGGGCCCACCTGATATCTGGAACCTCTCCAAAATTTACCTGGACGGGTTAAACAATATGGGAAAAGGGATGGACGACGCAGATTTCTCATAAACATTGAAGTGGACCCCACACCATGATGCACGTACACCATGCATATTAACTCGAGCCATGCACCGGACGGCTGAGTCGGTCAGCGCGTGCGCTGACCGACTCCTCTCTCAAAAATTCAAAAATTCGAAAAAACAAAACAGCGTCGACCACTGCCGATCATGGGATCGAGTTGTGGGCCCACGACGTCCATCAAATTGCCAATCCGGACCGTCCATCAGAGTCTAGGGGAGCCTCTCAACACTGCCTAGGTGGCAGATTTGTAAATCATCATCAAGATTTGAATCTAACCGTTCAAACGCAGGATGAACGGTAAGACAGAAAGCCACGTGGGCTGCACCGAATCCACCCTAAAACCAGTCAATTCCTACTAATTTTTCGAGCTAAAACCAATGGACGGCGTGGATTCCTGTGAAAAGTCCAATAATAGACCCCACTATCATCGCAGCGTCGGTTTGGCGTCCGCGAAACGCACGGACGCTGCCAGTTTTTGTAAAAATTAGTGGGCCCCGTACGTCGTCTGTACGGTCGATCTGATCCGTTCATCGTGTAGAGGGCTTCGAGAGCTTCAAAACCATGTTAATATTCCACTCCCATGCGTACACACGTGCGTGATACAGAGGCCACAAACAGGTGGTCTTGTGACGTTAAAAACTGTTTTTGTTGAGATTTCTTCTGTGGGCCGCGTCAATGGACATTCAAAACCACCCATTCTTAACTGAAATTTCGTCCTGAATCCAATGGATGGGGTGGATTTTTCAGAAAACATCTCTGTGGGGCCCACCGATCACGGCTGCAAAAATTTGTACTCCGAGTCCTTCTACGACTCTGCCACCGACCCCAGCCATCCAGCAGCTATAAAAGGAGAGTTTTGGATGTGGGAAAAGAATTCAGAGCCAGGGAATTCGAGATCTAGAGCAAGGAAGAGAAGAAAGAGAAGAAAGAGACGAAAGAAGAGAGAGAGAGAGAGAGAGATTGTTTGGTTTGACGTTCTTTTCTGAATTTTATTTAATCTTTTTTTATGGATTTTATGGGTCACTAATCTCTCAGCTAGGGCTGAGATAAAGCCCCTAATTTGATTAGCTCTTGTATTGGTTAATTTACTTTGAATATTAATTAATTTGTTTCTTTCTCTAAGTGGGCTTGATTGGTTTAAATTTTATACTTCTCCATCTATGAACTTGATCAAAGTATATATATGGATGTTGTTTGGATGCTTATTATAGGTGCTTGTGTCGGATCAAGAACAGGTTTCCTATAGAGGAAGAAACAGGGTGCTTTAATGAATGTACATTCCATGTACCCGACCAAGGACATGGGATGTATTGTTCATGGCATTGCTTAAAGGATTTAGACATTCTGTATGCCCGATTTAGGACACAGATTGTGCTTTCTCTATATAAGTGGTATCAATCTAGATCAAGGTGAATCAACAGACAAAACAAGGGTTAGGATAATTAGGGGTGGATTCGAAAGTCCTAGTGCTCTTTCTTTGATTGAATTTTTTTTCCCTGTTCTTAATTATTTTTTTCCTAGAATTGTGCTTAGTAGTTCATTCCGTTATCTGTTGGATTAGTTAAGGAGAGTCATAGATTTGAATTGTGACGACCAGTCCTCGTGGGAACGATCTCGTAATACGTACCGTATCTACATCTGATTTGTATACTTGCGAGTTTAAAAATCATTTAAATCGTGTTGGTTTAAGTAAAACATCAAGTTTTTAAACATCCAAACAAGCACCTATAATAAGCATCCAAACAACATCCATATATATACTTTAGTCAAGTTCATAGATGGAGAAATATAGAATTTAAACCAATCAAGCCCACTTAGAGAAAGAAACAAATTAATTAATATTTAAAGTAAATCAACCAATACAAGAGCTAATCAAATTAGGGGCTTCATCTCAACCCTAGCTGAGAGATTAGTGACCCATAAAATCCATAAAAAATATTAAATAAAATTCAGAAAAGAACATCAAACCAAACAATCTCTCTCTCTTCTTTCTTCTCTTTCTTCTCTTCCTTGCTCTGGATCTCGAATTCCCTGGTTCTGAATTCTTTTCCCACGTCCAAAACTCCCCTTTTATAGCTGCTGGATGGCTGGGGTCGGTGGCAGAGTCGTAGAAGGACTCGGAGTACAAATTTTCGTAGCCGTGATCAGTGGGCCCCACAGAGGTGTTTTCTGGAAAATCTACCCATTCCATTGGATTCGGGACGAAATTTCAGTCAAGAATGGGTGGTTTTAAATGTCCATTGACGCGACCCATAGAAGAAATCTCAACAAAAATAGTTTTTAACGTCACAAGACCGCCTGTTTGTGGCCTCTGTATCACGCACGTGTGTACGCATGGGAGTGGAATATCGGCATGATTTTGAAGCTCTCGAAGCCCTCTACACGATGAACGGATCAGATCGACCGTACAGACGACGTACAGGGCCCACTAATTTTCGCAAAAACTGGCAGCGTCCGTGCGTTTCGTGGACGCCAAACCGATGCTGCGATGATAGTGGGGTCTATTATTGGACTTTTCACAGGAATCCACGCCGTCCATTGGTTTCAAACGAAAAATCGAGAAAATTGACCGGTTTTAGGGTGGATTCTTGCGGCCCACGTGGCTTTGTCTTGCCGTCCATCCTGCGTTTGAACGGTTAGATTCAAATCTTGATGATGATTTACAAATCTGCCACCTAGGCAGTGTTGAGAGGCTCCCCTGGACTCTGATGGACGGTCCGGATTGGCAATTTGATGGACGTCGTGGGCCCATAACTCGATCCCATGATCGGCAGCGGTCGACGCTGTTTTATTTTTTTTCCAGATTTTTTAATTTTTGAGAGAGGAGTCGTCAACAAGACGCATGCCTTGACCGACTCAAATTGTCCTGGCACGCTCGAGTTTATATGCATGGTGTACGTGCATCATGGTGTGGGGTCCACTTCAATGTTTATGAGAAATCTGCGCCGTCCATCCCTTTTCCCATATTGTTTAACCCGTCCAGGTAAATTTTGGAGAGGTTCCAGATATTAGGTGGGCCCCAAATTGATGATTAATGGGCTGATCTGTCCATTGGACCACTTCCCGAGATCATCAATGGCTAAAATTTAATATGTACGGTTAATTTACGGCCCCCATCACATGTATAAAGTTTCGAGTTGATCGGATGGCGGGAAACATGTGATCTTGCATTCTGGACCCTTTTCGGGCCCCTTTGGCTTGCTTTCCTCAGATCCTAGGCGTGTAAAATCTTCATTATTGGTTCTCTGGAGTCCACCCCATGCTCTGAAGACTTTGGATCATGAAATCCATGCCTTTAACATCAATTTTCAATTAATGCTCCTGATTTCATCCTGTAATAAAAACACGATTAAAACACTCCATTAAACCTTATCATGTACGTAAAATTAGGCAATTACTGGGGTCTGGTATGCAACATTCGACACTCATCACCAATATAGTTGTCAATCCATCACCAATGAATATCGAGTATGTCTTCTCATTGGCAAAATGATAGAGCGTCAAGTACTGTGCAAAGAATCACTTTAAGACTAGAGCAATAAAGAGAACCTACAACAAAAAGAAATGGGGACTGGGATACAAGACTGACCTCAGAGAGAAGTAGAGGAAGAGGGAGTTTCGATGCACGCTAATAAACTTCGTCGGACCTAGGACTCCTTGCAAGGAGGAAGCATCAGAAGGATTAGCCATACCGTATAAGGGTCTCCCTTTATGCCCAATCGAGGCTCTATGGCCTCCTATCCGGTGGAAAATAATCTTAGGGCTAGTAGGGAGAGAACCGCCTAAACTAGAAGAAGAAGAAGAAGCATCAAACCTAGAGTAAGACCGAGTGCAACACCTCGAGGGATATCAGGATGCATTGATACTTACCATCACAACAATTTTGGCAACTAAATAGGAACATGCCCTGCCTGTCTCAACTTCAACCAACCAAGGGCACACCCTGTCTGTCTTACCTTCAACCAACTAGGGGTCACCCTGCCTGTCTCAATTTTAACCAACCAGGGACACACCCTGCCTGTCTCAGCAATCAACCGAGGGCACACCTTGCCTGTTTCAACTTCAACAACTAACCAAGGGCACCTTTGTCTGTCTCAACTTCAATCAACCAAGGGCACACCATGTCTATTTCAACTTCAACCAACCAAGTGCACACCTTACCTTTCTTAGCTTCAATCAACCAGGGGCACACCCTACATATCTCAACTTCAAACAAACCAAGGGCACACCTTGTCTTTCTTAGCTTCAATCAATCAGGGGCACACCTTGCATGTTTTAGCTTCAACAATTAACCAAGGTCATGCCTTGCCTATCTCAGGTTCAACCAACCAAGGGCACACCCTGCCTATGTCAGCTTCAATCAACCAGAAGCGTGCCTTGCCTGCACCGCATAAACCATTAGCTACACCAACATCATCCATCAACAGCTAGGGATGAAGATCCCTATCATCTAATTATAGTCATGACAGTCCAATCACTTAGACCAAAAAGGGAAAATAGCCACCCATGGATTGGTCTGATGTGCAAATACCAAAGCAGTACCAGATGGTGGAGCCGGAAGAGCTCTAATTCGCTGTAAGTGATTTGGGAGGGACTGAGTACAACTCAGATCCTGAACTCGATATAAGGGAAATCATGGTCATTAGGCCAGACCATGACTCTTCACCCAATGCATCGACCCCGCCTCTTCAAGGGAGGGCACGTGGGGTCTCAACTAGACAACTACTCCCCAAACCATCAAGTTAGCAGGCGAGCCATCCAAGGGCACCGGTCTAAAAAAAAATGCCAATTTAAATACCATTTGGCACCTTGAGCCAGGTTAAGATCAGTCATTGTTTGCAATGCCATCTTGCTTAGGGTCCCTTAGAACCCAAAAATCCAAAAGAATCAAGTCTTCAAAGACCAAAAACATACAGCTTTTCAATTCTTCAAAAAAAAAAAAAAGCCTTTTAATTCCTACATTCAATAACGTACCTAGTTCGTCTAAAGTGCTACAAGAGTTCAAAGCTGACACATGATTTTGACATCAAGTTAAATTTCGAACTCATTGGTCTAAATGAAGTCCACAGTGGGGAAGATGATGACCCAACTTCTAAACTTGAGGACCTCCTCAAAAAGTTCAAAACCAAAGCCAATGTCGTAGCCGATGACTTCGAGGTAGTAAACTTGGGAACCCCTGAAGTCCCTAGGGAAGTACGCATTGGGAAATCCTTGCCATAAAAAATCAAGAAAAGAATGGTAGAATTTCTGACCCCGAGACTATGCAACTTCGTGTTATCATATGAAGACATGCAAGGGCTCAATGAAAAACTCATTGTACACCATCTTCAAATGAAGCCAGAGATGAAGCTAGTAAAGCAAAAGCTCAAAAGAATGAAGCGAGAATAGGTCCTGAAAGTTCACGACGATGTCATCAAATAATACAACACGGGATTCTTATTAGTCTCTAACTACCCTGAATGGCTCGCTAACATCGTGCCAATACCAAAGAATGATAGCAAGGTCTGGATGTGCATCGACTTCCAAGATCTCAACAAGGCTAGTCCTAGAGATGACTTCCCTTACCATACTTTGATACATAAGTCGACAACACTGCAGGGCATAAGATATTCTCTTTCACGGACGGTTTCTGGGGCCATAATCAAACCAAGATGGTTGTCGAAGATCACAAAAAGACTTCATTTATCATACCATGGGGAACATTAAGCTACAGGCTTATGCCTTTTAGTTCAAAGAATGCATGAGATACATACTACCAAGCAATGACACCCTTCTTCCGTGACATAATAAACAAGGAAATGGATGTGTACATTGATGACATGAACATCAAAGTCTCGCACAATTAAAGGACACTTTGACCTGAAGAAGCTCTTCGACAGGTTAGAGAAGTACAAGGTTCAACTCAACCCTAAAAAATGTGTCTTCGGTGCAACCAAAGGTAAACTTCTCATCTTTGTAGTTAGTGAGGAAGGTATTAGGGTCGATGAAACGAATACATGAGTTATCATCAAGATGCCACCTCTAAAGACAAAAGAAAATATGCAGTTTTATTGGTAGAATTCAGTACATCAGCCGCTTCATTGCATAGCTCAATCCTATCTATGAGCTAATATTCAAGCTTATTCAGAAGAATTTGCCTATGGAATGAAATGATGATCGTTAAGCCACCAATGATCGTATCAGAAGATATTTCATGAATCCATTAGTTCCAGTACAACCAACTCCCGAGCGACCTCTACTATTATACATCTTGGTAGCATTGGACGCTATCAGCTACGTCCTCGGCCAACGCGATGAAACAGGAAGAAAGGAACAAGCCATATATTATCTAACTCATAAGTTCACGAATTACGAGACCAGATATTCAACACTCAAGAAGACATGCCTAACCTTAGTATGGGCAAGTCAGCGACTTCGACAATACATAATTGCATATCATATGCTTCGCCTCGCTTGCATGAATCCACTTAAATACCTGTTCGAGAAACCAACACTCACCAGAAGGATAGGCAAATGACAGCTACTTCTATCTGACTTTGACATCACCTATGTACTTAGAAGCAATCAAGGGGAAATCCTTTGTTAATCATCTTGCTTCCCACTCACTACCCAATTTTACCTGTTGAAGACCTTTCCTAATGTCATGCCCCAAATTCGGAACCAGGGAACTACCACTTCCCAAGTCCCAAACTCTGGTCGAAGCAACTTCCTTGCCACTTATCGGACTTGGTGAATGGTTAGCGAACTTCCCGATATCATACCCAGCTCATGACGGTGATTTTTTTTTTGAACGGTTAATCTGATTAGGCTGTTACACATTTTTCACATGGTATCAATGCATATCAAAGAGACGAACCTGTTTGACATATCACACATAATATGCTGCACCAGCTCAACAGTAATGAAGGAAACAATAGCAAACTTCAATAGTTCTTGCATGCATTCTGAAAAAGTGTAATTCATCTATATGAGCAAACCATAGCTCATTAGTCTACTGCATGCCGGGAGTAAAACATGGCTTATCAGGGCGCTCCTGTAAAGATATCCGAAACAACCATGGGCATATTATCAACCGAGCATGTTATCATAGGTGAGTAGTTTATCAATTAAGCATATCATATATCTACACAGGTTATCATAAACCTGACATCAATGTTAGGCATGCTACTCAACAAGCGACCATGAATCATAAGAATAGCTAATCATCATGAACAAGATAATCAAATTTCATTTTCTACTATAGGACATACGAAGGAAAAATAATGATAAAGCTAGTGTGTGGAGTCAGGATGATAGTACGTGGTATCACAAGCCATGGGGTCCATCACAAGGGACTTCTATTTAAACAGTCTCACACCTGATTTGGATAGCTAGAAACAATGTAGTAAACTCCTAATCTTAGGTTAGTTCCATACCTAACTGAAATCGTAACCATTGCGAATGTGCACATAATGATTTATTTACGCACCACCAGCCCAAGTGAATAGTGGATGAATGAATGCATGAGTCAAATGTTGAACATCCCTCATTTCTATGAGTACATCTTCACAACACAATATATATCCCCACCAGAAATCACCAATGTACCGCGCGCACATGGGTAATCCGCCATCCTCACATAAGAGTGGGACACCATCCCTCACCATTTACTAGTACATCTCCACAACACATAATATATATCCCCACCAGAGATCACCAACGTACTGCACATGGGTAATCCACCATCCTCATATAAGAGTGGAACAACATCCCTCACCATTTACTAGTACATGTCCACAACATATGATACATCTCCATCAGAAATCACCAACATACCACACATGGGTAATCCACCATCCCCACATAAGAGTGGGACAACATTTTTAAAAGCAAAGTAATGGGTGTGTCAACCCCTACCCATCTAGCAATTGGCTTAACAATGGGAGACCTTGATTTGTTTCGCTCTACCCGACCTTAGCAGTCAGAATACTACCCACCTCGACCAGACACACGATGGTAGGTAAGCTCGTCACACCTCTTCCCTTCCCAATCCTAGTAGTGGAAAAGACTCTTACACCCATCATACTGTGCTCACCCCCACTCAACACATGATGAAAGAGGACCCGATTGGCCAATCTTAGAGGGTTCATTGGAGGATAGGCGTCTCCAATATCAGGATCTAAGCCCGAGGTGGCCATAGCTCACCCTTCTTAAAACTTTCACAATAATATAAACACTTAGGCCATCAAGCCTCAATATAAACCACATCACCTAATTAGCCATCACATTCCTACCATGTAAAATATCCACTCGGTAAATGCATCACCATGAAAGCCCATATAATCAAGTGCAGAATCGCAAAGGCATATATATACCACAACTCCTCTAGACTTTCATCCAGGCACAGGGACCAACATGAGGGCCCAAGTATAGTACATCAATGCATCTCATCCTCATATAGACTAGCACGAGGGCCCAAATCAAAATTATATATATATATATATATATATATATATATATATATATATATATAAAAAATCCCCCAACTCCTCTGGATCATGTCCAGGTATATGAAATAACATAAGGCTCCAATTTCATGATGTATTCATGCATGCATATAAAATGGATACTCACAAATCAACCATGTGTATCAAATTATCAGGTTGATACCAATATAACAATGACAGGATAAATCAAATTGCCAAGGCACGACACATAGATACTAGACAATTGACTTTCAAGTCATAGCCCATTGTTCATGGGAATGTTCATCTACATCCATAATCTTTTCTTGATATGGGTTGGATCACAACCTTAGTACCCACAAGAAATGGGCCTTAATTAACTTAGGCCCAACTAAGATTTAATCATCAATTCATAATCTGGTATTATAAGACCCACGTTGTGTTTAAGCTACACATTTCATACTACATGCCATCACATATTGGCTGCATAACACATTCCATAATCATCGTATGTGAGCTACATATCACACATCATCCATATATCACAACACATCACATGCATTCATATGTCATAATCATCTCATGCCATCATAGGCTTTACTTAACAATAGTGCCAATTGGCCAAATAGACCAACAACCTAACAATAATAAAACACCATTTCCTTAACCATGGAAGTGGGCTCACTTGGCCTCTCATCCAATGGTTACTTGTAACCAGCTTTCATCCCAAGTTCCATGGGCAAGTAGGCTTTCACAAGCACAAGGCACTAGGCCTAACACAAGAATAGCCAATGTTACACAAAAGTTCATACATTTAAGTGTCCTTTGTAACACACTACGGCCCCACACCTCCAGTGAATACCTAACAAATGGCCACCAAGGCTCATATAGCATGCACATACATAAGGTGCATAGGTTATGGTAGTACACAAGTTTTCACTTGTATCATCATTATCATATACATCATTCCACATCAAATTCATTGTCACAACCTACATCATGCAAGTATGTGTATAGAGTACACAACATATAAGGATTCACATGCATCATTAATATCATAGCCATCATCCATCACTATCATACATGCCCTAGGCATTAGTTGTCTGTCATGCACGAGGTTATCCTTATGTTCACCAACATCATTTATTTATCATCATGCATGCATCAAGTAAAACATGGTTATCTTATCCATGTTATATTCACGACAATCAATATGTGAATTATTATCACTTGTATATCAAGCATAGTGGTCAATTAGCATGTTTTATCATCATGCATATATATACATAATATCATCATCATTCCCATTAGGATCATTTTCACTTAATGATTAACATAAAAAATGCCATAAGTACCACAAATAATCACTCATCCATCATTAATGCATATGTCACAATTCATCACCCATTAAACCATATCTATCATTTCAACCAACCACTCATCATCACCATTATCATGTTGCCATACATGTATCATCATCTCAACCATATCACTAGGTGCGTCCCACCTAGTGTGAGTTCCACATTGACCTCGGACTACATGCAAGGCATGGGGTCATATAGGTCAAGTCTAAGTCCCACTTGGTGAACCAATAGGCCAACTAGAAGGCATAAACATCCAACCACAAGGCTTTCAATGGTGTGGATCTAATTCCACAACTAAGTGAGCCCCTTACATTCCACCATTAATTAGAAACAATGCATAATCTCAAACATAAGGACAACATGCTAACATTTTGCATGTCATATATCATATTAGGCCCACTAGCCACATATACAAGCAAACCAAGAAAAAGCCCAATTATCCAGTTTATGCATTCCAAATTATGCCTCGCTAAGTGTGGTCCACTTGACTAGAGGTAGTGTACATGGCACGCTGCCTAGTAGGCAATGGGCCTGCCCAACGGGCTCAAGGAATGTTACTATTGTGGGCTTCTCACTCTCCAACGATTTCTCTTAGTATTGGGCCCGCTTAGGCCTTAGGATTGCATCATTTAGATGGGCCCTATGCCACCTATATCTGAAGAGAAGATTTGGACAACAAGATCTTTTTACTAAATATTCTATAAGTTATATAACAACCATTTATAAAACATGCTAGGTGGACCTCATTACATGAAATGTAAGGCCCATACAAGATAACCCATACTAGATGACCCACTTGAGGTTTTGAGCCCAAAAACACCTGGTAGTTATTTTTCAGAGTTTAGATACTGCATTAAATGCTTTGGGAAGGTGGCGGGCTCCACCGATGTGGCCCCACATAAATTTTATGTCAAACAGAATTTTTATGCAATATTGGTTTCTGGCCGTCTTTAATTCAGATTTATGATCATGTGGAGCCCACATCTGGTGAAAGGAAGGATCCATCTGATAGCTCTATGTATTGGATTTAAAAGGTATAAGGCGAGCCTCATTGGTTGGGTGTATACAATTTACGGTGATGTCCCAAACATGGGTACTTGGAGGTTAAGGTTGCAAGATGAGGTGACATGTTTATGGAGTCTTATCGGTACTAAAAGTAAGATGGAAGGTGATGTATGGTATGAATAATGGATGGATGAGGTGGATGGTGCTAAGCATGCATTAGCCAAAGTGAAAGAAATCTAGGCATGCATTGGTCAATGGATGGATAAGGGTTGTGAGTTATAGGTTATGTATGGTGAATTATGAAGTAGAGTATTGCAATTGGTTGTTTGAAGTAATACGGCACAAATCAAGACATGCATTGGATGCATGTGTAGAATGAGGTGGATATGGGTCATGATTAGTTTCTAAGGTATTGGGAGAAGGCGAATGATGGGTTTTGGGACATAATCTAATTTTGTCTTATAGTGCTTGTCTTATATGTGCTAGCTTAGTTTTTTGTCATGTAACAATTGTCTTATCTTGTAATAATTCCTACATTCTAGAAAGTGGGCTTTAGGCCCACATGAGCTTAATACAATAAAGATTGCTTATTGTTACATGATATGCAATTTGGGCCGTGGATTCGATGGGTCATATCTCACTAAAGGAGCGTCAGATTGATGCACGGTTTTCACCATTGCGACCACAATGACAACGCAATCCTCATGATAAAGGTCTCAAGGCCATTCAGAATGACTTGGGTGGGGTTGTTGAGTGCACTGGGGTGCAGTGGACGGTCTATCAATGGTGTAAGTTAGGACACATGTATACACGAGCGGTGTTACAAAAGACCAGGATCCCACACCTAATGAAGATCTCTTACTTATTGAAGAAGAATAAGAACGAAAGACAAATAAGTGGATGTTATTTTTCTATGGCGCAACAAACTCCAAGGGAAGTAGAGTCAGAACTATCCTCTACTCTCCTGACGATGTTCTAATTACTATATCTAGGCAAATAGCATTTGAGTACAACAACATGGCAGAGTATGAAGCTTGCATTGTTAGTCTAAAAGAAGGCATAATCTTAGGCATAAAGAAGCTACGAGTATTCAGAGACTCATAACTTATTCTCAACCAGACCAATGATGACTGGAAGACTAAATATGAGATACTACGTCAAAATTGTGAATTTGAGACAAATTAAAAAAAAAAAGGCTTCGTTTAACAACGGACTTCATCTGTCGCTAACAAAAAGTGTCCATCACGCACATCTTTTCAATGGAAATTATGGCAGTTGGCGGAATAAAATAAGAAATAATATAGAAGATAATTAGATAGATATAGAGATAAGAAATTCAAAATTTTCATGTGCATTATAGGTTAGGTTAGGTACAAAGGACTACAGGTTGGGCACGTAGGGTTGGAATTTGGGTTGGGTCAAGTGGAGGGTGAGATTGGGCTCGAGTTAACCCTTAACTGGTACTCACGTGATGAGATCTTATGATGATAGTAACTGTTCATATTGTGGATATTATGCATCCCAAGGTACTTAATCTGCTAACTATCATCGTGTAGATGAATTGAAAACATTGAAATGTGAAGATTGTTATTTGTCAATGGCTCACATTTAGCTTAATGGAAAAAAAAAAAAAACAATGGTGAGGATCATTATTAAGGGATAATTATTGGACCACAGATTTTATATACTGTTTATGGTATTAAGAATATGATGGATGGTTCAAATTAGTGGAACATCTAAGGATGCAGGCGTCAGTCGGCACCAAAACGGTCCTCAGTCAGGACATAGGCAAAACACACTGCGTGAAAAATGAAAAAAAAAAAAAAGGACGGATTTAGAGACGGTTCTGGACCGTCTCTAAAATTGCTTGGTTTGAAGATACTTTAGTGACGGTCGTAAACCGTCTCTAAAATTTTAGACGGCCCCCGACCGTCCTTAATATTGTCTTAAAAATTTGATCATCTTATATGGGTCATATGAGACCGTCATTGGTCGTCCACATTAGAGACGATCCTTAACCGTCTTATATGCGGTCATCTAAGACGGTCATTGGCCGTCTGCATTAGAGACGGTCATTGGCCATCTTTTACTTACAATCTAAGACAGTCAAAGACCGTCTCTAATAGAGATGGTCCTTAGCCGTCTTACAACCCTGTCAAAGACTCTCTCTATTAGAGACGATCCTTAGCCATCTTACAACCCTATCAAAGACCGTCTCTATTAGAGACAGCCCTAGACCGTCTCTATCAGAGACTGTCAAGGACCGTCTCTATTAGAGACAGTCCTAAATCGTCTTATAGCCCTATCAAAGACTGTCAAAGACTCTCTATTAGAGACGGTCCTAAACCGTCTCTAATGCTCAGGTCAAAAATGAAAAAGCTCAAAAATTTTATGAATTTCTAAAAAAAAAAAAAAAAAAGGTCGAGAATCTTAGAAAAATAATTAACAATGTTTAAGAAAAATTTTAATTTTGAAAAAAAAAACTGTAATTTCATAAAAATCTAGATTTTGAAAAAAAAAATAGTAAGAATTTTGAATAATGTTGATAATTTTGAAAAAAAAAAATCGATAAAAATATGATATTTTGACAAAGAAAATTTAAAAAATTAAACAAAATTGTGAAAAAATTGATAAAATGTATTTTATATTTTGACAAGAAAAATTGAAAAGTTAGATAACAAAAGTGAGATTTTGATGATGTATTGTATATCCTTCTGTCCATACGTTCCTCCAACCCATTTTTGGGCCGAGTATAAAAAATTGTGTAGATTTAAATCTTAAGTGGACCACACCATTGGAAAGAATGATAATATAGTACCTCGCCATTAAAAATTATAAAGAGCCCATCGTAAAGTTTTAGTAATGTTTATTTGTAATCCAACTTGTTGATAATGTAAAGAAGATCTAGATGAAGGTAAACTACAAAGATCAAATTGATCCAAAACTTTTGTGGCCTTCAAAAGGTTTTTAATGGTTATTCATCATATTGTTTTGATTGGTATGGCCACCTAAGATTATTTAGTTCTTATGATTTGAAATCGCATCCTAAAATATGATGGAAAAATATATGGATGGTGTTGATATACATAAAATATATCAAGGTGGGCCCTACACAGTTAGAGTAACACCCATGAAGGAGTTATCTAAAATAGTGAAATGGTACTATAAGGTCACCTCATGGGAACTTCCCATGAGGTTAATCTGTGTGCGCCCCACCATGATGTGTGCAGACCATCAACACCATGCATTTGATGTGTCCCATTTAAGTCCAAAAATCAATCATACACGAAACTCAGGTGGGCCATAACATCTAAAACTATGTGAAGACATCCCTAAAACATATAAAACTATTTGGTGGGGCCCACATGAGTTTTGGATGTGTATGAAACTTGGTCCGACTCCTCATCTAAGTGGGACAGACATAATGAATGGGTTGGATCTATGAACCACATCTGGGTGGGCCCAATAAATGATTATGAATGTTTTAATGGGAGGGTAACCCTCTCAACTATAGTATGTGGTATGGCCCACCAAGTCGTGGATTAACTTTATTTTTAAACTCGTGGCCCACCATGGAATGGTGCATCTAATTAATGGGGTAGATCCAAAGTTCAAGTGGACCCACCATAGAAAAGAGTGGGATAGTGACACCCACTATTGAAACCTTCTTAGGGCCCACTGCGGTGTTTATTTGAGACCCAATCTGTTTATAAGTTAATACAAACATGGATGTGGTTAAAACTTGGTCTAATATCCCTCATCCAAGTGGGACACACATAATGAGTGGGTTGGATATGTGAATCACATTCAGGCAGGCCCAATATATGATTATGAATGTTTTAAGGAAACCTTTTGCACTTCATTTAGGTGAGTTACTTGTTACTTTTACTAGAGTAAACTCTGTGGGGTCCATTGTTATTTATTTATTTTATCCACTCCATTCATCCATGTTAACAGATAATTTGAGGTCTAAAGAACAAAAAGGAACCATATCCAAAGCTTAAGTGGACCACACCACAGGAAATAGTGTGATTGAACCTCTACCATTTAAAATTTCTTGGAGGTCATAGAAGTTTTGGATCAAGCTGATGTTTGTGTTTTCTATTCATTCATATGTTTTTGATATTATGAACAACATTTAGCCATTTTTGGACAATCTAATCAGTTCAAATTGAAGAGTAAATAACTTCAGATGTTTAAATCAAATTTCACTGAAATTGTTGATCAATCTTGGTATACCCAATATCTTTTCTCATATGTAGCCTAATTGAGGCGAGTAACTAGTCGAATTGAGGGTATTGATTAGTAAAATAGAGTGAATGGACCAGACATGTAAAATGGGCTAAATATTCCGGTCAAAATTGTGACCCAACTTACTGACCTCATGAGAACTTAAGAATTGATGTTAGTAAGTTTTGTGGGCCCCATCATGATGTGTGTCGAACATCAACACCGTGGATTTGATGTGTCCCCTTTAGGTTATGAGATATCTCAAAAATCATCTGTATACGAAACTCAAGTGGGCCATACCATTTAAAACTATGTGAAGACATCCTAAAAAATTTAAAAGCACTTGGTGGGGCCCACATGAGTTTTGGATGCGACTAAAAATTGGTCTGACCCCTCATCCAAGTGGGACACACATAATGAGTGGGTTGGATATGTGAATCACATTTAGGTAGACCCAATATATGATTACGAATGTTTTAAGAAAACCCCTCTCCATTATATCATGTGGTGTGGCCCACCCAAGTCAAGGATTGACTTTATTTTTAAGCTCTTGGCCCACCTAAGTCATGGATTGACTTTCTTCATACCGTTCAATGCTGTTCTTGGATCATTTTAAGATATTAACCAAAAAATGGGACGAGTCCAAAGCTTAAGTGGACTACAAAGTAGGGACTGAGTGTCCACCATTAAAAATAACATTCATAAAAGTTTTCGATCAAGCCGATGTTTGTGTTTTCTCTTCATTTATATCTTTTTGATATTATGAACATGTTGGATGTCAAATAAACATTATTGTGGGCCCAAGGAAGCTATCAACAGTGGAAATCATTATTCCACACTGTTTCGCGTGGCATGGTACACTTGAGTTTTGGATTTACCGAAAATTTAGGATCAACCCACACCGTTCATCCATTTTTGGAGATAATTTTAGAGAATTATCCAAAAAATGAATCATATCCAAAGATTAAATGGACCACACCACAAATAAGGGAAACAAATTGGCTACTCCCCCTGACATCATCCAATGGCTGGTGGTTGGTGCTCTGTGAGCCAGCCCATGATGTATGTGTTTAATCCATGTCATCTATTTATTTTTAATGATCATCTTATGGTATGAGACCAAAAATGAGATATATCCAAATCTTAAGTGAACCACATTCAAGGAAACAATGTTGAATGAGCGTCAACCATTAAAAAACACTTTGGGGCCATAAAAGTTTTGGATCAAACTGATTTTTATTTTTCCCCTTCATCTGGCCCTGTATGACCTAATCAACCTATTGGATGTCAAATAAATAGTACAGCGGGCCTTAGGAGGATTTTAATGATGGATATATAATAATTTTATAATTTATTATATATATAATGATGGACAACAAAGTGGGGATTGAACGTCCGCCATTAAAAATAAGGGGCGGGTCGAAGGCTTAAGTCAACTACAAAGAATGAGGTAGATCAAAATCTCAAGTTGATCCACAAAAAAATAATAATAACAATAAAAAATGTGGTGATTGAACACTTACTAATAAAAAATTTCAGAGGGCTACAGAAGTCTTGGATCAAGCTAATATTTGATTTTTCTCTTCATCCATGTCTTTTTTTAACTTATTAACAGGTTAGATCTCAAATAAACATTATAGTAGCCCTAGGAAAGTCTTAACAGTGGGTGTCACTGTCCCCACTGTTTTCGATGGTGGGGCCACTTGAGATTTCGATCTGACTCGTTCTTTTGATCATCTCATAAAATGATCTCTCCAAATGAATGGACGGTGTTGATATAATACATATATCATGGTGGGGCACACAGATCTAACTCCTTTTTTGGATCAACTGTTAAAATAATCCATTAAAATGAATGGACAGAGAAGATAAATAACATACATCATGGTGGGCCCCACAAGACTTAAAAACTAGGAGATGGATTGGCTACTCCCCCTGACACTAGCCCCGTGGCTGGTGGTCGGTGCTCCATGGGGCCCACCATGATGTATGTGTTTCATCCATTTAGTTCATCCATTTTTACAAATCATTTTATTAATTTACAAAAAAAAAATTATAGGGATATAAATCTTAGGTGGACCACACCACAGGAAAAAAATAATGATTGGATATCCACCATTAAAATCCTCCTAAGGCCTAATGTATTGTTTATTTAACATCCAATCTGTTGATTAGGTCATAAATACCCAGATGAAGGGAAAAAATAAATATTAGCTTGATTCAAAACTTTTATGGCCCCCAAAACGTTTTTAATGGTCAACGTTCATTAAACACTGTTTCCTGTAATGTGGTCCCTTGAGATTGAGATATAACTCATTTTTTCTTTTATACCATAAAATGATCTATAAAAATAGATGGTCAGAATGGATGAAACACATACATCATAGTGGGGCCCACAGATCGACCACCATCATGCCAATGGTACAGTGTGTGGAGTAGCCAATTCATTTCCTAAAAACTATGCCCCTCCCAATCACTACTATTTTCCTGTGGTGTTATTCACAAGAGATTTATTTCGTGCTGATTTTTTGGTACAAATCTTTTAAAATTGTTTATAAATGGATGTACGGTGTGGATTAAACACAAACATCATGATGGGGCCCATAGAGCCCTACCAGATCCAAAGATCAAGCCACCGTTTTCATTTGTATGGTGAAAGCATGTTAGATTTGCATTTTATGTTAAATAGTGGTGACTCATTCATAGAAAATGTGGGTTTGTTATATGGCTATCCAGACCATCCAAATAATGGGTCTTGTTGTAAATGGTTTATATTTATAATTATATTATGTAATAGTATCTTAACCATCCACTAAATAGACACTTAAATGTATGGCTGTGAATATAGTTTATTATATAAAATATCGAAAACTCACATTTTACGGATTTGTACCCTTATCCCATTTCAGAAGAGGATTTTTCATTTTCCCTCTCTTGACCGCCCTTTTCTTCCTCTCCCTTCCCTCTTTCGAGCACCATTTTCATCGTCAGTCAATAGCCATTCGGTTGCCCTTCTGCCTTGCCATGGCGTGATGATTCAGACCCTTCATCCAGAAGCTCGTATACAGATTTCATGCTAAGGTGAGTCATGGAATGTAATCATATTTTTCTTTATTAAATCATGGGAGAAGATAACATATCCCCTACTGTCATCACCATCCACAGTCATCTCTGTTAATTCCTGCATCTCATCCGTCCAAACCCGCACTTTCACCATCGATCTCATCTTTGCCACAAGACCCGAAATCCACGTCTGTTAGGCCTTCCCACCTGTAGAAGGCCACTAGAAATAGATCAACTCATGAGGCATGTCCAAATGGAGCAGTGACTAACGGTAAACTAGGGTCATCCCTGTTTGATTGAACGGATTCCTGCAACATGAAACGAATAAGATCTAAAATGTTTTAATTCAACACAGCTTCAATAAACAATAAAACATCTATTTTACAAAGTTTGATAGGCCCACAAGAACTTGTACACGTGTAGGACATCTGAGTCCTGTATTAGATAGGACCCACCATGATCATCCAGCCAAAGAATGCAGTCGATCAACTATCAGGTAGTCTACACGAATACAAAACCAAAGCACTGAGTAAAAAGTGCTTTTAAATAATACATAGCTTCCTATGTCTGGCCTATCTGATGGTTGAACTGCCAAAAAAGCTCATCCAGAGAATCTATATGGTGTATCACACCTGATGCATGGCTTAGATGTCTCACATACATTACATGCCAGGTACACACGTGTCTCTTTGTAAAGGCGCAAGGAGGCTACAAAACATCTAATTTCACAATGCCATTATTCTAACAAATTAGCTAGCCAACTGTGCCAAAGTCAGAAAAAAAAACAAGAATATTAGAAACAACAATCTTATGAACTAAAGATGGGGCAAAAAAAAAAGAGTGAAATATTAGCACGCAAGTTAAAGCTCAATTTCAGACTAAAACTTGATACTTGTTGAATGTACAACTAAAAAAGGAGTGGTTTGGTTTTTTGGCGGAACCACTATGTTTAGTTCAACATGGAAAACAGTACCCACGATTAGGCGGGCTTCTGTTCCTGGTTTTGTGTACCAAATCACATGTGAGATAAGAAGCTGATCTTATCACAACACCAATTTAGGCCTAGTACCACCCATCTACCCAATAGAAGGAACACCCAAACAAAACATTAAAGCCACAAGATGACCATTATCACTTCTCAGGGTACATTGGAGTCACGTTTGATATGCATCTTAGCATTGAGCAAGCCTTTAATTTTATTTTCTTTTGTATCTTGCCATTCATTTGTTGATAACTTTGTCTATGGTAGCGTGGAAAACAAAAACCACATTAGGCATGTTTCCATTATGTTGATTAATGCTTAGGGAATAATTGTTAGCATGGCATTACTAGGTGCAATTTTGGAGCTGCCTCAGGGGGTTGGACTAATGATGTTTATGGGCATAAGAAAGCTACCCTCATCTGAGTAAGTGAATGCAGGATGGCTGCATTTTATGCTGGTTTCCCTGGTATGCTTCCTTTTACATGGGCTATTTGGGAACAGTCGATTTCTTTTCTTATTCTATCATTTGTATTTACTATCTATCTGTGTCAAACAGAAACTGTGCCTATTAGAACTCTAAACTGGCAATGCTCATCTGGACTCCAGGCATTTGTTGATGTTGCTGCTGCCATTAAAGTTGGATTTTATGACATAGGTATGCATGCATCCTATTGAGAGGCTTGATGGTCATGTTATGTTATTTATGAACTCTGGATTTATCTTTATTATTATTATTTTTTTCTAAATCTTCTCAATATAGGGATTGGGGCTACATTGGAGTCTATGACAGCAAATCCAATGGCTTGGGAAGGGTTAATAAATCCCAAGATATGTTCTCACTGAACTCTACATCTTCTTTTAAGTTTTGCAAGTTTTTTTCTTTAAGAAAGGATGTTTCTTGCACTCAACAAAGATCTTTTATAATGTCACAGGTTTAGAGTTTACAGCAAGCTCAAGGCTGTCTTCTACCCATTGGTGTTACTTCTGAAAATGATCTAGATCACAAAATGGGGTACTCTCATTGAAGGCCAGGTAACCACAATTTCTACTTGCACAATCAGCCCACTATTCATGAACTAACGCACCATCCCCCTAGTCTCTTCTGGCATTCACCAAAGAGTACTCATCCAAAATTTGTTTGAAATGAACATCCAATCCCTCCCTTGTCTCGGTCCACTAATCACATAGGCTACAGTTATAGAACAAATGTAAACTTTCTCTAACATAGTGGAGTTAACATTTCAAGGTGTAAAATTAAAAAGAAAAGATTGTCAAAGGCGCTTCTTGGTTAAGAACTTAATATAAGCATGAGAAATAATTTACCACAATCTAAATCCAATTCCCAAAGAAC
This sequence comes from Magnolia changhungtana, assembly GCA_030180095.1. Taxonomy (NCBI): domain Eukaryota; kingdom Viridiplantae; phylum Streptophyta; class Magnoliopsida; order Magnoliales; family Magnoliaceae; genus Magnolia; species Magnolia changhungtana. Next base: position 1,264,680 of record JASAUF010000203.1, on the reverse strand, counting down.
AAGTGAAGCAATTCACTTCCACAACTTCCGTAGGGACTCCGTCTCCTTCTTCATGACCTTTGCCAACACCATCTCTAAATCCTCCTGTGTTACATGAACCCTTCTCTCCCTAAGAGCAAACATACGGGCCTCCGTGTAGACTGCCTACAAACAGCACTAAGAGAATTTCAGTAGAGATTCACATTTGCTCACCAAATCAATTGGGTTTTACTGATTTTCCACCCTGATGGTGATTGACAAGGACTAGGGTGGCTATGGGTCTCACTCAGGTTCCAGACCCATTTACTAAATAGGCCAATAATTCAGGACCGAACAAACCCATGACCTGTGGCCCGACCTGACCTGACCTAACGCAGTGCGGCACAACCAAACTGAGCTTAAGAATGGAATATCAAGCTTAAGGTATGCCAACCATGCCCAATTAGTGGATACATCGTGTCTATTTATCTATACTTGTTATCTATTGATAAGCTATCTGAGTGGGTTAGGTTTACTACCAAATATACTTTTCCAACACTGTCACATGACCTAAATTTTTTAGCACCACCCCCACACATCCAGTCCAGTAGCCATTCAAAACACACGCACGCACACCCACAATCCAGTTAATTAACATGTATTAGTAGAAAAAACAACTCCACAAACTACAATCTGCATTGTAAAAACATAGTTTATGATTCCTTTATCAGCATATGGTTAACTCATAGAAGTTTGGTAAAGTCCACACACACCTCTATACACTATAACATGTGGCAGATATTAGATAATGTATTAGCTGGGCCCCATTGTGGATGACATGGCCCTAAAATCAGGTTGGTCAAGGCACACTTCTATGTTGATGCCATAGGCAATTTTTAAACCATCCATTAGCTTGTATATGTGTGACCCACCTATATGAGCTGACCAACTTTAGTTTTAGAGCCACATCATCTGCAAAGTGTAGCCCACTGATGCACAGCTCAGAAGTTGCCAACCTGGCATGTATTGCTGCAAGTAGAGGTGTGAGCAGGCTTAGTAAAACTCTGCTAACTTAAGAGTTACCCTGATCACATGAGGTTGAAACAGAGTACATTCTGTTGTAAGTTCCTTCAAGGGTAAATGGTTTTACTTTGGCTGTCTTAAAATCATGTAAATAGCAAGATTACTCTTATTTGCAGGTTGGTGTATTAATGACACTTCAGGCGGAGTTAACCAGATAAGTTTTTATTTTTCTTCTTGGTAGCATTTGAGTGTCTAATTACCTGGTTGCCTTCTTCTTCTTCTTTTTTTCTTTTTTTTTTCTTTTAATTGTAATTATCCTTGACTGTTTTAGATCAACAAGCGACATCCCCGTTTTCAAGGAACGGTTTCAACATGACAATGACGGTAAGCTTAACTCTAAATATCACCTTTATAATCAGAATTTGTGCTCTTTATTATACCGTGGTTGTATGTGTTATGTTCTTTAATTTGATCATTAAGTAATGTAGTTGCTGGGATGACCTGTAAAAAGCCTGAATGAGGGCCAATGAAGAGAGCTTGTTTGATATCTTGAGGACCAAATTTTTATAGATTTGATCATTTCCCAGCAGTTACAATCTCCGTATAACCATAAGAAATGGGTGTAGATGGGGAACTCTGTTTCATGTCCTGGTCTGAGGATTTTTTCATTCGAGCAGCTTTTGACAAAATTCAGCTGGTTGATGCACTATCCAATTGAATTACAATAACTAGTTCAATTACTGCATAAATCCAAGAAGTAGATTTGGAAAGGAAAACATAACATCTCAGAGTTGGTATTGGACATTGTCTAAAGCCATGCCGAGTTGGTCCACAAGTGTTCGTTTGGTACTACACACCACATAACTCCTGATTAAACCGTCAACCACCACATGTACCAGCTTATGGTATTTTACAATATGGATCCTTCGCAGCCTTGAAGGGGGAGTTATGTGATACTTGGAAGCATATGATGCTTGATACGCAGGTACATTTCAGTAGAAATGGTAGTTGTAATCTGATCAAGTGACCCTGACACAACTCACGTGTTTTCCATTCTGATGTCCTTGGCAAGTTTGATTTTGTTGCCAGAACTTAAGTAGGTCCCAACAGTAAAACTTAGATGTGGTGACTTATTTCATCTGAATAAATAGCCATTAATGGGGGATTTTGGTTTTTTTTTTTAAAAAAAGAAAAGAAAAAAAGAGTGTCCATTGAAGAGTGATTGTTGGGTTTTCTTTTGGGTTTTCAAGCTTCTATCCATGTTTAAATCCTGCTACGTGATTGTTGCACATGCAACTCATAAAAAGAGTAAGAAAGATTGCCAAGCAAGAGGATTAATAAAAAGATTTAAGATGACCACGTCGATTAGCACAACCAACATGCACCTATTCGATGCAAGGGGTGTCATCAAGAAATATGATAGTCCCGAACAAAGTAAGTTTGCTTACTATAGTTTATGAATTTCACTCACTGAGTCAATGAATACCAATAAACTTGGCTTCTTTTTTTTTCCCTCTTAAGTATCAATCTGAATTTTTTATGCATGGTTCTGTATAAGAATTCCTGAGCAGTCATCTTAATTTATTTGCAGACACCTCTGCAGCTAGATGTGCCTCTTCAATTAATTGGAAAGGACCCACATTCCAAAGCTAAGGATATGCAATGGGATGATGAGGGTGTGCTTGTTCAGAGTATGAAAATCTTTTGAAGGTTTGTAAATTGCTTTATTAGCTAGTGTTTCCTAGTATACTCTAAATATTGTCTCTTGTATCCTGGTGGTCATTGCCCGGAATAAATTGAAAATGCATTGTTATGGATGCTTTTCTTAATGTAATGTAAAGTGTAGAAGCACGTCATCATTTAAATTGATATAATATAAAATCAGTACACATATTATAAAATTAGGGTTCCCACACAGTGGCAGTTTGGTAATTTTGGAGTCCTTAGTTAGGGTTTGGGTACAGAAGTAAAGTCTGAGTCTTTGGAAAATCGAGCCGACGCTTTCGGAGTCCGAACTCATTCCTTTGAAAAATAGAAAAATGGGAATATTAGTAAATATGGATTTTCTTGTTAAGAAGAAAATGGAAGATGGATTGTAAAAAACATAAAAGAAATTTTTTTTTCTTCTTTTTTTGCTTCAAGAGAAAGACAGAGAGGTGAGAGTGGGGAAATCGAGGGAGATAGTGGGGGAATGAAGTGGCCGCGTGAGATTTGAAAATAGCGAGTGTAGTTTAGTTTGAAAATGGCATTTCACATGCATGGCATGCATTTCTTTTAAGACAGTAATTTGATTTTACCGAAGACAATTAAATTACATAGGCAAGTGTTTAATGTAAGAAACTTCTCTAGAAATGTTATTCTGATAACTAACCTGATGAGAGTAATTTGTGGTTCAGTTCCTGGACCAATCTCTCTATCATATTTAAAGAAATCCACATTTTTCTTCGTGTTTCTTAAATGGTTCTGTCTCATTTTTGTTTGACTTGAAAGTAAAGGTGATGCATCTTCTTATTTATTCAATCATGGAATGCAGGATGTTGCCGTTAAGGTTCTAATAGATCAGGACTTTCATGAGAATAAACTAAAGGACTTTCTAAGGGAGGTATGCATTTGAAATATTGCTAATAATGTTCTATGAAACTGCACCCATATATGTATTTGGATGTGTGTCGGAGCTATCTGGATGTTAAGTGGGGTCACTGGAAGGTGGGAATCGCTGTTATGACCATAATGAAGCTGTCCATTTCCTATAGACAGCATTGGAGTGACCTGGCCATTTGGACAGGCCATGTTTATGTATTTGCTCGAAATTAATGTAATAGACCCGGATGTGTGTCGGAGCTATCCGGATGTTGAGCGGGGGTCCCTGGAAGGTGGGAACTGCTGTTATGACCATGATGAAGCTGTTCATTTCCTATGGACAGTATTGGAGGGGCCTGGCCATTTGAACAGACTGTGTTTATGTATTTGCTCAAAATTAATGGAGCAGACCCGGATATGCGTCAGAGCTATCCGGATATTGAGCGGGGGTCCCTGGAAGTTGGGAACCGCTGTTATGACCATGATGAAGATGTCCATTTCCTATGGATAGCATTGGAAGGGCCTGGCCAATTGGAGCAGGCTGTGTTTATATTTGTATTTGCAGGGACCATACCCTTAACCTATAACCTAAACATATTCCCAAATCCCAAAACCTATAATTACAACCTAAACCTATAACCTGATCCCGAACCCGAACCCGATTTTCTAAGCTTAAACCTTAACCTTAACCTATTCTCAATTCCCTAAACCTATAGCTTATAACCTAAACTTAAACCTTAACCTAAACCTAAACCTAAACCTATAACCTATAACCTAAACCTAAAACATAAATGTATTCTCAAATCCCTAAACTTAAACCTACACCTAATCGTAATCTCAACTCCCTAACCTAAACCTAAACCTAAACTTGAAAACCCAAACCTAAACCCGATCCAGAACCCGAACCGATTTCCCGAACCTAAACCTTAACCTATTCTCAATTCCCTAAACCTATAGCTTATAACCTAAACATAAACCCAAAACTAAAACCTAAATGTAATCTCAAATCCCTAAACCGAAACCTACACCTAATCCTAATCTCAACTCCACTAACCTAAACCTAAACCTAAACTTGAAAACCCAAACCTAAACCCGAACACGATTTCCTAAACCTAAACCTTAACCTATTCTCACCCCTAAACCTAAACCTAAACCTAAAACCTAAAACCTAAACTTAAACCTAAAACCTAAATGTATTCTCCAATCTCTAAACCTAAACCTACACCTAATCCTAATCTCAACTCCCTAACTTAAACCTAAACCTAAATCGAAAACCCAAACATAAACCCGATCCAGAACCCGAACCCGATTTCCTAAACCTAAACCTTAACCTATTCTTAATTCCTAAACCTATAGCTTATAACCTAAAACTTAACCTATTCTCAATTCCCTAAACCTATAGCTTATAACCTAAACCTAAACCTAAACTTTAACCTAAACCTAAACCTATAACCTTAACCTAAACCAAAACCTATAACCTAAAACCTTAACCTATAACCTAAACCTAAAACCTAAACCTAAAACCTAAACCTTAACCTACAACCTAAAACCTAAACCTAAACCTAAATGTATTCTCAAATACCTAAACCTACACCTAATCCTAATGTCAACTCCTAACCAAAACCTAAACCTAAACTGGAAAACCCAAACCTAAACCCGATCCCGAACCTGAACCCGATTTCCTAAACCTAAACCTTAACCTATTCTCAAATCCCTAAACCTATAGCTTATAACCTATAACCTTAACCTAAAGGAAAACCTATGACCTAAAACCTAAATGTATTCTCAAATCTCTAAACCTAAACCTACACCTTATCCTAATCTCAACTCCCTAACCTAAACCTAAACTTAAACTTGAAAACCCAAACCTAAACTCCGAACCGATTTTCTAAACCTAAACCTTAACCTATTCTCAATTCCTTAAACCTATAGCTTATAACCTAAACTTAAACCTAAAATCTAAATGTATTCTCAAATTCCTAAACTGAACCTACACCTAATCCTAATCTCAACCCCTAACCTAAACCTAAACCTAAACTTGAAAACCCAAACCTAAACCCGATCTCGAACCCGAACCCGATTTCCTAAACCTAAACCTTAACCTATTCTCAATTCCCTAAACCTAAACCTATAACCTAAAACCTAAACCTAAACCTAAAACCTAAATGTATTCTCAAATCCTAAACTAAAAACTACACCTAATCCTAATCTCAACTCCCTAACCTTAACCTAAACCTAAACCTAAACTTGAAAACCCAAACCTAAAACCCAATCCCGAACCCGAACCGATTTCCTAAACCTAAATCTTAACTTATTTTCAAATCCCTAAACCCGAAAACGTACACCTAATCCCGATGTAAACTCTAACCCGAACCTAAACCTAAACTTGAAAACCCAAACCTAAACCCAATCCCGAACCCAACCTAAATTCCTAAACCTAAACCTCGACCTATTCTCAAATCCTAAACTTAAACCTACACCTAATCCTAATCTCAACTCCTTAACCTAAACCTAAACCTAACTTGAAAACCCAAACCTAAACCCGATCCCGAACCCGAACCCGATTTCTAAACCTAAACCTTAACCTATTCTCAATTCCCTAAACCTTAACCTATAACCTAACTTAAACCTAAACCTATAACCTACACTTATAACCTAAACCTAAGCCTAAAACCTAAACCTATGACCTAAAACCTAAACCTATGACCTAAAACCTAAATACATTCTCAAATCCTAAACCTAAACCTACACCTAATCCTAATGTCAACTCCCTAACCTAAACCTAAACTTGAAAACCCAAACCTAAACCCAATCCAGAACCCGAACCCGATTTCCTAAACCTAAACCTTAACATATTCTCAATTCCCTAAACCTATAGCTTATAACCTAAACCTAAACCTAAACCTAACCTTAAAACCAAAACCTATGACCTAAAACCTTAACTTATAACCTATAACCTAAACTTATAACCTATAACCTAACCTAAACCTAAACCTAAACCTTAATCAATAACCTAAACCTAAAACCTAAATGTATCCTAAACCTAAACCTTAATCAATAACCTAAAACCTAAACCTAAAACCTAAATGTATTCTCAAATACCTAAACTTAAACCTACACCTAATCCTAATTTCAACTCCCTAACCTAAACTTAAACCTAAACTTGAAAACCCAAACTTAAACCCGAACCCGAACCCGATTTCCTAAGCCTATTCTCAATTCCTAAAGCTATAACCTATATACTATAACCTAAACCTAAATCTTAACCTAAACCTATAACCTAAACCTTAACCTTAACCTAAACCTATACCAAAACCTATAACCTAAACCTTAACCTATAACCTAACCTAAAACCTAAACTTAAAACCTAAATGTATTCTCAAATCCTCATACTTAAACCTACACCTAATCCTAATCTCAACTCCCTAACCTAAACCTAAACTTGAAAACCCAAACCTAAACCCGATCCCGAACCCGATTGCTATAATAATGTAGCCCAATCACATGGTAACAAACAAGAATGTATCCCTTTTAACACATGGCCCTTTTTACAAAGCTTTAATTTTTATTGTTGTTTCTATTAATTGAAACACTTTTTTGCATTATTTGCTCATTTTAGTTTTGTTTTAATGATTAGTTTTATTTTAAAAATGTGCCCACTTTTTTGGAAGAAGTTTCTGCAATTCTTCACGATTCTGAATTATAATGTTTTGTTGGTTGAATATTTTTTTATTAGATGAAAGACAGAAAATTGTTGCTGATTTTTTTCCTTTTTTTTTTTTACTTACGATGTTAAACTTGTATGTATTATGCGTGGATGAATGTGATGTGGATAAGATTGTTTGTATTTGGATGGATGTAGTTTATATTTGGATGGATTTACGTAGTTTGGGTTTAGATGGATGTGAATGTGAATATGATGAAATATATTATATAACAGGTGTATATCAGGAAGAATATGATGAAAAATTTATTGTAACAGGTCAAATTTGAAAATGTCTTTTTAAGGGTCATAGGAGATGGCCGATAGCAGTCCTTTTAAAGGACGGTTCATGACCGTCCTTTTAAAGGACGGTCCATAACCGTCCTTTGAAGGCTCATAAGAGACGGTTCATAGCAGTCCTTTTTAAGGGCGGTCCATGACCATCCTTTAAAAGGATTGTCTATAGTCGTCCTTTGAAGGCTCATAAGAGACGGTCCGTGACAGTCCTTTTTTAGGACGGTCCATGATCGTCCTTTAAAAGGACAGTCAATGGTTGTCCTTTGAAGGCTCATAAGAGACGGTCCATGACAGTCCTTTTTAAGGACGGTCCATGACCGTCCTTTTTTTGTCATTAAGAATGACGGTTTTCAACCGTCCTTTAAGTAATACGACACATCAAAATTTGATGGCCCTTGCAACGGTCCATGACCGTCCTTTTTGGTCATTTGAGACTGTTTTGGACTGTCCTTTTTTCACTGTTTTGGCGTAGTGACAATCTTTAGCTTTCTAGCTCTTACAAGTGGAGATCAAAGGTTAGTGATCCCCACCTTTGATTTGATGGGTCCCAGCTGTAGATGAACAATGCCTCAAAACTGTCCCATATTGTAAGATAATAACCAGCAAACCTTTCTTCTTTCTTTTGTCAAATAGGCGTTGATATGTTAGTATATAATTGTTCTATCACAACGTTTTGCGCATATGGTCCATTCATGCTCGAGCCATCAAATAAACGGTTTGGATTGTTGCAGTATGTGAGCATTTGTACAGATCGATGGACAGGAATGATGTGCACCATCCTCAGAATGGTGCATGGCAGTGACGAAGGTGGCACCGTTGAGGCAACTAGCTAATATAAAACATAGTTTAAAACCCAAATACTCAATTTCTCAGTGTATGGGAAGATCAGGTCCCACCATTGAAGCCTCGACCAAGTCTTCTCTTGACTCCGCCAAGTAATATTTAAGTAAAAATTGGAAACTGCTGATGTATGTTGCATATAATGTTTCATTTGAAGGTCCCATGGACCAGGTATCCCGACCGAGGAGCCTGAGCTAGCTTTTGAGCCTGGCTTAGACCTACTGGCTTGGCCCATGGGCCAGGCTTGACCCTTGCATGCCTGGCCTGATCAATTTTCTGGCCAGATATCTCAAGTCATTTTAGCCCAACCTGGTTATGTGGATACAATTTTATACATACATATGATCTCTTACAAATATGTCATTTCAATCTTCCGTTAGGTAACCCAGCCATCCTTAATGTGGTCTGAATTTCACGTGGGAAAAAGAGATTTTACAAAATTTTGGGCCCGGACAAGCAAGGTCTGGTTGGACTAGCCCTCAGGCCTACTTGACCTAGCCCATTGCCACCAAATCTAGCTCTTTTCCTCGCAATCAATTTCTATGAATCATCAAAAGTCTACCGATAGGTGGCTAAGATTATCAGTTCAGTGAGCTTCTTCCGAAATGCCCCATCTACATTAGGTTCCATCAGATGAATAGCTTAAATCCCATATTGCGGCCACAAATTTACGGGGCTTTTGGAATGTAAATTACTTTAAATAAGCTACTTATGCCACAAGTAGTTTATATTGGTTTCTACTTACTCAGCAGATAAGTAGGCTGTTTGTCAGCCAAAATGTAAATAAGCATGTTTGGTTTCCATTATCCCAAGTATTTATCCCTCAAAGTCTGTTTGATCCCCCTCACATCCACCATCTATCATGCGGGCCCACCTTGGATGTGGGTCATTCATCATTTGGGGATCCCCTTTAATGTGCATCATCCATTATGTAGGGCCCACCTTTGATGTTGGTCATCCATCATGTGGGCCCCTATCAACGTTATTGTCCATCATATGGGGCCACCTTCAATATCCACCATCCATCATGTGGAGCCATTCTTTGATGTGCAACGTCCATCATGTAGGCCCCAACTTGGAAATGGGTTGTCCATCATTCGTTGCCCGCCTTGGATATGGGCCACTCATCATTAGGGCTAACCTTTGATGTGGACTATCCATCATGTGGAGCTCACCTTTGATGTGGACTCTCCATCCTGTGGGTGCCACCTTCAATGTGGGATGCACATCATTTGGGGCTCGTCTTAGATGCAAGCCATTCATCATTATAGGCTGCCCTTTTATGTGGACTGTCCAACATGTGGGGCCGCATTGATGTGGGTCATCCATCATGTGGGGCCCATATTCAATGTCCACTACCCATCATGTGGAGCTCACCTTTGATGTGGACCGTCCGTTGTATCGGACCCATGTTTGAGGTTTCATCATACCCAGCCCGCTTTGGACGTGGCCTATTTATCATTATGGACCAAACTTTGATGTAAACCATCCATTATGTGGCCTTTGTTAATATAGGGTAATAGATTACATGGGGCCCACCTTTGAAGTGGATGGTCCATCACGTGGGCCCCACTTTTGATGTAGACAGTGGGGGAGTGAGAGAGAAGGAGAGATGTAAGTGAAAAGTTAAAATGCTAATAGAAAAAATAACCTACAGATACAAGTAACTTTCAGCACATAAGTTTTTTATTTTTTATTTATTTATTTATTTATTATTATTTTTTTCACAGTAACTTTCAGCACATAAGTTACTTTTGTAGTTATGTTTACCAAACTAGTTTAAGTAAATAATAATAATAATAATAAAATAACTTAGTGACTTAATAAAAGTTAAAAGGTAACTTATTTGGTGGTATCCAAACCGGCCTTTACGGAGAGAATTTAACAACACAATATCATGTTGATAGTGATGAAGTGGTTTCATCATCTAAGCATATGGCATTGTAGTTCGTACGTAAAAACATATAAAGGCTTCGCCCTTTTGTCCCACTACATTATGATCATACCGTTCTTTGGAAAGGTCCCAGCATATAAGGCCCACATTGAAAAATCTCACTGATGGGAGCTCCTCACCATACAGGAAGCAAGATAGAAATTGCTTTCTTGGACGATTTTTTTTTTTCCTTATTTATTTCGTATGGTTAGTAAGAATAATGATCAAGACATTTTCCATGTGGCCCATCGATGGTGAGACCTTACAAATGAACAGTCTAAATTATCACATTGTGCAGTTTATGGCATTCTATTCGCAGGTCCTCCATATAGGCCCACATCTGAGTCCATCTTATCGCTGGGTGTTTCAGGCCAACCATGATCATTCCCTTGAAGGTGGAGTTCTCCTCTCATGCTGTCTTGTACTCTTCTTGTCCTTGAGCGAAGGAGAAATGCTGCACGTTTGATGCAAACAACTGCAATGCAAAGAACTACAACGACAATCATCACCGCAACGATGATCCCAGTAAGCCCAATCTTCTTCTTCTTCGTGGGAAAATTCAGGTCCGGGTTTCCACTAACACTAAAAGATCAGAAGGGCGTTTGATGTTATGGATCATGTGAATCAGTCTCAAAACAAATATTAGAACTATAGCATATGCATTCAATCATGGGAGAAAGAAGCCACACTCATCAGGTGGGCCTCACAACATAGGTTAGCTGTTCCACAATCAGGTTGGCCTCACGAACTTGTGGCATGTCACACATCCATGTTGAATGGACTGTTGGTCATTTTACTAACCGTCCAAATGATTTTTGTATACCTTTGGCCCACCAGATGTGGATACCGGCCAACCAGCTTTTGCCCCATGGGATCTACATGGTGTTATCCACCTGATGGGTAACTTGGAGCTTCACTTCTGAATCTTCGAGTCTTATTTGGTTTAGGTGAGTTTCTGGGGATATTAGTTGAGTAGATATTGTAGATTATGTTTTTTGAGTTTTAGTGGGGTTTCCTTGACTAGATTCAGTTAGGAAATTACGCATATATAAGAAGCATGCATTGTGATTTATTTTTTCTCAAGTCAGTGGAATACAGTAGAACTTAGTCCTCCCTCCCTGCTTTAATCTTCTTTTCAACTCCTGTATTACCACGGATGCGCCCAACACCTTGTGTTAAGTGCGATTGTGATTCTCTCTCTCTCTCTCTCTCTCTCTCTCTCTCTCTCTCTCTCTCTCTCTCTCTCTCTCTCTATATATATATATATATATATATATATATATATATATATATATATATGCTTTCGCCTACTGTTAATTCTCTGCAATTCTTTTTTTGGTGCTGGTGAGTTTTTTTTTTTTTTTATTATTATTTTTTAAAAAAACCATGTATCTATCATTGATAATCAAGGGGAAATATAAAAGCCCTGATTTCGGGGGTCCCCAGTAGAAAAGGGACATGGGGAAATGATGTAGAGCGGGTCGCGGACAGTTTCATGGCCAAGATGGATCAGAAAAGGCCCGGTCGACGACAGAACTGATCCGGACCGTCGGACCTTAGATCAAGCGTATCTCGCAATCCGGAATGAGTTACCTAATGTAAAATACATGATTTTGGGGTAGAACGAGCTACTTTAGCCAACCAACCCCGCTATGCCGGGTTGCGACACCCGGAATTGCGAAAAAACTGGATCGACGGTTGTTTCCCTGTTTTAATTTCGTTTTTACTATAAATAGTAAGTTTTAGTTTGATTATAACTCTTCATCCATCGGGCTTTAGGAGTTGCGCCCAATGTGAAAAGAGCTTAGAATAATTAGGAGAACAGTTTGGTGAAGCCAAATAGGACACTTACTATTTTTTGCCTAAAACCTTGCACACTAGTAGACATCACGACCGTCTATAAATAGTAAGTTTACTATTTATAGTAAGTCACGATTTCTAGGAGTTTTAGTTGTAGTTTGATTCTGATTTCTTTTCCATTGCTAGATACCCCTTTTTAAAGGGTTGTGAACTCATTTTTAGTAATCAATTAATCAATTTCAAATTTCTTAGAATTTATTTCTATTTTTCTGCTTTCTTTCCTCGTGGATTCGAGAAGTCTCTGTGACGAGTCCAGAGAAGCTCCGTGGATTCGGAGTAGTTATCCTCATCATGTTCATCCCTACGTCAGGAAACCTATCATATCGCTTTACAACGGAGAAGAAAGGCGAACTAAACCAACACAGAAGCCGATGGAGGCGCGGAGAGCACACTGAACCTATCTAATCGCTCCTAGCCTTGTCTTATCAAGTAAAATCATACCTCGAATCCGCGCCGGGAGATCAGCCAGACGGTCGAAAGAGAAGGTGGACTGTGAGTCGCGGCTTAGGCCGGCCAACGAGTCTTCCGGGGCGTTCCCTTCCCGAAAGATGTGGGCAAATTCTATTTGGCCTCCACTTAACCAGTAAATCCACTTCTAGCCCGCTTTAATTTGTCCATTCAGAACATTCACAATCTGCATAGAGTCGGATTCGACAATGATCTGCTTGTAGCCCCTAGCTAAATAGATTCTAAGGCCATCATACACAGCCCAGAGTTTAGCGTAAGTATTAGAAGTAATGTCATAGCCTGAGGAAAAGGCAAACAAGAAATGACCTTTGTCACCACGACATACTCCCCCTCCCCCCGCAACGCCCGGATTCATCCTAGAAGATCCATCGACATTTATCTTTACTCAATTCGAGCACGGCCTGATCCATTTAATCACCTTAACAGGCGAATTGGGGGAAGGCTTGGAGATAGAAATGGAAGACGGAATCACACACCTGCATCCGTCCCTCTGCTCTATTGCAAGATGCTGAGAGAAGACCCCTTCTTCTGAGATCTAGCCGGGCTTGGGCGAGAATTCGATGTCCACCAGAGCACACGCCCCACCAGTGCTGACAGGGAAGTTGGCTTCCCTACAAATCTTACTGAGTTCCTTGCCTTCCAGAGTTCCCATGGAAGAAAAGTCGGGGCCAGCTTGCGCTCCAAAGACGAAAATCTGTTGGCAGACAAGGCGCTCCACCATTGGTGCAATATTCTGACCAGAACTGAGGTGGAGGGACACACACATATCCCAATTTTCTTGCCCAGACACTGCCAAGCCTGCGTAGCAATGTCACTTTGCATGACCATGTCAATTTCTCGCCCATACGTTGCCAAGCCTGGTGCTGGTGAGCTTGATCACATCAACGTTAACTACAGTTGTTCCCTAAGTTCTACGACGAAGAACTATATAAATTGAAAAGCATGCTAAGTTACTTGTTGGGCCAAGGCTTCTAGGATATAGTCGGCCGTAGCGATGTCAATTGGCACTTAGCAGCCAAAACTAGAAAATTAGAGAAAGAACAATGTAAAGGCTATCAAACTTGCAATTTCGTGTTGAATGGAGATACTTTCCTATGTTAGATAATTGAAGTCAGCCAAAGATGCTTTGGATTCTTAGAACATTGTGCATGAGCCAGGAAGAAGCTATTTTTTAAAAACAAAATTCCCATCGATTAGGCAAGATGGGGACTATGGCGCCAAATTTTTCTCAAAAAGTGGAGCCTCTATATGATCAGATGGAATAAATTGATATCAAGATAAATAATAATAATAATAATAATCCAGTAGCAATTATCTCAGAAAATCTATGAATTATATATATTTGATGCTATTAGAATGTTCAAAAGAACACGTTACCTATGGAGGAGACATGAGTCTGACACAGGGTCTTTAGAAATAAGAAATTTTACGGTAAAAAACAATTCTAAAAAGGTGAAGGTACGGAATTATATGTTATTTTCACAAACTAATGGTTAAACTTGTGCAAAGGAAAGGGTTGTATATTGACTGAAGGTCTTATTTTAACCTTCCATGAAGGTCGACGGCAAATGCGTCTGGAGGAGATGTAAGTATATGATATAAACTCTTTAAAATGATGAAAGGTTGACGCTCAAAACCATTTTTAAAAGGTGGATGTAAGCAACGATGTTTTATTTGTACATACACATGGTCAAAACTCATGGATGTCATGGACAGATGTCTTAAATCTGTCTAGTGATTTGTCGATCATATCGATAGGGTTTTATATCATATCGGGTCCCTAGGATTTTAAATCTATGTATGTTGTGTTGATGATGATAAATCGATAGACTTGATCATCGAGAGAGAGGAGAAAGAGATGATATCGGCTTATAGAGGGAGGTTCTTCGATGACATCGATAATTGTTGGATTAATTTTCACCCTGGTCCTCATTCGGTTAGTTTTCGTCTCTATTCTCTATCATTGAGAGATCTTGCGTGATGATGAAGAAGATTGTAACGTTCTACTTCATAGTGGATTGATGACATCAAAGAGTTCCGTGGTTTTACCTCGATTGAGGAAATGTAGAAAAATCTCTTTGTTTGTGTGATTGATGCTTTGATTTATTTCTTGCTTTACTTATATAATTAGGTTTGTATACTAGATCGGAGGTATGTGTAAGGCATTCTAAAGTAGTTCAAGGGTTCATTGAATGGATTTTAGAGTTTTTAAATTATGGAAGGTGTGATGATTCAAGGTTGTTCGACCATATGGAAGGCTAAGATCCTCTCTTTAATTTGTAATTTCTCCATTTTCATAGTGGAGAAAATCTGTCACTTTGTGCCGTGATGATGATTGGAAGGGTTTTCCACGGACCAAATTTGTATTCTCTTAGTGTGGTTGGATGTCATTGTTGCTATCCAGATCTAGATCCTCAGTGATTCTATGGCTCAAAATTACAACAAGTGGTATGAAAATTGGTTAGGCCATAATAAGATATTTCGATAAGGCGACTTGTGAATTAGTAATAATGGTGGTTCCATGGCAGAGACATGAATGTACTCGGGAAAATATAATTTTGAGTTATGAAGATCAAGATGATGAGTTCATTAATCTTTACTATTGCTTAGATGATGCTCTTGAGGAGAGGTGGTGTCTACTATGCGCCCAGACGAAAGATATCCATTGAACGAATATCTCTTGATAAGGAGACATGGATCGATCCGTTTATGTCTCACTCGGATGAGATTCTCTGACACGATGTCATGGGGAGAAAAAGAACTAAGAATGGGGGCCCGAGATAAATCAAGGATGTTTATAACGAAAAGAAATCCTCCGTGGCAAATCGCCACTACACATGAATGTCGTGGTATAAAAAACGCTTCAAGATGAAAAGGAAGATGAATCGATTCCACTTTGCTCACATCGGATGAACATAATAAATTATTTTGCAAATCATGACGTATGTCTCTCGCTATGAGTCGGATGAGTGGATATGGTGATGAAGTGATGAAAGACTCCTTCACAAGAAGTCAAGTGACATATATGAAGATGGAAAATTCTCTTTCGTATCAAAGATCGTATGAGTCATTGATATTTATGACACCATGTGCGGCTGCACATTAGTTCCCTCGAGTGTGAGGCATATCCCGTTATCTTCGCCTCAACTTGATTCGACGGGAAGGCTGGATGATGAAAGCTATAAAAGCGGCGATGGGCATGGGGACATCTTCGATGGTTCGTTTATAATGGGTAAAGAAGTTTGCACCCTTTACAATAAGGTCGGGTTTGTGCAGGTGGATTGATCGTGCGGAAGATCCAATTGACATGTGGCATGGGTCTAGGCCAGGTAAAAAGTCTTTGGAATTGTGGGAAGGAAGGACATGTGAAGAATATTCTGGAAATCTTAAATCAAGAGAGAAAATAGAGGCTTCATTTGTTAAGGCTTCAATGTTAATAAAGTGCATGCATTCAGATTTGGTTTATTCGATGTGATGGTGATGTCCTTTATCAAAAACCTTGGGTCGGGGCATTGTATTTTGTTACATAGATGATCGTATCTAGGAGGGTTTGGATGCTTTGACACGAGGCATCTTTTGTGTTTGACTCCTCATCTAGTTGGTTTACTAACTAGAACGAGTGCAAATCATGGACATCCGCCTGGACAATGGCTTTGCCTATAATTTGTGTGACTTTCACGAGTATGCATCCCTGGGATATTTGATGGGATAGAGGTTCCCATACCTTGACTAATGTGTAGGCACGAATGAATCACGCCATTTTGAAAATCAATGATTTCTCTTGGTGTGCTTGGGGAGAAAATGATGCAAGTACAATGTATTTGATAAATAGTCTCCATAAGGTATCTTGAATGGAGAAGTACACGGGAGGTGTGGGTGACATTATCCATCGTACGGTCATCTCGTAGGTGTTGATGGGAGCATCTTCACGTGGAAAGGATGAGAGGTCCAAGCTCGATTCCACCTCTCGCATTCTTAGGGTGGTGATGAAAAGTTCGGTTATGGTGGGATCCGAGCGAGGAAGTAGGGGAGTAGAGATGTAGTTTTCTTTGAAGATCGGTGTATAGAAGACATTGGTGGAGGAGAATCCACTAGTTCGGGAAGAATCACATGGATCATTATTCCTCCGTATGCACGATGACGGCGGAGGAAGTACATGGACGACCTTGAATATGGACAAGGGATTCATCTTCTATTGAGCCACGGTGAGGTCATCTAGGGAGAAGTCAGAGAGGTACTCGCCACGATGTGATGGATTATGTTAACTGATGGGAGAGAGCCGATAGGATTATTCGGGCCCTAGCTTCCACGAGCATAAGGGGAGTGGTTGAAAGCGGTGGATGAGGGAGATGGAATCTTTGGAGGACACATGACATAGAAACTACCTAAGGGCAAGAAAGCTTTGAGCAACAAGTGGGTGTTCGGAGAGAAGGTTCGGAATTCATAGATGTTCGCGGCGGACTTGTGGTGAAAGGGTTTGGTCGAGAGGAAGGAATAGACTTGAAGAGATGCTCTCACCGTGGTGAAAGCGACATCCGGATGTGATCTTGGGTTAGGGCTAGCATGGATCTAGGATGAAGCGGTTAGATGTTAAAGCGCCTTTCTCCATGGTGACTGGAAGAAGAGATCTACATGCACCAACTAGAGGGGTTCGAGGTCAAGTTAAGGAGCATATGGTGTGTAGGGAAAAGACTTGTATGGTGAAACAAGCTGACCTATCGCAGGCGTACAAGAAGTTGATTCCTTCATGTGTGAGTCACATTTGATGACATGTAGATCGGACCACTTGTGTGTTCACGCGCATGACTTGTCGAAAATCAATGTCTTGAAGACTCTATTATACGTGATGACATTCATCATGGGAAAATCATCAAGGATCGCAAAGAAATGGTTCTCGGCATCTTTTGAGATGAAAGACTAGGCTTTGGTAATCACGGAATGGAGGAATACATTATGCATGATATTGATCAAGGCGATGTATGGGCCGAGAAAGTCGTAAAGCGGTTCAATATGAATCGCTCCAAGAGTCTCTTCAAGTTTGGTCACTCGGGACATTGGATGTGACGGTGATGAGAAAAAGCGGGATGATCTCAAGAGCCTTATTTCGAATCGGTTGGAAGTTTGATGTCATGTTATGGTGTAGACACGCCCGGACATTTCATATGCGGTTGGTGTTATGAGCAAGTACCTTACAATATTGGGTAAAAGATTGGTAAGAAGAAATGTCTTTTCTTTCTAAGAAGCTCATCAGGGTTGAGCAATGGTTGAGTGATGTAGATATGTTAGATCCGAGATGAGATATATGATCATAGACAAGAATGTTCATCGGGGTTCATATTCACGTTTGCAAGTTTTCTTGTGCAACTTCTCTAGGGTCGTAGCATTGTCGTAAAAGGAAGTACGGATTGCGATCAGAGAAGTAAAGAGATGCTTTGGATGTAGAGATTCCTATAGGAGGACTTAAGCTACACGGATGAGGAGCATGTGAAGACATGGTGCGATAGTCGTCAGTCTACACTTGAAAGAATCCAAATCGGCATTCCAAGTGGCACATAGAGATTCGATATCGACAGGATCAGGATCATATCGAGAAGGTGTCTTGAATCTGTCCACACGGACGATAATAGGTCGATGATGATGACGGGCCTCGATTATATCAAGGCTATCATCGAGGACCTTGATGAAACATCGATAATTGTGAATCCCTCCTGGTTAAAAGGAGAGATTTGATGAGTTTTTGACCGTTGTCCTTTCGCAATGAGGATGCGCAAAAAGTCCTTCGGATGATATCGCAAGTCCTTCATCGAACTCGATGACATCGAAAAGTTTCCTAAAACTATAAAAAAGGGTCTCTAGGATTTTGCTATGATGTTGTTTTCTATGAAAAATACAAGAGGACTTCAAAGGTGAGAGAGAGAAACTTATATAAAGGGTTACGCTTGTGGAGTTTTTCTACTGCGGGTCCTCATTGGGAGGATGCTATTCGGCTTTCTAAAGTAGTTCTCTTATGATCCACTCCTAAAAGTGATTTTAGAAGATTAACGTTAAAGAGTGGATTGTTGATGGACGAGGTCCCGTGGTTTTACCTCTTTGAGGTTTTCAAATCAAAAATCTCTTGTGTTGTGTATTGATGCTTTTTTTTTCATTGCTTTATTATCCATAATTCGGTTTTGTTTATGGAGGCTTCCCAAAGGTTTTGCAAGCATCCCAAATCAGGTTGACTCAAAACCATTTTTAAAAGGTGGATGTAAGCAACGATGTTTTATTTGTACATACACATGGTCAAAACTCATGGAAAGGGAAGGGCTGCGGGTAGGTGGAATGTCTTGTTTGAACCATCCATTGTTTTCAATTTTTTGGTTGACCTTCGCGGTGGGGCCCACCTTATGCATGGCTTAGATATCATAGGTACTTGAGACACCCGAGTTATATCTTAATCTATTCTACAAATGGTTGAGTGATAGATGCTTTTTTCGAAAGACCTGTTGTGCATGTAAATTGTATTTGGTCAGTGACTAGAAAAGATTGCATATGTCGACTGGTTGACTGGTAAACAAGGGATTGCGTACCATATGACTCCTGATCTGTCTTAGCCCATTAACTGTGCGCGGGAATTCCTATTCAAATTTCCTGTCCAGATTTCCATAGTTGGAAGGAATCGATTTTGAAAGTGAGGAAGGTACCTGATCGCTGGCAATCAAAGGTACGAGATATTGGTACACGAGTTAGTGGTTGACTCAATGAATCAATACAGATTTTGGTGGTCTGCATACACGAGTTTGGGGTTGACTCAGGGTTCAGCAGGACCAGCTTCAATGCAGATTTTGGTGGTCTTAATGCTACTGGCGTGTGCGGGTATTCTTTCTCAGTAGGGTATGTTCATGAGCAGAGGATCCTCTGCGCATGCTGTATCAGAGGCTTTCTTTTCCCTATTTGGTCTGCTGGTCTGGCTGGAAGCTTGGCATGATCGGATTTTTGTCTGGTTTTGTTGGTTTTGGTTTTTAGTGGTCTTGCCATTTTTGTCGGGCCTTGTGTATGTTTGTATTAAGACGGACGGGTTCTGTCAAAAAAAGAAAAGAAAAAAGGCAGATAATTGTGGCAGCTAGTTGAAGCCTGCATTGAAGCTGCACCTGCATTTGATGGTGGAAGTGTTGCAGTCGGCTAGAAGTGTTTGTAGGAATTTTTTCCATGCAGATTTCCAACTTTATTTTATTTTTTATTTTTTATCTTTTATAATTTAATAGAACAGAACTTTTATTCACAAAGAAGGAAAGCTGATTACATTCAGGCAGCAGCTCGGGTCAAAAAATCTCGAGGGCGGCCTATCATATGACCCTATTCAAGAGGGAGTAAAAAAAAACCAGTAGCAGACTGAGAGGTGACTCATTTGGAGCTGGTCTTTAGAGCTGATCTCTCTGTTGGGAGCTGAAGCTTAAGAGGCTGGTATGGCGACACAGAAGTGGCTTCAGCCGTGGTTTGTTTTTTGGGATGTTGTCCAGTGTTGGTTGGTTTTATTTATTTATTATTTTTTCTTTTGGCTGCTTAGGTCTGTTGAATGTGGCACTGTCCATTTGATGGATTTGAGCATGGCCTTTTTTTTTTTTTTTTTTTTTTTTTGTTTGTTGTTTGTTGTTTGTTAGCTTGTTAGTACACCCACCGTCAGATCACACTTCACTGTTAGCCACCCCCACTAGGGAATTGATGGATTTGAGCATATGGCTTGGTTTTTCTTGTATCTTGGTTTGATCCAGTACTGCATGTGGTCAATATCATAGGTTAGCCCAGTTTCTTTTGTGGTGCTCATTCAAAACATTTGTACAGCTAATTTTAGCATCAACAAAGTTATAGGTAATGTGCTCCAATCTTTCAGAAAAAAAGGAAAAGAAAAAACAAAAAATTAATGATTAACAATCTTACTTGAAGGATATTCTACGGTTGTTTAGAAGAGACTTTGGTATGCTGCCCTCGAATTTATTTTTGGCCAAGTTCCTGGCATAAAAAAGAAGAAGAAGAAGAAAGAAAGAAAAATGAAAAAAGAGAGTAAAAAGAAAATGAACAGTTAAGAGGGGCATTAAACTTCAGGGTAGATTAATACCTATGCTAGTTATCCATTATTTAAGAAATGTTAGTGATTCATCTCCTGCACACGTGGCATTGATGTAGAGTTATGCAGACCATCTAAATTGTGGTTCCCATTATACAGATGTAGCATCTCTGAAATCACACTGATCAAGCAATTCTAACCATCCAATTAATGGTTATTAAATGGATAGTTAAAAGTAAGACAGTGAGTGGTCCAAATTCGATAGACAATTCAGATGGTTAATACTATCTTTATATTGTAATTTTGGGTTATATGTACCATCTATTGGTGGGTCACCAATTTGACAGTTTGGGTTACTTTACAACTATGCCATGTGTACATTCGTAGATCACCACTACTTTTTTAGTAGTTTGGGAATTAACATAGGAGAATAGTCCTTAATCTTATGTTCAAGTAGAATTGACTATAACTTACAGCTCTCTCAGGTTGGGAAATTCCCCTAGGAAGTCAGGAATGGGCCCACGAAAGCTGTTGTTGTGTAAATCTCTGCGAGCAAAATCAAATCAAATTATTGAATTTCATATGCCTGTACTCTCTCTCTCTCTCTCTCTCTCTCTCTCTCTCTCTCTCTCTCTCTCTCTCTCTCTCTCTCTCTCCATTCTTGCATTCAAAACCATTTTATCTGTTGGGGCCAATCTTGGTTGGGTGATATGCGCACACACTAAAAAAAAAAAAAAAAGCCAAATTCTTTTATCAATGGCCCATAAAACAATGTTTAAATTATTAGATGGCCATATTCAATAGAAAATATTTAACTAATCTAGTTTCTATTCCTAATATTACCCATTCATATTTAACCCCGGTTTAGTGGCAAATTTAGAACCTGTGTTGAGGGAGGAAAAAAGGGTTTCCATAGGTCTAAAAATTGGCTTCCATTCCTCGCTCTCAAACAGTGACTCAGGGGGAAAAGTCTGGATATTTTACCATAATCAGTTGAATGTCTCAGCGCTCTCCACCTCCAATCAAATGATTTCGCTGAGCGACCCGATAGTCCTCTCCATTGTATATGCATGTTGCTGCAAAGTGCAAAGAAGAACCCTTTGGAGCGAATCGTCTGGTCTCAACAGGACAATTCATGGATCTTGGGCAGTCGGAGCGGACTTCAACGTGGTGGTGGAGCTAGATGAAAGAAGGGGGACTCGAGATCTAGACAGGTCAAGTATGACCGACTTTACTGATGCGATTCATAACTCCAGTCTCCTTGATGCAGGATTTGTTGGTAATGGATTCACTTGGTGTAACAATCATGAGGGGAACGCGTGTGTGTGGGCCAGGCTAGATCGAATTCTCTTAAATAGCAGATGAGCCGCTGATTTTCTGCTATTTAAAGTGGAACATCTTCCTCGAATCAGGTCCGACCATGCTCCTATTCGGCTACTATTCCCTAGCAGTATCCAGCCCAAGGTTAGGCCATTCAGATTTCTTAGGATGTGGACGTTACACGACTCTTTCCAGCAACTGATCAGAAAGTCTTGAGAAGGTGAATGTGTTGTGTAGCCTATGCTCAACGTTCACCTCAAGCTGAAGAAAACAAAGCAACTGCTGAAAGTGTGGAACAAAGAGGTCTTTGGCAACATTTTCTAGCAGATTCATAAGGCTGAGGAAGAGCTGGAAATTATAGATAACAGAATGCAAAACTCAGCTAACAATGACCTACTCCAAGAGAGTTTGGCATTTTGGAAGCAGAAATCAAGGAACTCCTGGTTAGAAGAAGAAGACAAAAACACTAAGTTTTTCCACGCATCGGCAAACGAAAAGATCAGAAGAGCAGCCATTTCATCCATCAAGACAGAATCTAGCGATACAATTTCAGATCATGGCGAGATAAAAATTGCAGCGACAAAGTATTTTGAAGATCTATTCCAGGCAGAGCCTGTCACTTCGCAATCGAACTTTATCCAGGCTATTCTCCAGGTCCTCAACTAGCAAGATAATGATGCTCTCCTGCACCCACCCACTATAGAGGAAGTCCACTCGGCAATCCTCTCCATTCCAAAAGATGGGGCCGCCGGCCCAGACGGTTTCTCGACGGCCTTTTTCGCCGATTGCTGGAACATAATGGCCAACGATATCCACAGAGCAGCAGTGGAGTTGCTTACGGGGGGTCCCCTCCCGAGAGCATTTACAGCGACGCTAATCTGCCTGATCCCCAAATCCTTCGCAATCGCCAGATTTGCTGACTTCCAGCCCATTAGCCTCTATAATGTTGTTTATAAAATTCTCGCTAAAGTTCTGGCTAACAAACTATGTTCTATCCTCCCTAAACTGATTTCTCAGGAACAAGGAGCTTTTGTTCAAGGAAGATCAATTGCGGAGAACATTGCGCTGGCACAGGAGGTGATGCGAGAGCTTGACAGAAAAGTCCAAGGGGGCAAGTACTTCATCCTAAAGCTCGACCTGGAGAAAGCATATGACAAGGTAAATTGGGAATTCCTGAAGCAAGTCCTTTTCAAATTTGGTTTCAATAACAGATGGGTTGCGCTTATGGAAGCCTGTTAGGGTAACAATTAGTTTTCAATCCTCTACGGGGTTCTTTAAATCGTCAAGAGGATTAAGACATGGAGACCTACTTTCTCCTGCGCTGTTCATCATAGCAATGGAAACCTTCTCCATTAATCTGAAGCAACTGGTTGCTGGAGGTGGCTGTCGACCATTTAAGCTTCAACGAGGTATCCCCTTCATTTCACATCTGTTGTATGCAGATGATATGCTAGTCTTTCTTAACGGTAGCCAGTCTTCACTTGGAGTAGTCAAAAATTTCATGCAACTATTTCAATCAGCGATGGGACAAAAGATTAACAACAAGAAAAGCTATTTTATTTGTTCTCATCACATTCAGATGGGCAGAATCAGATCTTTTAAACGCCTTTTGGGCTTTAGCAGAGTAAGAAACGATATTCAGTATTTGGGGGCCCCTCTTACTAAAGGTAGGATTAAAGTTGTAGACTTTCAGTTTGTAGTTGACAAGGTGAACAGGAAAGTTAACGGATGGGTACGCAGACAGGTTTCCCAAGCAGGTAGAGCTACACTTATCCGTCACTTTTTGGGGAGCTTCCCGATTCATGTCATGGCAGCGATGCACATTCCTCGTTAGGTGCTAACTCGTCTAGAAAGCAGTTTCGCCAGATTTTTTTGGGCCTGGGCTTATGGAAAAAAGAAAATTACATTGGATAGCGTGGAAGAAAATTGCTAGACAGATAGAAGGAGGAGGGTTGGGCATTAGAAGAATGAAGGAGGTTATGGCCGCCCTGCGTATGAAGTTAGCATGGGCTGTAAAATTCGGAGATAACATTGGGCCATGGGCATCCCTCATGCAGGTCAAATACCATAGGGATCTCATCTCGGAGGCCCCGGTTTCAGCGTAGCAAAATTCATCACCCTTTTGCAAGAAAATCAGAGAATTTCTCCCTGTTTAGAAAATGCTCAGTGGCAGGTCGGTCGGGGTGAGCTCAATCTATGGGTGCACAATTGGATGGGCATGGGCCCCCTCTAGCAACTCATGGACAGGCCAATCCCAGAGGCCCTGAGAGAGCTCCAAGTGAGAGATTTCTTGGGAAATGTTGGGCCGCTCCCTCCATCAATGGTGTATGCTTTCCTCCCCCAAGAAATCATTAACGAGATATTCCAACGTGGCTTTGTAATATCGGAAGGCAAGGCAGAATACTTCTGGCGTCACGATCCTGCAAGTGTTTTCACTCTTAAATCAACCTGGAAGTTAAATAGAGGATCCCACCTAGCTGTGCAGTGGGAAAAATGGCTTTGGCACAACACTCTTCCTCCCAAAATTTCAATTTTCACGTGGAGATTGTAGTCCATTAATCACCTCTTCTTTGTCGACGAGAGGGCCCATCAAGTCCTCAGGCGAAGTTTCCATCACCTCTTCCTCGGAATCCATCTTCGTATTCCTTTTGGTGTGTCCTTGCCGCCACAACAATTGGTAGGAAATAAACTTCTCCAATGGAGAACAACTTCAGTTCCGGGATGTGCTCCAGCTCCTATCAGAGATAAGCTTCCCATTATGATCCTCTGGGAACTTTGGCCAGCCAGGAATATATCTAAGTACGAGAATAAACTGATGCACGTTAGGGCTTCCATCGCCCAGATCAATTGGTGGGCTAACAAAGTGATTGGAGAAGACAGCGCCTTCAGCTCAGACATCAATCTTCAGAGATTCTTCCCCAGACCCAGAGGCAATGACAATTGTAGTTGTAGAGTTGTTGTTGTCAAATGGAAGAGGCCTCCCTTAGGTTGGGTCAAATTAAATGTAGACGGTTCGACGAGAGGAAACCCCGGCAATTCGGGCGGAGGCGGCATTTGCAGAAAGGAAGATATAGCTTTCATGTTTTCATTCTCCACAGGATACGGAGTGGGATCCAATAACCTTGCGGAACTGTGAGCAGTTTATGATGGTATGGTGATATGTCTAAAAGGAGGGCTATCCAAAGTGATAGTTGAATCAGACTCTAGAGTGGTGATTGACCTTCTCATGGGAAAGTCAGGCACCCCATGGAGATGGAAACCTGTGGTGATTGACCTTCTCATGGGAAAGTCAGGCACCCCAGGAAGATGGAAACCTTGAGTTGCCAGGATAATCGTCTTGAAGCAGTTGAGCAGCTTCACCTTCAATCACACTTTTCGAGAAGGAAACGGCCCGACAGACAGTATGGTTCGGGAAGGGAGTGGGAATCAGTCAACAACTCTGCATCTTCATACAGCTTCTTTCCCGACGCAGGTGCGAGGTCAGCTTTTCCTAGATAAAGTCGGTCTAGGGGTCTGTCAGGACCGTCTCGTCTAACTCTTAGGCTGGTTTTTTTCTTCCAATTTCTGGGTAATTTTTGTACATAGGCGGTCAATCGAATTGTGACCCCTTACGATAGGCCCCCCACGATATTTTTGCAGCTGGGGCTACCTGAATGGCCTCCTTATCATTGTAGGTTGTATAGCCATTTTGGTTAATATCAATGAATCATCCTCTTCACCCAAAAAAAAAAATTATAGTCCTCATGAGAAATTAGAAATATATGGGGATGTTTTATAGCAAAGATATCTCATCTGGTTGAAGAGAACGTACGTGCCACTACCTACATGTAGGGGATATCATGGTGTGTGGCATCCAATTCATCTAGCACATCTAGCATGGTCAGCCCATAATCAAATGAATGTTGACCCCAAAAAAGTACCATGGTGTGAACACCTCAGCAGTGATCCAAGGAAGACCAACGTATAGCGGCCACCGACGCTGGCACAGTCATGGCCCCGAGGTAGCACAGTGCCTCTCCTGGTGGCTTAGTTGTGGCCTGATGGCACCCCGATGATGCAACCTCAATGTCGACACCACTGTGGGGTCACAATAACACAATGCCACCTAGAAGAGCCCCCAATGCTCGCCCCATGGTGGTCCTATAGTCGTGCAATGCCGCTTGGTGACAGCTTAGCCATGGCCTTGCAGCATCCCATGGTGCAGCCTTGACATCGACACCACTGCCTTGACATCGACACCACTGTGACCTCATGATAGCACAACGCCATCTAGAGATGCCCTAATGCCTACACTCCCGTGGCCCTGCAATTGCACAGCACAGGCCCAGTTGCAACTTAGCAGTGTCATCACGATGCCTTGGAGGTGAAGCCTCAACGTCCGTGCCATTGCAACACTGCTTCCACAACCCTTGTGGTAGCGCAATGTCACTCAGTGATGGTTTATCCATGACACCTCCGCAGCAGACCCCTGACGTAGCACCACGGTGGCTTCCCATGTGGTCACCTACTTCAATTTCTATAAATACCTCTCAGGGGCCTTCATTTGATTGATTCAAAAGAAATATCTCCGAAACTTTCAGCAACTACTCTTTCTCTTTCTCACAGATAAGTAAAGAGGGAGATTAATTCACTTACACTGATTAGCAAGCTGGGGTGCTCCAGCAGGCTTTTGGCATGACACTTGCCACCAATCTCCCAACGGAACACATATCCATGTCACCTGCCAAGAAAGCATTGTTAGTGTTGCTCTCACCCAGACCCACGCTCACTCTCATGATATCCATTTCGGCTCCTATTGCACACTGTCCTCATTATCATACCACATGTATACAACCATGCATGCATGTGCTATCCACATAGAGACAACTATGAGCTCATTATTTCATTGACATAGCTCTACAATCCCTACCCACCTAGACCCAGCCCTAACCTCCTTGTTTCATACATGACACAACATGATGCCAGTTGTATTGTACCTTGCACAACCCTAAATGGTGTTACACACTGATCCTCCTCACAATCATCTCTAAAACTAAATATCAGACAATTTTTTCTCAATTTAATTGATTATGGCCTTCAATTGAACTATCCAGGATGAAGATGGGCCCAACCATCCGATCTTGGCGAGAATCGGTTGTATTATCATCACTCCTTCTGTAGAAGATAGTAACATGTAAGTGACTCTCCTGAACATGAAGTTAAGCGATGACAATTATGTAAATCTGATACACTCAACACATGCAGGTAGGATGAGTCTTTCAGGTTTACATTACCAACAATATTTACTTCATCCCGTTCATGCCCCTGCCAAATGGTGATTGTTTGTGTTTTCATCACTGCTCACATTGGTCATAAATGCAACTGTATGCAATCTATAAACTGAATTCCAATATCACAAGTCTGAACCTGTAAAATTTTCTTTGATTGAGGTCACTATGGTGGCTAATACAACCGAATTCAATCTTACAAGTACGGACTTAGGATTGTGATTTTAATCCTACCCTCAATAGATTAACGATGAATTAGTCTAATTTGGCCCAAAAGGCGATTGGTATTGATCGTTTGAAAATTGAAGAAATTTAAAGAAAAGTAGACAGTTAAGTTTCAATCTCCTTATTCCATCGGTTCATATCAACTCTTAAAGGATGGGTAATGGGACTCCAACTGTGCTTAATCAGAACAATTTTCTATATGATATGAACACCATCAATGAACATCCCAGATCTGGTCGTCAACATTCACACGATGTAGGGTCCAAATGGGGCACCCATAATGCATATAATGGATGGTGTTGATCTAAGGTTTTAATGGCCGAAAATAAGATAAGGGAGAAGGCCCATCCACAAATGATAAATGAATGGAGGCCCACTGGCAAACATCAATGGGTCCAAGCCCCATACATTTGGACTTACAACTAGTGGGCACAGGTTCTCACAGCCCCTACAATGTGACCCACCAAAAAAAGGACAAAAGTTAGGCCCGATCAAGAGCCCATGCTTTAAGGCAATTTGGGCCCCACGAATTTAAGAAGGGCTTTGCCCTATTCCACCCAAACAAAGCTCTAGGACTATTTTATATATATATATATATATATATATATATTGAGAAAACCCTAACTCCACATATTCCCACCTTTAACCCTCTCTACGATCAGCTCTCTACCTATGCCAAGAAATGTCATCGTCCATACGACCACATGTCGGACTCTAGCACACCTGATGCCCATGGAAGCCGAATCCTTAGGGCTTGTTTGGGAGCGTGGGTTTGGAACCCCCTAGATTTGCAGTCTTCACTATGTGTTTGGCAGTGTGGACTGTGAATCAACTTTAATCCAAAAATACCTATGCATGGTATATTTATAAGGTTTCAATTTAATTACTAAATCAACTTTAATATCTCTAATCAGTGAGATATATAATTTTGAACACTATGGTTGTGATAAGCCCGCTGAAATATACACTTTGCCTTAAAATGATGAAATTCCAAGTCTCGAATGGACTGCAAGCACAAGATCATGTCTGAGTGACTAACCAACGATGTTAATTAATAGGGACAATGTTTGTACAGTGCTGGACAATGTTGGATGGTGTCGATCATCATTAGTGGGCCATGTGCCCAATAGAATGATAGTGTACAGTGACACACATGTCACACTTGCCCCAGTTGAAATGATTTTAGGTGTAATCCAAGCTCAAACCCCTCAAAGAGGGATTAGAAACCCTGGAATTGCAACCCCCGGTTACTTTATGTGCCAAACAACCAAGGGGATTTGAAACCCCCTCCAATCCCCTCCACTCCACGGTGCCAAACGACTCGTTAGGGTCTTGGTGTTTGACATGTTATAGAAGAAGGATGGTCGGAATCCATGGCTTCGGTGATGGAGATGCGCGGCCAGTGATTGACTACAGATACAACGTTGCTAAAGAGGGTTTCGAAAGGGCAACGACTATAGACGATGCCGGTGGTGGTCTGAGTCTGGTTATATATAGATCTGGCCATGTAGGATTCATGGACAGATGCAATCATCGTTCCACCATAGCTAATAGTTGTCAACCACTAGGTCAGAGCATCCATGGCTGCCGATTGGAGGTCTGATGGCTACCGGTCAACTCCTACAACCATTAAATCGAAGATTCACAGCAGCCTATATCGATATTGACAGGTAAGAGTGCTAAACCCTTTCCCCTTTTTTGTTGTCGAAATACGATGCCCATGTTTCTGATATGAGCATTGCCTGATTGGGACGCAAGTCATGTGGGCGTTGTTAGGTTTGTCGCTGGAATCCATTGTTAGACTTGAAAATAGTGCACCACAAGGCCCCAATTATTGTTAAATTGATTCCAAAATCCCTAATTATTGAATTTGGGAATTGAAACCTGAATCATTGGATTCGGGAATCGAAATTTCCAATTTTCGATTTGGGAATCAAAACCCCTGATTTCTGATTTGGGAATCGAAATCTGAAATCCTATTTTATTTATTTATTTATATTTGGGGATCGAAATCTGAAATCCCTAATTTTTCTGATTTGGGGATCGAAATCCGAAATCTCTAATTTTTCTGATTTGGGGATCGAAATCTGAAATCCCTAATTTTTCTGATTTGGGGATCATCTAAAATCCCTAATTTTTCTAATTTGGGGATCGAAATCACTAACTGCTTCTCCATACCTAATGCATAATGTCTTTGATACCAACTGTCAACTTTATACGAAATTGCAAGGACCGTGCTATGCATCAGATATGGAGATCAGAAGAACTAGATAGCTTACCTTGTTGATACACCATTGATGTAGGCCAAATGCTGCAGTCTTCCTCTCCTTACACCCTTAGAGAAGCTCTGATGGGAATTCTAACTTCTATTGATATTGGATTAGGGACCCAACCCTATTCTTATCGTTTTAGAGGGTTGAGGAGTTTGGAACCCATCAAAACTCCTCTTCCTAAGGCTCCATATGAATTTGGCAATCTCAGTCCCATTAGAACATTCTTTGTGTATCACAATTCTAGCATACCACCCCTTATACGATTTTAGATGCATTGCAACTTATTAGGGTTCACTAGTACACCCGATCACACTACCCAACACTTAGGACAATCCAGACCGTTGATCAATAAGGCTCACCCTATATAATTCTTACATTGCCACCTTAAATCTCTAACAGGTAGCCAAGCTAACCTTTCATAGGTGGCTTCTTGATAAGGCTTCCTCTAAAAAATAAAAAACACTGAAGTGGATGAGATGCTCCAAAGTCTCTCACAAGGGCTCTACACAATGAATAGAAGAGAAATTTATTATTCTCTTTAAACTACCCATTTTCATCACAATGTAAGATATGTTGTAAAGCTATTAGGAACATCTTTAATCTCTTATGTATATCTCTGGTTTATGTGATGTACTTGGAAAAACTTCACCTTAAACCTTGATTACCCTAATGATCATGGCTTGTGTCATTTGTACCAAATCTATTTTGGTATCTTAAGAGTTGTTGTTTACCAGTCGAAGAAGATGTGCACTCATTGCATCTAAAGGAAATCTAGGTAGATCCTCATTCATCCTTACTTGTCAACCAATGTGGCCTTTTACCTAAGAATGCCCGTCATCCAACACTTCATGTAGTTCCTTAAAGACTGAATCATCTGGGTCGAGTCATGCGATCCCTTCTCCTTTTAGACAATCCTCACTTATACTAGCTCATACTATCAACCAATGATCAACATGCTTTCTACAATATATCCCATACAATGTAAACTCCATCACATGGGAGTTGGCTTGTTACGATCCCATTTGTAACGCCCCGAAAAATCAGGGGTCGTGCATAGACACAACTCCCGAGTTCCCGAGTGTCACTTATCATGCATTTATGGTTTTTACGATTAGTCAAGTTTAACTGCACAATTTGGAATTTCTGAGCATGAAGCACAATCGCACCATTCTACTGAAATGAAGGTTATAACACATATATACAGTCAAAAAAAAATAATAAAGGGTCGCCTAAGGCGTTACTTATGAGAACAACAAAAGAATGCTATGTCTAAAAATAGTAAAGTTGAGCCGTGGCTCGGCTTCAACAAATCTAAATTCGGCCCGATCAAGCCAATGGAGAGCCGCCCATCACCGCAAGTAGGAGAGTCCGTCCTCCTCGTCCAAGCTCGCCTCGCCGGAGCTCCTCATGCCCTGAGTCACACGCATCTATGAATGAGTCTCACGTTGGTGTTTTAAAACACCGTCCCAGTGGGAGTGAGTGATCAACTCGGTGTGAACTATTGATCTCAAGTTACAACAAGCATCAATTGTAATATGAACTTAATGAAAAGCAACCATTCATCAACACCTAATAACTCTTATTTAAAATGCATGCATGCGGGATGATATGATGCATGCCCTCGCCACAACACTCCCTCAAGCGACTCCATCTAACGATCGCATATGACAACACTCCCTCGGAGCGACCTCGACTTCCTAGAGTCGCCACCCTAACTTTGCGTGCAATGCGATCGTGTTAGCCGAGTTATTAGTTAAGTCCATTCATCCAGCGGGTTGAGGATTCGATTCACCCTACGTATCAATGCCCTAAAGCCGGTCATGAGGCCAAGACCCCATCAATGTGTGAGGCCGAGGCCCCGCGGTCCGTGATCCCGTCAGGTTCCTCATCCCCGACTCCAAGCACATGAGGAGTGCCGAAAGGAAGGGATCGCTCGCGGTCACTACTAGGAGGCGCGGTACCCCAGCGTAGGTCGACAGCTCGGACATAGTGTCCCATTCCACCATGCCCTGCTCACGAGGCCGTGGACCAATTTCAGTGGGTTATCGTTGGGCTACAACGGTTGCGGGGTGGTTCGGGTTCCATACATGAGTGAACAAACGGGGTTGACAAACAAGGTTAGTCGGACAAGGTTAGACCGCACGGGCCGGGCGAGCATGAGATCCTCCTCAGTGACCTCGGGCACAAGGGACCCATGTAGTCGAACTACCATGACCACTCGAACACACCCGCCCAAACCCATGGATATAGCCCTAACATAGTCCTACCAGTGGGACCACCGTCTCTCATCATGTTCCTGACCAACCCAAAGATGTGAAGGGGATCCATAACATACCAAGTATCAATGCATCATCTAACATAAACGACATCATGTTCTCATGCTTCTCAACAAACAATTCTAAATTTTCCACCAACATGTAAAGCTACTAATATTATAAACAAGAAGTGTGTGTGTGGTGTGAGTTGGTGAGGAAGTTAAGACCTTCCTACATCCCTTCGGATCAAAATACACAAAAATTTAGGAATCGTACATTTTATGAGGCACATCATATGAGAAGATCAACAAGGTATGAGCATCTAATCGTCCATACACCAAATCATGTGGAAGGTAAGAACAACATCATGTGGAAGGTAAGAACAACATCATGTGGAAGCCCAACATACAAATCTAACAAACATACAAGTCCTAGGGTCTCTCTAGATTCTCCAAACATAACATTCAAGCAACTAAAATCATTAAACACATATTAAAATTGGTGCTAGGCCACCTAAGAACAATAGTCCGCACCTTCGGATTCGTTGAAGGCTTGGGAACGCCCTAGGAGGGTGGATTTCGGGGGTAGATCGGCGAGAATCCCTAAAGGTGACCACTTGCTTGTTAGATTCCCAAGTAAATCTCCCTCATCACAAGGGTTTCAAAGAAAATAGGGAATGGAGCTTACCTAGTTGCTCAACGGGCGAAATAGCGGTTGTGGGGTGAGGTTTCTTCTTGGAGAAGAGGTGGAAAGATGCAAGATTGGCTTCCTTGGGCCCCACCTCGATCTAGGGTCCACACTCCTCCTTCTTCACTCTCTCTTCCTCCTCCTTTCTCCTCTTTCTCTTCTCCCTTTTCTCTCTTCTCTCTTTCCCCCTTTTCTCTTAGGGCAAAATCGTATGGGAGAGGGTGCCCAAAAGAAACACCTTTTTATAATTCCGTTTGGTGCAAATGGCCCCAAGGGCTAGGTTTTTACTATACTAGACTTATGGGAGGGTATTTCTAGGATCTAGGGCCCTATCACCCCTCTGGCCACCAAATTCGGCGTGTAGGTGCCTTATGGCCCGATTAGGGCCCATGCAAAAATTAAGGACGAACGGATGAACGGATATATGATCTGAGAAAGAGTTTCTGACCTTTAAGTGGTCCTATGGGGCCCATTTTGGTGATTGGAGCATTTCGATGGCCCTCGGCCATGAAATTTATAGGATAAGTGGTCCATGGCCTGATGAGGGGCCTTACAAAATTTGGGAACGAACGGATGCGGGGTTTGGTCGGTCGCACGGGTCCGATTCGCGATCAACGGTCATCGTGCCACGATCGGGGCCCGATTTGGTGGGCGGGCGTTGAAAAATACATTAAACCTTCACCATAAATTTGGAAGAAATCCAACGGTGGAAGGCCCGGAGTCTCGATTTCTTTTGTCGGTGCGCATTTTAATCGGATTGGTGGCGCATTGGGCAAGCGCCGGATGGTACTACGGGTGTCCACTGGGTCCGCAATCCGCGATGGACCACAAGCCCAGTGAGATCTATGATTTTCTAAAGTTTTAGATTTTTCTGACCCTTCACGGTCGCTGGGTGGCCCACGTAGGCCGTCTTTAAGTGTAAATAGTCATCTGGCTTAGCGGCCCGCACTAGGCCTTATCACGGTCTGTCTAGTCTACTCTAATGGGCTAATCTTAGGTTAATTAACTCATGTACCCCACCATAAGAGGTTTAACCGAACGGCCCTGCAGAGAATCCTACGTGGACACCCTAGGACACTGTGCTGATCGGACAAGATGTTTCATGATTAATCGAACTTGTGCGGTTCTTTACTGGTATCACACGTGTATGGGAAAACATTGAGTGCTAATGGTCATTAAGTGATATTATAAGTTAATTAATTTTAAAAAAATCAATGATTTTTGGAACTCCAAAACAGTGAAAATCCGGGGTGTTACACTATTATATCAACCTCGACCATCTATTATATTACTAGCATGTCGTTCACGATTTTCTCTTATAAACAATTCTCTTCGTCAGGCCAAGTGCGTAGCATAAAGTTTAATTTTCTTGAGCCTAAGTCACTCTGAGAGGCCAACATGCAAATAAGGAAGACATCTTTCATAGTATAATTAAAGGAGGGGCATCGATTGTTTTTAACACCTAAGATCAGTGGGCTTACTAATGCTTATATCCTCTTCTCTCCCTAACCATTATAGTTAGATTGTGCAATTATCACCTATTGGACCCAGGCGGGGGGCATTTATTGAGAACCAAAAGAACCTCAACATCAACACTTTAATAGTGACCCGACAATGGCCCAACGTCACCATGACACCTTAACGACGGCCCAGTGATGGTGGAGCCTAGATTATAGTGCTAATGCGTCACTGTTGTAACCCCACGGTAACGCAATGTCACCTAGTGGTGGCAATGCCTTGTCGTCAACACCATTGCATGCCTATAATCGTGCAACACTGGCATGAAAGTGATCCAACAGTAAAGCACTGACATTAGTGCCAACTTAATCTTGTGGTAGCGTAGCACCGCCCAATGGTAGCGACTCGAAGCGAAGCCTCAACGTCGTACCGTCATTGCCTTATGCAAGTTCGCTTGCTTTAAATTCTATAAATACTCATCGGGTGTCTTCATTTATTAATTAAGAAGAAAGTTATATGAGACTTTCAACCGATACTAGCTCAAAAATGGGTAAGGAGAAAGGTCCTAGCAAACTGGGGTGACAAACCCTATCGGCTACCAACTTGGCACCTTCCACCAATCTCCCAAATGGAGCAATAACCCGAGCTCACCTATTGAGAAAACACTAACAAGGTTGTTCTCACCCATGCTCACTCTCGAGCTATCTAGTGTTGTATTTGATGTCTTAAATCTAATCAGATTCTCTACAGATTTTTTCACAAAACTGCGAAAGTGCGGGATTTGTTTTCGATTTCGTTTATGATTCTTTCTAAAACTATATATATATATATATATATATATATATGGGTGTAAACGGGATTGAGAGGTATTCTAAGGGATTTTAAGGCTTTCTAAAAGGGTTCTAGGGTTTCTAAAAGGGTAGAGCAAGGGAGAGATTTGAGGATTACTCAAGTCTGGGAAGTCCTTCCTCTTTATAATTTTTACTTTCATAATGAAGATTTGTCGCTTTGTGCCGTGGTTTTTTCCCGAAAGGGTTTTCCACCTTAAATCTTTGTGTTCTCTTGTGTTTGCTTAGTGCTCTTGGATTGCTATCATAGATCCATCTCTGTGCAATTCTGAAGTCCAATAAGTGATATCAGAGAAATCGTTGGGGCACTGATATGGATCCGTAGGATTAGCATCAATGGGAAACGCCAAGTTTGATATTAAGAAGTACTCGAGCAAAAATAATTTTGAGTTATGAAAGATCAAGATGATTAGTCTATTAACCAAGCAAGGTGAAGTTAAGGCTCTAGAGAAGTGAAAATCAACTATGAATGACGAAGACTGGAATACTCTTGACATGAATACTTTAGCTTCCATCCATTTATGTCTCACGGATGAGGTTCTCTATAATGTTTTGAGGGAGAAAACTGCGGCTAAATTATGGGCGAAGTTAGAGGATATCTATGCGAAAATATTCTCTAAAAATCACATACATTTGTAGATACAGTGGTACACCTTCAAGATGGCAGAGGGTGGACATCTGGAGGCCCACATTAGTTACTTTAATAAATTGGCTTGAAAACTGCTGGATGTGGAGGAAGTGATCAAAGATGAGGAACAAGCATGTATATTGTTAAATTCTCTTCCAGCATCGTATGAGTCATTCAGGGACACAATGTACACCGCAAATAAAATTTTGAGTGTTGACACCGTTATCTCAGCCCTTCAAGGGAAGGCCATGAGAAAGCTAAATGGCGGCATGGGGACATCTTCCAATGCATTGATTACGAGGGGCATGAATATTGATCGAGGTACAACATGCTTAAGACCTATATCCAAATCCAATGGCAAGAGCAAAGGAAAACTAAAGTGCTGGAACTGTGGGATGACTGGACACATGAAAAAGGATTGTACCAATCCTAAAGTGAAGAAAGAAAACTCAGAGGCTTCTTCCAAGGAGGCCAATGTTGTCACATCTGATGAAGAGACAAGTGGTAGTGATGTTCTGTCTGTGTCTATGATTAGTCACTTGCATGATAATCATAAAGATGAATGGATCCTTGACAGAGGAGCATCATATCACATGACACCCCATCGGAGTTGGTTCGCTAGTTACAAGGAATACGATGGTGGATAGGTCTTTATGGGTAATGACAATGCTTGTAATGTTATGACTATTGGTACAGTGAGCATCGATATGTTTGATGGGATGGAGTGCACCTTAACTGATGTCAAGCATGTTCCTAATATAAAGAAAAGTCTGATTTCTCTCAGTGCACTCGATGCTATAGGGTGCAAGTTCACTGGTATTGATGGTGTCCTTAAAGTTTCAAAAGGGGCACTCATGGTTGTAAGAGTGCAAAGGCATGGAAACCTTTACAGGTTAATCAGGAACACTTCAGTAGGTGGAGCGGCAACAACTATTACAGATTTCACGTCTTTACGTATATGGAATGATCGTCTGGGCCACATGAGCGAGCGGGGCATAAAGGTACTATCTGATTGTTGTTTGATTCCAACTTTTAAGAATTCTGATTTATAAATATGTGAGCATTGTATATATAGTAAATAATCTAGATCATCTTTTAAATCTGGAAAATATATATGTAAGGGAGTGCTTGATTATGTGCACTCTGACGTATGAGGACCATCTCTAGAGGTTTCCATTGGGGGGTCGTTATAGTTTGTTTCATTCATTGACAACTACTGCATGAAAGTTTGGGTTTACTATATGAAACGTAAATCTGAAGTTTTCGCTATATTCAAACAATGAAAGATAATGATGGAAAAACAGTTAGGGTGAAAAATAAAGATTTTAAGGACTGACAATGGTGGAGAATTTACTTCCACTGATTTTAATGAATATCGTAAAGATGAAGGGATCATTAGGCATAACATAGTGTGCCACACACCGAATAAAACAGTGTGACTAAGCGGATGAATCAAACTCTCTTGGAGAGGGTCCAATGCATGTTAAGTAATGTTGTGTTGGGCAAAGACTTATGGATTGAGGCTGTTAACATGACTTGGTACTTGGCGAAACGATCCCTGTCTATGACAATTGAATGTAAAATCCCAGAGGAAGTATGGAGTGGTCATACGATGGACTACTCAGATTTGCACATATTTGGTTGTGAGGCTTACTCTCATGTGCCGTCAATTGAGAGAGATAAGTTAGACCTTAGAGCCAAAAAGTATATCTTTGTTGGCTATGGTATTGGTGTGAAAGGTTACAGGTTATTCAACAAGGTCACACGCAAGGTCATCACTACCCGTGACATCAGGTTCGATGAAAGCTCCCTATTCCACAAGAATGATCAGGAGGAGTAAGTGGAACCAGAAAGGTTGATCGTAAACGTCCAGATTGATACATATGATACTCAAGCAGAGACAGATGCGCAGATAGAGGTATAAAATTAGGTGGAGCAGCCACCAGTGAGAAGAAACCTACCGTGCGATCGTAGGTTATCAACAAGATACATGGATGACTCTAATATCACATATGCCCTCATTACAGGTGAGGGGGACCCGTCTACTATTCAAGAGGCTCTTAATGAGCCTGGTGTAGAAAAGCGGAAGGCTATTTTGACGATGAGATGGAGTTGTTACACAAAAATTATAAAAGTGATCGGATGTAAGTGATTATTTAAAAGGAAACAGCATAGATACAAAGCGAGGCTAGTAGCGAAGGGGTATGCTTAGAGAGAAGGAATTGACTTCATATAGATATAAGCACCAGCGATTAAGAAAATATCTACAGATTCGTGTTGGCGCTAGTTGCCTAATACGATCTCGAGCTGGAACATATGGATGTCAAGATTGCATTCCCGCACAGGGAGTTGGAAAAGCAAATCTACATGAAGCAACCAAAGGGCTACGAAGTTAAAGGGGTAGAGAAAAAGGTTTGTAGGTTAATGAGGTCATTGTACAACTTGAAACAGTCGCCTAGGCGGTGATATAAAAAATTTGATTATTTCATGTTGAGTTAGAAATTTACTTAGAGTGAATACAATCACTGTGTCTATTACAAGACACTAAGTGATGTGAAATTCATCATCCTACTATTGTATGTTGATGATATGTTGATTGCCTATCATGATATAACTGAAATCAACGTATTGAAGACTCAGTTATCAAGGACATTCGAGATGAAAGATTTGGGGGCTGCAAAGAGGGTTCTTGGCATAGATATTTATAGAGACAGGAAGATGAGCAAGTTTTTGTTATCACAGGAAGAATATATTGAAAAGGTGTTAATCAAGTATGGGATGAACCAGACAAAGCCAGTGAGTGTTCCCCACGTGACTCACTTCAAGCTTTCCTCAGAACAATGTCCTAAATCAAATGAGGAAAAACAGGTTGTCTCATGTGCATTATTCGAATGCGGTTGGCAATTTAATGTATGTCATGGTATGCATGAGACTAGATATTTCACAGGCAGTCGGTGTCGTGATTAGATATATGTCAAACTCCAACAAGCAACATTGGAAAGTTGTGAAATGGCTACTTCGATACATTCGATTTACAAAAGACTACTTTTTAACTTTTAAGAAAACAGGAGCAAAGTTGGTAGGGTACGTGGATTCAGTTTACATAGGCAGTGTGGATTCTAGAAAGTCGACTTCAAGTTACTCGTTTGTACCAGTGGGTGGAGCAATTAGTTGGATGTCGAAGCTTCAGTCCTTGGTGGCTCTTTCCACGTCCGAAGTAGAATATATGGTAGTGACAAAAGCGTTTAAGAAAGGTGTCTGGTTAAGAGGCATGATAAATCAGTTGAGGCTTCAGCAGGAGGCCGTGCCGGTTAATTGTGATAGCGAGAACGCTATTAATTTAGCTAAAAATTTTGTTTATCACTCCCGTACTAAACACATCGATGTTCGTCATCACTTTATTTGACAAGTGCTTAAAGAAGGAAGCATGACTTTGGAGAAGATTCACACTAGCGTGAATTGAGTGGACATGCTCACCAAGGTTGTTCCTACAGAGAAGTTCAAGTTCTGTGTAACTTCTCTGGGCTTGGCGATAACGCAAAAGGAAGATGAAGTATGCACGAGAAGCATTGATGAAGCTATGATACGAGACAGAGATAAGAAAAGAGGACAAGGAGCTACACGTTTGAAGATTAAAGACATGATGAAGATTTTTGTATTTGATGTCTTAAATATAATCAGATTCTACGCAGATATTTTTAAAAAACTACGAAAGTACGGGATTTATTTCCGATTTCGTTTATGATTCTTTCTAAAACTATATATATATATATGGGTGTAAATAGGATTGGGAGGTATTCTAAGAAATTCTAAGGCTTTCTAAAAGGGTTATAGGGTTTCTAAAAGGGTGGAGCAAGGGAGAGATTTGAGGATTGCCCAAGTCTGGTAAGTCCTTCCTCTTTGTAATTTCTGCTTTCATAGTGAAGATCTGTCGCTTTGTGCCGTGGTTCTTTCTCGAAAGGGTTTTCCATGCTAAATCTTTGTGTTCTCTTGTGTTTGCTTGGTGCTCTTGGATTGCTATCCTAGATCCATCTCTATGTGATTCCGCGGTCCAAAACCCAACATCTAGTGCGGGGCCTAACGTTGGTTGAACTACACATGTAAACGATACCACACATTGACTTCATTAGTATATTGTAGAAACACAATCTTGTACTATTGACATAAACATAATTATGAGATTCTTTCCTACATGGACACAACTCTATGTTTCTTGCCTGCCTAAACACAACTGTAAGCTCCTTGCCTTGCACATGACACAACACTATGCTGCTTGTCTCATACTTGGCACAAGCCTATGTTGTATGTTTCATACTTGGATAGTGTTACACACCAATTCTCTTTGCAGTCATCTCCATATGGCCGAGTGACATTACGTGATCAATCATACATTTGATACCTAATTCTAGCTAGTCATAGGGGAAGCCACATGAGCACCCCACTACTTAATTGAATGATAGTCCAACTCTCGTATAATCTTAGAACATCTTATGCGCACCATCAAGGAAGGATGTATGTAATTTATATAACTATATGGTAAAAACATTAAGTCTAATTGTTCCTTAACATTACAAATGCCCCAACTAGTGATCCAGGCACTCCGAACATAAAGAATCCCCGATCAAGGTATATGCATCATATGTATTACCATGCATTTTGTTATTTCAACACTTGTACTTCTAATTTACCTCATTTTAGTGAAATCTCCGTATTATTATCTCATGGTGTAAGCATATTGCCAAACCACAGAAATATTTGCAGCTCTTTATGGTTTGATTGGATGGAGGAGGAAACATTTAGCATCATCATAAAGGGTATGTAGCCTATATTAGAAGGGCTTGTATCTCTCTCGTGGCAGGTCGCCGTTGAAGCCTATACCACTAGGGGTCTGCACCCTCTCAACCATACCTTATATCTCCTCAAAGGCTCCACCTCGTATAGGCTTCTGGACCCTTTATACCTTTAAATTATATCAATCCCTCTTAAGTGGTGAGTTTATTCTGCTTATTTATTGTATTTGTATAATGCATGCCTTTGCCACTATATTTGTACATTGCCTTATAATCAAGGATATTTTTCTATGGAATATAATTAAGGGCCTATGTCATACCATAACCTAGAATAGATAATTGAACCCATACAAATAAAAAGGCTCTTCAAAAGGACATTTTTTTCATTCAATACTTATAGCTCAGCAATGCTCTACGAATACCTATAGAAATCATCCCTAGTCCCTCACAATTTCATGTTAAAATCTCAATGCTCAAAGTTTGTTAATTAAATAATTAGGTGGGTTGAACCCTAGAAAATGACAAATAACCACATCGAAACTTCCAAACCACCTCCTTCTTTCATGTGTGTTGTTGGTATAGTATATACCAATATACATATAAAGACACATATACACATGCATTTATATATTAAAATGAACTTACATAATTTCAAGGGCCTCCATTTGGCTGAAATCTGGAAGATAACCCCAAAGCTCATTTCCGAAGATATAACTAATAAAGAAAAAAGAAAAACTGAGTGTGTTTTGTAAACCCAACACCAATGTTCCACCACAAAGGTCCAGTGGATGAAAAAAAGTTACTAAATATAGTTTAGAGATGTTACAGAGCTATAATTCGTGGAGGATCCTCATTATTGCAACTCAACCATTCCCAAGTTGAATTTAATGGCAGGCATGGATCTCCAGTCCACTTCAACAGGTTCCACGAAATATAAGAGATGCTTTTTAACCCTCTCACTAGAATGAAATACATTAGCCAAAATACATTTTTAATAATTAAAACAAAATGTTAGAGATTATATTTTGATTGGGCTTGTTCATGTTGGGGACCACCAGATGGGAACCATTTTATCATGCACATATCTACAATGTTCTTAGAAAAAATTTCTTTAGAATGTGTTAAACCATAAAAGACTACATAATTTGTAACTATAACTTGTCCATTTCACTAGTAATAATAATAATAATAATAATAAAAGGAGAGAAATCAATGACAAATTTATAAAGTTCTACAGACATCTTAACAATATATATATATATATATATATATATATATATATATATATATATATATATATATATCACAAAAGAAAATATCCTAATATAGGAAGATTATCCTAATTTACTCTAATAGCTCCCTTCAAACTCAAGGTGTTATGAAACGAGTTGCTTGAGTTTGAAAAAGCACAATAACATTTATTCAAAAGCAATAGAAAAAAATCAATAGTGACAAAATGACAAGTATATAGTATGAGCCGAGAAGCGCTTTGATGGCTTTAAGATGTGAACTATTGGCACTTCCAACGACTAACAAATGATTTAGTGGCACCTCTAGTGGATACACACTTTCAATAGCTAAGAGTTCAATCATTGCTCTTTTAGCAGCTTTAGATATTCTAATAATAAAGAAAAAATAGGTGTAGCCATACTGTTAACTAAAGTAAGAAGGTTCGATTCAAATGCTCACACAATAAAAAGTTCAGTCCAAACTTTTGACACAAATAAATTACCTTTTTTCTTAAAGGCCTACTACACAGAATATACATTATCGATATGTATACAGAGGAAATGATAACAAAGGCCTAAAATCCTTTAAAAAAATAAAAAAATAAAAAATAAAAGCAAAATCCCTACCACCGATGATTAAACCTTAGATTCCTATAATAGAAGATCAAATCATGGCACGAACCCCTCTCTTCACAAGAATCAAATCCTTAGATTTTTCTACTTATCTTTCTCCATAACCTTCGATACCTCATTGAAATTACCCTCATCATAGGGTAGAACTAGCCCTCCATAGGATTGGAGTTCAAACTACTCATCAGCCTTCTTCAATAGAGCAACAAAGATGTGGAGGGTCGGGAATCATGTCAAGATCATGAGCCATTATCGCTTGACTATGATGCCTCCCAACCAAAAGTTTGTGATAATTACCGTTAACACTAGATGTTGTTGGTGGAGAAAGGATCTAAAAACAATTCTTGTGTGGCAAATGAAGAAGATTGGTGGCGATAGTGGAAGTAACCGAATATTTGTACAATTAAGTTGATAATGGTGAATGATTCAAGTGCAGCTATGAACGCAGCTACAATAGTGGCAAGGTGTTGAAGGAATGTGGAAGCAATGATAGAGATGGACATAATGAGTACATGGAGAATTAAGAAAATTGAGAGGATTCACCACAATATATGGTTGAAAGAATCAAGTTTTTCTGAGTGGCTTTGGCATTTGTGGAAAATGTTAATGGTGTTGGACAATTAAATACTCATCTATACTAGACATGAAGGAGATCTAATAGGTAAAAATCTAAGCAAGGTACGTGGATGGAAATGATTAAATTGTAAAGATGCTAGACAGTGGGTTTTATAGGGGAATATTAACAATCTAAAGATGGTTTCTGCAAGGGGTTGGTGGCAGGCAAATAACGATGTGCTGGTGAATGTCTCATCCCATGATCGATGGGTGGTGTGTAAAGATGAAATAACACCAAAGATTAGTGCCACTCTGATACCATCTTGAACCACAGGCAACAACGTTGTCAAACTATAACTTGCTTATTTTATCGAGAATAAAAGAGAGATTTATAAAGATCTTAATAAATACACATCTTAACAAAATAAATCCTAATATATGAATATTACATTAATTTACTCTAATAAAATGACACGAAATAGTGCTACAACCTTATAAATTGCACGTTTTCGACTTACATATGATTATATGGGGGAATGAGAAATATATTTATAGTTGCATAAGTTAATTTACCCAACCCTTGTAATTATTTAAAAATAACTTTTATGTGGTTTATATTATATGGTAAAAAGTCTTAAATGTCTAACAAGGCTTTTTCTCTTTCTTGAGAAAAACTTCAACACTCTAGCATAATGTGATAGATGATACATATGCACTTTGAAATTGCACCTGTGGTATACAAGCAACTACATTAAATTGTCCAAATTATGGTTCCTTAGTTGGTTTGCACCATTCATAGTGGTTCATCACAATTTAAATAGATTTTGAGTATTTAAGCATTTTGATTTAGTTAAAAATCCATCATTCTATCAAGCTGGATTATTTGGTCCAGTTAAAATTTTAAAACAGTATTACTAACATGAATGGATTCAGATTTTAAATGGAATAATTAATGAAGGATAAGTCATAAATGAATGTATAAAGAGCAAGGTGTCCCGTATCGGTATCGGTTGGCATAACGGTGCTCTTCGAAACCGATAGGATACAGGGTCGTAATGGCGATACAGAGGCGTAATGGCCCGTAACGGTGCAATTTTTTTTTTTTTTTTTTGCCAAAAAAATATGAAAAAATATTGATTAAATCTGGAATATTCTAAGCATTCCAAATATGCATTCATTTATAAATTGGAACATGTTTATGGTGGTGTAACGGTCCACTTTTGGTGAGAAGTTGTATCAGACTGTCTAATGAATTAATGAAACAGATAACCTGAATTTGACTACAAAATTTATATATTTAATTTTCTAAATATCTAACTTATATACTTAACAACTTGATATCATTTCTCCTAATAGTTCTTTAAAAATATGAAATTAAATTCAGGTAGATGGCGTTACCAATTTGGGGCTGACTTGGAGGACTAATCTATGCACTAAATCAGCCTCAAATTCATGCAATTTATTGTCATTATCCCACTTATGAATTAGTGGACATTTATTGGATAGTGAATCATGATAAAAAATTAAAAGACCCTATTTTAAAAAATAAAAGTCCACAAATTAACAATTAAAACTATTCAAATAATTTGATTTTGGCATTGTGAGTTAGCAATTGCAGTTCATAATTTAATTACTAAATTTTAAGTTAATATATGTTTCGTGTACAATTTTTTAAGGCTCAAATTAGG
The DNA here is from genome assembly GCA_030180095.1 of Magnolia changhungtana. Taxonomy (NCBI): domain Eukaryota; kingdom Viridiplantae; phylum Streptophyta; class Magnoliopsida; order Magnoliales; family Magnoliaceae; genus Magnolia; species Magnolia changhungtana. The sequence continues at coordinate 1,220,121 of JASAUF010000203.1, read as the reverse complement.
CAGGACTCGGATTGTGAAGTGTAGCACACGTGTCAAAGTTTTTTGGGCCCCACCCATGATGAATGTGTTATATCCACACCGTCCATCCATTTTGCCAAATAATTTTAGGGCATGAGCCCAAAAATGAGGCACATCCAAAGCTCAGGTGGACTGCACCATAAGAAATAACACTAATTAAACGTTCACCATTAAAAATTTATTGGGGGCTACAAAAGTGTTAGATCAAGCTGACATGTGTGTTTTCTCTTCATCCACGTCAGTTTGACCCAATTAATAGGTTAAACTGAAAATAAACATTACAATGGACCTTAAGAATTTTTAATGGTGAGCATTCTATAACCACTGTTTCCTATGGTGTGGTCCACATGAGATTTAGATATTATTAATTTTTTAGATCCTGACGTAAAATGGTTAGACAACATAGATAAAATATATACATCATGGTGGGGCCCACTCGGGTCTGATCAAATCAAATTGGATGGAAAATAAACACTACTGTGGGCCCTACAAATTGTTTAAAGGTGAAAATATTATCTCCGCAACTATTTTTGGTGCAGTCTAGATGATCTTTAGATATAATTCATTTTTTGAGTAGTGCTCTAAAATGATCTCTGAAAATAGATGAACGGTGTAGATGTAATAAATACATCACTGTGGAGCCCATATAACTTTGATCTCCTTTGAATCGTTCGTACAACTTGGAGCTCGAGGAGTGTCAGCGCTCGTCTTAGCATGACATGTACCCCTAGCTGGTGTGTGGTACACTTGAAAAAAAACAAAGAGAGGGAAACCAAAAAGAAAAGAGGGAAAGAAGAGAGAAGAAAAAAAGGGAAAGAGGGAGAGAGAGAGAGAGAGAGAGAGAGAGAGAGAGAGAGAAGAAGAAGAAGAAGAAGAAGAAGAAGAAGAAGAGGAGGAAGAAGGAGGAGGAGGAAGAAGGCCTTAGCCTTGAGCCTCGGCCTCGGCCGGGCTCTCAACCATTGCTATGCACCGCTGAGAAGAAGAAGAAGAGGAAGAAGAAGAAGAAGAAGAAGAAGAAGAAGAAGAAGAAAGAGAAGAAGAAGAAGAAAATAAAGGAAAAGAGGTATTTTTTTATATATATTTTTTTTAAGGGCCCGTAACAGCCGTTACGGGTCAGTAATGGTCGTTACGCCCGTAACGGCCATTACATGTACAAAATATGGACTAGGCCGATACGACCCCGAAACGTGTAACGGGTACCACCGTTACCATTACGTATTGGCCGTTATGGCCGATACGTAATCGTTTTAGGACACCTTGATAAAGAGTCATAATAGAAAATATTTAGGACGTATGAGATGACATATAACAATAATTATGTAATGTGCTCTATAACTTCTAATAGTTTTAACTCCACAATTAGTTATTAGAATTGTACTTATAAGATGTAGTTGAAAAGTTATGCATGATCCTTATAGCTTGCTAATTTTCTACCTACAATTTACTATATATATATATATATATATATATATATATATACATACATACATACATATACATACATATATATATATATATATATATATATATATATATTTCAAGCTCAAATTTTCATTTGAAGTATAACATATTTTTATAGGCTGTTTTAAGGTTCGAAAAGTATTGAATTCACATCATTGTTTTGATTGATTTATTAGAGTTGTGTCATCTTAAAAATATCTATTGTTTTTTATAAATTTTACCATTTAGAGAAGCCCTTTTTAGTCAAATTAGGAGTTCTAAATATCATTTATTACACATCAAGCATATCATATTCATTATTGCCAAGTTGAGTCTCGAGTTGGATGTTTTCTTTTATTTAGGATTTAAGGCTTTTCTTGATTGATAGAAAATAATGATCTTCTATAACTTTTCTCCACGCACCCGCTGCATAATTAACATAGTGAAATTTACATGATGATTTATTTCTATAACGCAATAAACTTTTCATTTATTCTTTTTTAGTTAGTAACATATGTACTGTTTTGTAATTAATGTAATCAAATGCTTGAGGATCTCTTTCACTAATTGTTTGGCTTGAACTAGGTTTTATAATATGTGTGTGTAGTACTAGGCATGTTATAGCATAATGTAGCTCAGTCCGAACGAAACACCTTAGACCCCAAGGGTTGAGATAGACCTGTTTCGAACAAGAAACAAATGCATTTGATTTGGGATTATCTTATTAAACATAACAAAAAGAGTATTTAGAACAATCATCATATTTTATTGTTACTGAGTTCATTTACATCCTTTCAACATCCCTTAATTCTAAGATTGATCATTCGGAAAGAACATATTATTATTAGCAAAGTTTATATGTCGAATCTTGAATTCGGCAGCCTTTCGGTGACTTCTTTGATCATCTCCTAGGACTTAGGAGGAATGTTGATTTGATCAACTGATTTCTCTTTTGAGTTGATCACTTGAGCAGAGGAGAGAGCCTGAAGTGATGAAGATTAAACGAGAATGCTTTCAGGAATTCTGGTAGCACTTAGGCCCCTGTTTAGGACTAGCCACCTAGTGAATTCGTTGCGCGACTCGCGCAACCCGTTTGTTGGTTGGGCGGTCAGCGCAACTAAAGATGTGGTTGCGCGACACTGCGCAACAGAGGAATGGGTTGCACGAACCCGCGCAGTGGAGACTTCGCTCCTCACCTTCAGTCTTCTTTCGGAGCTCTAGTCTTCTCCAAAATCTTCAATCCCCCCAAATGAAGGAGGGGAGGGGGTATTTATAGGCTTCCCACATGTGCCAGCCCTTGATCCTTGTGCCATGGGACCCACTTTGCATCAGATCTGGACCGTTCATTACAATCACTATTGCCCTGCCTCGCGCAACAATAAAGTTCATCACGCGTTCCGGCGCAACAGTAATGTTCATTGTGGGTCTTCGCGCAACTATAAAGTTTGTTATTCGTCCCCGCGCAACTATAAAGTTCGTTGCGCGTCCCCGCGCAACGTGTCACCATCCGTGTAGCAGAGAAATGGGTTGCACGGTCCGCATAACAACTTTACTTAGTTTTTTTCCTTCCTTCTCATTTATTGTTTGATCTTCAATCTTTCTTCTTCATGATGATTTTTTATGCTCCAACAATACTGAAAGACCAAGAACCTTTTGGTTCAGCCATCTACTCAACATGTAGCATAAAAACTTTCCCAGCAACATTTCTACTAGAATTTCATATTGTTCGATCCCATCGAGTATCATCTCAATCTCATTAAAGGACCTTCGATCCCATCGAAGGGTCCTTCAATCCGATCGATAGAGCCATTAACTAGTCCTTTTATAGCCATTGGAATACAATTTCTTATATATAAAGGTCATTCGGTTCTTGGGCTTCGAGATGAATTTTTGATATAATTAGAGGATATGTATTTTTCTACCCATACCACACATCCTAGACTAATTTTCAAAGAGTTTCGTGCTAATCTTATTGTGATTACTCACTTTAATGAGCATTCCATGCTCCTATTTGAAGTGTCAGATGAACTCTGAGGCTTTTAGAAATTAGACATTATGCCTATAGTAAAATTCTTGTCTAAACTCTCTAAACTACTCATATAGGTGAATCACTTAGGTTTATAATATTTCCATAAGTTATACGAGATTCAACCAACCTCCCTTGCTTTAGCTACCTCATTGGCACATCTCATGCAAGGTGGACGATCATAAGAGCTAAAGTATTAGCATTATCAATTGGGGGAGCACAAGGGGAGTTGATTGAAGCATAAGAGAGCATCAATCAAGAAAGCCAAGAAAGGCACGGCAAATGGACTTAATCCAACAAGTTGTCAAGTGTGAGTCTATACACTCTTTCCTTATGTAGGATTGAGTGTAATAATTAGTGACTTAAACTCGAATAGCTTCTTATGTAGGACCTTGACTCTTGTGTAGGGCCGAATTCACCGACACAGGTGTATACGTGGTCCATCGGTCACGAGTGCATACGTGTTAGTCTCCTTGGGAGCGCCCGGTGGGAGTGTATGTAGGTCCTTAGATTAGGACCACTTGTGGTTGTTGTTTAGCCAATAAAAACTAACTAGGTTCTCTCGCGAGAGCCACCGACATGGTAGTATACGTATATGTTACTGGTTAGCTTATGAGAAACCATGTAAAGGTTAGAGGTGAACTTGATTTAAAACCTCTGATAATGAATACGAGTATGCTCGAGGAGAGTGCGTTCTCTAGGAGTGGAGTAGGGAAACCGAACCAATATACATGTTTGTGTTTGGGATTGTCATCTGAGTACTTTTTTTTAATTATGCTTGTGAACTTAATTTTTTGAATTATGTATGTATGATTAGATGTATGTTAGAAGTCGAATAGTTAGCATATCTCACATATAAGTATGCTATCTTTATAAGCTAGTTGCTTAATTGGCATATCTCTTGTACTCTATGTGGTTGGACCCACTTTGGCATGGAAGCCTTAGTGTTAATTTTTCCTACTTAGTTAAATTGGTAAATTGATTTAAGGTAGGCTGTTGAGTATAAAATATTGTATATTTACCCTCAATTGTGCCTTAGTTTTATAAGCATACATGCGTTAAATCAATCTAAATACGTGAGTTTTGTTATGCATGGTGATTTAGAGATATAAGATGGAAATGATAATTAAAGTGAAGATTTAATGCTTAAAGAATGACCAAGTAGAGACTTAGATCTATGAAGGACAATATTAAAGAATTCAAGTGTCAAATATCCAAGAAAAACTAAGCATTAAAGATGAAGAAAAGTCTGAAAAATTACACAGTTGAATAACAAAAATAGCAGGTTGTTTGATCCAAACTGAGATACGTTCGGTTAGACCAAATGTGCTAAAAGCAGTATAACAAGAAATAGTGATTCTCAAACTTAATTCGGCTTAACTCTTAGGTTGGTTCGGTGTGATCTAAGGGAGATAGAGACTTTAGACATATTTTGAGGAAATTCAACTGCAGCTGAAAGATACTTGGTGCGATTGAAGTAATGTTCATCTACGATCGAAGGTTATTATAGTCAGTGCGACCGAAGCCAAGTGAAAGTGTAGAAATTGAATTCGGTTCCAAGTCGGTGTAAAATTTTTCTATTTAAATGGATGTTTCAAGCCAGTCTAGAGACGAATTAATGTTGGAGAGAGAGAGAGAGAGAGAGAGAGAGAGAGAGAGAGAGAGAGATGTTGCAGAGCTTTTATGGAGTCCTTTTTTTTTTCCAATCCTTCTATGATCTACTTTAGTTTTTAGGTTTTTATTTGAGTTTAGTTCAACCATGATTATGGTTGGCTATAACTCTTAGATAGGGGCTAAGAGGTAAACTTTGTAGTTCTTTTTAATCTTCTAGATTAATTTTATTAAAATTAATTAGTTTGAATGTTGAATAATTCATTAATTTTGGTTTCAATAAAGTTTTAGTTTTATTTTACTTTGATCCATTGTCAACTTCGGGTATTTTGGATGCTTATGAAAGCTAAGATTGTTTGTTTATCCCTTACGTAAGGGATTAATTTGTAAAATTCATTGATCTATCATTGACTACGGGCATGATAGATACTTTAAATTCCTTGCAATCAGTAGCTTGTTGTTTCGTGTGGGAACTAAATCAATTGAAGTTCAATTCTCTTTTGAGTTGTGAATTTTAACTTAACTGCTTTATCATCCGGCTGGATATGATTAGACTTCAATTCCAGTTGAGTTATCTAATTGAGTCAAGTGAATTAGGCATTGTAAAAGGCTACAAGTGGATTAGTATTGCGCTAGTGTCTCATTTTCTTGAGTTTATGTTTTAAATTACTTTAAATTACCATAATTACCTCTCTGAAATTTAAAATCACAATTAATTTTAGGGTTAGTTATAGTTCTAAAGTGTTTTAAGAACACACAAATATAAGTCCCTGATGATTCGATCTTGATCTCATCGAGTTAAAAGTACATCACAGCCTTACACTTAGGGTTGTCAGCCTTTTAAATTAGTAGTGTTTTGATTCAAGTTTTTTACGCCATTGTCAAAGATTTTAGTTGCATTTTTTCCTTTTTTGGATTTTGACCATACTAGCAGCATTGTATGGTCAAATTCTTGAAAGAGATTCAACCTTCCAAATATTTCGAGGGTAGCCTTCTGACAGGTCTTGATAATGTTTTTTTAGGCCAAATTGTCCTTGTCCTTGGTTCAGTAGTGGTAGGTTTTTTGAGTGAATAAGAAGTTACATTGTATTTAATGCTGAGAAAGTAACGTGGACGAAAGCCTTTTTGGGTGTGAAAAAGGCCCAACTTGTGGGGCCCACATTGATGTATGTGTATAATCGATGCCACCCATCCTTTTTGCTTTGTCATTTTAGGGTTAGGGCCCAAATATCAGCCTGATGCAGAGCTAGTGTGGTCTACATAATAGAAAATAATGGTGACAGTGGCACCCACTGTTGAAACTTTCCAGTCTCACTGTGATATTTGTTAGAAGTAGACATTGCCCAAGTCAGTACTTTTTGGGCCTACGACGAGCCGCCCGACAAGGTGGACGGAATGGATCACCCCATTTTGGGTCTCGACCCTTATATTTTAAAATAATCAAGTTATAAATTACATCAACCTGACAAACACGACCCTTAATACAATATAACCACGACCCTTACCACATTACAACTACAACCATTACTACATTACAATAACGACCATTATCAACTCTTACCACATTACAAACATGACCATTACTACATTACAACCACGACCCTTACCAGATGCTTGGAGGGCGCCGTTGAATGTCTAGGGTTTGGTCCCTAGACAAAGAAAAAGGCAACAAAAAGTTGTTGAATGTCTAGGGTTTGGTCCCATAGAGAAGGGGACAGGAGAAGACGAAGCAGGGCGCTGTCCAGAGAATGCACGCCGTCCAGAGATTGCCCTTGGCCTCGCTACGCAGATGCTTGCAGAGGAAGAACAGGGAGGTCTCGAAACGGACGGTCAGAGAGTCCACCAAAGCTTGCGAGCGGAAGAGGGGTTTTCAACCTCTTCGTTGGAAACCTCCCTTTCACTTGCTCTAGTGAGGACATTTTCAAGATTTTTCAGCGGTATGGTAGAGTTGTCGATGTGTTTATCCCTTCATTCCTAGAGACGATTCGCCCTACAGGTTTAGCTTTTGTACAATTTCAGTATGAAGATGATGCCATGGCGGCCAATGAAGTCCATGGGAGAAGGATTAATGGGAGAATAGTGACAGTTCAAGCAGCAAAGAAGGATATCCAACCGCACCGCCCCCGTCCGCCCATCCGCTATTTGCAAACCGCCACCCGCTCATCTGGTATTTCCAAGCCTCCTGCCCCTCCGATTTTTCTAAATGCTAGCTCCAATACCTCCACCACAGCCCAACCCCGGGGGTGGCAACGAAAATGCAGTCAACCCCAATCCTCGTTCCCCCTTCATCTTCCAATGGCGGACCCATTCATGTGGAACCAGCTTTAGTACGAAGGAAGCTAGCGGGACTGGAATTGGGACTGATTGGGAGTATTCTCGACCCAGCTACATCCATCCTCGATCTAATGGAAACCATCAGGTCCTTCAGATTTCAAGTGCGGCAGTCGATGTTACCAGGCAATCTAGCGATGCATTCCTCCTCATGTTCAAATTGAAGGCAGACCTTCAAGATTTCACTCAGGACAACAGATTGCAGGAAGCTTTGGGGTTCAGAGAGTTGACCAAATGTACCCCTGAATCCAACCCTGTCTATGAGGGGCACTGGATTTGTTTTATCGGCATCCCGGCACATGCTTGGGTCGATTGGGTCATTCGTGATCTTGGAAACAAATATGGTAAAATAACTTAGATCGATTCCAATAGTAGATATGGCCTTTTCAGGTTTTTGCTCGAGCTAAGGTGATTTTGAATCCGAGAATTTCCTTCTGCTGCTTGCAACAACTGATTGTTGACGGGCAACCTTACCTTGTGGGGGTCGAAGTGGAGAAGACCAACTCCATTCAGAGTCCACGCTGAAGAGAATGGCATAGTCCGAGGCCTCCAGAAAGGACTAGGGATTGGGTTAAGAGGAGTTTCAAGTCAGGTCCAAGCCTGCGCCAGATTCGCATTCAATCTGTTTGTTGAAATGCCCCTATGAGAGGGACAAGTTTATCCTTTGAGGAACTTGTGGGGATTGGGAAGCAGGGGTCCCCTTCAACCCCCCATCTTGGCATCAGGGTGTCTAATCCTCTCCTCAAGGATACAAGTGCTTCTCAATTCATGGAACCCCATCTGCCCTCGCTCCCACCCCTCTCGCCAATCAGCCCCGCACAGTCGAACTAGGATCTAGCTCCTGTCCAACATCTCCAATAGATCCTCCTAGTTACATCCCCAATGCCCAATCCAATATCCCCTGTCAGAGTGACTAACCATCTCCCTTCCATGGAAGTTAACTACCATCAGTCCTGTTTGGGAATCAAAGACAAGGCTAAATCTGTTGGCTGCACTCCCAACTCTCCCCTCTATGATAGTGAAGAGGATATAGCTAGCCAATTTTGGGAATCAACATCATTCGTTCCTCAAACTGCAAAAGAATCTGGTAGAGTGGCTTCTAGTCAGGATAGGGACATTGTCCTGATGGTTGATTTCTCCCCCTTTTCGGCAACTGCCCATAGGGAGGATATTGGAGCGCCTTCAACCCATCCGAGTTGCGATGTCATGGCAGAAGAGGGTAGAGCAGAGCTCCATATTCAGGTAAGATCAGTTGCAGAACCAGAGGTTGCGGGGATCGACATCTCTCCAACAACCTCTTCTGCTCAGTGCACCAATGTAGTCACATCCAGAGCAGCAGTTCAATCCAAAGCTGTTGGGGGGGGGGGAGGTGTAAAGGGAAACGCTGGTCCAAAGCTCTCCCATCTCAATCCAATGGTAAATGCAGGTCCAAAGCTCTTCCTACGAGGACCCCTAGCCCTATGGAATGGAGAGGAAGATTGAGGAGGTCGAAGAGAAGGGCCGTCTATTTTGGATGTTTATCTGATGAATAGCTGCCTCATGTGGAATGTTCGAGGCTTAGGGAATTCCCCAACCATCAGAACTGCGAAGAGGATCATTGCCGAACACAATCCAAGGATCGTTGCTTTTTTGGAGCCTATGCTTAGAGAGGAAAGAAGAATTGCAACAGGCTTGAAGTTGGGATTCCATTCATCCCTCTAAATGGCAAGGCCGGCGGAAAAATCTGGGTATTCCTCCATTCATCTGTTAACGCAATAGTTGTTTCTTCATCTAGCCAAATGTTGTGTTAAATGCTCTTTTCAGACTTCACAGGATTCCGTGCTTCTTTCTTTTGTCTATGCTAAGTGTTCCAGGTTCCTTAGGCGCGATTTGTGGGAAGAGATGGCCTCGATTAGTAGGTCCCATTCTGGCCCTTGGGCAGTTTGCGGTGACTTTAATACAGTCTCTTATCGAGCTGAGAGGCTTGGTAGTATATCGCATTTTCGTGCAGGGGACGAGAAGTTTGCGTCAGCAATCAATAATGCGGGCCTCCTCGACTTCGGTTTCTCCGAGAACAGATTTACTTGGAGCAATAACCAGGGAGGGAATGCAAGGATCTGGGCCCTGTTGGATAGGGCTCTCTGCAACAGCGACTGGTTCACGCAGTTCCCTCGTTTTCATGTAGTTCATCTGCCTCGAGCCAGCTCAGACCATGCTCCCATCCTTCTGAAGTTCCCACCCACGGCTCAACCATCAGCGAAACCATTCCTCTTTCAGAAGATGTGGTTCCTGCATGAGGGCTTTCTTCAAATTGTCAAATAGGCGTGGACAGGAGATTTTGAAGGTTCGCCCATGATTCGTGTCATGCTTAAGTTAAGAAGAGTGAAGGAGGTAATCAAAGGATGGAATGGGGACGTTTTCTCTAAGCGAAAGTAGGCTGAATCCTTCCTCGAGCAATTGAAAAATTCTATGCAGTCGGATGCAGTCTCTCTCTCTCTCTCTCTCTCTCTCTCTCTCTCTCTCTCCCCCCCCCCCCACCCTGTGGATCTTCTAGAAGCCAAGCAGAACCTAGCTCACTGGGAATTAGCTGAGGAGACTTTCTGGAAGCAAAAGGCCCGGAACAACTGGTTGACTGAAGGCGATCGCAACACTAAATTCTTCCACATGTCTGCGATGGACCGTGCTCGCCGAGCAGAGATCAAAATGATCAAGCTAGACGCTTCAACTGTCATCACTGACCCTGATTCTATCAAGGAGGAAGCCATCCGCTTCTTCTCCGATCTGCTCATGGGAGACAAATCTTCGAACGTGGACATTGTTAGCGGTCTTATCCCCAACATGATGTCCAAGAGAGACAACGAGGAGCTGTTGTGTGATCCATCAGTGGAGGAGGTCAGGCGGGCGGCCTTCTTGCTGCCTCCTAACAGCTCCCCTAACCCAGATGGTTTTGGTGGTTCCTTTTTCACAGGTTGTTGGGAGATTGTGTCCTCAGATATACATGCAGCCACTGTCCATCTATTCAATGGAGGAGACCTTTCTAGAGCTTTCACCTCATCTCTCATCTGTCTTATCCCGAAATCAGAGGCTCCCTCTTCCTTCAACCAATTCAGGCCGATTAGCCTTTGCTACTGCCTTTACAAGATCTTCTCAAAGGTTATCTCGTCCAGGCTGGCTGTCGTCCTTCCCAAGGTCATCTCCTTAGAGCGAGGTGCCTTCATTCAAGGTCGGGCAATTGCTGAAAACATCGCACTGGCCAATGAGGTCTTTCGGGAGATAGACAGGAAGGTGCGGGGAGGTAACATCGCCATCAGGCTCGATATGAAGAAAGCTTACGACAGAGTTAACTGGAATTTTCTTAAAAGCATTCTCAAGCAGTTTGGTTTCAGCTCGAGATGGGTGGCGATGGTGGAGAAATGTTGGAATAATTGTTGGTTTTCCCTTCTGATCAATGGAGAGGCCAAGGGTTTTTTAAATCTTCGAGGGGTCTAAGACAGGGTGACCTGCTGTCCCCTAGCCTTTTTATTCTAACTGCGGAAGTCTTCAGCAGGGGTATTAAATCCTTGTTCGCTCAGGGTCTCTGCCAGCCGTTCAAGCTCAAGAGGGGCTGCCTCTCATCTCCTACTTGTTATATGCGAATGACACTCTTTTACTCGTGAATGGAAGTGCTTTTTCCCTGGTAACAATCAACGGTTTCCTCACCTCCTATCAGCTTGCTTCTGGACAAAAGATAAACTATTCCAAAAGTGTCTTTTTTTGCTCCTCTAAACTTCCCCATGACAGGATCAAAGTGATAGCCAACTCCCTAAATATTCCTAACGCGTCGGCGGGGTCCCTTTATTTGGGAGTCCCTTTTTAAGGGGGAGATCATCAAAGGAAAATTTTAGACATCTGTTAGAAAAGATTACGAGAAAGGTGAACGGTTGGAGAGTTAGAATTCTTTCTCAAGCGGGCCGAACTACGCTAATCAAGCACGTCCTTGGTAGTATCCCGGTCCACACTATGGCAGCCACTCTTGTGCCTGCTCACAGTCTGCTAGAGATTGAAAAATGCTTTGCTAACTTCTTCTGGGGTTGGTCGAATGGCAGAGGGAAGTTGCATTGTGTCAGTTGGAAGAAAATTGCATCCCCTATTGATGAAGGGGGCCTGGGCATAAGAAAACTTAGAGACGTGTTGGCAGCGATGAGACTTAAGATGACCTGGGCTCTCTCTTTCGGCAAGAGTACCAATCTGTGGGCGACATACATGAGGGATAGATATGGGGAGCTCCTGCGTGTTGCCTCGTGTTCGACTAACAACAACTATTTTTGGTCTGTGTCCTCTCCTCTTTGGAAGAGTATCTAGGCGCTCTTCCCTTTCCTTGCTGACAACGTTAGCTGGTTAATTGCTAAAGGTGAGTGCAACCTGTGGGATGTAAATTGGACTGGCCTCAGCCCTCTGTTGGAGATTACCACCAAGGATATCCCGGACCCCATGCGCACCATGACGATCAGCGATTTTCTCGGCTAGCTGGGCCCATTACCTCCTTCTTCCATCCTTGATTTCTTACCTTAGGAAGCCCTTCAGCACATCTTGCAGAGTGGTTTTTGCATCTCAGAGGTCGACGACTCCTGCTATTGGCCGTTTATAATGTCTGGCGAGTTTTCAGTTAAAACGGCTTGGGACAGATTCAGATTGATCGGCGTTAGGTCTGGTTGGCCGAAGTGGGTGTGGCGCACACACATCCCCCCTAAATTATCTACTTTCATCTGACAGCTCCTTGCAGGAGCTGTCCCAGTTGATGGGAGGGTCCAGTCCAAGGGGGTTACGCTGGCCTCCCGGTGTGAGTGTTGCCCTTGCAATACCCGTCATCCAGAGGTAGAAACGCTGGACCACCTCTTCGTGACGGGCCACCTTGCTTCGGTGGTATGGCATCATTTCAGCAGAATCTTCGGCATCAGCTTGGTCAGTCATGTTTCGCCACAGGAATGTCTTGCACAATGGTGGGGGGCTTCATCCAACAATGCTGCGCTTTCCCAATTGTGTGGAGTAACCCTTAATTTTCTTCTTTGGGAGATCTAGAAGGAGCGCAACTCCTCCAGATTGAGGGCAAAAAGTTGTGCATCTGAGCTGTCATCACCCGAACAAACTGGTGGCTGGGTAGAGTTTACAAAGGGGGTCTTCATGTGCATTCCAAGACTAATTCCTGGATGGCCCACTTGCAACTCAGAAATCTTCACATTCCTGAGGTCCTTCCGCCATCAATGAGGGCTGAAATTGTCAAATGGGGGAGACCTGAGAGTGGTTAGGTCAAACTAAATGTGGACGGTTCGAGTTTACATAACCCTGAGATGTTTGGCGGAAGAGCTGTAGGAGGGAGGATGGTAGCCTGGTTTTTTCCTTCTCTTCTAGCTATGGGGTGGGAACCAACAATAGCGCGGAATTCTCAGCGGTCTTTGAGGGTCTCTCTATGTGCGCAAGTAGGGGTCTTTGGAAGGTCATTGTGGAGTTAGATTCCAAGCTGGTTGTGGATTCCCTCAATCGGGCTCCTCTCGTGGGTTGGAAGTGGGTGCATTGGGCGGCCTGTATTTCCCACCTCAACCAGAGAGGTCTTTTTCGTTTCACCCATATTAAGAGAGGGGAATGTCCTGGCCAACGGCCTTGCTCGTCAAGGCAGCCTTCTCCAGGGGAACCAACAATTTTTTAAGATGAGGGATCTCCCTCAGGAGGTCAGGGGTAAGGTGGTTTTAGATAGAGTTGGGCTAGGGGCTATCAAGGTGAGGGTTCATGTATAGTCTTTACGATAGGTTGCCCCGAGTTTCTTTTTTATTACACTTGGGGCAACTCGAAGAGCTTTCAGCCGTGTAAATCTTGTTTGTTGAAATGAAATTCAGGCTTTGGAAAAAAAAAAAAAAAAAACCACGACCCTTACCAACCTTTAACACGTTACAACCATGACCCTTAACATATTACAACCACGACCCTTACCACATTACAACCACGACCCTGACCTTTATAACATGACAACCTTGACCTTAAAGGTTGTTTCTATCTATTATTATTTTAAAATAATCAAGTTATTAATGACATGAACCTAACAACCCCAACCCTCAAGGGTTAAGGTTGTCATGTGTTGAGGGTTGAGGTCGGGTTGAGGTTGTAAGGTTCCCGTCATTAATAACTTGATTATTTTTAAATAATAGTAGATATATACATTGTTGTCATGTGCGATCGCATATGCACATATCCAAATGCAGATGGCATATGTGATGTGGCACAAATGCGATTGCATATGTTGCATATGCGATGTATGCGATCACAGACAATATATGTGATCGCATATTGGCCATGGCACATTGAATTTTTATTTTTTATTTTTTTACAAAAAACTAACATTTTATCTATAAAAAGGCTTCCAAATCTCCTTCATTTGCAATATTCTCACTCCAAAACTCTCTTACTCTATTTTTCTCTTACATTTCTTAATTACAAGTGGTCTTAATCTCCCTCTCTTGTATTTTCTACTTCCAAATGATCTCTCTCTCTCTCTCTCTCTCTCTCTCTCTCTCTCTCTCTCTCTCTCTCTCTCTCTCTCTCTTTCCTCTCTCTTGGAAGTTGGAAGATCAAGATTCAAGCACTTTTAAGTTTCAAGGAAGATAGCTTGTTGATTTTCTACCATAATAAATAAATAGCTTGTTGATTTCGTTGTTACTTCTTGTTAACTATATTGTTAAATGTGGATGACTTGACGTTTAATTCATTTTATCTCTCTCAAATGTATTTTAAATATGTAAAATTAGTTATCTATTAACTTAGAAAAGTTCTCCTCATTTTCTTATATTTTTTTTTTACAATTTTTTGAATTTTTCCATATATTTACATATATATATATATATATATATATATATATATATATATATATATATATATATAGGTACTTTGTGCTCGACCTCACGAGTCCGTCCCATGAGGTCGAGCTCTGTGGACCCCACCGTGATGCATTTCGAACATCTACCCCATCAATCAGATGCACCATTCCATTGTGGGCTTAGGTCTCAAAAATCAAGTCAATCCATGACTTATGTGGGCCACACCACATACAGAAGTGGAGAGGGGCCGTGCACCATTAAAACATTCATAACCATTTTTGAGGGCCCACCGAGATGTGGTTTGCAAATCCAGCCCATCCATTATGTGTGTCCCACTTGAATGAGGGTTCAGACCAAGTTTCAGGTGCATCCAAAACTCAGGTGGGCTCCACCAAAGTGCTTTTATATGTTTTAACGATGTCTTCACATAATTTTAGATGGTATGGCCCACCTGAGTTCCGTATACGGCTGATTTTTGAGATATCCCATAATTTAAAGGGTACCCATCAAATGCATGGTGTTGATGGTCGAAATGCATCACGGTGGGGCCCACACAGCTCGACCTCATGGGGGCTTATCGTGAGGTCGAGCGCATAGTACCTTTTCCCTATATATATATAATTTTTCAAAAAAAAAAAAAAAATATGCGATCGCATATGCGATTGTGCGAACAACAGTGGATATATAGAAAAGACATTCATGGTCGAGGTTGTCATGTTATAAAGGTCGGGGTCATGGTTGTAACTTGGTAAAGGATGTAGTTGTAATATAGTAAGGGTCGTGCTTGTAATGTCGGAAGGGTCGTGGTTGTAACATGATAAGGGTCATGGTTGTGACGTGGTAAGGGTTGGTAAGGGTCATGGTTGTAATATAGTAAGGTTTGTAGTTGTAATGGGTCATGGTTGTAACTTGGTAAGGGTCGTGGTTGTAATATTGATGTAATTAATAACTTGATTATTTTTAAATAATAGGGGTCGAGGCCCACAATGGGGTGATTCGTTCCGTCCACCTTGTTAGCTAGCTTGACATGGGTCCAAAAAGTCCTGAATTGGGTAATGTCCACTTGTAACAAACGTCATAGTGAGCCGGGAAAGTTTTAACAGCATATGCCACTATCACTATGATTTTCTATTATATGGCCCACACGAGCTCTGGATCGGGCTGATATTTGGGCCCTAGCCTTAAAATGACATGGAAAAAAGGATGGACGGTGTTGATTATACACATACATTAATGTGGGCCCCACAAGTTGGGGCCTTGCCCACACCCAAAAAGGCTTCCGTCCACGTTACTTTCTTTCTTAGCATTAAATACGGCATGACTTCTTATTCACTCAGAAAACTTACAACTACTCAACCAAGGACAAGGACAATTTGTTCTAAAAAACTTCTTCAGACCTGTCGGAAGGCTACCCTCGATATATTTGGAAGGTCAAATCTCTTTAGGGAATTTGACCATACATAACGCTAGTACCGTCAAAATCCCTTTTTCTTCATCTAGTACAAATGACCTTATTCAAGAGGTTGAATGGCAGATGATAATAATAATAACCATTGAAACATTATCGTGGGCCCTGGGAATTTTTTAATGGTAGGACATTCAGTTACCACTGTTTCATATGATCCACCTGAGTTTACATCTTCATTTTTGAGCTCATGCTCTCAAATGATCTTGGAAGAGATGTACGGTGTGGACAGAGAATACATACATCAAGGTGGGCCCCATGGTAAGGGCCACACAGTCCTGGTAAGGCCGCGGCCCCAATCCGCTCCCATATTTAAGTAAATTCCCTTGCCAAGAATCAGCTCGCTTCAGTACTCAGCTGGGCCATAGTTAACTGAATCTGATTCCTCAGCTCACCTACGAAGTGGGCCACCTTCATATTTCGACAGTAGAATCTACACAGCAGGATCCACATGATGGATTGCTTGTATATTTCATCTGTTTCCCACGCCGGCACATGTGGTGGCATGCGCATCGTGCAGGCTCATTAAAAGAAAAAGAAAAGGAACAAAAAAAAAAAAAAAAAAAAAAAGATAAATCTTTGTAGCTTACCATCTTCTTCCGAAGTTCCTTTCACCTGATATTCTCTTACAGTGAACAGCTCCATGGCGCTGATGATCGGAGACAAATTTGAACTCTTCAAGGGAGAAAGGGTCAGATTGAAGAATCCGGTGGTCTGACTAACGTTAGTATTCCAGGCGATCTCCTCACACATCTGGTACTGTGGAGAAAGAACTGGACGGTAGTATTCCTCATTGAACTGCACCTCAAATGTTCTATTCTGATCGGGACCGAGCTTCTAAACCTCTGTGAAATATAGTATGACATATATGGACTGTGGGATCTCTCGGAGTGGGAAAGACAGGTTGATCAGATCCGATGGAGAGAACGCTTCTATTGCAGTTTGGACCACAGTCAAAGGTGGGTATTCATCAACAGTTTGATTAAGGAATGGATAATCCGCCGTTACATTTTTATAACCGGCCGGTTTGGCTGGGTCCCAGAAGCGGTCGTAATCATCATCTGGGAACCTGAAAAATGAAATTTATAAGGCCTTGATCGCTTCGCAAGAAACTATCAGTTAGGTTTGGCCACTTATCCACCTTACACATTGGCGTACTGCATGCCAATCAATCTGTCTCAGTCTGTTCAACGTAAATCTAAGTAGCTAGAAATCATATAGATCGGACCTTAATTAAGTCCAAGTATTTAACCCCTAATGATTATTTAACTCCTTGTCTTTTATGAACATGGACCTTCTACTTTAACCGTCTTGTTTTGGGCCATTAATAGGATTGTCCAGCATTATTATTTTGGTATCAGCCATTCAAGTAGGTGCATCATACAGATGAATGGTATAGTTTTTTTTTTTTATGTTTTAAAAAATAAAATTAAATATTTATTGACCAAGGGATCTGGTTCTAGGTTTGGTTTCAGGGTTTGGTTCTACGGTCCAGTTCGGTTATATAGAACCCCAAATCAAGAACCAAACCAAACCGAACTAACTGGTTCTTTGATTTTCGGAACTGGAACCAGAACCATGTGGTCTGGTCAGTTCCGGTCCGGTTTACCAGTTCTACCGGTTCCATGTGCACCCCTAATTGCAAGATATTCATAGAACCAACCGTTAAAGGCCCGTTACCATTTTAAGCTCTTTCCCAAAATAAAATTGGTGCGTTTCACTTCTTTGATCTTAGAATCAGATCCTAATTCCAAATGGGCCCTAAGTAGCTAATGTGGCTGTATAGATCATTTATCTGGTGGCCCCATCAAGGATAGCCCATCATAGAAAACCGACCCCCATAGAACAATCCTAGCCGTCCAATCACTAGTCTTTAAATTATAGTGAGAACCGAAAGGATCAAATGTCCACACACAAAATCCAAATTTGCTATTAGAAGTTACCAATATCCGTCGAATTAGTGCTTCTATCATGGGCCATCTGAAGTTGGTCCCACCAAACAATGGCCATGGGCCGACCGATGCATAACATGTGTAAGGTGCAAATTGGCCAACAGGGGTTCACCCTAAAATTTGAAGATATTACTACTCACCTGACCATTTCTGTTGCTCCAAAGTTCAACCTGTATATCTTGAACAAGGCCTGGTTAGCCTTCATCGAGTCGTACATGTTCTTGTCAATGTCCTGCATTTCCAAAAAAGAGATGAAGGGGACCCCACCGTCAACCATGCGGGCCACGCAGACACTAACTTCTTGCCTCGTGGGCATGATGATCACTTCGAAGAAACTGGGCTCATCAAGGGAAGTAACGACGGTTGTCCACACGTTGCCATCAAGCTGTAGATCAAAGGTGGGTGGCTTTGACAGGCCGTCATAATTCCCATAGTAAAAGCCAGCCCGGATGAGCTGTTTCCTAGAGCTGTAGACAGGTAATATGTAGCAGTTCTTTTTCCAATCAGAGAAGAAGCGGAGTGAATTCATCTGTTGGCTTTGGATTGTTGTGTTTATGAGGACTTGGCTGTCTTTGCCCGTGCGTATATACAAAACGTCTGATTCCCAATATATGCTGTTGTTGTCATAATACTCTCCTGATCCACAGTCGATCTTCTGTGAGTTACAGTAAATACCTGTGGTTTCACAGAAGAAATTAGTAGTGATAAAAGAAAGAAAATGATTTCATTTCGCCTGTGTGGCAAATTACGATCACCGGCTTGAGGCACCCTGTTAGGCCAATATGCTGGGATGGTCTACTGGTTGTAGCGGTTCATGTTCTAGAATGGAAAGCAATCACTATGTGTGGATGGGGAGCAGATGAGGTGTTTGACCCAAAAAATTGGGTGTAAGATGAATAGAGAGAGATTATTATCTCTTCTACATGGTATGAATCATGAATCCACAATCATGAATCCACAATGTGTAATTACTCCTGAATGCAAAGGAAATAAAGAAAATTTTAAAATATTTTATTAATGTCTGTCTCTAAAATGACTTTAAATAACAAAACACAAATCCTAACAAGAGTCTTAGGGCCTGTTTGTTAACTCTTAAAATTAACCCTTAACACGGAATTGAGAAAATGCCCCGTATCAGGAGTTGTTTGTTAATGTCAAAATCGAGTGATTTTCCACGATATTTCATTGAATTCTTTTTGCGACGGGAGTTTGGCTTAATGGTGAATGCCGAATGGGCTTTATAAATTTTTCAATTGAAAAAACTTTTGCTTCCAAAATTACCTGGGAGTCTGGCTTAATGATGAATGCGGAGTGCGCTCTATAATTTATTTTTATTAAAAAAAACTTTTGCTTCCAAAATTACCCCTTCAGGAAATTTTCTCTTTTAAATTGTTTGTGTAATAGAAAACTAACCTTTAACATGTGAAACTTATTTATGCCCCACCATGATTTATGTGTTTGATCCACACCGTCCATCAACCTTTTCAGATCATTTTAGAGCATGAGCCTAAAAATGATGTATATATAAAACTCAAGTGGGCCACACAATAAAAACCAATGGAAATTGATTAAAACTCAAGTCTCGACCATTAAAAACCTTATGGGGCCATAAAAGTTTTGGATCAGGATGATCTTTGTGTTCTCCCTTCATTTGGCCTGTTTGACCTAATCCATAGATTGGATGTCAAATAAACAATACAGTGGGCCTTAGGAGAATTTTAATGGTGGATATCCAATCTTTATTGTTTTCCTGTGGTGTGGTCCACCTGAGATTTATATTCCTCTCATTTTTTGTTTGAAGTCCTAAAATGATCAATAAAAATGGATGAACAGAATGGATGAAACAAATACATCATGACGGGCCCAGTGAGCACCGACCACCAGCCACGGGTTGGTGGCGGAGGGAGTACATACGTGTCGTCATCAAGTTAGCGAGAATCGCTACTGAAGTGACGTCACCAAGTTATGTGGGACCCACCATGATGTATGTGTTAAATCCACACCGTCCATCCATTTGGTGATATAAATTTAGGATATCAGTCAAATAACGAGTCAGATCCAAAGCTCGAGTGGACCCACAACAGAAAACAGTGGAGAGATTACTGCCGTCCACCATTAAAAATTTCTAAGGGCAACGAGTTTTCGATCAAGCTGAAATTTGTGTTTTACCTTCTTTCATGTGTCTTAACTTATGAACACGTTGGATCTCAGATGAACATCATAGTAGACCTTAGGAAGGTTTCAACCGTGGGCGTCACTCTTCCCACTGATTTCTGGGGTGGGGTTCACTCTAGATTTGGATCTGACTCATTTTATGTCTCATGCCCTAAAATGATATCTCCAAATGGATGAATGGTGTGGATACAACACATACATCATGGTGGGTCCCACAGAACTTGGTGACGTCGTCAATAGCGAGTCTCGCTCCTCAACCTGTAAGTATCTAATTCGCCTCCTCGTGTGACTTTCTGCAAAGATTTGTGTGGGGCCTACTGTGATGTTCCTGGGAAAGCCCATCCGTTCATCCATTTTTCGAGCTCATTTTAGGACATGCGACCAAAAATAAGATGTATCCAAAACTTAAATGGGCCACACGGTAGGAAATAGTGGGGATTTTGTGACCACCGTTGAAACATTTATATGGCCACAAAAGTTTTGTTTCAGTTTAAGTTCACAGTGTTTTCACTTCATCTCAGTCAAAATGACCTTATAAACAGTTTGGATGGAATATAAACATCAAGTTAGAGTCTAGGAAGGTTTCAACGGTGGGCATTCCTTTCCCTAATGTTTCATCTTGTATGGCCTATTTGAGTTTTGGATACTCCTCATTTTGGTCTAATGTCCTAAAATGAGCTTGAAAAAATGGATGGACGTGTTGGATTTCTCACAAACATCACAGTCCCACCCAAAATCCTTGAGCTGGAACTTCATGCGAAAGGCTTTTGTTAGGAAATCTGCTTTGGTCATGTGCCGGATTTACCGCTAAAGCCTCTCGTAGAATTCCCTGCATTGGAATTACAGGTGGGGCCCACCTTCATGTTTGTGAGAAGTCCACCATGCCCATCGGTTTTGTAATTTTATTTTAGGACATGGGACAAAAACTGAGGTGGATCCAATAATCAAGTGCACTGAAAATGTGAAGATTAAACGTCTTGATTTGAAATATTCATGGGGCAACATAAGGAATCTATCTGTTTTTTGTGAATAATGACATTTTATTTGTTTTTATTTTATTTTATTTTATTTTATTTTGTATGAATAGTGACATTTTAATTTTCTCTTAATTACTTTAGTTTATTTGAATTAAATAGAATAATTTTAGATACGGGCAAATGCGTCAAATTAACATATTTCAGACATTTCAGATGTTTGTTAACAAACATGTTGTTTTAAATTCGGTACTTAATTTTCAGACTTTCGCCATAATTACCAAACAAGTTTTTTGACTTCAGACTTCAGATTTCAAATTTAACAAACAGGGCCTTAATGTGGCAAAACTTTAACTTATCCGAAATAGTAAAATATACAAAAAAATAGAAAGTCCTAATTTAATTTTCTGAGATGATTCCGAACATGGTAAGAAATAAATCCTAAGAAGATCACATATACTAAAACTCTAAGACGAAGGAGGTGCATCTAATTTAAAACTTAATAAAACAATAATATTTTTGTGAAACTACAATTTTGATTTAGAAGGAAGTTTTTTCTCACAAAATGGAGTTATGCGACCTCCATATTGGGTCGGTTGGTCCCTGATGGCCTATTGCAACCTATATCCATAAGCTATGCGTCTCGTAACAATTCGCGAATCAAAAGTAATGCCCAATTTACAGTTTGCACTTTAAATAACAATTTCTCCCTTTTCAAAATAAATTTCTTCAATCCGAATATGTCTGATGGGTCCAGTACCATTAGCTTAACACCCACTAAGGTATAATCCGCTACGATGCAAATGAGCACGGAACATTACAATCAATTGAAAAAAGAAAAAAAAAATTGATGGGTCATTCCTACGGCTAGTGCTCGTGTATGGAAAAATTGAGAAGATGGACGGCTCAAGTCATTAGACCATCTCTACATGTAGGGCACCACCATATTGTAACATAGGATAATCATCCTAGGTTGTGAAAGGGCAGTGTGAACGGTAAAGTGAGAGAGAGATCGTTGACGGAGAGTTTGGACGTCTCCTTTTCCTATACTCACAGGGAAGCAAATGCAGTAGCAGATGATTTAGTTAGAAGAGGGAGCGCATCTCAAGTTTCTATGCGTCGCAAGTAGAGCTCCCATCTATCACTAGTGGCCTTCTTTTCTTGGATAGGGTGAGTTTAGGTTACCTGAGGGAGGCCTAGCGTCTTCCCTCTCTGCTATATGATAGGTGAGGCATTGTCCCTTTTGTGATGCCCACCCGAAGGGCTTGTATATCCCCCTTTTTTAGTATATAATATATTTTTAAAAAAAGGTTTAGAAAGAAAAAAAAAAAAAAGGTGAGAGAGAGAGAGAGAGAGAGAGAATCACATGCAACCTTGCCTCATTTATGCTAATTAACACAACGTACAATTTTTAGGGTTGTCCATGGTTCTGGTCGTACAGTAGTCATACCGGCTTACTAGGTTCAGATCTTCTTCTTGAAGACCCGAACCTTGATCCGCTACCTATAGTACCCATAGTTAATTTGGGTCAAATTAACACTTACATGGTCAGGCCTAATGGATGGCTTTGGATCGGATATGCATGTGCCACTTTGATACATACGTGGTGGTGTGTAAATGACATCCCTTACATAGGGGTGTACATCGAGTCAAACTGAGTCGAGCTGGCCTCAGCTCGAACTCGCCTTGGCTTGGTCCTCAAGCTTGACTGGCCAGCTCCACTCGGTTCAGTCAGCAGCTCGAACAAGTTTGAGCCGAGTTCGAGCCTAGATCGATCTCAGTTTTCCCGTGCAACATTTCTACAAACACCTAGTGTAAACCTTGAATTTTTGCTATTTTAGATTGTCAATAATCCTTAATTTATATATATATATATATATAACTAGCCACGTCATCACTTACTGACCCTTGACGCTCGAGGTGAGCTTATACACGGCTGGTAGCGATAAAGAATTGTACAAATAAGATTAATCAACTGTAAAAAACCAATGAATCCAACCGATCACTTAAACATTGAGTTTAGCCCCATGATTTGTTCTTCTAGGGCCCAGAATCTAACTCACCCATCGCTGACTAATCAAGACAATCATAACAAAATTAAAGATCTACCCAAGCCGAGTCAGCTATGGCCCAGACCTTAATTAATAAACTAAATCAACTCAGTTATTATTTTAGCCTAAAATCGATAGTTTAGAGTGATCATAACCGAATTACCATTTTTGTTAATTTCAAATAGGCTATACTGTGAATTTAATTAATACATAACTCAACAATTGCGGCCAAGAAATTTTCCTACCCAATTTACTCTAGAAATGCCTCAATTACTCGAACAAGCTCTAGGCTGTTCGTTAATGAGTCACTAGTTCTGAAATTATAGAGTAATATCCATCTCACTAGGTTTGTGATCCATCATGGAAAATGGACTCAAACGACGCCTAGAAACGGATGATATGCGTCATTCAGCCGACACTTGTAAAACGCAACTCTCCCAAGTAATAACCTAATATTTGAATTTTTAAAACAATTAGCCCCGCCACTTAGGACAATAAATTATGATAATTCAGCCATTGGATTTCACCCAAATTTGTACCATAGGTTCAAGATATTTTCATGCACTCGTCCGCCAAATCTGACCCTTGATCGAGGAACAGTGATCGTTAATCGTAAATTGGACCCTTGCGTAAATTTCCACATCCATTTGCCACTAAAATTTGGACAGCCCCTCATCAGATTATGGGACACCTATTCCATAGCACAGATGGGCCAGGGGGCCACTGGGACAGCCCCAAACACTAGAAATCAGCCCACCAAGGGTATATTTATTAGAGTGAGAGTTCCTAGGGTCATTTAGTTAAATTTTTAGGTTATAAATGACCTAAAATCTCTCTCCCTCAACACATTTCCAGCAAAGGAGAGAGGGAGAGAGAGAGAGAGAGAGAGAGAGAGAGAGAGAGGAAGGGAATTGAGAATTGAGTAATCCCCCTCTCCTACCACCGCCATTTGCCGAAGAGCACGACCTTATCGCCATAGAGGCAAAGTGTGGCTGATAAAAGGTAACAAATTCGAGCTCTCTTCTATTTTTCTTAGCTAGAGCCGCATGCATGTGTCCTGACATGCAATTCCTTTGGCATAGGGCCCTGACACATCAAATTTACGGACCCGGCGTCGCTAGAGAGACTACAAGAACTTCCGATCAATGATAGGTGCGGATCATTACCTCTAGGTGGCTTGTTATCATGCCTAGAGCGAACCCTAATGATTTCGTGTGAAGATTTTGCTTGCATGCTGCTGTTTAGTATGAAATTGCGGATTTTAAACTTGTGCTTGAAAGTTCCCTAAATTGGGAAGGGGATTTCAAATTCTAATCTCCTTGATGTATGCATTGTTGAATTGTTTGGAAATTTCTGAAGTTGAATGTGTATTATCTTCAAATCTTGTTGATTTCATAGGTTAAATCATGTTGCATGCAACTTACATGTGTAGATTTGGTATGTTGCTAGTTGTATTATTGAATTACTGAAATTGTGGAACTCCCAGTTAAGAATGTCCTTGATTTTGCTAAATTAGCACTATGGATTCTCATGCACATGTCTCTCGTAGGTTTGAAATGGGTGACTTCACTACCCACACCCCACAACGTAGGTTTAATTCTCCCTATAGCTGGTTGTGGTGTTCATTCCCACACCTCGATCTCTTGAAACTTAGACCCATGTACATGTATAACTAGGAATTCCCTGAATTATGCACAACGATGTCATGTGCCCTGATTTTGAATGCGGGCTATAACTACACTTGCTTGATTCCCCTCACAATTACGAGTAGATCGACTTGTACTTGTTGGTATTGTATTTACACATTGCGCCCTTTTCGGATCGGCCATCCAACTGGAACTTTCTTGGCAGCCCTTTTGTTAGGTCAACCCACGGGTAAGTTTGGCCCTACTAGCCAAACTACGAGTTGTCGGCTGTAGTCGAACTATGCGAGACATTGCTTTAAAGCCGTACAGCCCCTTGTTCATCTCATAGGGGCAAATTAGCTCACTAATTGGTCATCCTTATACGTTAACCATGTTTGTACATGCTTGCTTAAACCCAAGGCACCCTGTATCCGTTGTGCCCACTACCAACCATTAGTTGCAGCCCATAAGACTCATGAGCCGGGGATAGTGGTATGGGACACTATGCCTGAGCTATCGGTCTACGCTGGGGTGACAAGCCTCCCTGTAGTGACCAATGAGCAACTAAGTCTCGTGAGCTGGGTATGGTGGTATGGGACACTATGCCCAAGCTGTTGGCCTATGCTGGACTGACGAGCCTCCCATAGTGACCGCGAACAAAGACTCTATTTATCTTAACCACCTTCGTATGATTTTAGTATTGGGAGTGACGAACCCAAACGGGCCAAGGGTCGCGAGAGCCATACGGCCACAGCCGCCAGAGCCGCGCGATCGGATTAGGGCATTGATCTATCGGGGTATCTCAGTTTCCCCAAACGGCTAGATGAATGAACATAATTAATCAACTTGGCTAACATTTACATTACATTGCATTGGTTACTTTGGCAATTTGGCAGTCATGGTCGCACTGAGGGAGTGTTGGTCATTCGCAATTGTTATATGTTGTCGCTCGAGGGAATTTTATGGTGAGAAGCATGCATCATATCATTGAATTATGTATCTGCATTAACCAGAGTATTTAGGATTCTGTGAATGTATGTCTTTCACTAAATTTATTTACGTGTATGATAATCTGTGTAACTTATTATTAATGGTACCACTGAGTTAGCTACTCCCACTCTGGGATAGTGTTTTAAAACACCAACTAGAACTTGTTATAGATGCAAGGATGATAGAGCTGGAGGCGCTAGAGGATGCTAGCGTGGACGACGAGGAGGAGCTGACATACTACCAGACCTTCGGCGGCTCCTTCTCGCATGTGTATAGACGATCGCAGGGTATGGGCCATGCCCCTAGTCATTTGGGACACTTGTATGGGTGGGAATAGTTCCCTGTCTTAGATTTTGTTGGGATTTATTTTGGATATTCTATAGATTTAGTGGCACTTGTTACTGTTTTATGACTTACTTATGCTTCATGATTTGCTAAACTCCATATGGCTTATGAGATAATCCAAATGTAATTGAAATCTGAAGCCCATTAGGGCACATGTGGCACCTGGGAATTCGAGAGCCGAGTTCTTACTTGGCCCCTGAAATTCAGGGCGTTACAAGTGGTATCAGAGCATGGTTCGGGGTCAAGCTTGGCCTTAGGCAGTGGGTCTATCACAATGTCATTTTGACTTAGGAGGGTGCGATTGAACCTAGTGACATTAAAGGACCCTAGGACCAAGCCATCTGGCTAATCTGAATGCTGAAGTCTTAACCTAGGGTTCAAGTATAGAAGAGACTTATGCCATAAGAAGTGATCTAAATCACTTATAGTTGGGAATTCGAAGATTGGAGACAATACGACCTAATGTCGACAAGTCAAGTAGCTAAATTAGCACGCGTTGTCCCAGACGTGTGCACTGCACATCCAATAATCTGATCTGAGGTAGGACTTACTCCCGTTTCAGTTTTGACGGGCCAAGTTGTCTTCGTCTTAAGCTTGAGAGACTTCCGGCCTACCTGGACCACCAAATGAACGGCCTCTTGAATCCAAAAAGGATCGCCGTCAACGTGAAATCAACCCTCTCTTCCAAATCCATTTTTTCCATGAGAAGTTCCCTCTTAAAGCTAGTTTTTCAAATCTCATTCCCTCCCAGATCCATTAACCTTTAGGATCTCCCCTTCTAACCCATCTCTTTCAAAAATCTCACCTTTCACCACTTTATTCTTTTAATTTTTCTAAGTACTTTTCATATTAGACACAACTCCTAAAGCTCAAGGGATGAAGAGCTATAATTAAACTAAATTTTACTATAAATAGTAAAAATATAAATAAAATAGATTTTTGACCATTACCCTTGTGGAATCTCACACGATAACCTAGTTTTTTGGATAAAGTGGCTCCTCTTACCCCAAAATCATATATAGTACATCGAATAACTCATTTTGGTTTGTCAGATAGGCCATTTTCCGACATAGAGTGGTAGAGCCACCGCTAGAATGGCGGGCCACTGCTAGACACTACAGCTGGTGGTGGGGCGCTGACCGCCACCACCGACCACCTCAGAGGATGGCAGAGCCACTACTGGAATTTTCTATCTTTTTAGAATAACTTTAAAAAGTCATATCTCCCTCAATATAACTTTGATTGGGGTGATTCAAAAGCTAAATTGGAGCTTAATAAGTCTAGTTTCATATAAAAATAAATAAAAAAATAAAATTAAAATTAAAATATAGTTAATTTTAGGATGTTTTGACAACTGTCCGAAAATCGTTAGTTTTGGACAGCTGTTACTTCTAGAATTTTAATAATTTTTATACAACTCTAAAGGAATTGAAATTTTGTGAGATGACTTTAAACTTAATGATAAACCGCCATAAATGTTTTTAAAATGTTTCACTGACTAAAAATATAGAAAATGTTATAAGGAATAAACACATTATGGAATCATATAGAAAATCATTGGTTTTGGACAACCGGTACTTGCAGAATTTTTATGATTTTTATGTAACTTAAAATGAGTTAAAATCATGTGAAATAAAAGTAAGATTAATGTACTACTAGAAAAATTATAAAAATAATATAACAACTAAAGGTGACAAACATGTTACAAATAATAGAAGGGTTAAAACCAAAAATTTCTGCAACTTCGAGTTGCCAATAAACTAGTCATGTCTTTTCATATCAAAATTTCAATTCCTTTGTTGCCTATGTAGGAATTA
The DNA here is from genome assembly GCA_030180095.1 of Magnolia changhungtana. Taxonomy (NCBI): domain Eukaryota; kingdom Viridiplantae; phylum Streptophyta; class Magnoliopsida; order Magnoliales; family Magnoliaceae; genus Magnolia; species Magnolia changhungtana. The sequence goes on along the minus strand of JASAUF010000203.1, from coordinate 1,192,477 downwards.
TTTATAATCGTACTAGGAAGCATCCCATGATTAAATTTGGTTATACACACACACACACACACACACACACACACACACACACACACACACACACACTTTGTTTAAGTTGTTTTGGTGCAATTAAGTTAGGACCCTTGAATATGATTGGGTTTCATAGTTTAATACTCTGTAAAGCTCATATTAGAGGTGGACTACAATAAAATATTTTAAGTTTTTTAATTCTCTTATGGACTCAAGGTTATTCATCTTTCCTTTTCTACATCCTTATTAACATTATTAGCACTCCATACCTCCAGAATATCTTAAAACTCTCGATTCTTCCTTCCCTCTCGAAGTTAACGAAACTGAAGCACAATTGCTCATAACCCACTAGCCATAAGATCGAAATGGCAATATACATATAAAATTTTATACCATTAGAAACCTTTTTAGGATGATCTTTGACCATAGGTATATTGAGAGATTTATTAACCAAAATTTAGACATAAATTAAAACAAGAACTCTCTTAGACCAAGACCCAAAGGACAACCTTATAAATAGGAGATTTAAACTTTTCAATAATGGACATTCCCTAAACATTTAGGTTGATCGGACTACAGAATTACGGAACTATACACCTGTGAAGCATTCACGGCTTGACCCAATTCTCAATTCTGGGCGACTACTAATGGACTCACTCCTTTGACCGAGCAGAAGTCCAGGATCCACCAGGACTAGGAATTGATACAACGAGCTTTTACCTCGGTCAGGTAGATGATTGATGTATCGGGTTCAAGTCCACTACAATTGTCTCTCTGTGTTAGCTGAACATTGAAAACATATATTTTTACTCTAGCTAGAGGGGAACCATCGTCATGAATCCAAATTTTACAAAAAAAAAAATAATAAATCAATAAAATAAAATTATAGTAAGCCATCAGGGTGAAAAAAGTTTTAAGGGGGGTAGAATACAATAAGCCAGACTAGCATAGATAGTATGCACCTTACCATGCACATGAACGTGAAATCAACGAAACTTAAGCGTACAGAAATTAAAATACCTTTACCTATTTACGTTAGGCAATTTTGAGTACGAAATTGTTTTTAATGGGGGTAGATTGTAACACCCCGAATTTTAGCTATTTTCAATTGCCAAAAATTCTTAAAATTTTTTTAAAATATAACTAACCACGTCATCACTTACTGACCCTTGACGCTCGAGGTGAGTTTATACACGGCTGGTACGAATAAAGAACCGTATAAATAAGATTGATCAACTGTAGAAAACCAATGAATCCAACCAATCACTTAAATATCGAGTTTAGCCCACCATAATTTGTTCTTTTAGGGCCCAGAATCTAACCGACCTATCATTGATTAATTAAGACAATCGTAACTAAATTAAAGATCTACCCAAGCCAAGTCAACTATGGCCCAGACCTTAATTAATAAACCAAATCAACCTAGTTACACTTTTAGCCTAAAACTGATGGTTTAGAGTGATCATCACTAAATCACCATTTTTGCTAATTTCAAATAGGTTATACTGTGAACTTAATTAATCCAACCTCAACAATTGCACCTAAGAAATTTTCCTACCCAATTTATTATAGAAATGCCTCGATTATCCGAACAGGCTCTAGGCCACTTGTTAGTGGGCCACTAGTTCCGAAATTATAGAATAATGTCCATCTCACTAGGCTTGCGGTCCTTTGTGGGAAATGGATCCAAACGACGCCTAGAAACGGATGATCTGCGCCGTCCCGCCGGCGCTTGTAAAACGCAACTCTCCCAAGTAATAACCTGAAATCTGAATTTTAAAAACAATTAGCCTCGCCACTTAGGACAATAAATTATGAAATTTCAGCCATCGGATTTTGCCCAAATTTACACCGTAGGTTGAAGATATTTTTCTGCACTCGTCTGTCAAATCTGACACTTGATCGAGGAACGGTGACCGTTAATCACAAATCGAACCCTTGTGATAAATTTTCGCATCCGTTTGCCACCAAATTTTGGATAACCCCCCATCAGATCATGAAACACATATTTCATAGCACAGATGGGCCAAGGGGCCACTGGGACAGCCCCAAACACTAGAAATTAGCCCACTAGGGGTATATTTATTAGAGTGAGAGTTCCTAGGGCCATTTAGTTAAATTTTCAGGTTATAAAGGACCCAAAATCTCTCTCCCTTAACACATTTCCATCAAAGGAGAGAGAGAGGAGAGAGGAGAGAGAAGAGAGAGAGAGAGAGTGAGAGAGGAAGGGGAGTTATGAGAGGAAGGGAGTTGAGAATTGAGTAATCCTCCTCTTCTACCACCACCATTCGTAGGAGACCACGGCCCTACCGCTGTAGAGGAGAAGTATGGTTGATAAAAGGTAACAAATTTGAGCTCTCCTCCATTTTTCTTAGCTAGGGTCGCATGCATGTATCCTGACATGCAATTCCTTTGGCATAGGGCCCCGACACATCAAATTTACGAACCCGATGCCACTAGAACGAATATAAGAACTTCTGATCGATGATAGGTGCAGACCATTACTTTTAGGTGGATTTTTATCATGCCTAGAGCGAACCCCAGTGATTTCATGTGAAGATTTTACTTGCATGTTGCTGTTTAGTATGAAATTACTGATTTTGAACTTGTGCCTAAAATTCCCTAAATTGGTAAGGGGATTTCAAATTCTAATCTCCTTAATGTATGCATTGTTGAATTGTTAAGCAATTTGTGAAGTTGCATGTGTATTATTGTAACATCCTGAATTTTCATTGTTTTGAATTTCCAAAAAATCCTTTTAAGATTTTTTTTTAAGTAATTAACTTATAATGTCATTTACTGACCATCCGCACTCAATGATAGTTTAAACACGAGTGGAACCAGTAAAGAACCGCACGAGTCCGTTTAATCAACCGTAGGAAGCCAACGAATCCGCCCGATCACCTGAACATCAAGTTTAGCCCCATGATTCACTCACAGTGGGCTCAAATCTAACCGACCCATCGCTAATAAATCAAGACAATCGTAACTAAATTAAAGATCTAACCGAAGCTGAGTCAGACAAGGCCTGAATTTTAGTTAATAGACCAAATGAACCCCATTGCTCTTTTAGCTTAAAACTGACGGTTTAGACTAATCGTGACCAAATCTGCACTTTCACTAATTATAAATAGGCCATACTATGAACATAATTAATCCAAACCCAAATCCTTGCCCACGAGAAATCTCACTACCAAATTCATTCCAGAAATGTCACAATCTTCCAAACAAGCTCTAGACGGCCCATATGGGCCTCCCAGTGACCGAGTAGGGTTAGAAAAATCTAAAAATTTAGGAAATTATAGATCTCACTGGGCTTGTTGTCCATCATGAACCGCGGACCTAGTGGACACCCAGAATTAGAATCTAGCACTTACCAAATGCACCTCACCATTGCAAGAATTGGAATCTAGCACTTGCAAATAAAACTGAGATACCAGGCTTCCTAGCCGTCGAATTTTACGGTGAAGGTCTAATGTATTTTTCTATGCTTGTCCGCAAAATTTGGGACCCGATCGTGGTACGGTGACCGTTGATCGCAAACCAGACCCGTACGATCAAACCCCATATCCAATCGCTTCCAAATTTTGCATGGCCCTTCATCGGGTCATGGATCACCTATCCTGTAAGTTTCATGGCCAGAGGGCCACCAGAGCCACCCCAATCACCGAAATGGTCCCCTTAGGGCCATTTAAATATCAGAACCGTATGCTCAAACCCCCATTCTCGATCATCCGTTTGTTCCCAAACTTTGCATGACCTCTCATCGGGCTATAAGGCACCTACACACCAAGTTTGGTGGCTAGATGGGTGTTAGGGCCACCCCAACACTAATAGGGAGTCCTAGTGGTCGCTTTTAGAAAATTGTGAAAGCTTGGGGCCAAATGGCCCAACTCTAGGAAATAAAACCCTAGTTCTCTCATAACTCCCTCTTTACTATAACCACCAAAGAGAGAAAGGGAGAAGCAAGAGAGAAAGGAGAGAAGAAAGAGAGTGTGAAGAAGAAGCAAGGTGGACCCTAGATCAAGGTGGAGCCCAAGGAAATCGAACCCTACAACTCCATACCTCTCCTCAAGGAGAAACTCTCCACCACTACCACAACAATCATTCGTTGGTCGTCTAGGTAAGATCCTTCACCTCTTCCTCTTGAAATCCATGTATTGAGAAGAGATTGGCTTAGATTTCTCACATGCAAAAGTTTGTTTTAAGGATTCCGGCCGATCGACCCCAAAGCCCTTAAACGACCCATAGGTGCGGACTATTATCTTTAGGTGGCCTAGTACCAATTATAGTAGGAGTTTAATGATTTTGTTTGTTTTGGAATGTTGTATTGAAGAATCTAGAGGAAGCCTAGGAATGATTGTCGTTGGAATTGTATGAATTTGCGTGTTTGGTTCTCATTTGATGATTGATATTGTCTCTCACATGATTCGGTATATGGATTATTACATGCTCATGTTTGGTTGATTTCTCTCATATGTGTTTACTTCCTAGTGTGTAGGATTCATTGCTCATGTGTATTTGATCCCTTGAGGTGTAAAAAGTGCTTAACTTCCTCCCTAATCCACACCACTCACTTACAACTTAATCATGATGTTATAGCTTGCTCGTTAGGAGTATTTGAATCATATGTTAAGATATATGTGAACATGATACTGTTATGCTTGTTGATGACCTTGATGTTGGCATGTTATGAACCGTTCTCAAACCCTTGGGTTGGTTAGGAAATATGAGGAGAGACGGTAGCCCCATTAGTAAGGCTACCCTAAGACTAAACCCATGGACTTGAGCGGGTGCGCATGGGCGGCAATAGTTCGACTACATGGGCCTCCTGCGCTCGATGTCGTCCGTCGCATGCTCGCCTAACTCATGCGGTCTAGCCTACTCACTGGCCAATCGTGATTGTTAACCATGTTTGCTCACATATGTATGGAATTTGAAGCACCCTACCACCATTGTTGCCCATTGTTAACGAATTGAATATCGATCCATAATCTTGTGAGCAGGGCATGGTAGAATGAGACAATGTGTCCAAGCTGTCGACCTACGCTGGGGTGATGCGCCTCCCCGTAGTGACCACGAGCGATCCCTTTACTTAGTACTCCCCATGTGCTCGAAGTCGGGGATGGGGAACCCAAGGGATCAAGGATGGCTGGGTATTGACACATTGGGGATCCTTGGCCTCGCAACTAGTTTAGGGCATTTGATACGTGAGGTGTATCAGATTCTCCAACTAGCTGGATGAACGAACTTAACTAAGAACTCGGTTAATATCATCGTATTGCATCGCACTAGCTAGGGTGGCGACTCGGCAGTCCAGGTCGCTCTGAGGGAGTGTGGTCATACGCAATGGTTAGATGGAGTCACTTGAGGGGGCGTTGTGGTGAGGGCATGCATCATATCACCTATCATGCATACGCATTAATAAGATTAGTTAGTAATTTATAATTGACTGCTTTTCATTAAATTCTTAATATAATTGATGCCTGTTATAACTTGAGACTAATAGCACCCACTGAGTTGATCACTCACTCCCACTCTGGGACGGTGTTTTAAAACACCAACCAGACTCTCCCGTAGATGAAGGTGATATAGATTTGGAAGAGCTTGGCGACACGAGCCTCAAGGAGGAGGACGAGTTCTCCTACTTTCAGTTGGTGAGTGAGTCTTCATTGGCTCAGTAGACGGGATTCTGGATCGCTAAGTAGTGGACTCAGCTTTATTTTTTTGATATATTATTTTTTTGGTAATTTGTTGGGCAACGCCTTGTGCGACCCACTTATGTTCCTTTGGATTTGTATAAGTATTTGACTTCTTTCATTTCAGCAGATTAGTTATGGTTGTGATTCATGCTTCAAGTAATTCCATACTGCGCATTTAAACCTGATTAGACGCAAAACAGTGAAAATTTGGTTACAAGTGATGCCCGGGAAGTTGGGAGTCGAGTGTATGCACGACCCCCAATTTTCAGGCGTTACAATGATCCTCAAATCTTGTTGATTTCATATATTAAATCTTATTGCATGCAACTTACATGTGTAGATTTGGTGTGTTGCTGATTGTACTGTTGAATTGCTAAAATTGTGGAACTCCCAGTTAGGATTAATGTCCCTGATTTTGCTAAATTAGTACTATGGATTCGTGCACATGTCTCTCATAGGTTTGAAATGGGTGAATTCACTACCCACACCACACCACGTAGGTTTAATTATCCTTATAGCTCTGGCTGTGGTGTTCATTCCCACACCTCGATCTCTTGAAACTTAGACCCATATAAATGTATAACTAGGAATTCCCTGAATTATGTACAATGATGTCTTGAGCCCTGATTTCGAATGCGGATTATAACTAAACTTGCCTGATTCCCCTTACAATTACGAGTAGATCGACTTATACTTGTTGGTATTGTATTTACACATTGCGCCCTTTTCGGATCGGCTAGCCAACCAGAACTTTCTTGGGCAGCCCTTTTGTTAGGTCAGCCCACGGGTAATTTTGGTCTTACTAGCCAAACTACGAGTTGTCGGCTATAGTCGGACTATGTGAGATGTTTCTCTCAAGCCGTACAACCCGTGGTTCGTCTCGTGGGAGCAAATTGGCCCACTGGTTGGCCATCAATGTACGTTGACTACATTTGTACATTCTTGCTTGAACCTGAGGCACCCTGTATCTGTTACGCCCCCTGACAACCATTAGTTGTGGCTCACAAGACTCATGAGCCGGGGATGGTGGTATGAGACACTAAGCCCGAGCTGTCGGCCTACGCTGGGGTGACGAGCCTCCCCGTAGTGACTAATGAGCAACTAAGTCTCGTGAGCCGGTTATGGTGGTATGAGACACTATGCCCGAGCTGTTGGCCTACGCTGGGCTGATGAGCCTCCCATAATGACCACGAACAAAGGCTCTATTTGTCTTAACCACCTTCATATGATTCTAGTGTTGGGAGTGATGAACCCAAACGGGCCAAGGGTTACGAGAGTCATACGGCCACGGCCGCCAGAGCCGCATGATCGAATTAGGGCATTGATCTGTCGGGGTATCTCGGTTTCCCCAAACTGTTGGATGAATGAACATAATTAATCAACTTGGCTAACATTTACATTACATTGCGTTGGTTACTTTAGTGATTTGGCTGTCGTGGTTGCACTGAGGGAGTGTTGGTCATTCACGACCGTTAGATGTTGTCGCTCAAGGGAGTGTTGTAGTGAGAAGTATGGATCATATCATTGAATTATGCATCTACATTAACTAGAGTATTTAGGATTCTGTGAATATATACCTTTTACTAAAATTGTTCCTGTGTATGATAATCTGCGTAACTTATTGTTAATGGTACCACTGAGTTAGCTACTCACTCTCATTCTAGGACGGTGTTTTAAAAACCAACCAAAACCTGTCATAGATGCAGGGATGATGAAGCTAGAGGCACTAGATGGTGCTAGCGTGGACAATGAGGAGGAGTTGACGTATTACTAGACCTTCGACAGCTCCTTCTAGCGTATGTATGGACGATTGCTGGGTATGGGTTAGGGCCCTAGTCATTTTGGGACACTTGTATGGGTGGGACTAGTTCCCTATCCTAGATTTTCTTGGGATTGTATTTTGGATATTATATATATTTAGCGACACTTGTTAATGTTTTATGACTTACTACTATGCTTCATGGTTTGCTAAACTCCACATGGCTTATATGATAATCCAAATGTAATTGAAATCTGAAGCCCATTAGGGCACATGTGGCACCTAGGATTTCGGGAGCTGAGTTCCTACTCAGCCCCTGAAATTCGGGACGTTACACCTGGACTGCACTTTCAAAATCCCACTGTTTAGGAAATAGCAGCAATGGTTTTCACGGTATTTTATCAAACACCTTCTAAGCAAAATAAAAACTAAGAAAAAATGGTATTTATTTCATGTACATACCTTCCTTGCCACCAGCCATGCCCCCAGCCACACTTTGTTGAATCATTTCATCAAACACTTGGTGAGCAACATCAATATCAAAGTAACCGAGTCACCAAAATGGTTCGAACCGAGTTCAATTCGAGCAGGATTCAATCCGAGTCGAGTTGAGCTGGGGCTAGTTCGAACTCGTTTTTGAGCTCAAAAAATCAGCTCGACTCGGGTTGAACTCATCTTCGAACCGAGTCGAATCGAGCTTTTGTGAGTTGAGTCGAGCAAGCTAACCAAGCTAGCTCAGTTCGTGCACACTCCTACCCTTATATGTCCACCGTGGATTAGTTGTTACTCAGGTAACACCGTAGTCGGTGTTACCCTTATATGTGGGAACCACATTTATCATTATGATTCATATTGAAGCCGCCCATCTGTTTTTTCATTGTTTTATTTCAGGGGATTATCCCCAAAATTTAGTTGTTCAAAATCTCCTGTGAACCACGTCACTGAAGAGAGTGGTGAATTAACTTTATCCTTTTTTACCCTATCAAAGGGTTGGATGGAAAATAAACATTACGAATCTGCTTACAATGGGCTTCAGAAGTTTTTAAAGGTGAGAGTTCAATCACCACTGTTTCCTGTGGTGTGGTCCACCTGAAATTTGGATATTCTTAATTATTTCGATTGGGTACTAAAATGGGCTGGATATAAATCATACCATTAAGGTGGGCCCCACAGTAAGAGTAACACCCAGTAAGGTGTTACCCTAGTAACACCTAACGGCGCCCTTACATGTCAATGGCGAAATCGAATTGCGTACTGAGTTACTCAGTACGGTCTTATCGGACTGAGTAAACTCTGTTGGGCCCACCTTTAATGCATTTGGTTTATCCACGCCGTCCATCAGTTTTTAAAGATTATTTTAAGCGTTGAGAACAAAATTGAAGTATATCCACACCTCAACTGAACCATACCACATGAAACAGTGGAAATATTGATTTCCACCGTTGAAACCTTTCTAAGGCAAGCCGTGATGTTTACTTTTCATCCAACCTGTTCATAAGATCAAACAGAAATGGATGAAGGGAAAAAAAATAAATATCAGCTTGATCTAAAACTTATGTGGCCCCAAAGAATTTTTCAACGGTAGAAGTTCAATTCACAAATGGATGAACGGGTTGGATAAAATTCATGAATGAAGGTGGGCCCACAGAGTTTACTCAGTACGCTAACGGTACTTTGTTACTCAGTTACGCAATCCGCTTCCGTCAATGGCTGGGAAAAGCTTACTCAATTGCTAGTATAAATAATATATATTTAATACAGAGGCACTCTCGGGTTCAACCGGTTGCATTTATTATCATTAATTAATGACTAATTAATGGTAATAAATGCAAAAGAGAAGGAAAATGGGTTGCCCATTCTGATGCCCCACTCTAGTGTCCATGTGAAATGGTCGCGATTTCCTGCCAAAGCCTCTCGGGGAAAGTTCCTGTGCGTGGATACTGGGTGGGCCTAATGCAATGTATGTGACAAATCCATTTTATTCATTAGTTTTGTGAGCTCATTTTAGGACGTTGGAGAAAAAATGACTTGAATAGAAAACTCAATTGGGTGACACGAGAGGAAAATTGGAGAAAGAAATTCCTATCATTGAAACCTTCTTGGGCTCCACCTTGATGTTTATTTGCTATCCAAACCTTTTACAAGGTCATTCCCAATGGGATGAAGTGAAAATACCAAAAGGATAGCCTGATACAAAACTTTTATGGCCATACAAATGCTTCAACGGTGCTAACTGAATTCCCACTGTTTCCGCCTTGTGTGGTCTACTTTAATGTTGGATACATCTCATTTTTTAGCCTCACATTCTAAAATGAGCTCGCAAAATGGATGGATGGGGTAGATTTCTCACAAACATCTTAGTGGGTCCCACCTAGCATCATTGGGTAGGAACTAGCAAAAGCGTCCACGTGAAATCCACCGCAACCACGGTATGAATCAACCCATGTTAGATACAGGTACAATAAATTAGCCCCATTGGTGACGAAGGTGGACAACATGGTTAAAAATACTCTCACCCTTCAAATCATTTCCATGCTGTGGCCCACTTTAATCGTGGGTAGGCTTGAGGTTTGCGCCCGGGCCTAAGTTTTGGTCCGGTATCTAATGAATAGAGTCAATTTTCTATTGGTGGGTCCCGTAAAAATCAAGGGTGGATATCTTTCTCCTAACTATTTCCTTTGGTTATGCACACCTAAATAATCATATCACCCTTAACACAGGATTGCACATCTAATATGCCCGAGTGGATCTCACGTACATATCAGTGGCCTCGTTAAAAATCAAGGGCTTCCTTGTTCTTTCAAGGAGGAAGTCCATGTGTCTACTGGTGGTGGACTAGAGGTTAAGGTCCAATTAACAGATAAATTCAAAATATCATGTATATATAACATTAAACTCATCTAATAGGTTTGCCTCATTATACAAATTACATTTTGAAAAATTCTCAACATTTACTTTTTGAGTAAACCACACGTGTTTTGCTATTTTTAAACGTCCGGAGGATGTGTTTATATGGTTTGGGCCATTTAATTTGTAAATAGGACTGACCATTGTACCAGGAAATTCTCGTGGTGGGTCGATTATGTTAGAAGGTTCAGATGTTACATAAAGTTAATACTGCCGAACTTATCATATGGGTGGACTACAAGGTGTGGTCCAACTGGATGGACTTAAAAATTCCTGATTTTAGGAAAACATCCCGCTTTGCGAGTGAGATACAGAAAGCCACTTTTAATTTTTCAGGAGGCCTACTATGCTGCGTATGTGAGATCCACTATCATCATTTGATGTATAATCATACAGTTAAGGCCATGGACAAAAGATCAGGCTAACCTGTGATTTAGGTAGTTTACACCAAAGGGAAAAGTTAGGAGAGAGACATCCAACCTTGATTTTTACATGACTCAAATAGATGATTATATGAAATCAAGTCCTACCATTAGATGCCAAAACCTAGGCCTGAATCCCAAAAATTGATCCCATCCACAATTCAAGTGGGCCACACCAAGGAAGGGAGCATCATCCTGCATACTGTTTCTAATCATGTCTTCCACCTGAATAGGTATCAAGCTGAGTTTTTCTTTTTTTCCTTGGCTCTAACATGGGTGACTCACCTGATGTTTGCGGTGGATCTCATTTAAACACTGCAGTGGGCCCACCAGAGTGGGCAACGCATTTTCCTTCACCCTGTGCATTCATTAGCATTAATTATTTATTAATTAAAATTTCAATACCTAAATTAGTTGGGCCTGAGAAGGTCTTAACTGATTGGACTTGAGAATGCCTCTTTAGGATATAACATCACCATTCTAACTAATCAGACCCAGCTCCATTTTAACAGGATCTTAGGTAATGGAACCAACTCCAACCGGACTCAAACCGCATCCTAAATGCTAAAACCGATTCCAATTCAATTGATAATTGATGAAGTTTTAGGGTTTCAGTGAGCTCTCTCCCCATTATATTTATAAATAAAACCTAATGAAATTGGTCAATGGCCCTACAAAGCATGGACGCAATGCGTCAAAAGTCTAACAGAGAAAATAAATACTCTAACACTGATTACTTAACATGTCTAAAATGTTGGATCCAGACCGTTAGGTCACAAGGTATCTAAATGTTCGGGAATCCATTGATAACCCTAGTTACAATTTTCTTTATTATTGTTTATTTATTTGTTTTTTTTTGACATAAGCATCCGAATTTCAACGTGATCCATACGATGAAGGTCACTTGATTATGACGTGGACACCCTTTCCACCTAGGTTGTTTCCTAAATTCAGTCCAGGTGATTATGACGTGGAGAACAATTTACACGGATTTGAAGTCATACACAGGTGACATTTCAGCAGAAAATAAAACATGTTTTGTGTCTAAACAAATTAAAAGTTACCTGGGCCGATTAAGAATACCAATAGCAAGAATAGGATAACCATCTTTTGCTTGCGGACTACTCCAATCCGTCCATTTGCTTAGGGAGATTTATATGATCAAGATGCCATGGACGGATAGAGAAGCATTGTGAAATGTTGATGTGCTTCCATGTCCGTCCAAAGCTTTGGACCGTACATTCCCACGCCGTTGGCTGGCAATAAATAGATAAGATAGTCGATGAAACCTGTATCCTCTTGGACAGCTTTTTTACAAGGTGTATAAAATACCAAGCTCTGTGGGATCTTCCATGTTGTATATTAAGATCTGATCCATCCATCACGTGAGAAAAATTATTTGGATCGTACATACGAAAGATTAGCCCATTAGAAACTCATATGGGGCCACACCAGTAGGAAAAATAAAACTTGCAATGCTTAGTTCACAGAGTGCGGCCCACTTAGAGTTTTGTATTAGGCTGAGTTTTGTTTCTTCTCTTCGTCCTGATGAATTGGGACAGGTTTGGTGAAAGATACACACTATGGTGTTCCAACACATGCCTGTATGGTTGGCATTGCATTCCCATTGTTCTATGTGTGGGCCAACCCATATGAGTTGTGTATGCTGCTGATTCTTGGTCTTAGCGCCTAATATCAAGGATAGAATATGATAGACGGAGTGGATTTTACATATATAACGTGGTTGGCTCCACAGACTATGGGTGTTTTACATGTCGCCGAGGCTTTCAGTCCAACAACTGCGGCCACTTTGGCATTCTAGATGATTGGCATGCCGTCTCGCTTTGGATGATATGTGCCTAGGGGTGTACACAAACTAGGCCAGCCCGATTAGTATCCCGGCCCGAAAAGCTCGACTGACATGATTGAACCGAGTTCCGGGTCGACGGGTCAATTTTCAAAGCCCGTTTTGAGTTCAGGGTTCAGATTAGATGTGGCCCGAAGCCCGACCTTACCGTGGACCCGACCTTTGCATTACATGCATTGACTGTACCACACATACAAACTTGACTTTAAGTTCTTAAAAATCCACATAGTCGTTTAAAAAAAAAAGTGGACAAGCTCACTAAAATTACCATATGAATTTTTTTTTTTTGAATATTTCCTCATTTAGATATTCATGCATATCTTTTGGAAATAGATCCATCTAAGCTTAATTAAAATTTCAATGAAGAAGTAAAAAAAAGACTTTAGAAAAATTCAAGGAAGAAGACTTGATTGCAAGCACATCTATGTTGACCTTTATATAAGAAGATTTCATTAAGATCTTTGAAGGTTATAAAACCTCTAGGAAATAATAGAGAATTACTTAGGCCAAGGATTTTATTAGTTAATGACAATGAAATTCTTGACACATGCAAGTGTCATTTATTTTGAATAGTTCAACTTCATAAAAATAGTTGTGATAGTCGAGTTGAAAGCAAAATTCTTAAACCTAACCAACCTTTCTCTTCATACTTTAGTTTATTATCGTGGAACATGTGACATCCGCCAACAGTGCATCCTATTGGATTAGATGACTCAAAATAAGGTCTATCTAATTATATGAAGAAATTTGTGTAGATCACTCAAAATAAGGTTCGATAAACTCGGGTTCAACTTAATTAAATCCAAACTCACCTCGGGCCCGATTTAGTGTTGGCCGGTGACCGGGCCCGGTCCGGCTTTGCGGCCGTTGAATAAAGAGGCCGGGCCGACTCGGCCACCCCGTGTACACCCCTATATGTGCCTCAGCGTATCCTAAATGACATGATTGAAGTACGAGGGACCGGATTATATGTGGCCCTTACCGTGGAGCCTACCTTACTGTACATGTACTCTATATCCACACCGTCCATCCGATTTGCTTGATCATTTTAGCGCATGAACACAAAACTGAAGTAGATTCAAATCTCAGGTGGACCATATTATAGGAAACAGTGGTGATTGAATGTCACACCATTAAAAACTTCCAAGGGCCGACCGTAATGTTTTCATACTGTTCACTTGCAGCCAACCTATTGGTAATGTCAAAAGAACGTGAATGAGGAGGGAAACAATAAATAAATATCAACTTAATTAAATCCAAAACTTTTAGTGTCCTACTTAAGTTTTTAATAAAGAATCACCACTGTTTCCTATAGTATGGTTCACGTGAGATTTGTATCTATTTCATTTAGACTCATGTCCTAAAATGATAGGGAGAAAAACTGGATGGATTGATGTGTGTGTGTATAGGAAAACATATATATAGGAAAAGGTACTATGCGCTCGAGCTAGCTAACGGCGCTCTGAGCTGATGGGAACGTCCCATGAGGTTGAGCTGTGTGGACCCAACCGTGATGTGTTTCAAACATCTATCCCATCAATCAGATGCACCATTCCATCGTGGGCCTAGGTCTCAAATATCAAGTCAATCCGTGACTTGTGAGGGCCACACCACATACAGAAGTTGAGAGGGGCCGTGCACCATTAAAACATTCATAATCATTTTTTGGGTCCACCGAGATGTGGTTTGCAAATCCAGCCCATCCATTATGTGTGTCCCACTTGGATGAAGGTTCAGACCAAGTTTCAGCAGTATTCAAAACTCAGGTGAGCTCCACCAACTGCTTTTATATGTTTTTGGCATATCTTCACATGTTTTTAGATGGTATGACCCACCTGAGTTCCGTATACGGCTGATTTTTGGGATATCCCATAATTTAAAGGGGACCCATCAAATGCACGGTGTTGATGGTCGACATGCATCATAGTGGAGCCCACACAGCTCAATCTCATGGGATGTTATGATGAGGTGGAGCGCATATATATATATATATATATATATATATATATATATATATATATATATATGGGAAAAGGCACTATACGGTCGAGCACATAGAACCCTAACATACGGTGAGTCGTGTCCCTTTTTCCATTATTGGATGATAAATTTAAAAAATATGTTTCCTAGATAATAGCTTCCAATGAAAAGGAAACCGGTTTCACCGGTGGAGCATTTTACTCGCCCGCAAAGAAAAATATCAAGCATTGGATTACGTGGTGCTACCTTAGGGGTGTGTTGCCGTTAGACCCACCATGATGAATGTGTTATATCCAGACCGTCCATCCATTTGCCAAGTTTATTTTAGGACACAATCATAAAAATGAGGCAGATCGAAAGCTCAAGTGGACCACATCACAGGAACTATTGGGGATTGAATGCTTATCATTAAAACTGCTAGGGCCCATAGAAGTTTCAGATCACGCTGATATTTGTTTTTTTTTTTTTTTCTCTTCATTTATATTTGGGTGACCCTATCGACAAGTAGGATTGCAAATAAACATCATGGTAGGCCTTAGGAAGGTTTTGAAGGTAGGTGTCATGGTGCCCCACTGCTTTCTGTGGTGAGATCCACTTGAACTTTGGATCTTCATAATTTTCAAGCTCATGATCTATATTGACCTCACCAAATAAATGGACGGTGTGGATATAGCACATACATTATGGTGGAGCCCACATAATTGGTGATGTCGTCACAGCAACTAAGTCGGTGGTGTGTGGCACACAGCGCAAGCTGCTTACAAAAAGTAGGGGAGAGGATTAGGTGTTGTTAGGTAACACCTTTGTTACACTTACCGTGTGGGGCCTACTTTGATGATTTTTTATTTTTTTTTTTTTTTTTTTGTTTTGTATATCTGTGCCTTCCATCCTTTTTATTATATATTCTTAGGACATAATCACAAAAATTACGTAGATCCAAATGTCAGGTGGATGACACCACTAAAAATAGTGGTGAATGACAATTAAAAGCTTTTTATGGGCAACAAAAGTTTTGGATTAATCTGACATTTAAATTTTCCCTTCATCCTTGTCTGGTTGACCTTATCAACGGATTTGATGGAAACAAAACATTACAATGGACATTACTAAGGGCCCTAGGAAGTTTTAATGGTAAGCGTTCAATCACCACTATTTCTGATAATATGGTCCATCGGAGATTTAAGTCTTTTTCAGTTTTGGACTCATGCCATAAAATGATCATGAAAAACAAATGGACGTTATGGATATAAAATAAATGGATTAAGTTGGCCCAACAGTAAGGGCCACACTGTCAAAGGTGAGGCCGGGGTTGTATATAATCTGCTCCCACTGTGTCGAAGCAGAATGCCTCGTCTGCCAGGGCCTGAATTTCCCTTGTGAACTTAGGTGGGGCCATCGTGATGCTCGTGAGAAATCCACCTGTTCATCCGTTTTGTGAGCTCGTTTTAAGACATAAACAAAATATATCCTAATCCAGCACTCAAGTGGACCACACGAGAAGGAAAACTTGGGGAAAAATACCTACCATTGAAACCTTCCTGGGTTTGAACTTGATGTTTACATGACATCCAAACTGTTTATGAGGTCATTTCCATTGGGATGAACTGAAAACACAAAGAACTGAGCCTGATAACAATTATTTATTTATTTATTTATTTGTGGACATATGAATGTTTCAACTGTGACTGTTCAATCCCTGTTGTTTCCTATTGTATGGCCCACTGGAGACTTGGATCTGGCTCATTTTTTGTTGCATAGACTAAACAAAGGTCGCAAAAAGGATAGACAAGGTGGATTTATCACAAACATCATGGTGGTCCCACCTAGTTCCCAACACAGGAACTTACGGCCAAAGGCTTTTCGGGAAATCTACGCCCGTCCGCCATCTGCAATGACCTTGTTGTTGTTGTGTTGCCGTCGTGGACCAACCATGATGTAAGTGCTATATTCACACTATCAATCCATTTGGTGAGATTACTTTATGGCATTTGCCAAAACATAACGCATATTCAAAGCTAACATGAGGCAAATTCAAAGCTCAAGTGGACCACAACACAGAAAACAATGGAGATTGAGTGTCTACCATTGAAAATATTGAAAACTTCTGAGGGGCCACAAAAGTTTTGGATCAAGCTGGTATTTGCTCTGTCCTTTCATCCAGGTCAGTGTGACAGTATGAACAGGCTGGATAACAAATAAACATCATGGTGCGTTCTAGGAAGTTCTCAATGGTGGTCATCATTATCCCCATTACCCTCTGTGGTGTGATTCATTTGAGAGCTTGATCTGCCTAATTTTTTACTTCATGATTTAAAATGATATCTCTAAAATGACAAACGGTGTGGATATCACACTGAATCGAGAACTTACCCAATAAGTAGTAAACGTGTAATGTCGGTTCCGTCGGTTTTACTTTTGTTTACGTAGCTAGCGTGCATACTGTATATTTTTCAAATTTATCATCCAATGATGGAAAACAGGACACGACTTGACCGTATGTTAGGGTTCTATGCACTCGACTATATAATACCATTTCCCTATATATATTCTTATTATTCTTATTATTATTTTTTTTCAAAAAAGCTCTCTATTACCATGAAAAGGACTTTACAAGGCTTCGGGCGGGCCTAACAACAAAAAGGGGAAGGACCCGCCTATCGTGAGAGAATAGTAAATACAAACAACAATGCAGCCAAAGTGAATTCAAAATTTCCTTAGATTCCCCAGACCCACTCTGTCAAGGAATAGAAGTCCTCTGGTCATCCGCGGAAGATCGCCTGGGGAGGGGAAGAAAATGTTGACTTGTCCATTGCTGTCCCTACGGACTAAGTCATTGGCTACTCCGTTAACTTCCCTAAGACAATGCGAGAAGGTCACCTCGAGCCAACTCGCCATACTATGGATGCGCGCCAACCAGTAACACATGGTCCAGGAGGGAGGGCATTTCCTTAGGATTAAGTTAGCCCTCACCTTGGAGTCGCTCTCGATCTCCACCATAGAGAACCCCCTATCCTTGCAAAAGGACAACCCCTCCCAAATCGCCCTGATTTTAGGCTAGGAATTGGACCCAAAACCATACCTCGAGGAGAAAGCGAAAAGGAACGAACCCGAGCTATTTCTAGCGCCATACCGCCCCCACCTGAAGGGCCAGGGTTGCCACGAGCAAAGCCATCCACATTCATCTTGATCCAGCCCCGCTACAGGTATGACCATCTCACCACCTGAAAATTTTTCCTTGTCAGAGGGACGTTCACCAAGCGGAGACCTGATAATGATGAGAGGAGAGCTCGGCTAGCCGGCTTAGATGGAGGGAGAGAGGGGCTGATCTTGTGAATCCACCTGTAAATTCTGGAAATAATCCTGGAAGCAGAAGGAGTAGCATTATCGAACCTGGATTACAGCATGGATATAGAATGCATACATCTAGCTGGGCCCCACGCGCCATGGGCTTTGCTGTCTTGGGTGTGGCTAGGACCACACCTAATCTGTTCCCAAAATACAAGAACGGTCCACTTAAAAAAGTCCTCAAATGGTCTATGGATCTTACATTACTTGTCCTCTCTTTTTAATTCTAGAGATTTTTCCCTTTTACCCACCGTCTGAACGCTCCCAAACTTTACTTTCCAAAATTAAATCATTTTGTATGGACATACTATTTTCAGACAAAAATACCCTTGCATACACGGTGACACCATGATATCCATGGTGCCATCGTAGAATTTTGTCTTGTCCATGGTGGCATCATGGATATCACTGTGGCACCGTCCACTACCAGAAAAAGGGCCAAAGGCTATAACTAAAGAGATATGGCTATGGATTATAATCGTAGCCATTATTATGTAGCTATTGCCTCATTAGATTCATAGCCATTAGTTTTATGGCTACAGATCTAATCCGTAGCCATTACTTCTGTAGCGAAAACTACATACAATTATAGATAATTGAGCGAGCCTAACATGAAATTGAGCAAGCTTCAAATGAAATTAAACGAGCCTAACATAGAAATTAAGTGAGTATAACATGAAATTCAACGAGCCTAACATGAAATTGAGTGAGCCTAACATAAAATTCAACGAGCCTCAAATGAAATTGAGCGAGGTTCACATGAAATTCAACAAGCCTCAAGTGAAATTGAGCGAGCCTAACATGAAATTCAATGAGCCTCAAATGAAATTGAGCAAGCTTCACATAAAATTCAATCATGAGCGAGCCTATCTTAAAATTGAGCGAGCCTAACATGAAATTCAACGAGCCTCAAATGAAATTAAGCGAGCTTCACATGAAATTCAACGAGCCTTAAGTGAAATCGAGCAAGCCTAACTTGAAATTGAGCGAGCCAAGCATGAAATTCAATGAGCATAACATGAAATTGAGCGAGCCTAACATGAAATTCAACGAGCCTCAAATGAAATTGATTGAGCTTCACATGAAATTCAACGAACCTCAAGTGAAATTTAGTGAGCCTAAGATAAAATTGAGCGAGCCTAACATGAAATTCAATGAGCCTAACATGAAATTGAGAGAGCCTAACATGAAATTCAACCAGCCTAACATTAAATTCAATGAGCATTGTCAGACCCATAACCTAGTATCCATTCCATTCCGTTAGGTCCCACGGTCCTTCCGGTCGAATTCTGGCGACCCGCGACCTGTAGATTTTATTTACGATCATCCCTAAGTTTCATCTTATAAACTCGATCCGGTCCAACCCGAAATTTAGGCCATAGCGACCGCATCGTTGCCGCGGTTCCAACGCCGCGACTCGTGCAGCAATCCGACGTGTAGATCAAAAGATACTGTTTGCAATATTTGGCCCTTGATTTGATGTGGGACCCACTTTAGTGGGTGTGCACATTTTTTCTAGGTGGACCCACCCTAGTTGCATCATTTCCCATGAGAGCTTTAGTCAACTCTCTCTTACCAGCCATCATGGGTTTTCTTACCAAAAAGGCATGGTTATCTTACATTGTTATCATTACCTTCTTACAACACTCCATCTTCCCTTTCTTCCCTCTCATCTCCCTCATTTCTCTCCTAGCAATCCATGAGAGAGCCCTTGGACGTCCATGATGTCACGCCCCAAACTCGGAAAACGGGCTCACAAAATTTTTTATTATTGAATCCGGTGCCGATAGCCTCCGTAGTGCCCCATTCTCGACTCCCGGCACTCATATGCCAGATTCTGATCCTGGGATCCTATAAGGAAGATTTTCAGTATGATTTTATTTTTTTTTTTGTAATAGAGCATAACCATAAGCATAACCAAGTCACAAAACAATATCACCACATATCCACTATATTAAAAACTTCAAGTACAATACAGAAAGAGAAATACAAGGTGATAAAAAGGGCTCTAAAATATCTAATACGCGCTCCTGCCTCAGCGCTGCTGCGATCCAACGTCACTTGCACGCAACGGTCATGCATAAGCTTACAAAAGCTTAAAGGGTAGTGTAAGTGTGTGCGCAAGGCAAGTACCAAGTATACAATATCAGAGTAATACAGAAATATGCGAGTAAGTCCATAAATGCTATCAGTTGTACCAAAGCTATGTGATGTAAGGCATGAATGCTATCGGCCAAACCAAGGCCATGCAATACAAGGCCCACGTAGCCAAATGTCATATGCGATATGCCAAGCAAGTATGTCAGTCCTCATTAAGTATACATATCAGTATAGTTTCTCTCTAGGATATCATCGAGGTCTAATACACTCCACACTGACTGCTACCTCCCTAGCCGCATGGCCTAGTAAGTGGAAAAGACCATACTATCCACCTGACCAGTAATCTGCCAATACCTACCCGGATCGTCAATAGCGGACTCATTTGCGAGCTGGTCAAAATCAGCCTAGCTTACAACCCCCTCACTCGGGCGAATAAAGTCACACCCTCTTCCAACTGACCATGACACAGTGGGAGACGCAGTATACTGGTATTCGGCACTCGTGCGCTCATGTATCCACTCGGTCTAGATGTTGGAGCATCTCCTGGTACTAAAATGGTTCTGAGATTTTTACCCAATGACATCCTATGTGCCCACAGTGCTAGAACTAAGTATTTCAGGTATCCGATACGGTCATCCATGATGTGCCCGTGGAGGCCACGACCCTGATGTTATTAGGGCATACAATGATCACGACACACAAATGCGAGATGCATAAATCACACTATCTAGTCATGCAACAATCCTGCGCATACCACACGCTCATGTAGGCAACTCCTATTAGTGAGTCCCATAAACAATCTATCTAATGACATGTGCTTGATTAGTCATTCCTCATATTAAGCATACATATGATGCGTATGGGCATGAATCATGGAATTATACTAAGCATGTTATATGGTGATGAACTATCTTTATAACGAGGATGGGCCTAGACGGCCTACACACAACAAATATGGGCTTATTAATGGACATTTAACCATCATTGTTCTTACAATGTGGGCGTCAAACCATCATTGCTCTCAAGGCATGGCCCACCACAAACATCATAATATACACCACGGTGGAATCACACATTGCAATGGACCTTATATACATCCCACTGGGCCTTGACCCATGGGTCTCAAATACATCAAATGGGCCGCATCAATGAGCCTCATATAAATCAAGGTGGGCCTCAACGGACGGGCCACAAATACATCAAGATGGTCCTCATCACATGGGCCTCATGTATTTCAAGGTGGGCCTCAACGGACGGCCACAAATACATCAAGATGGGCCTCATAAGGCAGCCTATGATTTGACAAAAATAGATGGACAGTGGGTCAATCACATACATCATGGTCGGTCCCACATGCTATGGCGGACAACGTGGATAAAACATACATCATGAGGGGTCCACAACCGTCGAACGATGTGGATATATACCACATAAATCAAGGCAGGCCCCACAGACCTTGGTAATGTCACTACAGCAGCCATATAGCTGGAGTGAGGTCCACCAACCATCCCACCTCCCACACGTGGGGACGGAGTGGGTAAAACACTTACAATAGTGGGTCCCACGTGGAGCCCACCATAACGTTTATTTCCATCCCAACTGTTCATAAGGTCACAAGACCTAATAAAAATAAGTAAATAAATTTTATATTTACCCAAAACCTTTGGACCAGAGGAGTTTTAATGGTAGACATTTAATGCTCCACCGTTATCAGCAGTGGCCCACCAGATAACTAGATCTGTCTCATTTTTTCCTCAAGCCTTGAAATGAGATTGCCAAAAGGGACGAATGGTTTGGAAGGTACACATCCATCAGGGGTGGGGTCCACTGGCAGTCTAGCAGATGGACGGCCCAGCCAAAATGGCTGGACGACATTGATAAAACATATACATCATTGCTGGGACCCATGGTCCCTGCCCTTTCCATCCACAGTGCAGCAGGACGCTGCTGCGCGTCCTCTGGACGTTAGCAGCAGCAGCGCCTGCTGCATATATATATATATATATATATAATATATATTATTTATCTGAGGTTTTTCCTATGTGGGGCCCGCATCAGAAGAATCCACCCCACTGGTTGGATTCTATGGCTCATGACAAACCAAACAAGCCCAATATTCAGCATGTTTTAGTGTATAGAAACATCAAAGTGGTCCCTAATAGATTTTAACGGTAAGAATCAGTGTTTTCTATGACATGGCCCACCAGATAATCGAATTAGCTTCATTTTTCGGCTCAATGCCTAAAATGAGCTGGGAGATGGGATGGACGGCGTGGATCAGATCAATACATCAAGGTGGGGCCTGCATGAGCGCCCACCCAAAAGTTTGGAATCAAGCTGATTTTTTTTTTTGTTAGTACATCCCACTATGTGTTCATACTTCACTAACCACATCTAGTGTCCAGGGATGTTGGACGAACAACGTGAATACATTTCATCAAGGTGGGTCCCACATAGACGTGACCCACTTGATTTGGATCAATCTGATATTCGTGTTTTCCCCTCACCACTAAGGTAGGGCCCACATGACCTGGACGGTGTAGATCCAACACGTCCATCAAGTGGGTCCCACGAAGGTGGACGACATGAGTAAGTTACATACATCATGGGGCCATCAACAAGGGAAAAGAGAGAGGGAAAGAGAGAAAATCGAGTGATGGAGGGACCCCGACACTATGGGCCCTCTCTTCCATGATTTACAACATACATTAAGTGGGTCCCATTACATGTGGGCTCACCAATCAAAATCAACGGCGGAGATCCTTTCTCCACCAAAATGCAAGGTCTAGATGACCCTATTCATGCAAGGAAAATAAACATCATGATGGGGTCCATGGAAAATGGCCCTATCATGGAATGATCATGAGAATCAAGGTGGGCCAGCTGCCACACCTAGGGTCCAAAGTGAGATCGATACCATCAATCGGTATGCCTCACATGGCCCATCATCAAAGCATTAAATCTAAGCCTATAAAACACTCACCGTTCTATCTTCTTGGTCTGATGGAACACCAATCTTCTCTTGTCTCACTTTGATGGAAGGTGATGAGAATTGAAGGGCTAGGATGATGGATCTTGGAATAGGAAGTAGGCAACACACAACACACTTTTCTCTCCTTGGAAGAGCTTGGACGTCTACTTTTTTTTATTGCTTGGAAATTGTGTAGAGAAAGAAAGAGAGAAATGTGGTTGTAAGAGAGAGGTGATGGGTGTGAGTGATGGATGTGAGTGATAGATGTACTTGACTTGGGAGTTGACTTAAGGTAGATTACTTGTCTTGGGGAGAAAGAAAGCATGGGTTGTGTACTTTGATTGATTGATTGATTGATTGATGGGATAGGTTGTAGAGATTCTCTTCGGTTCATAAATGCGCGGTGTTTCTTTGAAATAAACGCAGGCCCACATCTCCTGGTTAGGGTATCGAATCGATGTGCAAGACACGGCGTTGGAACCGTGGCAACGACGCGGTCGCAATGGTACAAGTCTCGGATTAAACTGACTCAAATCTATAGGATACGACTTAAGGTCATGTGCAAACATCGATTATAGGTCGCGGGTTACCTGAATTCGACGAGAAGGATCGCGAAAGTCTACGGAATGGTATGGACTAGGATACAGGCCTTACACATGAGAACCCATTCCTACAGCCCCTTCCAATCTAGATCTCTCCCAATCTAACCCTCTAAAACCTATCCTCACCATTAAAACCTCACCATTTGGAGCTATAGAACCTAAGGTTAGAAGAAGAAGGAAAATCTTAGAGGCGGGTATCTTCTATGGTTAGATCTCTCTCTTTCCCACCTCCTTTCACTTCCTTCTTTTATAATGATGATAATATATGTGTGGCCCACCTGATGAGATCAATAATCTAGGCTGTCCAGATTTTCTAGACGTCCAGCGAATGTGTCACGCCCCAAACTCGAAAACTGGGCTCACAAAATTTTCGATCACCGAATCCGGCGCCGACAGCCTCCGTAGTGCCACATTCTCGGATCCCGATACTCATATGCCAGATTCCGATCCTGGGAACCTACAAGGAGGATTTTCAATATGATTTTTTTTATAATGGAGCATAACCACAAGCATAACTAAGTCACAAAACGACATCACCACATATCCACCATATTAAAAACTTTAAGTACAATGCGGAAAAGGAAATATAAGGTGATCAAAAAGCTCTAAAATAGTCAGATGCGCACTCCTTCCTCAGCGCTGCTGCTGTCCAATGCTACCTGCATGCAACGGTCATGCATAAGCTTACAAAATCTTAGAGGGTGGTGTAAGTGTGTGCACAAGGTAAGTGCCAAATATATAATAACAAAGTAACGTGAAAATATGCGGATAAGTCCATGAATGCTATTAGTTGTACCAGAGCTATGTGATGCAAGTCATGAATGCTATTGGCCATACCAGAGCCATGCGATGCGGGCCTATGTAGCCAAAATGTCATATGCGAAATGTAAATCAAGCATGTCAGTCCTCATCAGGTACACATATCAATACAGTTTCTCTCTGGGATATCATTGGGGTCTAATACGCTCCACGCTGACTGCCGCCTCCTTAGTTGATAGCCCAGTGAGTGGAAGAGACTTCACTATCCACCTGACCAGTAGTTTGCCAATACCTACCCAGCTCGTCGATAGCGGACTCATTTATGAGCTGGTCAAACTCGGCCTAGCTTACAGCCCCCTCACTCGGGCGGATAAGGCCACACCCCCTTCCAACCGACCATGACACATTGGGAGACGTGGCCTACTAGTATTCGGCACTCGGGCGCTCGTGTATCCACTTGGTCTAGACGTTGGAGCATCTCTGGTATCAAAAAGGTTCTAGGACTCTCATCTAAGGACATCCTAAGTGTCCATAGTGTTAGAACCAAGTATTTTTGGTATCTAATACGGCCATCCACGATGTGCCTGTGGAGCCATGGCCTTGATGTCGCTAGGGTGTACAATGATCAAGTCACACATATGCGAGATGCATGAGTCATACCGTATAGTCATGTAGCAATCCCGCGCGTACCATGCGCTCATGTGGGTAACTCCTATCAATGAGTCCCATAAATAATCTACCCAATGGCATATGCAATGATCAGTCACTACTCATATCAAGCATACGTATGATGTATATAGGCATGAGTCATGAAGTTACACTAAGCATGTTATAAGGTGATGAACTATCCTCACAACGAAAATGGGCCTAGATGGCCTACACATAACAAGTATGGGCCTATCAGTGAGCCCTAAGGAGAGTTACAATGCGAACATTTAACTAACATTGTACTTACAATGTGGGTGTCAAACCATCATTGCTCCCAAGGCATAGCCCGCCATCAAGATCATCATATAAACTATGTTAGAATCACATTACAATGGGCCCTATATACATCTCATTGGGCCTCATGTACATCAAATGGGCGGCATCATGTGGGCCTCATATATATCAAATTGGGCCTCAACAACGGGCCACAAATACATTAAGATGGGCCCAAATCACATGGGCCTTATATATATCAAGGTGGCCTCAACGAACGGCCACACCAATGGGCCCTATGTATATCAAATGGGCCACACCCAAATATAAGTGGTGATAATGATCTCCACCATTAAAATTCTCAAGGCCCACCATAATATATATTTCCCATCTAACCTGATCATAAGGTCACATAGACCTGAATTAAGAGGAAAAACATATTTCCCACTGATCCAAAACTTTTGCACTCTCAAAGGATTTCAATGGTAGACGTTCAATCCTCACTGTGCAGTGCGGTCCACTTGATACATAGATCTATCTTATTTTTTACCTCAAGCCTTAAAATCATCTGTCAAAATGGTTGGACAGTTTGGATGCAACATATGCATCATGGTGGGTCCCACTGCCCAGGTGTGGACGGTGTGAATAAAACACATACATCATTGGTGGGTCTCACGTGGGGCCCACCATAACGTAAATTTTCCATCCAATCTGCTGCTAAGGTCACGCAGACCTGGAGGCAGAGGAAAAACAAATTTCATATTGACCCAAAACTTCTGTAATACCCAAAAAGGGTTCAATGGCAGCCGTTCAATCACCATTGTTTCCTATGATGTGGGCCACCTTAGCCATGTATATGGCTAATTTTGGGAGGGGGGCCCACTGCCTTAAGGGGCCCACCAATGCACGGCATGGATGCTCAACACACATCACGATGGAGCCCACGTATGGAACCCCTGTCCTGCCCGCCCGTCCACGGTGACGCCACCAGCAGCATCTGCTATGTTGTGTGACGGCGATGGAAAGGGCTAACTTTGCATGATTTTTTTTATTTTAAAAAAAAAACTGATTTCTTACGATTTTTCCTAGGTGGGGCTCGCATCAATAGAATCTGACCCGTCTATGGCTTAAGACAAGCCAAACAAGCCCAATATTTAGCATATTTCAGTGTGTAGAAAGGTCAAAGTGACTTTTAATGGTGAAAACCACGGTTTTCTATACTATGGCCCTCCGAATGATCAGATTGGGCTCACATTTCGGCTCAACGCCTAAAATGGGCTGAGGAATGGAGTCGACAATGTGGATTGGATTGATACATCAAGGTGAGGCCTGCATGAATGACCCACCCAAAACCCTTAAAGCAAAGCATTTTTTTTTGCTAGTACACCCCAATGTAGTTTCACGCATCACTGGACCACGTCCAGCGTCCAAGGACGCTGGACAGTATGAATGTCCATTCAAGGTGGGTCCCACATAGACGTGGCCCACTTGATCAATCTGATATTTGTGTTTTTTTCCCATCATCAAAGGGTAGGGCCCACATGGCTTGGACGGCCACAGGGTCCACTTGATGGACAGTTTGGACACCACATACACTCATTATGTGGGTCACAAAATAAATAAAGGAAGGAGAGAGAGAGAGAGAGAGAGAGAGAGAGACATGATGATGGAGGGACCCCGACAATATGGGCCCTCCCCTACATGATTTACAACATACATCAAGTGGGTCCCATTTCATATGGGCCCACTGATCAAAATCAACAGTGGAGATGCTTTCTCCACCGAAATGGAAGGTCTAGATGACTCTATCCATGCAAGAAAAATAAATATCATGATGGGGTCCATGGAGAATGGCCCCATCATGGAATGATCATGAGGATCAAGGTGGGCCATCGGCCACATCTTAAGGTCCAAAGTGAGATCCATACCATCAATCAATAGGCCTCACTTGGCCCATCATAAAAATAAGAAATCTAGGCCTATAGAAGCACCCACCGTTCAATCTTCTTGGTCCAATGGAAAGCCGATCTCCTTGTGTCTCACTTTGATGGTGGATGATGAGAAGTGAAGGGTTAGGATGAATGATTTTGGGGTGGAAAAGTGGGCCATACAAAACACCTTTTCTCACACTTGGGATGCTTGGACGTCCATTTTTTTACTTAAGATTTGGAAAGTTTGTTGAGAAAGAGAGAGAGAAGGGTGGTTGTAAGAGAGAGGTGATGAATGTGAGTGATGGATGTGAGGTGATAGTGTACTTGACATGAGAGTTGACTTGGTGGTTGCTTGACATAGGGAGAAAGAAAGTATGGTTGTGTACTTTGATAAATTGATTGATTGATTGATTAAGTGATTAATTGATGAGACATGTTGTAGAGATTCTCTTGGGATTGCAAACGCGCAGTGTTTCTTCGAAATAAATGCGAGTCCACATCTCCTGACCAAGGTATCGAATTGGTGTGCAAGACACGGTGGTGGAACCGTGGTGACGGTGCAGTTGCAATGGTACAAGTCTCGGAATAAGCCGACTCAAATCTATGGGATATGACTTAGGGTCGCGCGCAAACGTCAATTATAAGTTGCAGGTTACCGGAATTCGACGGGAATGATCGCGAGAGTCGACGGAACAGTACGGACTAGGATACGAGTCTTACAGCTGGGCTGGCCTTACTGCCTATTTTTGGGTTAGCCAGGATGAAGGAAAACAATAAATATCAGTTGATCCAAGGCTGGTGGGTCCCACATGTGTGAACCCACCTCGTGCATGCGTTACACCTAGGCTGTCCATCTGCTGGACGGCCAGTAGCTGTAGATGCTGTCTGGCGTCAGTAAGTTTCGTGGGTTCCAACATGAGGTATGTTCTACATCCATACTGTCCATCCATGGTGTGGGGCCCACCTTGATGACACGCGTGGCCCACCTCATGAGACCACCATGATGCATGTGATTTATCTGCACCGTCCAACTTGCTTGACGGCGGGGGACCCACCTTGATTTATATGTTTTGTACCCACACCGTCCAGATCTGGATGGTGCTATGTGGGACGCACCGTGATATATGGGTCTAATCCGCACCGTCTAACACTCTGGATGGTGGGACCCACCTTTTGTATATGTTGTATATCCAGTTCGTCCATCCAGTTCAGATCATCTCAGGTCAGGGCCCATCTGGCTGTCCGTTGAGGACATGCTTGGACAAAGGAAAATACAAATATCATTTTGATCCAAACTCTGGTGGGCCACGTATACACATGGACCCACTTGATGAATGTAATATATCCACACCATCCACCATTTTTAGAACGTGGGTCATCCAAATCGTCTAGATCATGGGGCCCGCCTAGCTGAATGTGTTGTATCTTGACCACCCACCCATGTGGACCCTAATATGATGCATGTATTTTATCTAAATCGTCCAATTTGTGGGCTAGCCCTGCTGCCCGTTCTTAGGGCATGCATGACCGGTCGGTCATGCAGGCCTAGTTGAAGGGAAATTACAAATATCACCCTAGTTTTGGAAGCGAAGTGGCCCACTAATGTGGACCCCATCTTGATGTATGTGTGTTGTGTCCACATCATCCAATTGGGGAGATCATTTTAGTTTTATGAGTCCAAAAATGGACAGATCCAGTGGCAGCAAGCCCCATTGTGGTGTATGTATTTTAACGCCCATGCCCGCCTGATGGGTGGATGTTTGGGGCGGCCCACATGTGTGGACCCCACCTTGATGTATGTGTATCACATCCATCCCATCCATTTGGAGAAATCATCACGATGTGAGCCTAAATTTTTGGGCAAACCCAGCAGCGGGGGAAAGGCTAACCGTTGGCCCACTTTACTGCATTTGTTTGGCCGCATTGCCCACCTGATTTATGGGAAGTTGAGGTCGGCCCACCTCCTGGGTGGTCCACATCCCTGTGGGACCCACTATGATGTTTGCATGGCTCATGGCCCAACAATCAGGCAGACTCACAGTCTGCTGGACTGGCGTCCAGCAGCAGGTGGGCCTATTGTGATGTTTATGTTTAATCCATTACATCCATCCATTTTGTGGCCCATTTGGACAGGTCCCATGCCTTTGATGGACCATCCCCAAGTGGGGCACACCATATATATGTGTTTTATCCAGGCGGTCCACTTGTTGGACGCCTAATAGGCCCAGCACGTAGGTGGGCTGACCGCCTAGCAGATGGCCCACCTTGCTGCATATTTTGCATATGCCTGCTGGCCATTATTTGTGGGACCCATTAGTGATGTGTGGGGCCTCCACACTCTCCATCAGTTTCCCCAACCCCCTCTATAGTGTGGGCCCACATAAATGAAGCAAATCCAAATTTCAGGTGGATGCACATCAGGGAGCAGTAGTTAGGCTTGGGGTGCCCATCGTGGGGCTACCTTGTGAGACCCACCATGATGTGTGTTATATACATACTGTACATCCATTTTTTTAGTCATTATGGGGCTATGGGCCCCATTGTGAGGCAAACCCAAATCCCACGTGGACCGCACCATGGGAATAGTGATGGTTGAATGCCTACCCTTGAAAACTACCCAAGGGCCCACCAACTGTGTATGTGACAGGGCCCACCTGTTGTGTATATGCAGGCCCACCTGCTGTATAATTTATATCCTTGTTGTCCATTTGTGTTGTGCAGTTGGCCCATCCTGATGTTTGTGTTGTATACATGTTAGCCATCTGTGTGGGACCCATTAATGATGCGTGGGGCCCCTACACCGTATGTGTAACACCCAGGCCGTCCATCAATGGGACGTAGGGCTGGCCTATTTCATGATGTATGTATTTAAGAACCAGCAAGGGCCCCATCTGTTATATGCTGCCCATTGTGACAGGGCCCACCATGATAAATGTGATTATATACACAGCGCCCGACCATTTTCCAGACCTCTAAGGCCGTGGCCCCCCATTGCTATGACAGGTTCACCTTATATATGGGCCTAGTTAGGTGTCCAGATTGTTGGACGTCCAGCAGGCCCAGATGGGCTGGACATCCAGCCATTGAGCCCACCTTATTGTATGCATAATATGTATGGGTTGCCCATCTAAATTGTTGGACCATGGACTGACCTGTCGGGTCCACTATGATGTATGTGTTATACACCCTCTCCAACCACTATCTGGAGCATATGGGCGGTTTTATAAGGCCCACCATATGTGTGTGATTTTGTGCACACCACCCATTCATTATTACAGGCCATGGGCTGCCTTATACAAGTCCACCATAATGTATGTGATTATATTCATGCTTGTACACTTCATGATACATGCTCATACGCATCATCTGCATGCTTGTTATGAGGAGTGATTGAGCATAGCATGTGTCATTGGGCTGATTGTTTATGGGACTCCCTGATAAGTGGGAATGTCCCACATGAGCGCGTTGTATGCGCAGGACTGATGCATGGTTGATTGGTATGATTCATGCATCTCATATTTGCATGGCACAGTTATTATTTGCCCTAGTGTCATCAGGGTCGTAGCCTCCATAGGCACATTGTGGATGGCCAGATTGAGACACCAGAAATGCTTGGTTCTAGCACTGTGGGCACTTAGGATGTCCTTGGGTGAAAGTCCCAAAACTTCCTTGGTACCAGGAGATACTTCAACGTCTAGACGGAGTGGAAATATGAGCGTCGGTGCCTATACCATGAGGTCGTGTCTCCCATTATATCATGGTCGGTTGGAAGGGGGTGTGGCCTTACCCGCCTGAGTGAGGGGGCTATAAGTTAGGCTGAGTTTGACCGAGTTTACTTTAAGCGATGTCATCTAGCGGATTACTTTACAAAACAAACATATAGGATATCCCTGAAATGGGTTTACATTCAAGCACAAGATGACCGGCTCGTAAATGGGTCTGCTATCAACGTGCCGGGAAGATCAGTTGACTACTGGACAGGCGGGTAGTGAGGTCTCTTCCACTCGTCGGGTTGTGCAGCTAGGAGAGCGGCAGTCTGTGTGGACTATATTTAACCCCAGTGATTTTTCAGAGAGGAACTGTACTAATATGTGGACTTAATATGAGGACTGACATGATTGCATTGCATATTGCATATGATATTTGGCTATATAGGCCTCGCATCGCATAGTCCTGGTATGACTGGTAGTATTCATGCCTTACATCGCATCATAACCTCGGTATGACTAACAACATTGTACTAAATCCTGGTGATGATCCCAGAGACATTTGATACTAGTATTATGACACCCTGTCACTGTTGCACACGTGAGAAGACACTGATGTGGGCGGGGCCTAAGGGCCTGAGAGAGCTACCAGTGGTTGGCAGGCTACTGTGCTGGCAGGCTACTGCGCAGGGATTTGCATACTCAACATTTGACTCATTCATTCATTCATCCATTATCCACTCGGGCTGGTGGTGCGCAACTAAATCATTATGCGTACCTTCGTAATGGCCATGATTTTAGTTGGGGGTGCAACCAACCTAAGATCACAAGTTTACCACATTGAGTATGGCTATCCAAATTTAGGTATGGGACTAGTTTGGATAGAAGTCTCTTGTGATGTACCCCATAGCTTGCGATAGATCCCATAGCTTGCGATACTACGTACTATCATCCCGACTTCACACTCCAGATTGATTATTTCATTCGCATCGCATATTGCATTACATCTGCGGCATATGACATTTTGGGTTACTAAGTTTTTGCATTTATATGGCCTAGATGAGGTTAACTGTGACGCCTCAACTTTTCAGGACCTAAGTATACGACCTGTTTCCCAAAAACATGAGTGTTAACTTAAAAAAGAGCCAAATTCTATACATAATCTTTTCATTTTTATTAGAGAGAATATGCAGGATAAATATTAAGCATGAAATCTAGCAATTCAATTCCAACAATTAACATATGTGATTATAAGATAGAGATATCAATTATCAATTTAAATTAAAGTAAAAACTATCACTTAGGCTAATGGGAAAATGGAAAGCTCAAGGGGAAGAATCATCACCTTATAGATCGGATCGCCACTAATGTTGCTAGGAAGCACGTGTGCCCTTAGAATTAAATCCTACCATGAATTATAAGGTTATACAGCTAGATTTAAGCTTTATACGGTATTCATGGTTAGGGTCTTAGCCTAAGGTTTAAATTGGTTATTCTTAGGGTTTAACATAGAATTTGGGTTCTCATCCTAAGGTTTAGTTCTAGGTTTAGATTCTAGGTTTTGAATATAGAATTTGAGCTCTATTTTGTGTGGCCATTAATGATATTATTAATGAGAATGGTAAGTGAATAAAATAAATCAAATAAGTTGGTTATTAATTTTAAGCATATTAACAATGGCTATTATTTTATTAATTTATCTAATAACAACCCATGATGAATAATAATACTAAAAATTCCAAAACAACTATTAATATTAGCAATGCACTTAATATTAGCTATCATGACACTAATAAATAGTATGCTCCAACATCAATATTGATATCTTAAGAATGGCAAAATAAAATACTAATATTTTAACAATGATAATTTTTATATGTATTAACCAATATCGGTATGGATAATTTACTGATGGTTAATTATATCTAAATTTAGTAACCATACAGATGGTAATAATAATGACGATTGTTGTCGAAATAATTTCAATCTGGAAAGAAAGTGTGGGCTCACCTTAAGATTAGGGACTAACCCTGGACTGATTTGACAACTCTAAGCTACCACAACCAGGTGGGCTTATTGGGATTTACCCAATAAGGATAATGAGGCCCGCCTCCATACTTCTCGGCTACCACAACCAGGTGGGCTTATTGGGATTTACCCAACCCATGGAATTTGGGCTTAAGCCTACATAAACTGGGCCCAAACTGAGGCTGGGCTGGTCCAGGCCCACTGTGTGGCTGGCTTAGCACAGGCCCACTGTTGTTTTGGCTAGATTTCTAGCCCGGACTTGGGCTGATTTCAGCCCTGCGTGTAGCCCATCTCTATGGCCCACTCGAGGGATGTTTTCTCTCCAACTCATGGCCCATCTGAGAGTCTGTCTTGACTCAGATTCTGGCCCATTTAAAGGACTATTTTAGTCCAGATCCATGGCCTAACTGAGGCTTTCTTTAGCCTACTTACAAGGCCCAAGCTAGGGCGGGTTTTAGCCCAGATCTGAGGCTGATCTCGGCTCAGATCTCAGGCCAGCTTTGTGGCTACATTCGGCCCACATCTCAGCCCGGTTTTGGGGCTACATTTAGCCCACACCTCAGCCTGGTTTTCATGGCTGCTCATGGCCAGATACCAGCCCATACATTACTCCTCATCATGGCCTGGTTTCGACCATGGTCTCAGTAGCTGTGGTTGGATGAGGGATAAGAGCATTACCTGACTTGACTCGGTGTTGATCAAAGATGGACCACGGGCAGCAATGAGGTAGCCCCACTCTCTCGGTTCTCTGTTGAAAGCCTATTAGAAAGGAGCTTGACTGAGCCAGGACTCAGCCCAAATGCGATCCGATTGCGACCCGGCTCATGGCTCGGGCGAGCTCGTGCGGTTTAGCAGCGAGCCACTCACCCTCTACATTCCTTCTCCTCTAATCTTCCTCTTTCTTTCTTTCTTTCTTTTCTTTCTTTTCATTGCAGGTGGGTCCAAATAGCAATCCCTGAGCTCGCGAGGCTCAGATCGAGCTGCTACCGCACAGGGCAACCGCTCACTCCCTCCCTCTCTATCTATTATTCATTCCTTCCTTTCATCTCGCTCTCTTTTCTTCTTGCAAGGAGCCTGGGCTCATAATGGTGGCAACCCACTCGCGTTTGGCTCGATCCGAGTTGTTTGGCGCGACTCGAATGGGGAAGAAGAAGGCTGCCATTAATGGCAGTTTCACCCTCTCCGCTTCTTCCACTAATCTGCTTCCTTCAGATGATTCCTATGGGTTTTAGAAAGCTTCCAGATAAGCTTTTTCGAAGCTTGGAGAAGATTTGGGTGGTGGTTTCTAATGGAGAAGGGAAACGATCGGTTTTTGCAAATCGGCTGTGGTTTTGTTTTTGCTAAGGTGGAAATGGTTTTAGACAACTGAGATGCCATCAAATGGACGCTCCAGTTCGTGCCAGACGCCTCTCACGCGGATCGCTGAGCTGGAAGAAAAACAGCTTCCATTTTTGGAATTGTTGTGTTTGTGGGACTTGTTTACACCAAGAATCGTGTGCGTACACACGCGCTAAACCATGTGAAACTTGTGAGTTTTGATCTCACGTCTATCCTCTGTCAGATGGACGGTTTGGATCCTTCATGGGATCCATGATGGTGGGCCTAATATCAATCAAACAAGGAGAGAAAACTAACCTATTTGAAACAACCGTAGGCGGGAATGCTTCCCATTTTCGTACGAGCACGGGTCAGTGTTCGTCTGACCGTTCTAGAGGTCGCGTGCAGAGCGAGTGCACCACTCTCGGTGTACACGCAACACCTGAGTAGGGTCCACCGTGATGTTAATGGAAAATCCACTCCGTCCATCCTATTTGGTGGGCCTTACCACAACCTTTTGCCAAAGGTGGGGCTAATCCAAGGTCCAGGTGGGCCATACTTTTAGATTTCATGCCATAATGGTGGATTCCCATCAATATAATGGTCGGATCGCCACGAAATTGAACGTCGACGGTTAAAAGGGCTTAAGGCGCCATTTAAGCTACAAATCAAAGGGTAGATTATGGATATGTGACCTATTATATTTTTATATTATTAAATATCATGTTATAATATTTTTAATAATATTATTTATTATTATCATTATTATTATTATTTTCTCTTTCACACATGCATGAAATTTTAATTCATGACATGGGTCCCACTCTATAGGTTAGGGTTTTCCATCTCATGACTTTATGTTATTAAATGTTTAATTATTATTATAATTACCTATGCAATGTTATTTATTTATCTTTTTGTTTATTTATTTATTTATTGTTGTTGTTATTATCTTTATTATTATTACTTTAAATTAAGATGGTAGGGCCTACTTCTATGCAGAATTGTCCTCATGGTGGATCAACCGATATGATTCCTGTACCTAATTCCTTACTAACTTTAAAGGTTATGTGGAACACACTACATGGATGTCTAATTACGAATATTCAACATCTTGACCTTTTAACCAATCCAATGGTTGGATCACTTCATTCCTAGGTATCAATAGCTACGGGGTCCTAAAGAGTGTTTAGGTGAAATCTAGGGGTTGACCATGAGACCACGTAATCTGACTCATGTTCCTAATGGATGGCTACGTATGGTTTAATCGTCCATACAACTTATTAGATGATCCTATGATTAGGTCATTAACAAATGATTTACACCTATTTGTGTTTGATAAAGGTCTACACTGTTATGATGTGCATTAGTTAGATGGTGGGTCGTGATGATCTGGTACTTAAGATTGATAACACATGGTTCAATATGTCTGATAGGGCAGGGTTTGGACTTTCATTGCCCTTGGGATTTTAGCGACACAATATTCCTGCTAGTTTCATGATGAGATAATTTTTATCATCGAGACTAAATGGCCAGATGACTTGATTTATGAATCAGGGTTGTATTAGACGGTTGAGATGGGCCATTTTGAGAACCAATTAAATGGGTAGCTTATGATGTGGGTAATGATTACTTTCAATGGTTGGATTTAGACTGAAATGCACGTGATCGTTTGTTTAGCTAGGCTTGCATTTGGTTACACGGTAACACCCGAGTACTAATAGGTACGGGGTGTTACATTGACGGTACTCGTGGACTCGTCAAGATTTTGCAAATTGCATTATACCCTCAGTATATGATATTTGGCTTATTATGTTTTTGCATCGCATAGCCTGGATAAGGCTGATGATATTTATGGACCTGCCAGCATGTTTCCGCATTACTCTAATATTGCATACTCTGATATTGTATGACTATTGGACTGGCTAGTATTTCCGAAATTATATGATTTATGGATTTGTATTGTATACTTGGCACTTACCTTACGCACACACTTACACCACCCTCTAAGCTTTTTATAAGCTTATGCACGATAGATACGTGCAGGTGTCGATAGGACGCAGCCGAGCTGAGGTAGGAGTGTGCGGCTGAGCTTGTGGTGATATTTGGAGACTTGTTATCTATATTGTATTTTCCTTTAAGCATTGTACTCAAAGTTTTTGTTATAGTAGATATGTGGTGATGTTGTGGTTATTGTTGGTAGGTTATGCTTTTATAGAACAAATTTATGTTAAAAATCCTCCTTGTAGGATCCCAGGATCAGAATCTAGTGTATGGGCAATGGGAGCCAAGAATGGAATACTACGGAGGCTGTCAGTGTTGGGTTCGGCGATCAGGAATTTTGGTGAGCCCAGTTTTCGAGTTTGGGGCGTGACAAGCATCACATGAAATTCAACAAGCATTACATGAAATTGAGTGAGCTTCACATGAAATTCATGTTAAGCTCATTGAATTTCATGTTAGGCTCACTCAATTTCATGTTAGGCTCGTTAAATTTCATGTTAGGCTCGTTTAATTTCATTTGAAGCTCGCTCAATTTCATGTTAGGCTTGCTTAATTTCATGTTAGGCTCGTTCAATTTCATTTGAAGCTCGCTCAATTTCATGTTAGGCTCTCTCAATTTCATGTTAGCCTCATTTAATTTTATTTGAAGCTCGCTCAATTTCATGTTAGGCTCGCTCAATTTCATGTTAGGCTTGCTCAAGTACTTTTCGCTACAGAAGAAATGGCTACAGATTAGATCCGTAACCATAAAAGTAATGGCTACGAATCTAATGAAGCAATGACTATGCTACTAATGGTTTCGATTATAATCCGTAGCCATAGGTCTTTAGATAAGACCTTTGGCCCTTTTTTTGGTAGTGGACGGTGCCACCATGGACAAGACAGAGTTCCACGGTGCCACTATGAATGCAAGGGTATTTTTGTTTGCTAATAGTGTGTCCATACAAAATGGTTTACTCTTGGAAGGTAAAGTTTGGGAGTGTTCAAAAAAGACACTAGATAAAAGGTGAGATTTATCGTCGGAAAAATCTGTTAATTCTATATATATGGTGGAATTTATACCAATGGTTAGGATTATGGAACCATGGCTCCACGTGTGAACGCTGAAAACCCTTGTAGTCTTATTGAAAGATTTAGCCCATGCATATCATTTAACACATTGTATAAACCAATGTATGAGTGCTCCATTGTAGAGGGATATCAAAGTCTGTCAAATCCAATGACCTTGCCAGCCAATCTATCGTCGTTTTGATTCATCCAGGTGGTCGCTAACTAAAAGTTAAGTTGTTCTTATTATCTTTGAAGATATTACATTTTAGAGAAGTGTGTGTTATCTATTTGCTAAGATAGCTAAATCATAATATGATTTATCATATAAAAGAGCATTGTAGATTATATATAAAGTACATGTAAGTCTGTATAAGGAAGAGCAAGAAGCATTCGTCCAATGTCCTCCTATTGCGGAGAGCATTGCGCTTGCCCTAGAATTGTTCAGAGATATTGATAGGAAAGCGCGAGGTAATAATGTCGTTTTAAAGCTCAATATGGAGAAGGCATATGATAGGGTCAATTGGAGAATTCTCAAAGAGGGTTATATATATATATATAAAAG
The DNA here is from genome assembly GCA_030180095.1 of Magnolia changhungtana. Classification (NCBI taxonomy): domain Eukaryota; kingdom Viridiplantae; phylum Streptophyta; class Magnoliopsida; order Magnoliales; family Magnoliaceae; genus Magnolia; species Magnolia changhungtana. The sequence continues at coordinate 1,154,522 of JASAUF010000203.1, read as the reverse complement.
TTTGGTTTCAACCTTGGATATTGGGTTAGCCTTGTGGAGAAATGTTGGAAATTTTGTTGGTTTTCGTTACTTGTAAATGGAGAAGCCTCAGGCTATTTCAAATCTTCTAGGGGTGTGTGCTAAGGAGACCTAATCTCATTGAGTTTATTCATCTTAGTAGTTGAAGCTCTAAGTCAGGGATTCAAAAGGATTCTCGTGAGGGCTCGAACATCCGTGCCGAAGTTCATGCATTGATCAAGGGCATTTCCCTTTAAGGTCATTGTAGATATGCTTAACAAGGAGAGGCCATCTAGATGGAGCATGTGGTACTGGTGGGCCCGTATAGAACTTTAAGGTGGGGGATTAAAGTCAACAATGTCTATACTCGGAGGAAAGTGAATGGAATAGAGGATGGCTTAGCTAGATTGGACAGCTAGTCTTAAATTTATACGGCCTTTCAGGTTGTGTCTGATCCCCCTTGGTGAGAGAGCAATGCCCCCTACTAGTCCTCTTTTGTTTAGGTTGTAGAGGTATATGTTAGGCGGTCCAAGGTGGTTTTTGTGCTGTCAAGCTACACGGATGTTTCTCCCTGTTTTGTATAGCTCCCTCGCTTATTTGTTACTAAAATTTCCAGTTAAAAAAATGAAGACGCATGCTTGAATTTAAATAGATTTGTAGATTTTTCGAGGATAGGTTTGTGGATTAATTATGATTGAATATGTCTGTATTTTTACTTTCTCTTTTACTAGATGTGTCTTTGAGGTTTCAATCTATTAATTCGAAGCATAGTACAATTGATGGTGATGGTAGATTTGTGATTGATAATGTTGATCATCTTCCATTGATGAAAAGGATGATAATAGTGCTTATCATCCATTCCTTCACTAGAGGATGATCAACATCTTCCACTAGATCCACCGTTGCAATCAACTATAGCTGGCTTTAAATCAGCAATCGAAAATCCTAGATGAATATTTAGGGCCTGTTTGATTTTCCATGATACATGTAAATAATGGTAAACAAGTAATTATTACTTTTTCACTTGGTCATGTGAGAGTAATTCCACCTCGAAAATTGATACAAAATATTGACTTAAATTTATGGACCCCACCGAAATGTATATGATATATCCGCACCGTCCATATATTTTATTAGAATATTTTGGGGCATGAACCGAAAAATGAGGCAGATTCAACACTCAAATGGCCCACACAAAAGGAAATAGTGGCTTTAATTCATCTACCATTGAAAGTTGTTTCCTTCACTAGGCCCACATTGAGGTTTTTTCATCATCAAACCCGTTCATAAGGTCACACAAACATGGATAAGGGGAAAACACAAATATAAGCTTGATCCAATACTTTTAAGGGCCCCAAGAAGTTTTTAATGGTAGGCGTTCAATTCCCGTTGTTTTCTGTGGTGTGGTCCACTTAAGCTTTAGATCTTCCTCATTTTTTTTTTGTTCATGCCATAAATTTAACTGGCATAACAAATTAGCGATGTGGATAAGTCACATATAGAACGATGGGCTTCACATTGAATTTGTAAATTTCTCAATTTAAGTATTAAAAAAGTAAGTTGTCACATCCGCATTGGGAAAAGTTAAGATTAAAACTTTAGGTTAAGGTTTAGTATCAATGTAGACTTAGGTTTACATTAATTAATGAATAAATTAGAAAGCATATAAATAACTGACCTCATTAAATAAATTTCAGCCAGAGCTTTTCAATACCCTAGTATTGAAAGTTCTCTAGTGCTACCATTAAATTTAACTTATTATGTACATGTGTATGATACCAAATTAGCTATCCTAACCTTATATTTATTTTTCAATACGAATCTGATTGTTGGGAATAATCTCCATTCATAGATTAAGTCATCTGACCATTGATTTTGAAATAGGATCACCATATAACTAAGTATTCTCATCTCTTCATCATAACAAACCGCTCAATCAAATGTTCACTATTGGATAGAGACATTTGACCGTCCACTTTAATTTTGGACCACCCAATTATAATAAACTAACTATCTAACCTCCACATCCGTTTATACACATATCAGATTGAGATTCTGATCCGTTCATCTTGTTCACCTCATATGAATATGCTTAACTCACCATTAGAAGTACAATATGAGGAACTTACATGTATCAACAAGCCACTCGAATCAAACAGTATCCATGTTCTATCCCTTAATCGCTCCAAAAACCCACTTGGGTTCATCCGTTTACAAAATTAACTGTACATCCACCTACATACATGGTAAGAGTGCTAATCATCAAGTTTTCTTATTTTTAGCAAGTCAACTGATCATCTATCATGCTTGGATCTGCCAAACGAGCCACGCGAATATCATGGTAAATCAATCATCATGAAAATCTTCGGGTATATGCACAAATTACCTGGTATCAATTAAATATGCACAAATCTTATTTTGAATTATGAAGCGACTTAGCCATTGAAAGAGCATCCAGGCCATCCAGAGATATCCCGGTCAAAACTGGACCTAAAGAAAGAGTGGAAAATATCACATGTTCATCAAAATTCGACACATTAGGTAGGACGAGGAAAAAGGGTAAGTTTGTAAATAATGGATGTCATGTGCATGACATCTTACGTGCTTAGCTGTAGAAAATTTTAACAAAGGATAATGCTCCCTAGTGTTTTATAACGTGTGGCCCACCTAAAGATCAGATCGGCTTCATATTTGGACTGGAGAGTCAACACGACCCGAAGCCACTGATGAACAGAATGGATTTTCATAATAACACGGGGGGACCCCCCTGTGGATTCGCAGCCAGCTACGTCCCTGCCATCTGAAACCAAAGCAATTACTGATTCCTGCATTCATTACTTGCAAACCGAACTGACCTCCGACGCATCATCTCACAGCCTGACAGATCGTGTGTTCCACCCAAAGCTCGAATCTGCCTCACATTTTGGCTCCTGGGTCAACACGACGTAAGGGAACTAATGAAGGAAGTGGATTTCCCAGTAGTTCATCACAAGTGGACCCCACCTGATCCAGCAAACGAAACAGGGTCGGCACCTCTCCGCTTGCTGTAACAGCGTCCGAGAATCTTGCTTTCGCAAGAAGTTTTTCCACCAAGAACTCTCGACTTTGACGCAATCTGCACCGTCCACATCCCACTCTAGATGATCCCAATCCAATCTGGAAAATTCAGAGGAGGTAAGAGATCCACACACCACCGCACCAGCGAACCTTGTGGACTCCGGTTGCAGAAGCGTGCGAAATAAAAACCTTCATTCAGTGGGATAGGAAACCCACAGAGCAAACGGCCTTGAAGCTTCAATCTGAAGCACCCCGTAGCTTCCAACAACCAATCTGAACCTTCCAGTGAAACCGGAATGTGGAGAGGAGGTGCCCATGCAAATCTGCCATTGATGTCAGCCATCTTCTTCGCCAAGAAGTAGCAGCTGTAGGAAGCCGTCTGACCATCATTTTTGGATCTTAACCAGCCACAAAATGGCTCACAATCTCAGCAAATGACCTTCGTAATCGGGAGGGAAAGAACGGCACCACATTGTGACGTGGACGATTGAACATCCAGCCATGCGCAAGAAGCTTCACACGACCACGTAACTGGAGTGTTTTTTTTTTTTTTTTTTGAATACTTTTTTTTTTTTTTTCAACAGGAAAACCCTTTAAGGCTTCAGGCCGAACCCGCTACAAAAAAAGGGGGCGGTCCGCCTATCATATACTAACTCTAAACAAAAGGACCCAAAGAAAAAACTAAACATTGAACACAATACGGATCGAGCCAATCCCGACCTTGTCGAGAAACACCAGACCCTTAGTTTGCCTGGGGAGAGACCTGAAGTGCTCGTGATATGTTTGCACCTGCATTTCACTCCCCACTTTCGCCAAGCAGTTAGCCGGCCCATTACCTTCCCTAAGAATATGTTGGAAGGAGAAAATACCGAATTGCCTTAAATTGTTGATCCTATCCACCCAAGGCTTCCAATTCCACGGGCAGCGAGAATCGCCCGTTAAGACGGCAATTGCTAACTTCGAGTCCGATTCAACAATAATTCTTTTAAGCCCTTTTAGCAGACAAAACTGAATACCGTCAATGATTGCTCGTAATTCAGCATGGTTATTGGTTCCAAAGCCATATCCAGACGAGAAGGCGAAAATAAAGGATCCATCCTCCTTTCTACAAACCCCACCGCCTCCAAAGAGATCGGAGTTGCCCCTGGCAGAGCCATCCACATTTAATTTAACCCATCCAGGGGTTGGGTGTTTCCATTTGACGACAACAGAAGCTGACCTGATAGTCCTGAGAGCAGAGGATGAATGGGAGGCACCATTCAGAATTGGAGACGAAGACGGGGAGGGAACATCCAGCGCCTAGATGTTTTGGATCATTTGGGCGGCCCACCACTTAATCCGCCCAATGGATCTTTGAGAGTCAGTGTCCTTATCTCCAAAGGTCGCTTCATTACGAGCTCTCCACAATTCCCAAAGAATTAGAAGAGGGAGAGGAACAGATTTGATGGGAGGCAACCCCTGGAGCAGAGGCGTTTCTCCATTGACTGATCTTAGCAAGAACCGAGGACTGGGGGGCCGAAGAGATTCCACAAAGAGCCTCAAAGTGGGACCAGAGCTGGACCGCCTGCTGACTGGAGAGAAATAAATGGTTGATGGTTTCAGTATCTGGACAGGAATCGTTTCCTTGACGGCAATAGCGGCATTTTGAAGCCAAAGCAATTCCTTTTGATTGAATTCTACTGTCAACTGGAATAGCATTTTGCACCAGACTCCATATGAAGATTGATACTTTGGGAGGAATTTTACGTAACCAAATCCATTCTCCCCATGAGACCTGATCGTGCTCTCCCCTGATGAGCTTCCAAGCTGACTTAAGGGAGAAATCCCCTGACTGTTCATGAGTCCAAACGCAGACCATTGGATCGTCCGAGATAACGAAGCCCCTGGAAAAGATTTCGTTGATGACATGCTGAGGCATGAATTCCCAAATCCTGGAGGGAGGAAGAGGACCGGCTTTCCCAAGCAACAATTTGAGCTGCAACTGTTTGAGCTCGTGCAGGATGGGGGTAGAGGTTAGATGTTGGAGTGGACCCAATCCAGTCCAATTATCTGTCCAAATATTCGCCTCCCCCTGACCTACCGTCCAAAGAGTGTTTTCTTGAATTATTGGAAGAGCTTGTCTGATTTGTTTCCACATCGGGGAAGCGTTTCGATGATTTATGGCAGAAAAATCTTCCGTAAGGTCCCTACTGTGTTTTGCCTGCATAAGTTTTACCCAAGGACTTGTATTCTTTCCAAATTTCACATTCCAAGCCAGCTTCATACGGAGGGCCTGTAGCACCTCCCTCAGATTTCTGATACCCAGACCACCCTCTTCTTTTGGTCTGGTTGCTTTCTTCCAGGCAATCCAATGATGCTTCTTTCTTCCTTCTGCCCAACTCCAAAAAAAATCAGTAAACTTCCTGTCTATGTTTCGAATTACCTACGCAGGAAAGTGCATTGCTGCCATTATATGTATTAGGTAACTTGCAAGGACATGACGGATAAGAGTCGCTCTGCCTGCCTGAGAAATGTGCCTCGCAGACCAGCCCGAAATTCTCTTGCTGATTTTGTCCTGAAGGGCTTGAAAGCTAGATGCCTTAACTCTTCTTTTGACGAGAGAGGCCCCCAAGTAACTCCTACCATCTCTCACTGCACCAAAACCAAGCACCTCCTTCACAAATCTGAGCTTGGACGCTGGCCACTTCGATGGAGCAATAAAGACACTCTTGGCTGGATTAATTTTTTGACCTGTGGAATCTTGGAAGAATTTTAAGAATTTCCCCATAGCTGTGAGAGAAGCCTTACTACCGTTGAGAAAAACCAAAATGTCATCTGCATACAAGAGATGAGAAATTGGGGGACTGCCTTGAGGGAATTTGAAAGGACTGCAGCGGCCGGCTTGAAACAGCGAATTTAAATTGGCGGAGAAGGCTTCCATGGCAAGAAGGAACAGCGCAGGGGAGAGGGGGTCTCCCTGGCGGAGGCCTCGCGACGATTTGAAGAACCCTGATGCTTCATCGTTGATAAGAATGGAAAACCAATTGTTTGCCCAACACTCTTCAAGGAGCTGTACACTTTTTTCATTGAAGCTGAACTTTGCCAAGGCCTGCTTAAGGTATGACCAATTAACTCTGTCATACGCCTTCTCAAGGTTGATCTTGAGGATAAGATTTTCGCCCCAGGTTTTTCTGTTTATTTCCCTCATCGCTTCCTGGGCCAGGAAAATGTTTTCAGCGATGTATCTTCCTTGGACGAAAGCTCCTTGTTCCTGCGAAATCAACTTGGGCAAAATATAGCTTAGACGGTTAGCTAGAACCTTAGCAAGGATTTTATACAGGACATTACAAAGGCTTATTGGCCTGAAATCACTAAACTTGGAGGAAGAAGAGGTTTTTGGAATTAGGCATATCAGGGTGGATTTGAAGGCACGGGGAATGGGCACCCCATCGAACATCGCAAGAACGGCCTTATGGATATCATTACCAATGATATCCCAACAGCTAATGAAAAAAGCAGCAGAGAAGCCATCCGGCCCTGCTGCTCCATCAATCGGAATGGATTTGATGGCTAAGTAGACCTCCTCTTTTGAGGGAGAGCTTTGGAAGTCGACGTTATCTTGATCATGGAGCTGCCTGGGAAGATTTTCAACATAAGCTGCTGTTTGAGTAACTTGTTCCTCTTGCAAAAGGTGCTGGAAAAAATCAACTGCCGCCGACTTGATCTCTTCCAGGTTGGTTATTGTTGATCCATCCGCCAAGGATATGGAGTGGATAGCCGATCTTCTGATTTTTTTAGTCGCAGACGCATGAAAGAATGCCGTGTTTTTATCTCCTTCATCAAGCCACGAGATCCTGGATTTTTGTTTTCAAAAAACCTCCTCCATTAGGTCCAAACGATCCATCTTTTGTTTCATATCCACATATTGATTTTGGAGATCTTCAGAGTTATCGATCTGCATCCTGTAGTCAAGGGCCTGTAGATCCTCCTCAGCCTTTTTAATTTGTTGAAAATTGTTCCCAAATTGCTCTTTGTTCCAGACTCTTAGGATTTGTTTCAACTTTTTTAGCTTTAGATAAACATTCATGAAGGGGTCAGCTGCACATTCACTAGCCCAAACTTTTGCAATCACCGACTGAAAAGATTCATGTAGAGTCCACATTCTGAGGAATCTAAAAGGCTTCAGCTTGGAGGAACTTTGCACGGGGAAATAAAGCCGGAGGGGGGCATGATCCGACCTTTTCCTGGGAAGGTGTTCCACTTGGAAACGGGGAAAATTTGTAGTCCATGAGCTGTTCATCAAGACTCTGTCAAGTCTGGCCCACACCCGGGCATTTCCTTGACGATTATTACACCATGTAAATCTGTTACCTACAAAGCCTGCATCCAGAATACCAGCCAAATGGATAGCGTCCGCAAATTCAGACATAGAAGAACTATCCAGAGGCCGAGTGCCCCTTTTTTCCTCCCTATTAATCACTGCATTAAAATCTTTAGCTATAGCCCATGCCCCTTGAATGGTACTGCTGAGAGAACAAAGGTCGCTCCACAGACTTCTACGTTGGATCTTACAGTAGCTGCCATATACCACTGAGAAGGCTATAGGGATAGAATGGGAAGCTAGGGAAGCCTGCAAGGTAATCATCTAGTTGGAGGTAGCAATAATGGAAATATTTAGCTGGTTTTCAAAGAAAACCCATATTTTACCCCCCTATCTACGTTTGAGATAGAAGAATGGAACCCTATCTTCAATCCCGTTGCCACTCACCTGTCTTCACCAAGCATCGGTTCTATAATAGCTACCAGGTGGGGAGAGACATTTTTGACCAATTTCTTGAGCGCACGAATCGTGGGAGCGTTGCCAACCTCGCGCGTGTTCCAAACTAGGACATTATCCATCAGTGACACAACCTGTGTTCACGGCCCCTCGCTTCAGCTTTCGGAGCATACTGTACCATATACTTGGAGCATGCCTGTCTGTGGTTAACTTAGAAGAAGCTTTTCTGATTCTTTTCTTAACTGGAGAATGAGGCTGTTGTTGACCAATTTGAGTACGATGAGTCTGTTCCAACTAATTGGGAGCGTCTGCACCACTTATCTTGGTAGGATCTTTGGTGTAATCTGGTTGGAAAAAATGGGATAAATCGACTAATAAACTCCCCCCGTCCTCAATTAAATTAGAGCAAATTTCATTTCTCCATCGTCTCAGTTCCTGCATTCGAGATTCAAATTCATTAATGGGGCAGGCAAGCAGATCAGTTGACTGGTCTTGTTGAGGAAACAGGGGAGACGATCCTTCTGTTCTGGCTCGGTATAGACTGGGGCTGCCGATGGATACCTGATTGGTCGCTGCCTGCTTGAATTTATGATTGGGAGGGGGGGTAACGCACTTATCCTGAAAGGGTTGCTGCTGATCTTGATCCGAAGGTACCTCTGCCTGAGGCTAGAATACTGTATTCACATGATTCTCAGAGTCTGTCAAGGGTTGCATGATAGCAGGAAGGGAAACCAAAAGCATTGGATGGTCTTCACCAGATTGAGGCAATCCCTCCAAGGGAAGAGGGAGGGGCTGGTTTCTCTCAGAATTTTCTAGATGATGAAGGGGAGGAAATAACTGTAACTCTGAGTGAGGGCTGGGAGTAAAAGCTTGCAATCTGCATACACAACAGGAATAGTGGAAGGGCTGGGGTAAGTCCATAAGGAAATGTATGGGAGAGGGCTCTACAGTGGGTAAGGGAGAGGGTTCTTCTGTGGGTATTGGAGAGGGATCGACTGAGAGAATGGGAGGAGGCACAGCAGAGGGTAAGGTTGGGGTAATGGTTTTGTGATAGTCCATGGGGGGGGGGGGGGGATGTGGGCTTCCAATGAACGAGTGGTTGGAGGTTCAGCATTTTGAATTGTACATATTTGGAGGGGGATTGGGGTCTCCACATTTGGAGTAATGCTGGGAATTGATGCAGAGTGGGCGTCACCAACTGTGGAAGGCCCAATGGCCAAAGAGGTTGGGAAAGAAAGAGTCGTAGCTGGATGACTCAAGGTGGGTCTGGCATTTTGACAAACATTTGTAGTGGAGGTAGGCTATGGGCTAAGTTGGGGATGAAAGGTCTGTAGAACCCAGTCTTTTGTGGACCTGGGAAGAGGAGTGCATGTCGTAGGGATTGGTTTTCTAGAGTAGGAGAATGTACTATCTTCAATAATCCCCAAAATCGGATAAGTGACCCCGTCCACTATCAATTGCCTAGGGAGATGAAAGCTATGTTGCGAGGAGATTGTTATGCGGACTCTGGCGAAACTTTGAAAAACACCATGGACCGACATGAAATCAACTTTATAGAGGATTCCAAAGCTTTTGGCTATATCTGATATCACTTCCCTGTGCCAAGCATGCGGAGGAATTCCTATCAATCGGAGCCAGGTACCTTGAAGAAGACTAGCCGATTCTGGTGACCACTGTCTCATGTCGACGAGCTTCATCTGGGAATGAAGGTCACGGTTAGAAGCAAACACATCCTGGTCATCCCTCGATTGAAATTTTAACAGGAACTGTGATGGAAATCTACTTGCAGGCTACCTATCACTAAGTTCCTGAAAACATCAATAAGGTGAAGAATCGATGTCGACTCATCTTCGGTAGTGACCGTGAGGGCATTTGCAAGCGATTTGCTGAGGTGATAGACCTTTCGGTTATTAGCCTGAATGTTGACACCGATCTTTGAGCACTGGTCCGACAATGGGGTTCTTGGTGGCTTCTAAAGCGCGGGATTGGTCTGCCTTGTATTTGCGGGGGGTGCTGAACGTCGGATTTCTTGAGGAGGCCGCTTCTGTGGAGGCAGATCCAGTCAAGCAGGATGCTTGGTACGGGGCAAATATTGCAGATCTTGTAGCAGAGTGTGCTCTGTTTACTTCCGGTTAGACGGTTGCTGATGGAGGGAGGATGTTTGTGAAGCGTGTTCTATTTGCTTCCGGTTAGACGGTTGTTACTGGAGGGAGAATCTTTCTGAAGGGGGTTTTGCCCAGGTGATGGTGACGATTTTGCCATCAATGCGTTTGTTATTCAAACAGTTAATAGCTTTAAACGCGTCTTGTTTGAAGTGAAATCGGATGAAAGCGAATCCTCTGGGACGATTTAGGATTCGATTCCAGGGGATGAAGACGTCTACCAGTTTCCCGTATGTGGAGAATATGCAATAGATGTCTTCAGCTGTGGTGTCAAACGTGAGGTTGGCGATGTAGATGGTGAAGAAAGTAGCTCATTTTTCATGGTTTCGGCGGATGACTGTTACCCAAGGGGATTTTGAATTTTCCCCTTCGCGCTCGCGCTCTCGTTCGCCCATTTTTGTCTGCTTTTAACTGGAGTTGGAAACCCACTCCGACATGAAACCTTGTCCAAAATCTCTATATAAGCACTTCCTTTATGTGTTTCCTAGCACAAGAAAACGTTAGAAAGAGAGAGAAGCAAGAGAGAGAGAGAGAGAGAGAGAGAGAGAGAAAGAAGGACCAGGCGTTGTGAACAACCTCCAGTAAGAGTTGGGTTCAGGCTGGCTAGCTATGAAAATTTCTTGCCCAACTTTCCAAGAAGAAGAAGAAGAAGAAGGAGAAGAATAAAAGCGAGGGATGCCCTACGTTGCATGGTGATTCAACAAATCACAAGATCGAGTTTAGATCCGAGTTAAGCCCTACAAGCTTCCGAGGTTAGCCGGTTTGTTTTTTTTTTTTTTTTTTTTTTTAAAAATTTCTTGATGCATATATTTCTTCTGCACAGAAACTAACAAAACCTGGCCCTCCTAGGAGAAAAAGGACCTAGCGAGGACCAAACGAAATAACAAAACCGGGCCATACCAATCCCACTAATCACAAAACCCGGAACAAGCCAAAATAAAAAAGGAAGGAAAAAAAAACCTCCCACCAACAAAAGAGAAGGATGGAAAGCTACTTCCTCTCCCTGATAGAACCAATCCCTACCCTGTCTAAGACAAGAAGCCCATGCACCTTCTGAGGAAGCTCGGCCTAAGAACTACTGCAAAACCGAGATTGAGAGAAGCTCCCCTCGCAGGCAAGCGCATCTGCTGGGGCATTCCCTTCCCTGAAAATGTGCTAAAAAACTATCTGCCCTTTTTGACAAAGGTGGTTTGTTCTAGCCGTCTAACCTCTCCATTTCCAACCCAGGCTTGAGTTCTCCTTAAACACCTTGACCACCAACTCCGAATCCGATTCTACCACCACCTTACAAAAACCTTTTTCTATACGCTTAGCTACCCCGTCGTGGGTAGCTCTGACTTCGGCCCCAATGTTAGACATCACCCCATATCCTACTGAGAAAGCAAAAATGAGGTCTCCTTTGTCATTCCTACAAACTCCGCCACCCCCAGCTAGACCTGGGTTTCCTCTAGACGATCCATCAACATTAACTTTAACCCAGCCCACAGGGGGTCTGTGCCATTTAACTATATTCTAGGTTCTATTCCTAACACCGCTTGTACCTATAGGGGGCTGAGGGGAAATGTTAGAAAACATACCTGATCTTCTCCCTTCCACTTTGTGATCTTATTTGGATAACCACCTGGCAACGTGATCGATCACTGATCATGCCGCTGGAGCTATACTTTCGAACACCGCCTTGTTTCTTACTTTCCACAGTTCCCACCATATGAAAGCTGGCGCTAGCATTTTATTGATATAGCGAGAGTTACTGACCGTGTATGCCATTCTCCATTGTGAAAATTTGGCTTCTGCTGTGGGAGCTTGCATAATTCTAATGCTGAACGCCCTCCCAAAAAAATTCCACACCGCTGCAGCTACCTCGCCGTCCAGAAAAAGGTGGGCCAAGGATTCTGTAGCTGGCCCCTGTTCTGACTCTTCTTTGCAGCACATGCACTTTGGTGCTAAATGAATGCCCCTTGATTGAATTTCATTCTCCACCGGAAGAGAGTTATTAAAGAGTTTCCAAACAAACAATGAAATTTTTGGAGGTAAATGACTGTGCCAGATCCATCTCACCCATTCTTTTGTAGAAGAAATCAGCCTGTTCACTTTCCATGCTGATTTTGCTGTGAAGTTACCTGATGCAGTGAATGGCCACACAGGGGAATCTGGACCCTCTGATAGATAGAAACCCCCTTGAAAGATTACATCTACAACTTGTTGAGGAAGCATCGAGAGTAACACTGTTGGAGGGAGAGGTCCTGCCAGACCTAAAATATGCTTCACCTTTAAGTCTTTGATCTCTTTTGGAATGTCCCCCGATACATAATTTTGCAGAGGCCCAAGACCGGTCCAATTTTCTTGCCAACATCTACATTCCCCCTCTCCTATGCTCCATTGGACCTTATCATTTAGAAAAGGCATCAGGTTCCTCATTTTCTTCCAGGTTGGAGAGCCGACTCTATCGTTGATTGTTGAGGCCGAGTCCTCCTGCATCGTGCCATACTTAGCTACCATGAACACTGCCCATAAACTGGAGTCCTTTTGAAATTTCAAAGTCCAGGCCATCTTTATTTGAAATGCATGCATTACTTCTGATAGTTTCCAGATTCCTAGACCACCTTCCATCTTTGGCCTAGTGATTATTTCCCAACTTCTCCAATGGAGTTTCCTTTTCCCATCAGCCCACCCCCAGAAAAAGCTGGAGAACCTGCTCTCTAACTCTTTAAGCACGCTCCTATGAATAGTAGTAGCTGCCATGGAATGAATGGGGATGCTTCCGAGTACATGCTTGATTAGGATCGCTCTTCCAACTTGAGATAGAAATCTATTTTTCTACCCCCTAATATGCCCCTCAACCTTATCTATGAGGGGCTGAAAATCTCTAACTTTCAGCCTTCCCACTGCCAGCGGCACCCCTAGATAGCAAACAGCCCCCCTGGCCCTGTTTATGCCAAGCAAGTTAGAGATGGACCTGATCATGGACGACGTTATCTTATTTGAGCATAAGAAGGAGCTCTTCTGACGGTTTATCCTCTGACCAAAAGCTTTTTGGTAGTCTTCCAGAACCGCCACAGTTTTGCGAAGTGATGTCTTACTACCATTAAGAAAAAGTAAAGTATCGTCTGCATATAGGAGGTGAGTAACTCTTGGACAACTTCTCCTGAGTTTGTACGGAAGACAGTGGCCTTGATCCACAAGACGATTGAGGTTTCTACTAAGCACATCTGCACAAATTATAAAGAGGCTTAGGGAGAGCGGGTCCCCTTGCCTCAGCCCTCTAGAAGGTTTGAAGAATCCTGCAGCTTCTCCGTTAACCAACACAGATATCCAGCTACTAGCCCAACAAATTTCTCCAATTCCTATCCACTTCGAGGAGAAACCGAATTGCATTAGGACCTGTTTGAGGAATGTCCATTCCACTCTATCGTACGCTTTCTCCATATCTAACTTAAGAACCACATTACCTCCTCTAGTCTGCCTATTGATATCTCTGAACAATTCCTGTGATAGAGCAATATTTTCTGATATCGATCAGCCTTTAATAAAGGCTCCTTGCTCTATGGATATAAAATGAGGGAGAACCTGACTGAGTCTATTAACAATGATCTTTGAGAAGACTTTATATATACAATTGCAGAGGCTAATGGGACGATAATCTGACCATCTCTTAGGAGCAACCCCCTTGGGGATCAGACAAATCAGCATGGAGGAAATAGCTCTTGGAATCTTGCCCCCTTGGAAAAAATAAGTGATCACCTTGTGCACATCTTGCCCAATTATATCCCAACACGTGGAATAAAAGAACCTTGAAAATCCGTCAGGACCAGGCGCACTATTAGCCGGGATGGAGAGGATAGCCTCCTGAACTTCACGAAAGGATGGGAGGGCCAAAAGCATCTCATTCATCTCCTGCGTTACTAAATGAGGAACAGAGTTCAGCAGTTCAACTCTTGTTTCTCCTGGGCTACTTGTAAATAGATTCTCGAAATGTTGCACCGCATCTTGCTTTATATCCTCCATCTCTGTTACCACCTGACTTGAGTCTTGTTCTATCCCGCTGATCGTCTCTCTTCTTTGTCTTTCCGTAGCACTTGCATGGAAGAATTTTGTGTTTTTATCTCCCTCTTCTAGCCAGTTTATCCTAGACTTTTGTTTCCAGAATATTTCTTGCTTAATTTCTAATTGATAAAGACGGTCGGAAGCTTCTTGAAATCTGATTTGATTTTTTTCCTTATCCTGACCCTACAAATCCTGCTGCATTTTCAACTCAATTTCTGTTATCTCAGCTTCTGCTAACTTGCTCAAATATGTTTCCAAAGCTCTCCTTATTCCAAATCTTTAACTCTGTTTTGAGACTTTTCATCTTTGCCAGAAAATTGTATACCTAGTGATGTGACTCCATTTTGTCCCAAGCTGCCTTAACTACTTGCAGGAAAGAGGCATCCTTCGTCCACATTCTTTGAAACCTGAACGGCTTTGGGCTACTAGAGGGTTGAGGAGGGAAAGACAAGAGCAGCGGATTGTGGTCAGAACTCACACGGGGAAGGTGTTCGACTTTAAATCGAGGAAAAGTGGAAGCCCAGGGAGTGTTAATGAGCACTCTATCTAGCCTTGCCCAACCTCTAGCAACACCTGATTGAGTGTTGCACCATGTGAAACGGGACCCAGAGAAACCCGCGTCTGATAGACCCGCATTCTCTATCGCATCCGAGAACTCCCTTGCACTCCGAACATCAAAATTCCCTCTGCTCCATCTCTCTGCAGCTTCTGTGATGGCGTTGAAATCCCCGCAAACACCCCACGGGCTAAGTAGCGAAGTTGAAAGGTCTGCTAGTTCCTCCCGAAGAGATCTTCTGAGCATCTTGGAGTAGCTTATATATACACAAGTTTAGTGGGCTGACAGCTGAGGATTCTACACATTAATATTTACTGTAAGAGATTGGTTAGTCACTCGAAGAACAGAGCAGTTTAACGATTCTCTATAATAGAACCAGATTTTCCCCCCCTCTTCCCCGTTAGAAAAGGAAAGGTGGAAGCCAAGAGAAAGGCTGACTCTCACTCTGCAGCTATCCCTGAGCATAGGCTTAAGGATAACCACAATCAATGGGTGATGATTACTGATGATTCTCTTCAATGTTCTAATTGATTTCTAGTTTCCAATGCCTCTGGCATTCCAAACAAGAATTTTATCCATCCGTGACACATCATGTATTCATTGCTCTCTGTTTTAGTCGCCTCAATCTTGACTCCCATTGGCCTCTGCTATAAGAAGTACGAGCTCTCCTCTTAGGCGCCATTGCGATTTTGAGTGTGTGTGCCTCCTGATTGTTATTTGTTAACTCCTGCTGAAATTCTTTGTCCTGAGCAGACTTTGCCTTGTCTATCTCCTGTTGCTGAAGTATATGAAGATGTTATGTTGAAGAGCTTGAACCTTTTCTCCTTGTCTCGTCTTCGGGGAATCTGAAGTACGGGGACAGATCAATCTCGAAGTTTCCCTAGGAACATCAAGAGAAGTCACTCATGTGGAGTTGTTCTCCAGGAGAAAGAGGGATGGCTTCAATCGATTACATCGGATCGCAGTGTGGGGCTTTGTTACTCTCATCGTTTGGGCCTAATCGAGGAATGTCAAATTCCGTTACACCTTTCCTGGGTATTTCCTTCCAATTAGATTCGAATCACATCGGCGAGTTACCAGCAGATCTTGCTCGACGTCTTGAAAACTTCTATCTGTCAATCCTGCTTGTATCTGGATGACAGCTTTGCTGAGCGTGTGCTGGAACCTCTACTGCAGCTTCATATTCAGTGTGAAAAAGGTTTCTGGTGATTTCCATCATGACTTTCTGGGAATGTGAATTCTCTGTGATCTGTTGAATCGATGGGCTGGAGCTGCAGATCTTCACAGGGAATATTTCTGAGACTGATCTATTACAATGATCAACCTTCTGAACCTGATTCTCTTCTGCACTAGGAGCTCTATCTCCTATTAACTGGCCTATCTCCAGTGTTTCCCTATCTTTTGTACTTTCTTCTGCTCCTGAAACCTGCTCACCAAGTTGATCGTCCACCCTATCGTCCTCAATTTGTATTACTGCTGGTGGTTCTGGCCTCTTCCTTGCTACACTATCTAGATTCTCCTCACCCAAGACTCCTGCTATACCTGGCTCAAATAGACTTTTTTCCTTCGATGCACCATCAATTTCGTCCACTTCTTGGATCTGATCTCCTGGGATTATATCATGTTCCCTATTCTGAGTCACATCTCCTGCTTCCATCGAATCGACCTTTTCACAAACAGGTGGTGCGCGTTCCAGGTTTGGAGCCTGTTTGGAGCTAAAATTTCTCTCCACCCATTCCCTCGCGCTCTACTTTGTTGCTGGCTCCCCTATGGGGGTTGAGATTCTTTGATTTGTTATAATGCAGCGATCCATCGGCTCTATTTTTGTAAATATGTTGAATATTTTCCCTAACACCACCAGTTGCAGAACTTTTTTCAGATGAATTCCAGGTTTAATGTCCACTTTAATACGAGCAAATACCTGAAATAAACCATAAGCACTGATTGGATCAATCTGTATCACCCTTCCCATCTGGTTTCCCAAATCCAATATCACTGATTCCATCAGGGAATCAGTGATATTGGACCGAGTCAGCCGGTTTGTTTGATCACAAAGATTGTGACTAAGTCAACTAAGGGAAATAGTAGCACTAAACTCATTTTCGAGCTAAGACTTAGGTGTTGATCAAGGTAAGTTAGCCATTTACATGGCGATTTATATTAAGTTTCTAATTTGACTAATAATTAGTTTAACTTACACATAGATGAAAGATGAAATCTTGGATTAAACCCTAATCATATAACTTGTGTAATCTATAGTAGAAGTTGAATTTAAAGCGCATGCACTAAGTTTTAACAACATGAGAGAGCGCTTCAATGTAAAAAGGTGAGGATCTTTCCTTTAAACTTTGCATTTTAAATTTTTAATTAATTACAACTATTTTTCCTGTTTCAAAGTTATTTATTTTTTATAATCTCCTTATGAATCAACATTATAGAAATTCACATCATTTTATTATCTTGCATGCAAGTATCGTGTCGAGCATCCCGCCCCAAGTAATCATCATAAATTTGTTTGTGTAATGCGTTACGGGTAGCGGCTCTCTTGGTTGTCACGTAATTCCGTAGGTTGGTTGGCGTGGTGTACAATCGATGTAAGTAAATCGCCATACGTGTTATATCACTTCTCCGGATTGGATGTTGCAAATAGTCACTCCATTAACACATCATATTATGTAAATCCCTCAATCGCATTGTTGCGCCGCCTTGAGATCTTCTCATAAATCCACTCTGACGTGGGACATGTCGGCGAATCTCTAGTGTGAGAATGCGGGGTGAGTCAGATGTATTAAACTGCCTTCCACATTGTGATCATGATTGCTAAGTGTGATGGATTGCATATATTTTGTTAAGCATGCATACCATATAGAATGTTGGGCATATCGATATCCTTGAATATGTGGAATATGAGAAGTATCGGTGCCCTTTCGATATCTTTATAAATTAATTTAATTATTGTAAACTTTAAAGGAATAACTATCACTATGAGTGGGGCGTTGACCTACTCCAACTGTACAGATGATGCAGGTGACGTACAAATTGAAAACCCAGAGGAACACCTCTCTATGGAAGGCTATACTGAATAAACAATAAAATAGTTTCATGATTTAGCTTTATTTACATTTCCGCTGCAACTTGATTATGTAATAAGTTCCCATTGAGAGGGCGTTTGATAATTTATTAAGTTCTTTTTAAATATAGTCGATTTTATTCTCGTGAATGGTTACCTTCATTAATGTAACTGGATGTGATATAAATGAAAAAAATGATGCGATTTTTAAAGCATCCAATCTATTCAATTATTAACACCCAGTTTTCTTGGGCACGAGTATAAACTCTGGTCCTAAAAATTCAAGGTGTTACATAGCACGATGGGCACCACATTGATTTTGTAAACTTCTCAATTTAAGTGTTAAAAAAGTAAGTTGTCACATTTGTATTGGGAAAGATGTGGTAATTGCTTAGGTAAATAATTATCACCAATTTACATGGCAATTACAGTTGAGCGGAAAAATCAAATAGGCCCTTAATAAAAGAGAAAGATGAAGTACAATGACCTGATCTTATCACAATGAGAAGTATGTAGGCTGCTCTCTCATTGATTACAGAGAGTTTGCTAAAAAACTAATTTAAACTCAAACCTTGACTATGAACTAGCTACAGTACTAGTCCATGTCTTAATAACAAGTAACAATTTTTATTTTTTATTTTTTAGAGAGAGAACAAAAAAGTTGCTAAGAGTTAAGAGGGCCTCCAAAAGGCAAGAAAAGAAAACAACCTTCATAAACAAAGAAGGTTAGTAGACTAGGCTTATTTCTTTTCCTCAATGCGATCCCTCTGGACTACTCCCTTCAGAGAAAAGGAATCCATCTCATCTCAAAATGTAACGGATGTGTCACGCTCCTCACGCTGTGTGCAGAATCAGTTGATCATCTCTTTGCCCTTAGTGAAACAGCTACCTAGGCATGGGACTTCTTCAGCAAAACCTTCAATGCCCACCTCTCCCCTAGCTCCTCAGCTCTAGTCAGAGCTAATCAGTGGTGGATAGCCTCCACTACCTCGTCTTCTATCCTTCTCCTTAAAGGCCTCATCCTAGCCTTTATCTTTTGGGAACTTTGGTTAGCTAGGAATAACGCGAGATTTGAAAACAAAGAGATAAGGGTATCTGGTATCATAGCCAATATCCTCAGCTGGATCGGTAGAGTGGGGGCCACCCTGCCGAGGCCCAAGTCCCTTTGTCTCCCCCTTCTCCTCACTCTTCAAATTTTAAGAATCAATCCTCCTTGGCAAAAGTTGAAAAATCCTTTGATGGTTAGATGGTTAAGACCCCAAGGGGCTGGATTAAAGTGAATGTTGACAGCTAAGCAAGAGGGAACTCGGGCCTATCAAGGGGTGGAAGCATGGGAAGAAATGACAAAGGGGACTTCCTCTTCTCCTTCGCCTTTGGTTACGGTTTTGGTACGAACATGAGGGCGGAATTAAAGGCAATCCTTGACGGCTTAACCTAGGCTTCCCTCCTCGGTTTCTCTTGAGTGGAGCTTTCTAGCGACTCCAAAGCAGTGGTGGCTGCCCTCTCAAGTGAAAAACCAGGCTCATGGTCACTGTGCATTGGAAGAAGAGAATTTCAGCCCTGAAGTATCGTATGGAATTTCACATCTCTCATACCCCTAGGGAAGCCAACGTCGTGGTTGACGGGTTGGCCTACCTTGGTAGCACAAATCAGGCCAACGCAACTTTCACTTTTATTCAGTCCCTCCCGCCATCCTCCAGGGGCCATATCCTCCTGGACAGAGTAGGGTTAGGCTACATTCGTGAAGCCTAACCCAATCTTTCTTCCTGTTTTTTCATTCTTTTCTTTCTTTCACATATGATAGGGGGCCGACTCCATTTTCTTGTTGGCCCTGCCCGAATCGCTCTTCGTATAGCCTTTGCACTCCCTTTATACTTTGCAATATACAAGGCTCTTTTGAATTAAAAAAAGATTGCTTTTGTAAAAGATACACATTTCGAACAAGTCAAATTTTGCTTCGATTATTTTTTAATAAATTTTATTACTTATTTTATATATATATATATATATATATATGGTGTGTAGATTGAAATATATTATTCAGATCTTTTTTGTTATAACCTTAGTACCTTATTCATGGGAAACAACAGAGAAGACAGAGGACATTGGGGAGGAAGTGGTTTCTTTCTTCAAGAACCTTTTCTCTTCAAACTCTTCCAATCATATTGAGGACATAGTCAATTGCATCCCCCAGCTCGTTATTAATCAGATGAACGCAGATCTTAAGAAGGCACCAACGTTGGAGGAGGTTAAGGGAGCGACGCTATCCATTCCGATCGATAGCGCCCCTGGACCGGATGGTTTTAATGGGGCTTTCTTTTCCTCTTGCTGGGAGATTATTGGGAAAGATCTTTATGAAGCAGCCAAGGATTTTTTTCAAGGAGGGCCGATTCCAAGAGCGTTCCAATCTACTCAATTATGCCTCATTCCCAAGAAAACTAATCCGGAATATATCACGGACTTCAGACCCATCAGTTTGTGCAACTGTATTATGAAGATTTTCTCTAAGATTATGACGACTAGGTTGGCAGCCATTCTCCCATCTGTGATTTCTGAGGAGCAGGGTGCGTTTGTCAAAGGAAGATTCATTATTGAGAACATTTCTATTGCAAGAGAGATGGCTTATGAGATTAACCGCAAGGTGTTCGGCGGGAACCTAATCATCAAAATCGATATGGAGAAGGCGTATGACCGGGTAGAATGGGGATTCATCACCCAGGTTCTTAAAAAATTCGGCTTTGACCCGCAATGGATTTCAGCAGTTCAGCGATGTTGGGAAGACATTTGGTTTTCCGTCATTATCAATGGTAGAAACTTTGGTTTTTTCAAATCATCCAGGGGTTTGAGACAAGGGGACCCTCTCTCCCCGTCTATTTTCATTCTGGCGGCTGACGTATTTAGTAGGGGGCTATCAAATCTGTTCTCATCTGGATGCTGCTAGCCGTACAAATTACCCCAGAGCTGCCCTAAAGTCACTCATCTCTTTTTCCCTGACGATGCTATTTTGTTTTTGAATGGCAGGGTGTCCAATGTGAGATTGCTTCTCAATTTTCTTACCCAATATGAGCAAGCCTCAGGACAAAAAGTGAATGGCACCAAGACAACCTTCATAACCCCGTCGAAATCCCCAAGAAGCAAAATCCAAAAGCTTTGCACTTTGATTGGGTTTAGACAGGCGACGCTCCCTTCTCAGTATCTTGGAGTTCCTCTCACAAAAGGAAGATGTTCAACCTCTCTTTTTAATCAGCTCCAGCAGAAAATCATCAGTAGAATTGATGGATGGAAGGCTAAACTGCTCAACCAGGTAGCTAAGATGGTGTTGATCAAGCATGTTTTATCCGCTATCCCTATCCACCTACTTGCGGCCGTTTCCGTTCCCAAATCTGTCTCCAAAACAATCGATCAGGCGACGGCGAACTTCTTTTGGGGCTCCTCAGAGAAAGGTAAGAAGATGCATTGGATCAAATGGTCGTCCTTATGCACCCCCCTTCAAGAAGGAGGTTTAGGCATCCGGACTTTTTCCAACACCACCCAGGCGTTCAGAATGAAGATGGGATGGCGTCTTCTTCAGGGTAAATCATTATGGGCCAATTTCTTTTCAGCTAAATATCTAAAGAAGTTGATTGTAGCCCAAGGAGTTAATGGATCTACCAGCTCAGCCCCGTGGAAAGAAATCTTCAGTTCTCTGCAATTCATCATTCTCCATTCACGCTGGTTGATTGGGGAAGGGAAGATAAATCTTTGGGATCAGAATTGGACGGGCAAAGGTTTTCTTGCTGGTGCCACAGTCAAGACCATCCCCGCCCATCTTAGGGAAGCATCAGTCAAAGATTTTTTTGCTCATCCGCCCTCTCAAAACTTGACAGAAATCCAGTCGTTAATCTCCCTTGCTGCGATGTAGACAATCTCTGCTCTCCCAGTCGTCATAACAGAGAGACCGGATCGGTTCATCTGGGATCTATCTCCTGTAGGCAAGTTCACTATCAAATCGACTTGGAATGGCATCAGACATCATCTGCCTTCTCTCCAATGGACTAAATGGGCGTGGAACAAGACCATGCCCCCAAAATTGAGTATTTTTGCCTGGAAGGTCTTTCATGGTGTTGTCCCTATGGATCGGGCTGTACAGAACCGTGGTGTGGCACTGGCTTCTTGCTGCAAATGCTGTATTCAAGATCCAACTATCATCCACTCCCTGCCACCTACGTTATCCCAGCCCAATAGCGCCAACTACCAGTTTCCTTCTATCCAGCAGACCACGAGACAGTGCAATCCTCAAATGCAGACTGTTTCTAATCTTCCTACACAGAACAAGGGACAACAAGAATTTCCTGTTTTTGGAACAGCCAATGTGGAGACTTTGGACCACCTGTTCAGCAAGAGTGCAATTGCAACGCGTATTTGGAGCCATGTCAGCCGTCTTCTCGATGTTTTAATCATCCCGAATCAGTCAATACGTCAGCGAATTCAGTTTTGGATGGCCAGAGCTAGTAAGAAATTCAGAATCTCTTATCTCATTGGCATCGCTCCTAGTATCATCATTTGGGAGATTTGGTTAAGCAGGAACTAGGCGCGATTTGAGGGGCATCCTATGTCGGCGGAAAATATCATCCTCAAGGTAACCCGGTGGTTGCATGAGATAGGTTCATGCATCCAGGCCCCGGACAGGAACTCCATGCTTGACTCCATCTCTCTTCACTCCCTTAAGATCAATACAATCCCCTCCCCCCCCCCCCCCCCAGAAAGGAAATGCATTAGGGTAGTTTGGTCTAGGGCCCCTCTGGGCTGGATGAAGATGAACGTTGATGAATCATCTAGGGGCAACCCGGGTCCGAGTGGGGGAGGAGGAATTTGCCGGGACCACCTCGGCAACCTTATTTTCGCATTCCACAGATATTACAGTCATGCTTCAAACACCATCGCTGAGGCCCAAGCCATGGTAGATGGCATCATGATTTTCTCTCAAATGGGTCTTTCAAACATAGTGGTGGAATCTGACTCGATGACCATTATTAAAGCGGTACAAAATCCTTCCTGCCACAGATTTTGGAACATCTGGTACATGCTGGGGAAAATTAGCACCTTCGGCGGTCTCTCGATCTTCAATTCAGCCACACGTACCGGGAAGGGAATTCTGTTGCTGATGCGCTGGCCAGAATGGCCAGCGAAGGATGCCCAAACACTCTGTATGACTCGAGCGCGGCCCTCCCGAGACTGGTGCGTGGATCCTTTCTCTTGGATAAAGCTGGAATGAGAAATATTAGGTTTGTGTAGCGGGGTTCCACCCGGGTAGCGAGGCTCTCTCTGGTTTCTTCATCCTTTTCGGGAAATTCTCTCCTTTTCGGGGAATCCTTTCCTTCTCAGGGAATTCTTATGTGCAGTTAGTGGTATATGATAGGAGGGGTCCTCTCCTTTTTGTAAGGACCCTCATGAATGGCTGTATATTTTCCCCTGGTAAATTAAAAAGAATTTCATGAAAAAAAAACCTTAGTAACTTAATTTTATTGCTTACATCAACTTCACTACTTGTTGTGATACACGGAGTTGTTGTCATGATATTAGTAGATGTGGGAGCAATAAGAAATTGTTTGTTCTTTCATATTCTATATTTGTCATACTGTAAATTTAATTGTTCCAGCTGTTTTATTAGAACCTTTGAACCAATGAAAATAATCAGATTGTATAGGGCCATCGAATTTGGTTTTCGACTTGAAAGAAATTGATAGCAGTTTTCGACCCCCGCATCCATATCCGTCGAATTTTCACTACCAAAAAATTGAGTAAAGGCTACGGACTATGATAGCTTTTTGCTACAGATATAAACCGTAGCTATATTTGCTACAGATTTAATCCGTAGCTAAAAGATTGCCACGCCATTACTAATTAATGGCTGTGTAAAGGGCTTTATAGAGCCCACCAAAATATATGTATTATATCTAAACCGTTCATATATCTTGAAATATCATTTTAGGGCATGAAACTAAAAATCAGGTAGATCGAAGGCTTAAGTGGTCCACACGGTAGGAAACATAGAGATTAAATCACATGTTCGTCCTATGGTGTGGTCCACTTGGGCCTTCAATCTACCTAAGTTTTAGGATGATAAACTAAAAAATATTATTAAAATTAATGAATGGCATAGATAAACCACATACATCATGGTGGGCCCCATGGAGCACCTGACAGGACCGTCATACACGGTCCCTTGAAATTCGACACCCGGAATGGGCGCGCGCTCAAAACAAAGTCGTGCCCATCCAAAACCCCATTCCCTCTTTCTCTCTCTCTCTCTCTCTCTCTCTCTCTCTCTCTCTCTCTCTCTCTCTACGCCATTCCCTCTTTCTCTCTGTCTCTCTCTCTCTCGTCTGCCTACCCCATTCTCTCCGTCTATTTTGAGCGCGCGCCCATCCAAAACCCCATTCCCTCTTTCTCTCTCTCTGTCTCTCTCTCTTTCTCTCCATTCCCTGACCATCTCTCTCATTCTCGTCCCTCTCTCTTCAATGCATCTCCACCATCTCATTCTCCTTCCTCTCTCTCCAATGAAGCCGTGAAGCTCCTCCCCAAATCACAACCCTTGCCCTTG
The DNA here is from genome assembly GCA_030180095.1 of Magnolia changhungtana. NCBI lineage: Eukaryota > Viridiplantae > Streptophyta > Magnoliopsida > Magnoliales > Magnoliaceae > Magnolia > Magnolia changhungtana. The sequence continues at coordinate 1,130,297 of JASAUF010000203.1, read as the reverse complement.
TCAAAATCGCAGCCCCTGCTCAAATCACCTACCCAAATCGTAATCCCAACTCGATCTCACTACCGCTGTCGTTGAGGATAAACCCCCCTCAAATCTGCCTACCCCTGCTGCTACTTTCAGCCCCATTTCTCTATTGCTGAAGAAGGTAAAGAATCCATCGACAAGTATTTGATTTTTTTTCCCTTTCTTTGTTCTAGGGTTAGTGTTTTTTATGCTTTCCTTTTTTGAAGGATGGAATCTGTGTACTAGAGATGGTTACATGGATGAAGAATGGTTTAGATACTCAAATAAACCCTGCCCAAATCTGTCTGTACTAGAGATGGTTACAAGGATTACAAGAAAGCAGGAGATGTATGCTTTGTAGCTTGTTATTAGGAGAAATCATGTCTGTTGATTTGTTGGGCTTTGGATGCAAACGAAGGTGTAATGGTCTATATTAGAAAGGGGGGAGTTTTTTAACTGCTTGCTATTATTTTTTCAGTTAGATTGGCCTCTATACCATGGACCATCCATACTAGTGCCAACCATGTGGACAGTCAGGATTCACTGGCTGTATAGCCACATTTACTATCGAGTTGGCAATGGGTCATGAGTTTTGTTCATTGCACAACTGGAAAGCTCTTATGGATATACTAATTGAATGTTCCCTCTTATGAAACTTAATGTTATTTTATTAGGTATGGATTTGCATGTGAGATGATTTTCTTAGGCAGTTTTTAACTAAATTCTTAATATGCTGACCCTTTTTTTTAAAAAAAAAAAAAAAAAAAAAAAAAAAAAAAACCTTTTGTTTGGCTTTGATAAATTCTCAGCATTCGATAATATATGAAATTAATTCATTTGTTTGGGATTTATTTTTTCACATTTCAACCAAGTTAGCACCTACAACTGTCCATATCTTCCAATAGACATGTATATATAGTTTTCCCCTGATGAAGGGAATTGCTTGAAAGTTTCTAATGTAATACAAATAGGATAATGTTGATTCTTTCCTTTACACAAATAGGATAATCTCGAGATTCAGTTCAATTTGCATTGAAATTCAGAATAGAAATGTCCCAGTGAAGGGATGAATAACCTGCTACAAGATTGGTTTGCTTTAGGTTCCCTCACTGATTATGAAAATATCTATCAAAAATCAGGTTCCCTCATTATGAAAATATTTAGTTTTCTTCTCCAAATTAGCCCATTGGAGGTGGTTACTTCTGTTTATAGTCATGCCGAAACTATTCGAAGTCTAGGCCAAATTATTTATGGCTGTTTGAATTTTGAAGGAAACAAAGGAACCATGTAATCTAAAAAATCTTGGCTTGGCATTCCTTAGTAAATCATTACAAATGAGTAGCTTTTTTCAACATGTCTATAGTTGTTTGCATTGCAGGATTAAAGTCAACCTTGGGAGGTGCTTCCATCTGTAGCGAGGTCTATTGTTTATGGTGTGGTACCCTTAAAAATTGTGGTGAAACAAGCCATGCTAACCATGAAAACTTGTTTGATTGGTTCCAAGTGTAGTTGACTGTAAACGAGTAGTAATTATTTACATTTTCATTATGCATGAATTAAAATAATTTGCATTATGGCATGTTATATAAGTTTTAGATTTTAAAAAAGGTCCAGTGCAATGTTTATTTGCTATCCAACATGTTGCTTTATGTTAGACAGATCTAGATGAAGGGAAAACATAAATATCATCTTAATCCAAAACTTTATTGCCCTAATAAGTTTTTGACGGTGGGTGTTCAATTACCATCTTTCCTTTGGTGTAGTCTACTTGAGATTTGAATCTACCTCATTTTTTGACAATTAGCTAGAAAAATGGATTGACTGTTGATGCGAATGCTAATAGGTTCAAATGTAACCATGTTGATGCGAATGCTAATAGGTTCAAATGTAACCATGTGCCCATGTAACATTCGATCAATTTCCCTTTAAGATTCAACAAAAAGAGAGAGAGAGAGAGAGAAAAGAGAGAGAGAGAGAGAAAGATGGCTCAAAGTCAGGGCATGGCCGGAGAAGTTATTTGCAAGAAGGTGCATGGGATGCTATTCATGTTAATGAAGTAAGCTCTATTTGCTTGTTGCCTTGTCTATTCTAATTTCGAAGTTCTTATGCATGCATAGTACTTCCCTTTCTATTTGATGGTTCCCATCATGGATTTCATCCAATCAATGCCACAAAAGATGAATTGTATAGTTCAAAGGTCTAGAGTTCACCTAGAATACTATAACCGGCAAACCAACAACTACAAAAAGAGAGACTTGGATTTTGAAGGTTAGAATCTTGTGGTCACCTTAGGGCTGTTATGATAGACCATGAGTAGTAGGGCTATCCTAATGGCCATCCATATGAATGATTTAACTGTGCACATGTCATGTTGTACTAAGGTCTACCAAATAGCCTTATTGCAGGGTAGGGATCATGTAAGCTTTTCCCTCCTGTCAAGGGAACTGATATTTACACCCAATCTTGTTTCACCAATTAGTAAAAACATGAGAGTTATGGTATTGTTTACCGCTACCATCTGTGGTTTGGGTTCGGGATCAGGTTTAGGTTTAGGTTAGGGTTTGGGCTGAAAGTACGAGTGCTGGAACCGATGATTTCGGAGTCGGAACTCATTCTTTTAAAAAATAGAAAAATGGGAATATTAGTAAATATGGATTTTCTTGTTAAGAAGAAAATGGAAGATGGATTGAAAAAACATAAAAAAGATTTTTTTTTTTCTTCTTTTTTGCTTCAAGAGAGACAGACAGAGAGGCTAAAGGCTACACAAATCATGGCTACACAAACAATTGATCGTTATTGAATGGGTGGCAAAAATGAAAAATGGCCTGCAGTCCAAATTTAACAAATGAACCAAATTGGGGCTGAAATGTCTAGTCATCCTATCACATGTTAGTTTTTCTTCATCTACAATAGATCCTGTAATGTGGACGTTTTGAACTTAGATGCAAGTAAGCTAGGCACATAATGGCTGTGCATATTTGTGGATTTTCATACTCTTCCAACGTATCAAATAACTCCTGAAATGTTATTTGCTCCCACTCATTTTTTCATACCTACACTCATTTCTCTACAAACTGCGGTTTGATTTCATGTCATTTATCTTAAAATAAAAGGGCTGTATTTGTAAAAAAGAGAGGGGATGTTTAGTCTCAAGGCTAAGATGGACTCTATGCAGCTGCTGCTTTCTCTTGTAGGTTTGCAGCTAGTAAGTCTTGGTATCCATGTTAAATCATAGATGAATGTAAAAAGTACACTTCTCAATGGTGATTTTAGTAATTTTTAAGCAGCATTGAGTTATGTTTGTGAATTCACACAGCAAGTTGGAAAATGCTTTGTAGGACCTATAGAAAATTCTGCAAATCAGGGCATGTTGGCGTGGCCTAAAACTGATACATTATGCTTCATATCATATCCTATCAACCTGTATGCCCAAAATATTTTAGAAAAAAATATCATAAAAAATGAGAAAAGGGAAACATAAGAATCCATCATGTTTTCGTGTTTTTGACGTGTATTCAATGGTGCATTAGACCATTCTTTAGTAAGGATGTTGTTGCCAGCCTGACCTGCTGAAAATAGAGTTTAATTTTTGTTGTAATGGCTTTTGTTACATAGTTTATCGAACATCCCATGACCCACCATTTACCATAGATTATCCATAATTTAAATACAAGTGATTACAATAGAATATCATTAAGTAATTCCATACATGCTATTCCAACCTGATCCAACACAATGACACAGGAGTGCTTGCCCCCAATTGTGTTAAAATTGCAATTTATTTGTTTAATTATGCATTATTCTAATTGATATTTGTCATTGTAAGCATAAACTATCAATTGAGTTCCTCTTTGCTTTAAATCATTGAGTAACACTCAAATCTTGTGCTTTGATCTCCATAATCAGCCTAGATCTAGTTTAAAATGAGTTTCCTAGCCTTCTTCTACATTTGAAATGAAGAAAATGAATGAAAATTTTGATTAAAAAAAAGAAAAGGAAAATGGCGTCTTATAGGTGTGTTGGCCGGACGTGGTCATTAGTTTTTGAGGGGACCTATTCACCATGTATCAATGTTGTCAAAATCATTATCATATCGCAAATCATAATAAGGGTTGAACTAGTCCTCTAGTAGTGATTTTTAACTACACATTTTCTTGTTTTCAGAAAAGTTTGTTTTTTGGAGGCCCATTTCTGGATTATATTTCCATAGGTCTGCATTTGGTTGGTGTTGTAGAATGATACCATTTGACACTCAGCATTTGGTAAACTATGTGTGTGTGTATGTGTGTACATATATAATTGTTTGCTAGACCAACCATTGCTCTCTCTACATGCACTCTTAAATGTAGTTATAGGATATTTGAGCTGTGTCCCGGCTCGAATCCTCCTGTGTGTATTAGTTTTGATGTTGTTTGCGTCCTGCTAGATGGAAGGTGAAAAAGGTTTAAAAAAAGCATCAGAGTTGTGCATCAGTTTGGATCTGCCATGCAGATGACCTGGACCCTAGATTGGACTGTTAACAATCAGGTTCTTGTTGCATTTATGGTAATAATTGTTGTTTAAACCACCTGCTCATTTTAATCAGGTGTGGTGTTATCAGGGGTTGATCAGCCTGGTGCTTTGGACCTGATTATCCATATAATCAGTCAAACTTTATATATAACTGAGATGTCCTAACGCAGGTCATGTATGTATTTATATGTATCTATGTATGTTTTATGCATGCATGTATGTGTGTGTATGATGCATTCAGAAGGTTGTCAAATTCTTAATTGGAAATGTGTCCAAAATTCCCCTATGCAAATTTTGCTTGTTTATAACTTGAGCTTATCTAGACACCCTTCATCAGCTCTTCCCATAACCAACAAGAATCACTTGGACGTAAGCACCTCACTCAAAACAGGGTGAATGTCGGATTTCAATTAATATTTTGAATTGTTTCTCCTGCTTGAGACATTTTTCAAATTGCTAAAAGAAATCATTTTGTGTTACTTTTCATATAGTTATGAGGACTTATGAAAACATTGATTTATGGTACTACTATTTCAATAGGGCCAATGCTCAAACAGAGAAGTTACACAACAGATACATTTATTCATATATGTAAGTGGCAAACTAATAATAATTAAAAAGAAGAAGCAAGCAAAGTTATCAAATAATGCTTATGCATGAATTTCTTTTATAGGGTAATCGTAAAATGCATTGTACTTTTCTTGGAAATCATGTTTCAGATATTGGATACTCTTTAGTGCATATTCACTATTTTGTTCAAGCATCTAGTACATCTCTTGTCAAGAATGCACATGTGTAGTAATCATTGTGGTTATAGTTATTCATTATGTGACAGGTTTTCAGGTGAGATGAACGAGTTTTAAAACAAAACAGTCTGCGGTTTTGAGAAGCGATTACCAATGCCATTTTATGTGTAAATGCATATTTCAGATCCAAGCATCTGGTACGTCTCTTGTCAAGAATGCACATGATTGGAGTGGCCTGGCCATTTGGACAGCTGTATTTATGTATTTGCTCGAAATTGATGGAGCAGACCCAGATATGCGTCAGACCCGGATATGCGTCGGAGCTATCCGGAAGAGCGAGGGTTCCTGGAAGGTGGGAACCGCTGTTATGACCATGATGAAGTTGTCCATTTCCTATGGACGGCATTGGAGGGGCTTGGCCATTTAGACAGGTCATGTTTATGTATTTACTCGAAATTAATGGAGCAGACCCGGATGTGCATCGGAGCTATCCAGATGAGTGGGGATCCTTGGAAGGTGGGAACCGTTATTATGACCATAATGAAGCTGTCCATTTCCTATGGACGGCATTGGAAGGGCCTGACCATTTGAACAGGCCATGTTTATATTTGTATTTGCAGGGACCACACCCTTAATCTAAACTCGAACCCATTCTCAAATCCAAAAACCTATAAGATAAACCTAAACCTTAACCTAAACCTATAATATATAACCTAAATCAAAACCAAAACCTAAACCTATAACCTAAAACCTAAATCAAAACCTATAACCTAAACCTAAACCTTAACCTAAACCTATAACCTATAACCTAAATCAAAACCTAAACCTAAACCTATAATCTATAACCTAAACCAAAACCTATAGCTAAACCCGAACCCATTCAAACCTATAACCTAAACCTAAACCTTAACCTAAACTTGAAAACCCAAACTTAAACTTAAACTTGAAAACCCAACCTAATCTCAACTCTTTAACCTAAACCTAAACCTAAACTTGAAAACCCAAACTTAAACCCAATCCCGAACCCGAACCCAATTTCCTAAACCTAGACCATAACCCATTCTCAAATCCAAAAACCTATAACTTAAAACTAAACCAAAACCAAAACCTATAACCTAAACCCGAACCCATTCTCAAATCCCAAAACCTATAACCTAAACCACAACAAAAATCTATAACCTAAACCCGAACTCATTCTCAAATCCCAAAACCTATAACCTAAACCTAAACCTATAACCTAAACCTAAACCAAAACCTATAACCTAACCAAAACCAAAACCTATAACCTAAACCCGAACCCATTCTCAAATCCCAAAACCTATAACCTAAACCTAAACCTAAACCTTAACCTAAACCTATAACCTATAACCTAAATGAAAACCAAAACCTAAACCTAAAACCTAAACCCAAACCTATAACCTATAACCTAAATCAAAACCTATAACCTTTCCCTAAACCTTAACCTAAACATATAACCTATAACCTAAATCAAAACCAAAACCTAAACCTAAAACCTAAAACCTAAATCAAACCTATAACCTAAACCAAAACCAAAACCTTATAACCTAAACCCAAACCCATTCTCAAATCCTATAACCTATAACCTAAACCTACACCTAAACCTAAACCTAAACCTATAACCAAAACCAAAACCTATAACCTAAACCAAAACCAAAACCTATATCCTAAACCCAAACTCATTTCTTAAATCTAAAACGCTTAAACCTAAATCAAAACCAAAACCTAAACCTAAAACTTAAACCTATAACCTATAACCCTCAAAACCTAACCTAAACCAAAACCTTAACCTAAACCTATAACCTATAACCTAAATCAAAACCTGAAACCTAAAACCTAAACCTATAACCTATAACCTAAATCAAAACCTATAACCTAAACCAAAACCAAAACCTATATCCTAAACCCAGAATCCATTCTCAAATCCTATAACCTAAAACCTAAACCTAAACCTAAACCTAAGCCTAAGCCTAAAACCTATAACCTAAACCAAAACCTATAACCAAAACCAAAACCAAAACCTATAGCCTAAACCCAAACCCATTCTCAAATCCAAAACCTATAACCTAAACCTAAACTTTAACCTAAACCGTTAACCTATAACCTAAATCAAAACCTATAACCTAAACCAAAACCTAAACCCGAACCCATTATCAAATCCCAAAACCTATAACCTAAACCGAAACCAAAACCTATAACCTAAACCCGAACTCATTCTCAAATCCCAAAACTCAAACCTAAACCTAAACCTAAACCTAAAACCTAAACCTAAAGCTATAACCTAAACTCAAATCCCTAAACCTAAACCTAAACCTAATCCTATAACCTAAACTCAAATCCTAAACCTTAACCTATAACCTAACCTAAACCTATACTTATAACCAAAACTATTCTCAAATCCCAAAACCTATAATCTAAACCTAACCTAGACATAAACCTAAACCTATAACCTAAACTCAAATCCCTAAACCTTAACCTATAACCTAACCTAAACCTAAACCTATACTTATAACCTAAAACTATTCTCAAATCCCTAAACCTAATCCTATAACCTAAACTCAAACCCCTAAACCTTAACCTATAACCTAACCTAAACCTATACTTATAACCTAAAACTATTTTCAAATCCCAAAACCTATACCCTAAACTCAATTCCCTAAAGCTAAACCTGCACCTAATCCTAATCTCAACTCCTAACCTAAACTTAAACCTAAACTTGAAAACCCAAACTTAAACCCAATCCCGAACCTAAACCCGATTTCCTAAACCTAAACCATAACCCATTCTCAAATCCAAAAACCTATAACCTAAACCTAAACCTAAACTAAAACCAAAACCAAAACCTATAACCTAAACCCGAACCCATTCTCAAATCCCAAAACCTATAACCTAAACCAAAACCAAAACTTATAACATAAACCCGAACCCATTCTCAAATCCCAAAACCTATAACCTAAACCTAAACCTTAACCTAAACCTATAACCTATAACCAAAACCAAAACCTATAACCTAAACCCGAACCCATTCTCAAATCCCAAACCTATAACCTAAACCTAAACCTATAACCTATAACCTAAAATAAAACCTATAACTAAACCAAAACCAAAACCTATAACCTAAACCCGAACTCATTCTCAAATCCCAAAACCTATAACCTAAACCTAAACCTTAACATAAACCTATAACCTATAACCTAAATCAAAACCTATAACCTAAACCAAAACCAAAACCTATAACCTAAACCCGAACCCATTCTCAAATCCAAAACCTATAACTTAAACCAAAATATATAACGTAAACTAAAACCAAAACCTATAACCTAAACCCAAACCCATTTCTCAAATCCCAAACCTATAACCTAAACCTAAACCTAAACCATAACCAAATCCTATAACCTAAACTCAAATCCCTAAACCTTAACCTATAACCTAACCTAAACCTATACTTATAACCTAAAAACTATTCCCAAATCCCAAAACCTATAACCTAAACCTAACCTTTCCTAAACCTATAACCTAAACTCAATTCCTAAAGCTAAACCTACACCTAATCCTAATCTCAACTCCCTAACCTAAACTTAAACCTAAACTTGAAAACCCAAACTTAAACCCAATCCCGATTTTCCTAAACCTAAACCATAACCCATTCTCAAATCCAAAACCTATAACCTAAACCTAAACCTAAACTAAAACCAAACCAAAACCTATAACCTATACCCGAACCCATTCTCAAATCCCAAAACCTATAACCTAAACCAAAACCAAAACTTATAACCTAAACCCGAACCCATTCTCAAATCCCAAAACCTATAACCTAAACCTAAACCTTAACCTAAACCTATAACCTATAACCAAACCAAAACCTATAACCTAAACCAAACCCATTCTCAAATCCCAAAACCTATAACCTAAACCTAAACCTATAACCTGTAACCTAAAATAAAACCTATAACTAAACCAAAACCAAAACCTATAACCTAAACCCGAACTCATTCTCAAATCCCAAAACCTATAACCTAAACCTAAACCTTAACATAAACCTATAACCTATAACCTAAATCAAAACCTATAACTTAAACCAAAACCAAAACCTATAACCTAAACCCGAACCCATTCTCAAATCCAAAACCTATAACTTAAACCAAAATATATAACGTAAACTAAAACCAAAACCTATAACCTAAACTCAAACCCATTCTCAAATCCCAAAACCTATAACCTAAACCTAAACCTAAACCATAACCAAATCCTATAACCTAAACTCAAATCCTAAACCTTAACCTATAACCTAACCTAAACCTATACTTATATAACCTAAAACTATTCCCAAATCCCAAAACCTATAACCTAAACCTAACCTTTTCTAAACCTATAACCTAAACTCAATTCCTAAAGCTAAACCTACACCTAATCCTAATCTCAACTCCTAACCTAAACCTAAACCTAAACTTGAAAACCCAAACTTAAACCTAATCTCGAACCTAAACCCAATTTCTTAAACCTAAACCATAACCCATTCTCAAATCCAAAACCTATAACCTAAACCAAAACCAAAACCAAAACCTATAACCTAAACTCAATTCATTCTCAAATCCCAAAACCTATAACCTAAACCAAAACCAAAACCTATAACCTAAACTCGAACCCATTCTCAAATCCCAAAACCTATAACCTAAACCTAAACCTATAACCTATAACCAAAACAAAACCTATAACCTAAACTAAAACCAAAACCTATAACCTAAACCCAAACCCATTCTCAAATCCTAAAACCTATAACCTAAACCTAAACTTATAACTTATAACCTAAAACCTAAACCAAAACCTATAACCTAAACCACAACCAAAACCTATAACCTAAACCCGAACTCATTCTCAAATCCCAAAACCTATAACCTAAACCTAAACCTTAACATAAACCTATAACCTACAACCTAAATCAAAACCAATAACCTAAACCAAAACCAAAATTACCTATAACCTAAACCCGAACCCATTCTCAAATCCAAAAACCTATAACCTAAACCTATAAATAAACAAAACATATAACTTAAACCAAAACCAAAACCAAAACCTATAACCTAAACCCGAACCCATTCTCAAATCCGAAAACCTATAACCTAAACCTAAACCTAATCCTATAACCTAAACTCAAATCCCTAAACCTTAACCTATAACTTAACCTAAACTTATACTTATAACTTAAAGCTATTCCCAAATCCTAAAACCTTTGACCTAAACCTAACCTTTCCCTAAACCTATAACCTAAACTCAATTCCTAAAGCTAAACTTACACATAATCCTAATCTCAACTCCCTAACTTAAACCTAAACCTAAACTTGAAAACCCAAACTTAAACCCAATCCCGAACCTGAACCCGATTTCCTAAACCTAAACCATAACCCATTCTCAATTCCCTAAAGCTATAACATATAACCTAAACCTAAACCTAAACCATAACCCATTCTCAATTCCCTAAAGCTATAACATATAACCTAAACCTAAACCTAAACCTAAAACCTTTCCCTAAACCTTTAACCTAAACCTAAACTTAAAACCTAAATGTATTCTCAAATCTTTAAACCCAAACCTACACCTAATCCTAATCTCAACTTCTTAAACTAAACCTAAACTTGAAAACTCAAACCTAAACCAGATCCCGAACCCGAACCCGATTTCCTAAACCTAAACCTTAACCTATAATCAAGTTCCCAAAAGCTATACCCTATAACTTAAACCTAAACCTTAACCTAAACCAAAACCAAAACCTATAACCTAAATTAACCTTAACCTATAACCTATAGCCTAACCTTAACCTAAACCTTAACCTAAACCTAAACCAAAACCTATAATCATATGGTGAGACCATTTCTTTTGTGTCAATTTCATTCCTCTTTGAGTTTTTTCTTAATTCATTAACAAAAAAAAAAAAAGTGGTTTTACATGATGTACTTCTTTCACTTTGTCTTTCTTTTCCCCAATGGACATTCTAATTTATGAATGACATGACTGTTTGTAGGATGATGAAATATACGAAGCTATTAAAATTTCAGGGCGAAGTCGAGCACATTTCTCTAATGAAGCCAAAGATTTGTATTTTCAGCATTATTGTAATTGTAATTGTAATTGATTGAATGAATTGGATTGTAATTGATTGTAATTATAATTGATTGAATGAAGGATTGTAATTGTAATTGATTGAATGAAGGATTATAATTGATTGTAATTGAATGAATGAATGATTGTAATTGAATGAATGAATGATTGTACAGGTGGTAATTGAATGTACAAATGATTATGTATAATTTTTTAGTGTACAAAATAGCTACAGATATTGACCGTAGCCACTAATCTGACAGGTGTTGCCTTTTCGATTTTGGCATATTGTTACGGACTTTTAGCTACAAATAATATCCGTAGCTGTTTGAAGTTTTCACTACAGATATAATTGCTACGGATTATATCTGTAACTGTTGTAACCTATAGCTACAGATTATATCTGTAGCTGTTGTAACCTATAGCTACGGATTAAATCCGTAGCCATAGGTTCCAGACCTATTGTTATGGCACCTATGACTACGGTCGTGCCATGGACTAGCTACGGACTAAAACCATAGCCATAGGTCTATGGCTATGGATTTTATCCGTAGCCTTTGCTCGTTTTTTTGGTAGTGACATCATTCAAAAATTGGATAGCCTTCCGCCTTTTCACTTAATGCCAGATCTAAAGATACTTGAATCAATTCAGATGAGTTGGAAAATCTTCACAAATAATTGTGTAAGAGGATCTAAAAGTTAAACATTTTTTTTGTTAGCTGGTTAGTACACCCCACTGTCAGTTCACACTCATTGTTAGCCACCCCCACTAGGGATCAATACCAAGACCTCAGTGTTGAAATGAGGTATCTTTCACTTAGTCTGCCACTTGAGCTATGGATCAGGGTGTATCTAAAATTTAAACTTGGGAACCAGTACTTCTTTTGATGATGAGAGACTAATGTAGTTACCTAGGAAGTGAGGCCAACTGTTACCTTAGGCCCCACCCTCATCTACTCTCTCTCTCTCTCTCTCTCTCTCTCTCTCTCTCTAATGATAATCTCCCTTCTTTCTATAAATATATTTTTATAAGAGGAGAAAAAGACAAAGCTGTATTTTTCTTTTTGTTTATGAGATCTTTAGATCGTCTTAGAGTGACTTAGTCCTCTCTTATATCTGGGTGAGTGATTCCCCAACGCATATATAGTACATTGTCACCTCCATTTCTTATCAAGGAATCATCTTCTTTTTCTTCTCTCTACCACTTGCTTGAATATTTATTTATTTATTTATATATTGATTTTTTGGGATCGGCATCACAATGAGTAAGTAGGCCGATTGACCTGATGTGCCTGACCTGGCTTGGGCTAACTGGTTTTACCCTTGCATTCAAGGCCCAATCAATTTCCCCTTCTAATAGCTCAATCATTTTAAGCCCAACTTAGTACTGCCTGATCCAACTTTATAAGCAGGTGCCATATCTTATAAATGTCATTTTAATCTCCTGGTGGGTAACCCATCCATCTTGTATGTAGCCTGCTGGTTTTTTTTTTTTTCCAAGGACTATTTCATTAATAACCAAAAGGATGGATATACAACTAATTACATTGTGGAAACTCATTCGGGCCGCACCCGCACCAAAAATCTCAGGGCGACCTATCATAAGCGGTCATCTCGGACCAACAATGTACAAGAGCCCAAAAGTGAAATCTAGCTACGACCTATGTGCAATTGTCCTGATGGACCCTAGTCCGACCTTATCCAGAAAGATCAGACCTCTGACTACCGTAGGAATAGAGGCCACATGGAAATGGAGAGCCGTCGTTTGGGTCCCGCTGCCAAGTCGTGCCATTCCGTCGGCCAGCCCGTTTCCTTCACGTAAAATGTGACTAAATACGAAATTTCCCTGATTCTTCAATAGATTGATCCTATTTAACTATGGCTTCCACCTCCACAGATAGGGGTATTTTCTAAGAATTAAATCTGTCACTATCTTCGAATCTGATTCAACCTCCGCCTTGAGCAAACCTTTATTAATGCATGCCACCATGCCATCATGCATGACCCTCAACTCAACGAGATTATTTGAACCTTCCCCATATCCAGCAGAGAATGCAAAAATGAAGGCACCAAGCTCGTTTCTACATATGCCACCACTACCCGATGGACCGGGGTTACCACGCGCAGACCCATCAATATTTAGTTTCACCAAGCCCGACGAGGGGTGTTTCCATTTGACCAAAACAGAGGAGTGGTGATGAATGAGGTCAGGGGAGCTACGTCTGCTCTGAAGAAAAGGGGAGAAAGGGACATGAGCGTCATGAATTACCTGGCGGGCCCACCAGTCGATTCTAGCTATGGAGTTCTGAACAATCATTGGCTTGTTGGTGAAAACTACATCGTTTCTGGAACGCCAGATTTCCCAAAGGATAATTAGCGGCAGCAAAATTCTAACAGAAATAGGGGTGCTACCTGGAGCTGCTGCGCTCCTCCATTGGCGAAGCCTTCCTTCAACCGAAATATGGGATGAAGCGGAAATCCCGAGCTTGATCTGAAAGTGATTCCAGATGGTAGATGCGTGCTTACCAGCTAGGAAAAGGTGATTGACTATCTCGGTTTGGGGGCTAGGAGAGTCACCGAAATCATAGCAACGGCATTTCGAAACCATTGCCACTCCCTTAGCTTGGACTCTATCGTCAACTGGCATGACTTCCTATAAAAGCCTCCACATGAACAATGAAACCTTTGGAGGGAGAGACGAGTGCCATATCCACTTACCCTAACTTGCAGCATTGTGTGTAACACGTAGAATTTTCCAGGCAGACGCAACAGAAAAAACGGCGGACGATTCATGCGGCCAGAGACAGCTGGGCTCGTCCTCAGAAATCGAAAAACCTCCCTGGAATATCCCATTAATAACACCCTGAGGCAGAAAAACAAATACCCACGACGGAGGGAGTGGTCCTACTCTGCCCAAAAGATCCTTCCGCTTCAGGTCCAGCATCTCCTGAGGGATAGTTTTGTCCTCCAGGTGATGAAGCGGACCATTACCTGTCCAATTTTTCTTCCACAGATTGGCCTCACCGTGCCCAACCGTCCATCGGACATTGTCAAGCAGAGTGGGGAAGAAATTTTTGATTTTCTTCCAAAACGGAGAGACCATCTGATGACTAGGAGAGTTGGTTTCCGACGAGATATCCCTGCGATACATGCTGCGCATGAGTACGACCCAAGGCCCGTTGTTGCTACCGTATTTCACCGCCCAAGCCAACTTCATTCATAGGGCGTCCATGACCTCCTTCAGATTCCTGATCCCTAGGCCACCTTCTTCTTTCGTCTTAGTGATCTTATTCCATTCTATCCAATGCAGTTTCTTCCTTCCATCATCCCAGTCCCATAAAAAATCTGCAAACCTTCTTTCTAGACTCTGAAGCACTTGCCCAGGGATGTGCATCGCAGCCATCATGTGTATCGGGACCCATTGGTTTCGTTGGTAATAATAATATAAAATGTCTATTTCTTTGTGCATGTGCAGCTCATTTGATCAACGGATAGTTTATGAACATTTGATGTAGAGTGGGTCGTGGACACTTTCGTAGAAAGGATGGACCAAAGAAGGCCTGATTGGAGGCGGAAATGATCTGAACCATCGGAACCTTAAATCAGTCGTATCTCGTAAATCGGGATGAGTTTTTCGACATATTATATATGATTTTGAGGTAGGAGGATCTACTTAAGCCAACCAACCCCACTAAGTTAGGTTACACATGGTGGATTTGCGAGATTCCATCGGATTGATGGTCAAAAGTCACGTTTAGTTTTGTTTTTACTATAAATAGTAAGTTTAAGTTCCAGTATAACTTTTGATCCTTTGAGCTGAAGAAGTCGTGCCTAGAATGAAAAGGGCTTAGAAAAGTGAGGAGAATAACACGGTTGGGCTAAATTGGACACTTACTATTTTTGGCCGAAAATCACAAAGTCTAGTAGGAATAGAGGTCGTCTGTAAATTGGACACTTACTATTTTTGGTGATTCAATGTTGGAGCGTCTCACCCGCTGGTGGGATTCTTGATCGGCTCAGGCTCCTTCAGCCCCTCTCCATACTATCATTCCTTGTTTCATTCTTTGGGAGCTGTGGATGGCGAGGAATGCAGCCAAGTTCGACAACTCCAGGCCGAGATCGGTTACAATCATTACACGCATAGCAGGTTGGGTGAGCTAGATAATCAGGAGGTGGAATTCCCATTCTCGTGGTGATGGAAGCAACAGGGCGTTGCTGGCCATGGGTATTTGCCCTCAGCAGAGCCTCTCTCAACATACCCAAGTGGTGCATTGGAGAAAGCCCCCTCCGGGGTATGTCCTTTTCCAGTGGCGATCCCCACCTAGCTATCAGGTATGTCCTTTTCTAGTGGTGATCCCCACCTAGCTGTTAACTCATGTGGAGGTAGGAATGGTTGCAACTTGGTAGTTACATGGCATAGACCCCCTGCGGGATGGGTCAAAATCAATGTGGATGGGTCTTCTAGAGGCAACCCGGGCCTGGCAAGGGGCGGGGGAGTATGTAGGATCGACAAAGGTGAATTCCTCTTCGCCTTCTCATATGGGTACGGGGTGATGTTTAACACTGGGGCCGAGATTCGTGCGGTTCATGACGGGTTAGCATTGTGTCTAGAAAAAAGTTTTTCTAAGGCGGTGGTAGAAACCGATTCTCAGTTGGTGGTCAAGGTGTTTAAAGAGAGATATAGCCTCGGTTGGAAATGGAGAGGTTGGACGGCAGGGACGGATAAGCTTCGCCTCCAAGGGCAGGTAGATTTTTCGCATATTTTTAGAGAGGGCAATGTCCCGGCCGATGCTCTAGCCCGCGAAGGGAGCTCGTCCCAATCAGTCGTTTGCTGCTCCACATGGGCCGATCTTCCCCATCAGGTTCATGGGCTCCTTTTCTTAGACAAAGTGGGGTTAGGCGCTGTCAGGGTGAGGTAGTTATCCCTGGTCTGTTTTGCTGTTTTTCTGGGTTTCCGTTTTCTTTTTGGTTTCCGGGCTCAGATCGGCCCGGTTTCTGTTACAATAGGTCTTCGCCAGGTCCTTTTTTACTCGGAAGACCCGAATTGTAAGTTTCTGTCCAGAATGATATAAAGGAATCTTTTTTTGAAAAAAAAAAAAAAAAAAAAAAAAAAAAAAAAACCCTCCGGGGTGGGTAAAGCTTAACGTAGACGGGTCATCCCATGGAAATCCCAGTAGGGCTGACGGAGGGTGGGTGTGCAGAGGAGACAAGGGTGAACTCCGTTTAACCTTTTGTGCGAGTTATGGAATTGCGTCTAACACAAGGGCTGAATTGTGGGTTGTCCATGACGACATCTTCTTTTGCTTCCAACACGGGTTGATGAACATCCTCGTCGAATCGGACTCTCGCTTGGTAGTGAATTTTTTGTCGGGCTCTACTCAACCGGGATGGAGATGGAGTACTGGATCACCAGAATTCAGAATCTCTCTTCAATTGGGTAGGTATCTTTCCATCATGTTTACAGAGAAGCAAACAGGCCGGCCGATGGTATGGCTAATTTGGGTAGCTCAACGCAAAATATGTCCCTGTTCTCCTCTCTTTCTGACCTTCCTCAGATGGTTAGGGCCTCCTCTTCCTTGATAGAATGGGGCTTGGGGCTATCCGGAAGAGCGGTGTCAGATAGGTCCCTCTTCCAGTCTGTTAGTAGGGGAGCTTCTCGTGTCGGGTTGGTCACTTTCAGGGTGTTGGTTTTTGTATATTTCCTTTTACGATAGGTGTCCCAAGTCTTTTTTTGTGGCTCTTGGGATCACCCGAAGTACAACCTCTATATTCCCCTTTCTTAATAGAAATTTTCTTTTCAAAAAAAAGAAAAGAAAAAGAGAGGTCGTCTGTAAATATAAATAGTAAGTTTACTATTTATAGTAAGTCACATTTTTAGGGTGTTTAAGTTGGAGTCTAAGTCTAAAACTTCATCCTAGGTTTGAGTTCTTTATTTAAAGAGCTGTAATTTCATTTTTTTTTTATCAACAATCAAGTTATTTTGAATTTATTAGAAATTATTCCTACTTTTATCCCTTGTGGATTCGAGGAAGCTCTGTGATAAGTCCAGAGAACTCTGTAGATTCAAAGTAGTTATCGCCTGGGGAAGACAGTGATCAACTCATCACATCCCTCCCTGCCACAACATTCAAGTGAGGAATGGGGATTTTATAAAATTTTGGATCTAGCCATGCCATGTCAAGTAGGGGGCCAGTTCTAGTCCTAGCCTGACCTGGCCAGAACTCTGTCCATTGCCACCAACGCTTGCAATTTTCCTCACAATCCATTATAATCATCAAAAGTCTACCAATAGTTTGCTAAGATTATCAGGTCTGTGAGTTTCTTTTCCCATCAACATTTGGGTCCATCGGATTAGCAACTGGAATAATCCCATACGTGTGGCCACAAATGTACATAGAGAACCTAACGACACAGTATCATATTGAAAGTGATGAAATGGTTTCATCATCTAAGTGTATGGCATTGTACTTACTACGTACATATAAAGGCTCCGCCCTTCTATCCCATCACATTATGATCATACCGTTCTTTTAGAAGGCTCCACCTTATATGGCCCACATTGAAAAATCTCACCGATCGGAGCTCCTAACCATTAGGAGCGTAAAGTCAGAAATTGCTTTCCTGAACGATTTTTTTTTTTTTTTCTAAATTATGTCATACGATCCATAAGAATAATGAGCAAGATATTTTCCATGTGGCCCATTCATGGTGGGACCTTACAGACTAACAGTCTAAATTATCTCATGGTGGGGTAGAAGAGGTGAGCAGCTTATGGTATTCTATTTGGCCCGTTACCCATATTGGCCCACCTCTGAGTCCTCATGATCATTGAGTACTTGAAGGTGACGAGGTTCTCCTCTTGCTGCTTCTTGTTCTCTTCTTTTCCTTGATCGACGGAGAAATGCTGTGACTGTGAGGCAAAGAACCACAACGACGATCAGCATTCCGATGGTGAGGCCCACTATATGCCCAATCTTCTTCTTGTTCTTTGGAAATTTCAGATCTGGGTTTCCACTTGCACTAAGAAATCAGAAGGGAGTTTGATGTTATAGATGTGAATCTGCAGTCTCAAAATAAATATTAGATCTATATAATATGCATTCAATCGTGAGAACAAGAAGCCAGTAACATGCATTTAGTGGTGGGAGAAAGAAGCCACACTCATCAGGTGGGCCTCACCAGATAGGTTAGCAGGCCCAAAAGTCAGGTTGGCTGACGACCATGTGGTGGGCACACATCCATGTTGAATATGGTCTGTTGGTCATTTTTTAACCGTCAATTTTTTATTTTTTTTGGGGGCTCACCCAATGAGGAGACCAGTCTACTTTTGCCCCATGGAATATTCTACATGGTGGAATTTTTGGGTTTTATTTGGTTTAGGCTAGTTGCATATGATGGTAGTTAATTAAATAGATTCAATTAGGATATTAGGATATTATGCTAATATAAGAAAGCATGAATTGGGAGTTTTCTTTTCTTTTTTCTTAAGCCATTGGAATACACTACTAGTCCTCTCTCTCCCCTTTTCTCTTTATATTACCACATATACACCCAACACCCATCTCTTCTCCACAGTAGGTAAGTGTGATTGTGATTTTGAATTTTTTATGCTTTCACCTTCTGTTAATTCTCCACTGCAATTTTTGTCAGTGTTGATGAGCTCGATCACATCAACACTAAGTGCAGTTGTTCCCAAAGTTCTACAATGAAGAACTATATAATTGTGCTAAGAAGCTACTTGTTGGGTCAAGGCTTTTTGGATATAGTCCGCTGTAGGAACTTGCAAAATGGAACAATAGAAAGGCTATACGCGCAGCCCAAACTTCATGTTGAATGGAGATACTTTCCAACGTAAGAGAATTGAAATCAGCAGAAGATGCTTTGAATTGTTTAAACACATTCATGAACAAGCAAGGAGTAAAAAGAAGCCATTTTTTTAACGGATGAATTTTAGTTGAATAGGTAAGGACATGTGCCAAAGCTTTCTAAACAAGTGAAGGAATTAGTGTCATCAAATGGAAAGAATTAGCGTTAAGATGAAAAATAGTACTCTAGCAGCGATCATATCAGAAAATCTATGAATCATGTTTGATTGTACAAGTGTGTTCAAAAGAAAATGCTACATGAGAAGGTGTGAGGTGAAAAGTGATTCAAAAAAGGTGGAGGAAACGAGCAATGTTTTATTTTCATAAACAAGTCGTCAGATCCATAAAAAGGAAGGGTTGTGGATTGATGGGAGGTCTTATTTTAACCATCCATTTTTTCTATATTATTCTTCATTGACCTTGATGGCAAGGCCCACCTTTTGCATGACTCAGATGTCACACGTACTTGAGATACAACGGTTATATCTTAATCTGATCTATAAATGGTTTGATGGTACGAGTGGTCCAAAGAACTTTCTACCTGTGAATTGATGTTAAGCGATAGATTAGGGCTAATTCCATTCTCTCTTATCTATTTATATTAATAATAGCATATATATTTTTTTAATAGTTTAGAGGACGACCTAAAAATACAATGATTTTCACTTTAACACTCTCGCTCAAGCAAAGATATCTGTCATACATAGCTTGGAACAATTTTATTTTTTTTTCCTCAATAAGTTTCAAGTTCTTCTGCACTGATAAACTTAATCAACGGCCAAACACAAAAGGTCCCAGTTTTGACCATTGATACAGCCAAAATCTCGCTTCTGGAACTGGCATACACAGTGGGCCACCAAGACCACACAAACCACATAAGCTTCCAAAAACTTTCAATAAGCACACCACCATTTCAATTGGGTTCACTTTTCTCCAGAGTGTTGTAATTGAGGAGCTTCTCAACAATAGCGGACCAAGCCCAACACATCAAGAGCATCTCCTTCAGTGTAATCAGCTTGGAGAAGGTCAAGGTAAGTGTCCCATTTGTTACCAATCACCTTTCCACAGGTGAACCAGCGAACGGGCCGGGATGATCATCCTATCCTCTCTCTCTCTCTCTCTCTCTCTCTCTCTCTCTCTCTCTCTCTCTCTCTCTCTCTCTCTCTCTATCTATCTCTCTCTCTCTCGCGTTCGCTCGGACTGGGATGCCTTGCTTGCTTCGAAAAATAAACAGTAGAGAAAATTGCGTGCACACAATAAGGCCTTAGTGAGGATATTTGCAATATATGATTTGGACTGAATATAAGTTATGGCAATCTACTTGGAAGGGATCTTCTCTCAGATGAAATTGCAGCAACTTTTATATGCCTAGTCCTCTCATGGAAGACTGGATATGGGCCCTTGCTTGATCATCGCAATAAAGCATCATAGGCCCGCCTCAAAACAATTGGAGTTCTTGTAATAAAGATTTGATCCATAACAATTCACAAAATGCATGACATATGGCTCTATACTCGGTTGATGCACCGAAATGAACCACCATATTTTGCTTCTTACACTTTTTTTTTTTTTTTGAAACAAAATATCCATTGACATATAGATTGCTATACAACCAGCTAGACAATATCAATTGGAGTTTTTAATTTTCACAAATGGGAGTAAGTCCTCGCTGCGAGTGCTCAAAAATTTCCTGGATTCCTTCCAATCATCCTCGGGCCAAAGCATTAATCTGAGAAAAAGTTCCTTTTATTGTACATCAAATTTGGCAAGGGCGAGAGTAAGCATGATCGAATCTATTCTCGGTTTTGGAGAATCGTCAACTTCCTTCCCTTATCTGGGAGTTCCGATGGCGGATGGTAGGCTCAAAGCTTCAGCTTTCAATCCATTGGTTGATAGAATGGTAGGTCGTATTAATGGGTGGAAGGCCCGTATTTTATCCCAGGCTGGGAGAGTGGTTCTAGTAAAACACGTCTTATCAAGTATTCCTATTCACTCAATGGCGGCTGTCCATATTCCATCTCAGGTGCTTAAATCAATTGAGAGACATATGGCAAATTTTTTCTGGGGCTGGTCAGAAGGGAAACAAAAGTGTCATTGGAAGAAGTGGAATCTGCTGGCCACACCAAAGGATGAGGGGGGTATTGGCTTTCGAAAACTCGCAGATATTATGAAAGCTTTTCGTTTGAAAATGGCCTGGGCTATTATTTTTGGTCAGAAGGTCAGCGTTTGGAGCTCATTCATGACAACTAAGTATCGCCAAGATTTGTCTTCAGGTCATTTGGCTCCTTCAAGGCATCCATCTTCCCCCCTCTGGAAGAGAATCAGGGAGCTCTTTCCTTTGGTGGAAGCCCGAGCTCAATGGCATATTGGTGCCGGTCTCTGCAACTTTTGGAAGTTGAATTGGTCTGGGCTCGGTTCGCTCGAGCGGCTAGTGGAGGCAGAAGTGCCAGTTGGATTACTGGATGTTCAGGTGCGACAGGTGATTAGCCCTAGTGGTCCCCTTCCACCCTTAGCGGCTTTCCTTTATCTCTCTCAGGGTGTCATTGACCACGTATTTCAGGCAGGGTACTGTACCTCTGAGGGCGCTGACGTGCCATTCTGGCCTCTCACAGTTTCAGGGGTTTTTTCGATTAAATCAGCGTGGGCGATGGTCAGAGCTCCTAATCCGGGTCGGAACTGGTCTAGATGCGTGTGGCATGCTAAGTTGCCACCCGAAATCTCCCTTCTTCTCTGGAAGGTGCTGCAAAACGCGCTCCCTGTGGACATCGCGGTCCAATCCCAGTGTGTTCATTTAGCGTCCAAATGTGTCTGCTGTGCTGTAGATGATTCCAATCCACATGACATTGAGACTCCGTTACATCTCTTCGTAAACAGCAATATAGCTCAGGTGGTATGGCAAGCGGTAGGTGGTTGGTATGGAATTACTGTCGGGGCAGCTTCCTCGGTTGAAGTGAGGCTTCTTCAGTGGTGGGCGGCGATCCGTTCAAAGCGGGATAAATCGTTGAATCAGATGATTATTCCTTGTATTTTTATATGGGAAATTTGGAAAGCTAATGCGGCAGTATTTGAGGATGCCCATGTCTTACAACCTTTCAAAAATCAGATGGTGGGTTGAACTTCTATGTAGCTCGTCTGACCAGGAATGTAGGTCGAGGTCAGGAAGGTCGTTTTCTTCTACGGTAGGTGTAGTCAATTCTTGCTTCAATACTACACGCGGTCAGACAGGATTGATCAAATGGGAGAGGCCACCGCCCGGATGGGTCAAAATAAATGTTGATGGGTCGGCGAGAGGCAATCTGGGCAGTTCGGGAGGGGGTGGAATTTGCAGAGGGGAGAGAGGCAACTTTCTCTATGCTTTTTCGGGCGGTTATGGGGTTGGTACTAATACCTTTGCCGAATTGAGAGCGGTGCATGATGAACTTCTTCTCGGTATTCAAAGGGGTTATAGCCAAATCATCTTAGAATCGGACTCTAGCCTGGTAATCGATTTGCTCAACGGAATGGCAACGCCGGGATGGAAATGGAAGATGTGGTTGCATAGGATTCATCAGTTAAAG